>JAKCOX010000008.1:26347980-26947980 GCA_022605575.1 Laterallus jamaicensis coturniculus
GCAAGAAGCTGTAGGTACAGGGCACAGAGCAGAGAGATGCACAGGCTGCCAAGTTGCAGAGTAGGTAAACTGCTCGGTGAGTGTTGGCAGGTGAAGCACAATAGATGAGGGTTAAGTTCATCCTGTAGCCCTTTTCCTCTCAGGAATAACTTGCTTGGCTCTCTCCTCAATCCAGCCATCCGTGAATTTGTACAAAACTCTCAGGAATGTAATTATCTTTAAGATTACTGCTACTTTGTCAAATTTGCTTCAAGTTAGCTAAGAGGTCCAAAGGTTCAGAAAAAGAAAATAGACTGATGAGTAGAGATTGAGTAGAGTTTTTGTTCCTTAAAAAAACAAGCTATCAAAAAAAAAAAAAAAGGAGAGGGCGAAACTAACAGTACAGATTTAATTACTGGTAATTTTCTTGTCCAAAATTATTCTTGAGCTGCACTTTGTATTTAATTATGACAAGAAATTAGTGAAAAAAAATAATTTTCAATATTTCTTGTAGATTTTGTGCAAAGATTGTGATCAACCATGTATTCTATGGCCTGAGAACTATAAAAGCAAATCTGAGCAGATTGACGCAGTATTTTAATCTCATAAATATGAAAAACAACTCATTACCCATAATTACGAAGCACAATAAAGAACAACTATTTCTATTTCTATAGTTGGGTTTTTGTTTTTCATTATTTTGTATATTGTGGGGGTTTGTTTTTATTTTTTTTACATAAGTGGTGGTTTTAAAGGGCTTTTAATTACATACTTGTAATGTACACTAAGAAAGCTGGCAGCTCCCTTGCATCTAACAGCATCCCACATATAGTTGCAAAGTTTGAAAGGGGCTTTTTTTCCTTCCTTCTATTGTCTCTAAGACCCAAATTTGGTAGATCTTCTGTCAGACATTCCTAGAGACTGAAACCCTTTATTTCCTAAAAGAGGGGCAAATTATCCCATCTCTTCTAATCTCCATGCCCCAGCTCTCCCCTGGGCAGATGGAAATGTCAGAAGTGCTCCGCATTGTCCCAGCTCTGCTCCCTCTCACAACTAACAAGAGTTGCTGGTGACAAAGGCTGTAGCTGAAAGGGACAGTCTCAAAAAGCCCATCTCTTACCACCACCCCTGCACTTACCCAGATGTGGAAGGAAGGAAGGGGATTTTTCTGCCTAGAAGAAAATACAATAGCAACAACCCCCCTGTATTGGTAGAGTTCAGAATACTTCCCCAATCCTGACTAAAGCTTTAAATCCTGCTGATTTGGTTTCGTTTTTCTATCTCTGGGGTCACAGGACTCTGCCAGTGCAGAGCAGAAGGGCATGGGCTCAGTAGCTCTCACTGGCAGGTAAAGAATAAAGTAAGTTGCTGATGAAGATAGCAGAGATACCCATTTCCCCTTCAGCCCACTTCCTTATTAATACTTTATTCTCTTTCAGTATGGAATATTAATAAGCAGAAAGCCTCAAGTCATTTGCTTAGGAAATTTTTATGAAAAGTGAAATCTGCTCCTCTCTGTAAGTTATTAAACATAACTTTCAGCAAAAGATTGGCACAGACTCTTTTGAACAACATTTACAACCCCTCTCTGTTACCTAGATGCTGTTAGCACTGTACATAGCAGGGTGCTGTGCTTGTGCAGTGGTGGCTGGACCCGGCAGGGCTCTTCTTGATGTAGTCAGTGAAACCTTCTACAGTGTCATCAATTAAGCACACATCTGTGAGCCTAGGTGTGTATTTACTGCAAAGGAATGAGGAGCTGAAGACAACACTTTCTGGTCAGTGTTTTCTGCTGGAGTACATGAACTCTGGATGATGTGCTAGAAAAGGAACCACCTGGCTGCTCAGCCCATTCCTTTCTCTCCCTTTCCCCTCACCCCCCACAGCACCTGGGCTTCCAGCTGTACGAGTGAGAAATTGTTTGAGCCAGCCCAGCTATGATTCTGCATAGGTCAGCATTACCTGTGTTGTTATTGCACCTCTGTTGGTTCTTTTTTTAATTTCTATATTTTTTTCTTTTTGTGGGGGGAGAGGACTGTTTTGTGTACTTGGCTTTACAAGTCTTCACTTTTCTTGCAGCAGAGAAATTTCCAATCATTCTAGACAGAACAATTTATTAGTTTAGTGAGATATTTTCACAGCCATCTCCACAGCCACAGCCCTGTGTATCCCTGATACTCTCCAAACCCCTCAAGTTTAATGTGAAAGTTCCCAGGCTGTGGCTGTGACTGGGACCAAGCACTGATTTGGGATGTCCAGCCAGGCTGCAGGATCATAGGGGGCTTTTTTGTGGCAGACAGCCCCCTCAGTGCTTAACAAGTTAAAGCTGTTACCGCAGGACAGCTGTAGCTATGTGTGTGCAGCTGAGCCTCTGGGAGAGAGAAAGAACACTGCAACTACATTGTGGGTTGGTGGAGGATATTGTGTGTTTCTCCTTGACTCCCGGCCAGGAAATCCTACAGGAATGTGAGCGCCTCCTCTGAGTCTAGTAGCCAGGTAAACCCCAGGCAAAGATGCTATATTGTAGCTTGTTGATATGTAAATGTAGAGTTTAAAGCCTGATTTAACTACTTACAATGTTTCTGCTCTGTCCTGTACTCAACTTTTCTTCTTGGGGTACTACTTACTACCTCTTTGTATAGCTTATGTATTTTTGAATCTTATTTTTAGATATCTAATTCCCTCTGTGTACTGAACAAGGAGGGGGGGAGAGAGGAGAAGCAGAAGTGAAAACATAGGTGGACTTGTGGACCACCTTAAGGCACCTAAAATAACTCTTAAACTAAGATACTTACTTAAAGCAAGATAGTTGCTTAAAGTACCTTGCCTAGCATAGGTTACCTGATATATCCACTAACTGTATGAATGCCCAGAAGCCTAGGGATGCATAAAACAATGGCAGATGCTCAAATCTAGAAACATAGATCCCACTGTGGAGGTCTGTCTCTCTGTTATGGATTTCACTTTAGAGGTCTCAAGTTACTTATTGGGGGCTTGGTGGGCAAGCCTGCATGCCTTTCTTGGATCTAGCTTTACTACTAAGGTCCTGCTGATAATAAGGGTCGTGTATCCTTCAAGTTAATCAGATATATACCAGAGCAACACCTACTGCTTAGAGTGATGAAATTTCTCAATTTAATGAAAGTATTCATCTATCAGCTGAAAAAAAACCCTGATTTAAATGTTCTGCCCTAGTGCCTCTAGCTACTTGCTTCATGATCTCATTTAATGTCTCTAGTCAAGTCTCCCTACTAGTAAATTCTGTCATGAGGTTCTTGGAGAAAAAAGGTGAGCTTTTTTTATTCCCTGTGGGGATCCTTGACCCAAGAAGCACAGGGACTAGGCAAGAAAAATTATTTATTGTGCTGGAGAAAACAAATGGAGCTCATACAAACTTTTAGGTCAATAGAAAATCCATATGTATCACTGTGATTTATTAAAAAACCAAAATGTTTTAGTAAGTTTTCAAGGGTTGTGAATAACAAGTCAATTATTGGGTTTTATTCAAGTAAATGTTTGTAGTGCTGCTTTATTGTGTAGATGCTGCTGCATCTAAGCATTACTTTTCAATTTGATTTTAGTATAAATTATCTTCTTGCAACTGGCTTTAAAGTGAATAATCCAAAAAGAATTAAGATTAGAAAGTAATGCTATCAGTGACAAAGCTCATTAATGGCTTTTTATCACTGCAAACTGGTGAACTATAACGAAGATAATTGGTATAAACGGAATATACAGTTTCTTCAGCCAGGTATCCTCTACTCTACTTTACATTAATTACTTCAAGGTTTTGTTCTGGTTAAATAAAATTTGGATGGCTTGTCCACCTCTTTTCTGAAAAGCTGAGCAAATGTCAGGTGTGCTGCTTTGCGAAGTCAGAAGGGGTAAATCTGCAGCAAGCAAGATAAGGAGAGCCAGAGGAGGTAAATACTGAGATGGGAACAATTGGTGCTACCGATCGCTTTCAGCTGCCTGCAGGGAGATTCAGGCAGGATATTCCCATGGAAAAAGGAACTCGCTTTCCAGAAGGAAAAGGTGCTTGGTTTGGAAATTATCCTTGCATTTTGCTAGTGGATCAGCTCTCAGCTCAGGTTTTTTGGGGGAATAGGGATTTCTTTTTTTTTTTTTGGAAAAAAAACCTTCATAAGATTTATGTTACTATTTTGTAGGTGTTTTGAAGTCCAGTGAAGGCTGGACTGCTCCTGGCTTCTCTGAGAAAGCACCTGACCAAAACAGATAGGTTTTTGATTGTGGACCTAAAAGTCTTCACTGTAGGGATAGCCTTCTCTTGTAATTCCACAAGGAAATTAAAGCGTAACGTGTATCAGTATGCTTTGATGCCCTTATTAAAGCCTTTAAGAACCCCTCTTGGGGGTCTGTAAGCACTAGATAAAGACCCCTGACCTAAAGAAGGAGTGTTCCAGTAAACTATCTGGTCTCTGCCTGGAAATACTGGTTTGTGACACTGGGCAGGCTGGAGGGACATATGCAGGTTTCTGAACTATGCTCCCCGTTTTCCTGCCGGCTCTTTCTGAAACTGCTTTCCTTATAGCACACATTGCAGTGAACTTACATTGTGTAACAGCCTCTGCTTTGTATTTTCTTACGTTATCCAGCTTCATGAGGTAAGAAGAGCTCATCTCTTTTGTCTGCTTAACTGAAATACTGATTGTTGCTGTCTGGAAAACGGGATTGCATTCAAACAGGAGCAAACCAAAGTAGCAGGGCATCCATTTCTTCCCTTCTCCTCCTCTCCAGTCTGGATTAGTTGAGGTGAGGGAAACTGCTTAGCCATCTTCCTGCCTGGTTTTGTGCCCCACTTGACAAGCAAGAAGGATGCTATGGGGTTTAGGTTTTGAAGGCATAAGAATAAATGGTTGTATGCTACTGCTTCATGGTAAAAAGTGAGAGAAAGGAGATTTTTGACTGGTTTAGAGGCTAGTACAATACCCTCTTATTTTTCCTTCCTTTTGTCCCACTATCAAAAAAAAAAAAAGCTGGAGGGGAAGTTCTGATAAACATTTTCTGAAAATGAGCACAAACTTCTCCTGGGTGGGCTTGGTTTGTTGGGTTGGTTTGTTTTTTTTTTCTTCCCTAGTTTATTTAGGAAAAAAAGTATTGCAAGGGTTGGGGGCATAGTACATTCTTCCAAGTTGAGCCAGCATTTACTTTGTATTCTTGTGGCATTTCTGATGGGTAATAACTCAAAGGGTCTATTTCTTCTCTGTTCTGCACTTCGTTTACTGAGCAGCTCCTGCTCATGGCAGACAAATCAATTCTAGACCAACGGATTTCAGGGAGGTTTGGTGCTGTGATCTATGCATTTTTCAGCAATTCAAGTAGAAAGAGCTCCTTAACCCATCCTAAAAGTTTGCTGCATTAGTGCAGTACCTCAGTGAACACCCTGGGACTGAGCACATGTGCAACTAAGTGGAATGAAATAGGTACTTAAAGATTCATATAATGCATTAACCATCTTTATAACTTAATTCAAGGCATGATATATACAGCTGACATCGTCTTTCATAGCTGTTCTTTAATTTCAGCTTCAATAATGAATATAGATCCAATTAGAAGGGAGCTGATACACACTGAAAAGAATTAACAATACCCCTAATTTCCATGTTGAAGTAATGGCTGCTATTATGGACTGCTTGATTTTAATCAGATGTTCACAAAAATGACAGTGGATGTGGATTCATAATGCTCAGCTGATGCTACAAGGGATCACACTCTGTCTTTTAAAAAATAAATTAAATCTTACAGGCATAGAACAAAAGCTTCTTTTGTGTGTTCCCCATTTTTATGGCACAACAATGTTTACCAAAGCAGATGAGAAACAGTGTATCTGCTGGCTGGGATGGGGTTCCAGTGGCTGTCCCTAAGCTCTAGCTATGCTAGCCAAAAGTTTAGTCAGGCTTCTTTTGAGCCTGTCTGATACGGTTTAGGAGGGATGGGTGGGGCTATCTCCATATCAGATCTGAAGTTCCAGGTTCAAAGCATTTTGTCTTTTTGATATTAAAAGAGATCTCAGAGCAGTTGTCACAACTTAAACGTGGCTAAACCTCCATGACATTCGTGCCACCAGCTGTAGTGACTGTGGGGAAAAACGCGCCCTGAACTGACATTTTCAGTTAATGGCAATGTACCTAGTTTCAGAAATACATGGTAAAATAAACTGGCTGAGAGCCTCACAGTGATGCTGGATTACTCTGTGTCCTCTGTATAAGGCTACATGCTAGAAATCAGTCATCAGGGTTGCTCTGATTTCTATAGTTTTTGCCGGTTCAAGAGGGAGGAAAGAATTGTGTGTAGATGCAACACATGGGGAATGAATCCACTTGCATGGGTTTTCCCTCTCATCCATCTACCCTTCTGGTAAGTCCGTGTGACTGCCTTTACCTGTGTCTTTATGTAGCCCTTAGGATTTGGTATTGCAGGGAAGCATATGCTACATCAATAATTGCATGTGAATAGGCTCAACCTTTTTGATATGGGCAATATCTAAGGCTGCAATGTGAGATCTCTTCAGTTTGGCTTGCTTCTCTGATATTTTTGAGTTGGTCTGTAAGGCAGCTTTGGTATGCGTGGGAGAAGGTGTGGTAGGTGGCATCTTGGGTAGAGGCTCTGGAGAATATTGCATTTTCGGAAGCAATAAAGCCAGGCAGCTTAACTGGGCAAATAAACCTATTTAGAGAAATTGAAAGTGTACTGTTTTGTTGTCACTGAAGAAAAATTCCCCAAACAGTCTCACCTTTTAATAAGTGCTTGACTGACGCACAAACTCAAAATGAGAGCTATTGATAGTGTCTGGCTGCAGCATCTGTAATGCAATATGGGATAAATCCATACAAATCTGTGGTGGAGGATACCTTGCATGCAGCTGAGCTGTTAATCTAAAGCATATATTAGTCACAGAATTTTAATCAAGTGGCTTGAATTAGAAAATTTCATCAACAGGGATGCAATCCTTAAATTGAGAGCGATATTGCATGCTGCTGAATGGATGCACTTTTGTGCTCATGTTTGGCTCCATTTACAAATGGCTTTTAGATGTGCTGCATTTATTCCGATTATGAAGCTTACGTGGGTTCTCTCTGGGATGTGCTTTCCTTGTCTTGGCAGGCATTGTATCCCATAATTAATGCTTCCTACCCCAGTGCGGGCAGTATTCTTCCTGCTTTCTTTTCCCATGTTGTTGTGGGAGAAATTTAGATAAAGAAATCTTCATTTGTTATGTGAGATGGTGGAGAGATGGCCTGGCTTGTGCCTTTGTCAAGAGCCAGCCTCAACACTGTATTAAACGCGGTTGGAACAGAGGGTAGTGGAGATACATGGAC
This sequence comes from Laterallus jamaicensis coturniculus, assembly GCA_022605575.1. Lineage (NCBI taxonomy): Eukaryota > Metazoa > Chordata > Aves > Gruiformes > Rallidae > Laterallus > Laterallus jamaicensis. The sequence continues at coordinate 26,355,300 of JAKCOX010000008.1, forward strand.
ATGGTGTCAGTAGGAAACAACGTGGGGGAAGTGGCACCTGCATTCTGCAGCAGCATTGGGAAACAAAAGTATTAAAGCTTTATTTCTATTTAATAATACTAATGCATGATCCTATGTCTCTAGTATTTGGGAGGGGTGGTACATCTATAAGTAGTATGCTTGCTGTATGAGATGTGTTAACTTGGTCATATCCAGAGTTGTGTCAGACGTGTGAGGAAAGACAGAATATTAAGCTAAGTGGGGTTTTTTTTGAGCAGGTTTGTTGGGGTTTGTTTTTTTTTCATATCAGGCAGTGTGAATATGCCTGAAAGCAAAATTTCTAAAGGAAGATAAATACTTGATACAGGCTGATATGAGCCTGTAATGGAAACTCTTAATTCCTTAATATGCTTCCTTTCCTCTCTGTCCCTTATTTCATGCTGCATTGTGCACAGCATCAGTTCAACTGTTTCAGTAGATTTCTACTTAACCGTTTCTCAGCTCTTAGAAATTCACAACTAACTTGGGCTCTTTCTCTCCTCATGCACTCTTTCTCTCTTCTATTTTCCAGTTCAAAAATGCTTCATTGTTACTTAAATAATTTACCTGGAATATCTTAAAATTAAATCTTTTGGTTTGTGGTTTGTGTATTTTGCCAAATCTTTGAAGCAAGAACATTTGAGTGGTGTTAATGTCCTCTGGAGTTTTTATTTAGCTTTCTGGCAAATTCTTTTAATTTGGATTCCACTACCCTATTTAAAAATGTAAAACTTGAACTGGTTTGGAGATGTTTCTTTATGCTAAACAAATATTTGAAAAGAGTTATTATTAATTCATATTTAGATGCATGAAAACTTAATTGTTGCTTTTAAAGGTTTGTATCTCAGGTCTTGTTTATAGCATGACATATAAATGTCTATTTACAATGTGCACAAAGGATCTCCTGTCCCTCCTGATTTTGTGACTGTAATGTGCGGGTAGGTCATCTATCATAACTATCAGCTATTAGAAACATACTCCACATATAAGGAGTGATTACTCAGCCATCAAGATTCAGTAATTGCTCCTGTTGAACATTGGTTCTTCCATCTCACATACTAAAATTTGCAGTAACCCAAGATGGTAGGAGAAAAAAAAACCAAACCAGATGAAAACCCAAAGGTCACAGATGAAGAAGTAACATTAAGATCTTGCCTTAGGTGGGAAGACTGGAGACAACACTCTGGCTGTGAATCTACTGAAATTTGTTCTACATGCAGAATTTAAGAAGATTAACCTCTGTTGCTAAACCATTTCATACCTAACTTCCTTTCTTGGGCATGTGTTCTAGTGTTGAGCTATGAGAGGCATTGCCTGTGCATTTCTTTTTATACTCAGTGTGTCTATCAAAATAGCACATCCAACATTTGCCAGAATCACCAGAGACAAAACCTATCCTTACTGAAGACTGAAGTCACAGTTTACAGAAAAGTTGAAGGCCAGGCTTTCTAGGTTGGAAACAAAAGATAATAGGTAACTTGGTGAATCTGCATCTTAGTCCAGTTCTTCCCAGATGCATGCCTCTCTGGTTGCATAACTTCTCACACTTCCTTTAGCTGGACTCATGCTATGGATCTAAGAGACTCTGTTAATGTTACCTTAGTGTTTTCACCATTGGATGATGCATCTCTTCTCTAGCACCTCACTACCTAATCTTTATCTGAGAAAATAGCTGCAGTCATGTAAGATATTCTTTTCTGTTGGGCTCTTCAGTGAGAGCACCCCTATGTCAGAGCCAGGAGAGAGCAATAAACTGCACTTCAGTCACTAAAATTCTGCCTGGTGTTGCACACCACGACCATCTTTGATGGGGGTTTAAGCTGCTGTAGTGAATGAAATCACTTTTCACAGGGGCAGAATGTGTGGCACTCATAATGGGTCTTCTCCTTTCTGAGAGGCTGGTTGGGTCATAGACTACTGTGGACATGTTTGCCAAGCTCCCATCTGAGCACAATGATGATGCTGTATCATCTGAAGCTCTAACAGATATCAAAGCAATTATATTCAGCCTGTTCTTGAACTGCTTGCTTGAAAAACTCCGCAGCAGAAATTTTCTCTAAACTCCAGATTTGGAGTGGATATAAGCAAAAAGAAATATGAATGTACAGACATAAATAGCCACACTGGAAACCACACTCCAGAAACTGTAGGTGGCTGCCATGGACACAAATACCTGGATTCAGGTTAACTTTAGGTGTTCAATTTCAGGACTAATGTAAGAAGGCTCATTGTTCTGGCTTCTCTCCAGACAAAGAAGGGTAACTGAGGCAAAAATGGGTTGAGTCCAGGACTACCAGATCTCTCAGGTCAATTTATGCCAATCTATTCAACTTGAACATATTCTAATCACTAGACTGTTAATATTTATGCAGTTGATCTGACAATATCTTCTCTTCCTCCTCAGCCAGAGAGGAGTTTTGTCATGATTTTCTTCTTTTATCTCTTCTGCTCAGCAAATAGAGTGAAGACTGTAGATGTTATTTTTTTCAGAACTGAGCCTTCAAAATTATGATACATGGTTTAATTTTGCTATTATGCAAGGTCTCACTGAATCTCAAGGAGATTACTCACGGTAGGGAAATGCTGGACAACAAATGGTTGCAGTATCAGGGGCTGTCCTTTAATAAGAAGCGTTGTCTTTTTATTGCATGATGCTGATGATTGGTCTGCCTCAAAAGTTTTTGTCCTCCTTTTTACGTACTATACTCCTTTGCAAGATCTAATTACTGTGCTTTTCTTTGTCAATGCATGGGAGTCGAGGACACAAAGTCATGCTGCATTAAATGTTCTAACCAAGCAAATCTGCATTCTGATGGTGTTGCGCAATAAGCAATTAAGCTTTGCTGCTGGGCCCAAGCAGGTGGCTCAATTCAAACCTAGCAGGCTCTGCACTTTCTTGGGTCAAGGGCTCCCTGTAAGTGCTCTAGTGCAAGTTCCTTTCCTATACCTGCTGGGCTAACTATATCATTCATTAACTACTGTCATCAGCTTTCTTGGTCTTTGGCATGTATCCTTTATCTGTGCTGTCCTCGCTCAGGCACTGACATGCTAACTATCTTCAAGGTGGAAGATGGTTTCTACTTTTTCCCCAAGTAGAAACCTCTCTGCTCTTTTCTCAGTAAGGAGAAAGGAGGGCCAGCTTTGAATGTGAATATTAAAATGTCCTTTCTTGGACTTAGTGCTGTATTTAAAGGCAATGAAGAAAGATAATGACAAGCTAGTTTCTCTAGAGGGGAAATGCTAAACTTTCAATAGGCAAATTATGTCAGATGATGATAATCAACAGGCTGGGAGGCAAAAAGAATGATTTCTTATGGGTGCAGTGATGCTAGGTATTACAGCAGCAATAACGAGATTTTTAAAAATTTTATTTTTAAATTACTATTCTTAGTCTTAAATTTATTCCATCTCTAAATCAGCTGTGTCTAGCTGCAGATCTACTATTTCAGCTCAGATCATGGAAATGTGAATGAAAGCGTACTGTTCTTGAACTTTTGAAGGGGAAAATACTTTGGGAACGAGTGGTTCAGAGCTCTTGGACCTCTGTGACTTCCTCTAGAGATTTTTGTTTCTTTTTTTTCTTCCTTTTTTTTTTTTTTTTTTTGTAGATTAGCTTTGGAATATGCTTCCTTTACTGTTAGTGGCACCCTAACTATCAGATATATGGTACAATTATTGCAATGTCCTGCAGATAAAACAGAATAATTTCACTGAGCCAAGAAAGCAGTAATTGCTCATGCAGACAAATTGTCAGCTAAGAAGAATTTCTTATGAGCATTTTCAATTTTTAATGTCATGTAAATTATTCCTACACTAACAGAAACAGGAAAGCAGGCTATGATTTTCAAATCCTTTTGAGTAACATTTGCTCGCATTTCTTTAATTCACCCTGTGTTTTTATTGTACCACCCAATAACAGCTCCCCTCCCTTTACCACCCCATTCATCTATTAACGCATAGATAATGACCTCATTGCATTGCCACGAAATATGCTTATCGCTAGGATTTGTTATTCTGTCATGGCAAGGCTATTTTTAGCCCAGTTTCCAGCTGGCAACTGAGAAGAAACATAGGAAAGGAAATTGCCTCAGGTGCTATTAGTGCTATCTAGTTGCCTGTAGTGTCTGTCGTTTAGTGTGAAGTGCCCTGGAGTGTATGGCTCTAAAATAAATTGTATTTTATTTCTTTAGCCTAAGAAGCAATATACCAGTTGGGGGCAGGGGGTGTCAAAATACCAAAAAAGTAATCTAAAGCCCTGCTTTGAGGGGCAGCACTTCAAAGCTGATCAATAAGGGCAGGTACAAAGATGTCTGTCAACCAGAGTTGAGGTCGGGTTTGTTCCCTTGGTGCTATGCACCTTGAGCCTTAGCTGTGCTGGGCACATGCTCGACTCAAGTTGGTGTTGCCAGATGGTGAGGAGATGTTTCTTGGATCTTGTGCTTGGGAGTGCCAGGTAAATTTTACATTTTTTATTTTTTTTTTCACAGCACTCAAATTTAGTTTTTAAGGGCTCACCTGAAAAAGGTTTTCCTGCTGATGTCACGGACTTACTAATATCTTTAGCATTGTGTCCTATCTAGGGAAAAGAATCTGCAGAAATTCTCCACCTTGTCTGACTTATCCCTCTAGGTGTAAGCTTTCAAGTGGGCCCACTGGTTTACTATTTCAACAACAAAAGACTTCAGGATGTACTAACTCTTGGAATAGAAAACTCACAACTGTGATCTCCTTTTAAGTCAGAAGACAGTGAAACTAGCTGCCATATGCCTGGCAGTCTTGCCTTAGGAAAAAGGAGTTTAAAGGCCAAACTCCAATCAATTTACCAGTTTCCAATAGAGAAGGTAAATGAGTGTGAAACATGAGCTACACTGGAGACATCTTAGTTTAATTTAGGCAAATATTTTGGAGTGTGAGCAGTCTTTCATTGCTCCAGCATGTAGCCTGGGTCATCTCAGTCCAGGACTCGTTCTTCTGAAGAAACATGTGGGAGCAGACTTGATTGCTTAAGGTGCTATGGTTGAGAATTTAAGGTTTTTATCCCAATTTCTTAAATTGCTAAAAACATTAGCAAAATTGAGTTTGAGAAAAATTAAAACCTCCATTAGAAACACCTAATCTCACACCAACCTGTGGTGTATAGTTTTTCTATGGAATACTCATTAAAACTAATTATTTTAATACAGTCTAAATACCCTTTATGAAAGGATAATTTAAATGGTAAATATATATATATGTTTGAAAACTTCATAGTAAGGCTGTGCATACAAAAAATAATTCACCTTCTGGCTTCAGTAGGGCCTGAGGGCTTGGGGGAAAGGCAGGAACTGTGTAACAGGAGAATGAGCTTGGATGCAACACCCATGTGCAAACCTGTCACCAGACCTGCAAACCATGCTGATGCCAGCCAGGAACTACTACGCAGTAGTGCCCATATCCTTATTTCACTTTCTGCATATCAGAGCATGGTCTGACATGGCCGTGCCTTGTGGCTGAGTCACAACCCCACCCTGGGTCTTCTTCAATATCAGACTGAGGTGGTGAGAGCTCTTTCTCTTGAAACCCCATGAAACCGCAGTGTGTCTTCATGGAAATTAGTTGGTTGATTTGTGGATGAAATTCACCTCTAGATCTTCTTTATTCAGCGTAAGCAGTTATTGTGCTTCTGAGGACCGCATGACTAGCTTGATAGGTGTGGCATACAACCTGCAGTAGGGGCTGTGTGCCCCTGGGAAGAAAACTTTATGCCCACATGAAGTGATTTTGAGACATGTTGTTTATTAAGAGAGGAAGATAAGCGTTTACAAAATGCAACTTTATCCTGATGAGATGCATGGCACCCAAGAAATTTTGAAGTGTGGTTATTAGGGAGGGGGGCAAAGGGAACTACCAATTATTTCTGAAAATTGTGATAGTAATAGGGTCTGTTTGTAAAGGCCGCTGCCAGCATTTGTTTGTTGAGTTAAATAGAATTCCATGCTTTGCCTCAGGCATCGTTACTTCCAAACTACTCTAAAATGACTATAATATTCTCCATTATATCCTTAATTAAGCATCACAGGACAAATAACAAAGAAGCTCTGCAAACAAAGAACATTTCTATGTGAATTGTTGTGGAGGAGGGGATTGTTGTGCATGGCATCTCTTCATTGTTCTGGTAAAGTGTGACGGGGGGGGGAAAAACCCACCATCCTTTCAATATTTTTGTAAAAGGTTTAATCAAATTATGTGTTATGAACCTGTGACTGGATAACGGCTTGACAGTGACTGTTGAACTCTAAGGCGATTATGAAAAAACAAAGTTTAAGGAGATAAATAGAAAATGATCACTATGTAGAAATCCATTGTCATTATTCCAGGGATGTTAAATAATCGGATTTAAACAATAGGCAGTGAAATATTGTTGAACCAACAGCCTGTTTCTGGATTTTTAAGCTCCTAGAAATCTCCTTGGGCAGCAGTTGGGGGGGAAGGGGACACACACATACACAAATGAGTTTTGAAGTTCAGACCATTTAAGAATGGCCAAATATTAACCCAGGAAAGAAAACACGTATTCGAGTGATGAATAGAAATATTCCAACTGTCTTGGAAAAAAAAGGCTTTTTCTTTCAGACACTTGGAAACTAGTATATTCATTAAAAAAACCCCAATCCAATTAAAGTAAGTTAAAAATATGTTGGTTTCCAAGCAGCTAAAATGCCACCATATTCTCTGTGCTCTTCAGAAGTTCTCCTCTAAATGAGACTGGCTGCACTTCTGCGTTGGTGCATGTTTGGGTGGTGTACGAGGCAGTAACGCCTGGAGATGTCAGCCGAGTCGGTTCCTTGGCCTGTCAGGCGAGAGGCTCGTGCCCAAGAAGAGAAGCAGCCTGTGCTGAAGAGCTCATGAAGTAATGGAACTGGAGAGGCAAGGGGCTGTGAAATACATATTTATGAATGTAAAAGAAAGTATAAAGGCAGAGAGGAAATAACAGCAGTTCCTTAACCTGGAGTGGGTGAAGCTCATCTGGAAATGGCAAAACATCACATTTTGCACCTGTGTAGTCCAAAGGACCTCTGGCAGAGGACCTGCTAGGATATTTCTGGAATGACTTAGGATCTAGCTAAGGAAATGGAGGCTGCTAAACGATGGTGGAAACTCAGCAAACCCCGCAATGTTTCCTCCTCCATTTAGAGTTTCAAATCTTATTTAGAAATTTAAATAGGAAGGAGAAAAACACCTGCACAGTGCTTCAGGGATTATATGCTAGTCATTAAGAAATCATTCAGTGGCCTTTGCTAATTCAGAGCAGAGATAGATTATTGAAAAATGTGACACCAAAAACAAACAAAAAAAATGCAATTGCAGCTAATAGTTATATTAACTATTAGATTTCAAGCAGGGAAGTAGAATATTGCTCATTAAAACCTGATGTTTCTGAGGAGTTTGTTTTTTCTCAAAGAGGATTAGAACTGCTTTCCAATAGTTCTTTGCTTTAAGGCAGGTAAATTGAGGTATTTAAAGGCTGTGCTGTATGTAAACACTTGAGGTGAAGGCTGTATGGCCTTGGGTTGCCGCTGGAGAGGGTGGCTGCAGTGCTGGGTGCCCATGTTCATCCCAGACTGTCATAAAGTGGTTGTCAAGAGCGGAAGAGGTAGAAGGATGCTGGGGTTCTTCCAAGAATTTACATGAGGGGGGAAAACTAGCTGGTTTACTTTATGAAAACTGGGGAATGGTTTAAGCTCTATCTGTTGCAAAGTCCAGGCTGGTTGCAAATATTGATATGAAATTAATGATACAAGATTTATTTTCACTGACTAAAATTTCCTGTTTTCACTCAAGAATTAAGCTAGAAATGGCCATAGCTCACGGATGTTTTTTTAGCTCATTTTAGCCTGGGGTTTTTTGGGTTTTTTCTTTTTTTTTCAATGGGACCATTGGGATTTTCCTGAACCTCTTTGCTAATTTTCCCTAACTTTCTTAAAGGCATGGATATCTCAGAAATACAGATTCCTGTGCATTGAGTGAAACCTGATAACAAGGGAGAAGGGCTTACTGATGCCTAAAAGAGGGAAAAAATACCCAAACCATTATGCCTGCCACCTAGAAGCAACGACCAAATGTGATCATAACATGGCCTATTGAAGTGTAATCAATAGCTGAGGGATGTTGGGAACAGCAGAAGGATTAGGGAGCATGGGGGAAGGGAAGGAAGGGTGGCGAGGTAGCAGTTACAACTGTTGAGGGCAAGGTAGCAGTAACATGCAAACATGGCAAAAACACTTAAGAAAATGGGCATTGTTAATTCTGAGGTGTGCAGCAGAACTTGTTCTGCGTCACGTTTCTAACGTTAGCAGTGAATATCTTTATTACCAGGGAGGTCTGTTGCACTGTGCTGATCTGCAATTTATGTTACATTGGTTAGGTCGGTCTGGACTCGTGAGTCACGTGGTGTTTTTCCTGTCTCAAATCAGATGAAAATAACTCCTTGGCTGTCTGCAAGCTTGTCCCAGCATGGGCGTCCCGTGGTGCCTGCCTCGTTGCATCCCAATTGAGTTTTCTCCAGTGTTTGCTTCAAACGATTAGCAAGCACATTTTCAGAATTAATATATTTGCTGGCATCACTGAGGAAAAATGAAGGCAACATGCAGCTGGAACGAACTGTTTCTCTTCTTTCAGTCACTGTTCTGTGCATACATATTTTCCCAAAATATTCAGAGTGCACAATGTAACTATTGTGCTTGGTTAATTTCATCACTTAACGGTTTGTACATTATGGTCATGTTTCATGAAACCAGTAACTTGAATCACAAAGAGTAATTTTCTTTTTTTCTTCCTCCTCTGGTTGATTGAAAAGCTTCTGTATGTGAATCTCCCTGGTTCTTCCTCATTGCAGCGAGAATCAGATGAGCAACTTGCTGTCTGCTTTTCTTTTCTGACATTTCTGGCATGTCCTTTCTTTCCCCTATTTTGAATGATATCCTGAGGTGTCATAACTGAATTTTTAATATCTAATTATTTCCTTTAGATAGTTGTCCACAGCAACTTGTCTTGATTTGGAATTTATTTAGGCCATTATATTGAGGGCAGGCTAGGATTGAAAGGTCAGAGTTGAGCAAAAGTCATGCTGCAGACAGATCTGCTCATTTCAAATCATTTCCCGTATAGTTTGGTGTGGTTTAGAAGTCTTGTCCCCTTAATAAACCCTCTGCTATTTTTCTGACTTCCCATTCCTTTTTCAATTGCCTAAATCTGTCATGCAGAATTGAAATGGTGATGCAGCATTTACTGGAGAGGTGGGACTTCTTTTAGTTCATGGCTAGTATTTTGTTGGGGTTTTTTAATTGGGGTTAAAATGTTGGAAAGTACTACCAAAAATAACAAAGAAATGAAGAATCTACCCCCATAATATCAAATTTTGCAAATCTCAGTAATGAGTGAGGTTACTTATTGTTGTGTGCAGCTGTGGGATGAGGAGAACTGTCATGTCAGTGCCTAATGTACTGAATAATGGGCCTTCTACATAAAGTGCATTTGCTTTGTTCCTATAGTGACAGATGCAAGGAATTAATTTCTCTTAGCAAGAAATGTTCATTGAAGATAAGGCCTGAAATAAACACTGACACACGACTGTGAAACGCCCTGAAACTCTTTCTTGGTGACAAATTACTGCTGAGGTATATAGACCCTTCCACAAAAGTGACACCTATTGAATTTATTAGACAGATTATATAGAGAGGACTGAATCATTTTTTGTCCTGTTTGTAGAGCTGACATTTACCAGCTTCTGCTAATGAATTGGGTATAGACTGCCAAAAACAAAAGTCAGATTGTTATGAAATCCATTGGGCTAACCGCCGTGGGTCACACAGCCACCGACAGTGCGTGTGCAGGAGCATTTTGTTGTGTGGAGGTGGATAGCCCCTCAGTTCGATGGTTAGGTCTTTCATCTTTTAATGGGAAATTGTGCAGGAGTGGCAATCAGAGCCGTGAAGCCTCAGTGAATACCATGAGGCATGCAAACGATGTGTGTATTGCACAAGCTGAGGCTGGGTGTGCTGACTGGGTTGCAGCAAAGGAGGAAGCTGGAGAGCTGAAAATCATGCAGTGGGCTAGTAGGAAAATTGATTTTTGCCAAGGGAAGGAGCCAATGCAGTTAGTGAAGTGCAAGCAACTGTGTCAAAGTTAGGTTTCTGTAGAGGAATATTTGCTGCAATAAATTTATTTTATAGGTGTTTGTCTTTGGAGACTTTTGTTAAAACACTGCTTTTGGCGACCAGTCAGTCTGAATGTGGGCTAATCTTAAATTCTGTCTCTTACTTACATGTAGTCAGAAAAGATTGTATATGGTACTTCTCATCAGTACTTTGCAAAGGAGATGAATATGGTTTCTGGTTCACCGAGAGGGAAAGAGATGCAGAAAGTGACTAAGATGCAGTTGTTCCCTCCCCCCCCCCCCTCTTCCCACCTCCCTGCCAACCTATTGACAGAATCAACAATAAAACCAAATCTATTGATCACAACCCTGTATTGCTTTCTCTGGCCCAGTTTATATAGCTACAGTTCATTTTAGTCCACTAATCCTGTTATTTTGGGATTTGAGTTCAGGTTGCTGTGGCAGGGGGAATAAAGGCTGTATCTCCTGTATCATCATGTCATCAGTCACCCCAGGTTTGAAGATCATGGCAAGCATGGCTCAATGTGCAAAGGCACAAGTTCACTCAGTTGGTATGCAATTAATCCTGTACTTAAAATGCAAGTGAGCAAGCTCCTAATTAAAAGGCTTCTTTATAATTTGCAAAAGCATAAAGAATTTCCCTATTGCACCTCCACCGAATTATTATCAATGATCTTTAAAAGGTAAACAGAGAAGTAATCCTCCCTCAAGGTATTCTGAAGGAGAGGAGAATAAAGTATCCTTCAGCAGCTTAGGAACAAAGCATCCATGAGACAAACAACTTCTGGTAAAGGCAGATTTGTGAAGGTATCTCTGCTCTTTCCTCAACAACTCTGTGGGGTTTTTCCCCCTTACTACATATTCCCCTTCTGTACAACAACCCTGCTGTAAGAAGTACCATATTGATAGCTGGGCATGAATGCTCTGTAGAACAAATTACAAAAAAGGGCCTCCTACTGATCACGTACTATAGGTGAGCATCGTATGACGTGGCTCATGGTAGTTGTTTCCCAAGGCTTAAAATGACCCTTGCTTGGAATACTTATAAACCCAACCTGCTGCTTTGATCCTGCACTCCTGCCTGGTTTGCTGGAGTACTTGGGTGACTTTGACCCCGGGGTAGGCATGGAAGGAGTTGTGGTGAATAAAACATTACAAAGAAGTATTAAACAGCACCGTCTTACCATTTACCTAAGTCAGGGTCATCTCTTCAAATAAAACAACCTGCTGACTTTGGTTCAGCTTGCTAGCATGGAAAGATTTGTCTCTCTTGCAGACTTCTGCACAAGTTGTCCACAAACGTGTAGGTGACGCAAGTGTATCTGAGTAGCACGTCCAAGAGGCTTTGGGTCTCTTTGGCTTGATGTACGTGAACACAACCTGAGGCTATCCTGTTTCTGCAGTGAAATGCTAGAAGAAGCTCTCCATCATGTTAAACAAAGAAGAGAAAAACGTAACTCAGATCTCTGTTTTATTCCCCTCAATCCTCCCTACTTTAACATCAGGGATCAGCTAGAATTTGTCTGTCTCTGCGGGTACTTTCTCTCTTTGTGCCTACTCCAAAGCATCACCTGTATCAGGGAATGGCAGAAAACTTTCTCCTTTTGGCATAACAACTTTCTGAACCCCCAACCTCTCTGCCTCAGAGGGACTTTGAGGCCTCAGCGAATCTGTACTGTTGCGCCTGAGCAAGATTGTGCACATATCATGAAATATGGAGAAAAAAAAAGGAGAAAATTTCAGCCTAGCAATGACAAGCCCCAAAGTGCTTTGGATCTTGAAAAGGATTGTTTTGATATTCTGCCGTAAGTGTAATTTCAGGTGTTTTTTTTTTTTCTCCCCAGTGATTTAAATTAATTTGAATCAAATCATTAGGCCCCAGACTTGTACTGAACATAATGACTCATCCCTAAATTAATATTGTCTATCCTGAACTACTCCTGTCTAAATCGCTGAAAGATTCACTCTCTTCACAAAGTCAACTCCACTCAAATGACTTCTGCAACAGTTCATTAGGTAATGATGTAATTTATACATCTGGGTCAGCAAATGTTTTCCTGCTCTGACTTAAAATGGACAAAGTGTGGCTAACTAAACAGGTCTTTTGTAAAGTTTAGATGTTAGTTACAAAAAGTAAGTAGAGCCTGAATCAAGAGCAAGCACAGCATAAGGTACTGCAGGAATTTCCAGCTCCAGCCTCACTTGTTCCATGCGTATGTGGTGTTTTATAATAAACCTGCCTTGCTTTCAGCAAATTCTGCCTTATAAATGATGTGCTTGACACCAGCACTTGACAGGGGCTATACTAAAGGGATCTGTTAGCATGAAGAATAAATGCACATAATTAGACGGAGTTCAGTGGTCTAGGTGAAACCTTTGTATAACCAAAGTCAGTCATTTTCAATGCGTGCTGTACATTGGGACCTCTTGCGTGCTTTACATCACTGTGCCACGCGCTGTGCTTCCATCATGGGAAGAGACTGGAAACAACACAGTAAATGCATCCTACAGATGCTTTTCTGTGGTGATAGAGCCCACACATTAAATGGTCTGCAAACAATGCATGAGGCAATTTGTCTTCTGAAGGTCTTAAGTAGTATGAAACCGACTCAGAACTACATTTTTTATTAGCTGAGAATCAAATCTTTTTTTTTTTTTGGTTGGTTTTAATTGTGGGCTTTTAAAAAAATTTATTATCAGTTTTGGACAGTGGTTATTTTTATGTATTACCAAGCCTGTCAGTAGATGAGTTTCTTTTCTGTACACCTATGTTGACAGGGTGCAACATTTTAGACTTAAGTAATCTTGGCCTCCTTAGGGGAAGAAGCTGTCAGTTGTTTCCTATAATGAATGGTAGTTTATGGTATGAGGCACTGCCTGTAGTATTAAGCAGCAAAGAAAGCATGGCTGTCCTAGATTGTAAAGTGCTGGCTTCTGGTTATGGTAGCTGCAATAATGAATAACTGCATGATATGACTTGACAACTGCCCCGTTTTATAAAAATGTGACACTATTTTTGCTTAATTTCTCTGTTTCCATGAACGGGTAGAACTTCCTATCTTCCTTACCCAAAAAAAGAGAGAAGCAGCGGTAATGGAAAAAGAAATAATATAATTATTTCTCTCTGGCTTCACTTTGGTGGCATAATGTGATTACCTAGCCATTGAATCCTTTAGTACAGGTCTCTTCTGAAGCAATCTCGTGGTGAATTTTTATGACCAGCCTTGCTAGCATCACTTCTGTAACCTGAACACGCTGGATGCGGCACATTTATTTCACTATGTCGTTCTTTTTGGAAGAAGTGAAGGAATAATGATAAAAATGAGTGACTGAGCTGACAGAAGTGACATTCGAGGCAGCGGTTCAGAGGGGTTCGGAATAACTCAAGTATTATGAATGTGAATCCTACCCAGATCAGCAGATTTGGTATCTCGAAGCCAGTTTACTGAAACTCTTACCCAGTTGCATCTCTGTAGCTTCTGGGTTGTTGGTGATTGCTCAGTCCCCAGGGCATCTGGGGATGGGCTTACAGACTACTTTTCATCCGTCTACTCTTCTCTGACTACTCGCCATCAGTGGTCCTGTCTTTCTGCCATCCTTTACAGGGTATTGAAGCTTAGAAATTCCTTACCATACCAAGGAACAGTCCTGGGGCTATTAGTAACAGTTATTTTTATAATAGATGGAATCTACAAGGATCCTAAATCCTTGAAAAATTTTCAAAGTAGTTTTTACACTTTTTATTCTGTTTTTTTTCCTAAGGCTTCCTCCAGTTCCTCTGTGTGTCTGGGCTTCTTGTGGTTTGTTTTTTTTTTTTTTCTCCTAGATCAGATGTGTTACAGAACTGAAAATTCAGAGAAACGTTAAAAGAACATTTTTAAACGCTCAGTAAGAGGTTGCTTTGTATATTAGGCCTAGAAAATGAGCAATTACTTTTTTTCATTTGTTCTTTATTTAACAGGAATTTATGAAGTATGTGTGGTTGTGCAAATTGTTGGACAGATCAGAATAAGCTCACCGATTAAATTTTTAAACAAAACACTAAACAAATTCATTAGTGAAATGTTTTACTTTGATTCTATAAAAGCTGTTGTTCAATCATGTAATTTTCTCCTTTGGCAGATTTTCAAAGTTTTCAAAATATCGATTGTTCTGTAATTTTAGTCTCCACAGCTGTGGCATAGAGTTAATTTCCTTACAAGTGAAGCCAATCTGCATAATCGAGATCTGAAACAATGGTATTTTTTTTCTGCTTTCCTGCTGAATGTCTGCCTAAACTAATTCTTGTGCTATCATAAACTACTTGCAGGAATAGGGAGCGTAATGTGCAACAGAGAAGTTTAACATGAAGAATAATATCGTGAATGATTTAACATTCCTGCAAACTGATTGTATGCATAAATGTATGTGCTTCTAGTACCACTGGATGAATAGTTTCTAGTGTTCCCATCTCCCAGAGCACCATTCTTTACACGTAGACTTCTCTTCTGCTTGAAATCCCATGCATCCTTCATTTCCCACAGATGGCCCAAGGAAGAATCCCACTTTCCCAGAGGTGAGGAAAGAATTGTATTTATCCAGATGCCCATGTAAAGTCTCTCTTAGAATATGTCAAAAGAATGACAGGTGAGAGAGCTGACAGGTGCGTGCTGCAGTGAGCCTCTGTGAGGTCTCAAACACCCCAGCTGGTGAAAGCAAAGCAGTAACTGGGCAAGATAAAGCAACAACAATAAAAGAACTTAGATAATAAATATTCCTGCATATGTGACTTGCCGTGCAACGTCAGTGGGGACTGGCGAGATGCAAAGGGATGAAAAAAACAGGAGAGAGTTTCTGGAGCACTGATGATTTCTGAGCAGTTTCTTTTGCAACAGAAGTCCAAGAATTAAGTGGCTTTCCCATGCTCAAATCAGTGGTTTTTCCTGGCTTGGAGGTTTTGTGCCAAGGCTGCCTTGTTTTGAGGACATAATTGCCTCCATTCAAGGAGCTCACCACCAGTTCAATATAGGTTCCTTTTTATGTAAAGAGACAAGATACTTAGCAGATAGGATTTTTGTCCACCATTTGCCCTGTAGCCAAAATTGAAATCTGTGCCTGAGAGAGATGTTGAATTTAGGAATTAAACATATCTTGGGCCTTAAAAAATAGGCAACTAAGCCTCTTCTCATGTATCTTCCTCTGTCTAGTGTCACACATCTAATGACATTGTCCTGGTTCTGGCCAGGCCAGAGTAAACCTCCCCAAGACTCAGCTCACCTGTGCTGGCTGTTTGGGGAGGTTAACTTTGGCCTGGCCAGAACCAGGACATACATCTGCAAGGATGACTGGAGTTACTCAGCTATATTCTCAACCATCACTTTGAACAGCTCCCCATGCCCTTTTGTTTTCTCTTTAAATACTGGAGGAATGTAACAGAAAAGATACTTGGGTTTCTCTTTCAGGATGAGATTTGCCCAGCAGTGTTTAGAGCAGAATATGTTGGTGTTGGGAGCAGCTGTCCTCTGAGGGGTGGGTGCCCTTTGTGCTTTTCATCACTCTCCTGGGATGGATGGCACGGTCTGTCAGAACCTGGCAGTGAAGTGGGTCCTGATTTTTAAAGCAAACATGAAAGGTTCATCATGGTTCCCACTTAGCTGTGTTTTAAAAGACCTCTATGACCCATTCATCCTTTGGTGAGCATCACTATGAAGAATTCTAGTTTAGACAGTGTATGAATGGCAGCAGATACATATGCATATTGTAGCATGTTGAAGAGAGAACATTACAAATTGTGATAAGCTTGATCTGCATTTCGACTCCACAAGCCGCAGCAGTCGAACCACCGTTTTCAAAGCTGTGGTTAAGAAGAGCAAACTGCATCTAATTCACACCACACATGGCAAGCTAAATCTCCAAAGCAGGAGAGAACCAAAGATCTGGTTCCTAAAAGGGAAAGTTACAGACTCTTGGGAAATCGAGGGGGAGGGAAACTAACCACAAAACCCAATAAAAATCTTGAAAGCTGAGAGAAATATCTCTGTGTGCAAATGAAACTCAGAGGTAATTTATACTGTGGTTACCTGAGTAACCATGTGAGCTCACAATGGTCTTTCAGAGCCTAGTGCTGCTCTTCCCATGTTTCAAGAGCTTCCACTTTGGAAAGCAAAAGCTATTTGGGTTTAGGAAGTGCTGAGCTTAACATTAATATATGCATTAATAAGCCTGAGATTAAAAGTTTTATCATTCCTATGCTACAGATGGGGAAACTGAGGCATTAAGAATATATAAGAATAGAGGGTGGTGGTCAATGGCTCCAAGTCCAGATGGAAGACTCTGACAAATGGTGTCCCTCAGGGGTCTGTGCTGGGACTGGTGCTTTTTAGTGTCTTTATTAATGATATTGACAGTGGGATTGAGTGCACCCTCAGCAAGTTTGCTGATGACAGACACCAAGCTGAGTGGTGAGGTTAAAGTACCAGAGCGATCTGGACAGGCTGGAGAAGTGGGCCCAGGTGAATCTTATGAGATTCAACAAAGCCAAGGGCAGGGTCCTGCACCTGATTCGGAACAACCCTCATCGTCCATACAGGTTTAGGAGATAATGTGCTTGAAAGCAGCCCTGTGGAAAAGGACTTGAGGGTACTCGCGGATGAAAAGCTGGGCATGAGACACCAATGTGCATCTGCAGCCTTGAAGGCCAACTGTATCCTGGGCTGCATCAAAAGAAGTGTGGCCAAGAGATCAAGATTCTGTCCTGCTCTGGTGAGATCTCACCTGGAATACTGTGTCCAGCTCTTCAAGACAAGAAGGACATGGACCTGTTAGAGCACGTCCAGAGGAGGGCCACAAAAGTATTCAAGTCTGGAGCATCAAAAGGGCTGGAGCCTGGCTGAGAGAGTTGGGCTTGTTCAGCCTGGAGAAGAGAAGGTTTCGGGGGACATTATAGCAGCCTCCCAGCACGTGAAAGGTGCCTATAAGAAAGCTGGGAACAACTGTTCACAAGGGCATGTAGCAACAGGATGAGGGGTAATGGTTTAAAACCAGAAAAAAGTTGATTTAGGCTGGATATTAGGAAAAAGTTCTTCACTATGAGAGTAGTGAGACACTGAAACAGGCTGCCCAGAGAGAGTAGTGGAGGCCCCATCCCTGGAGACATACAAAGTCAGGCTTGGTGGGGCTCTCAGCAACCTGATCTAGTGAAGTCCCTGCTTACTGCAGGGGGTTGGACTAGATGACCTTTAAAGATCCCTTCCAACCTAATACATTCTATGATTCTATTCCCCATTTAAGGTCACAGAAGGAAACTGTGACAGACCCAACAGTAGAATTCAGCTCCTTCCTTATCATGATGCTTTACCATCTGGATTATTCCTTCTTCCTGAAATACAGTTGGTTCAGTCACCCTGATAACTGGCCCAGTTTCTTCCATTTTTGTTAATTTTTACTGTTTTCCTTGTTGAATTATTTTAGATTTTGGGTTTTTTTTCTCTTTGACAAAGATTGAGACGTGTTTATTTAAGAAATAAAGCAAAATAGCCTTCAAACTATTATTGCATTTTAAAATAGACATTAAATCCCAGGATCTCTCCAATCTAGGTGACCCTGCTCTGGTGGGAATGTTGGAATAGATGACCTTTTGAGATCGCTTCCAATCCCTAACATTATGTGATTCTGTGTGATTCACTGCTGAATATTCTATTTATCCATATCAAAGTTTAGGCTTTTGCTTGATGAAGCTGAGCTGCTCGCTTTTCAAGTTATTTTAATATATTATTTTAATTGACCTAAATAATTGAACCGCTTTGCACATAGAAATACCATTTCTTTGTTTAATTTCTGTGAAGTTTTTTTTTTTCTCCTTCATTTCTACCATAGCTAAGATCCAGAAGCAACTAGATAAAACAGTGTTAGTTACAGATGATAAAAGTTGAAGCCTGTCTCTTCTTTCTGAGCCTAATGTGGTTGCAGCACCACTCATTAATTTCAGTTTGCTGGTGAATTTAAATATTGAGTGTCATTATTATATCTGTGTCTCCTGCTGCTCTCTGCTGTCCCACTTCTTGAGACAGCAACAGGAATCTGATAGTGCCTCCATCTTCAGGGACATGATGTGTTTCACTCAGTGAGACACCATAGCTGTTTCTGTGAACAAGCAAGCAAACAAACGCAACTAAAGGGCTTGGGAATGACTTTGCCAATTAGGAAAACAGTCTCTATCCTGCTCATGCCATTTTTTTGTCAAGGATGTAACTCTAAACAGAATGTCATGTTTTCAAAGACATAAGTCTAAACAGAAAGGTTCTCTTTCTCTTATCATTGCTTTGGGATTATAGTGATTGTCACATTCAAAGCCAACACTACAGGGATTCACATCTCCTGAAAGGCCAGGAAACCTTCTGGAGGCTTTACTTCTGATGGAGAACTGATAAAAAAAAATACAATGCTTGGAAAAGAAATCAAAGCCTGTTTTATTGTAAGAGCAAGGCGGGGACTGCTGACCAGCCTCTTTCATTAAGAAATGACATTTGATGAGTTCATATCAGGTTCCTACCTGCTGCACTAACTTTCTGACACAGGTAGACATGTGACAGTATCTTTAACCTCATCCACAGAAACTCCTGCCTTCACTGAATGCCTGTATGCCTCCTGGTCTTTATATGTGGTTTCGCAGCGTTCAGTATACGTGAGAAAAGGTTGCTGATATCTACAAATTAATACATAAGGGTGAAATTTTTAAGCCTGTTTGGGTGTATGGAAGCCTGGGGGTGGAGAGGGACATGGTCTCCTGCTGATGTCATTAGAAGTCTTGGCATGTGGGGAAAGAAGGTGAACAATGGTCAACTAGAACTATTGGGTCAACTAGAAAGTGAGTTTAGCTGTGATTCTTAAACTGATCTAATGAGATTTAGATGTTAAACAGCTTTGCCACCACATAGGGTATTGTTGATTTCCAAGAAGAGTATGGCAGAGCTTTAGACCTTTCAAGCTAACGGTTGACCCTGAGCACTGTTTCTTGGCATTTATGTGCAGCATGCTTTTTGGAAGTGATGTGCTCCAGACATCACTGGGGATTTTGCACATCTAGGAATGAGAGTGTACTAGTCTACACGCCTGCCCTGACAGCCCTAAAGCAGGGGTTTGTCTTCAGATTATAGCCTCAAAGACTGCAGAGTATGTTAGGCTACAGAGATGGTTACAAGAATCTGTTAAATGGTGATTGTGCAGCAGGTTGTGGTGCCATGTTCAGTTCCCTAAATAAGAGTTCCTACATGTAGGTCCTCAGCTTAGGGTTCATCAGGTCACAGGACCCCCTTCTCTAGCTCCTCCTGGCCTTGTCCATGCTGGCTGGCCGCCAGAGGAAGGTAGCCTGAGAAGGTAGACCCCAAGAACCGTGAGCCCTGCTTTTGTTCCCCACTCACTCCAGGCCCAGTACCACTGGACACGGTCCACCAACTCTCTGGAGACCAGTGTGGGACATGTCAGGGTACTCTCCTCACCATCATCCACAAAAGCCTTTTCAATCCATTTTTCAGCCCTAGATCCTTTCCTTTTCCTCATTAGTTCTCTAGTCTCAGTTTTCAGCTAGCCTATTCTCATCCTGTGAGGGTTTAGGGATTCATTAGGTGGCAGTGAGACCCTTGAAGGGCTGTGGTGAAAGATGTGTGCAGATTGCCAGTGGAAAGCCTTTGCTCTCATTAAAATCACAGCTGAATCACAAGCATGCTCTCTGCAGAAGATGAATTTTCCTTCTTTTCTGCTTTCCCAGCCCCTACCCATGACACAGGATGCTTGACTCCTCTGCTTTTCAGTGTTGCTGTAAGACCATCAGGACTTTTCATTATCTGTAACCATCCCCCTGCCCCATTCCTCACATCCCAGGAAGCTTCAGACTGCTGCTATACCACTGTGACTTTGAGTCGTGCTGTTTCCCTCATCCTCTGTTGCCTGGCTGGCTGCAAAGGCGTATTATCCACTCCTGCAGCCTCCGAGTGCGGCAGGGTGGGCAGAGCTACTGGTGGAGTTTGCTTGCAGCTCTCGGGGCTGAAGTGGTTGACAGATGTTTGGAGGATTTCTTGTCTCTGGACCAGCGCTTCGTCTGTTCTGAGTTATTCAAAACACAAACAGTCGGTTGGCAGGAGTGAAATATGCTCACAACCAGGATGTCAAAACAGAAATATATTTTTTAAAAGACAAGTGTCAAAAAATAAAAAAAGAGGGGGGGGGGGGAAAGGTGGCCATGCAGTTTATAGCAAGATCTATTTAAATAGTTGAGATTTTCTTCTTTTAACCCCTTGGACTCCCACCTGGCATGCTATTTTTCTGTATCTATAGCGGTTTCATGCTTAAATGTTATCGAGGGCATTTTGAGTCCCAGGTCCCTGCTCTGCTGACGGATGGATTGGTCACGCTTCCGAGGTGTTTGGAGTACTAGCTAACAACATCATTTGAGAGTATCCTGTGAGTGATACTGTTGAATGGAGTGGAGAAAGGGGGGCATTTACTGAGGTGTAAAATCGTGTGAGGGGAGAGATAGGGAGAAAAGGATGACAGAAGGAAAAGAAAGCTTAGCTTCAGAGAAGTGAGGCAGTTATGCGTATTTCAAAATCCTAATGAGTATAGGAAGAAGAGTTTCAGGGTCCTGTAGCAGTGACAACTTACCTGCTGGCCTCCTTTGGCTGCAGGTGCATAGAAAAGCCAGGGTGGTAGCCAATATCAAAACAAATCAATACCAAAGCCTTCTGAAAAGGGTTGTGCTCCTTTGGATGACTTGCTGCTGGCGGACTGGGTGTTAGTAACTCTGGTCACAAGAGCAAGCATTCCTCTGTGAGATCTCTGGAAAATGATAAAGTTCAAGCAGAAAGGCAGGATGCAAATGTTTAAATAAGCAATTGAAACCGAGTCACAATACAGAGGATAAAAGTGAAATTATTTAAATTACATTTATGCTTTCTCTTCTTTTTTGAGTGTGATGATTGTTTGAAAAAAATCCTCCCCCACTCTCCCAAAAAAACCCCCAGAAGACCAACATTCCCAGAATGTTGAACGTTCTCATGTCCTGCCCAAATATTATTTGGTCAGCATAAGAGCTGTTTCTATTAGAATGAGTAGTACAGAATAAGGATATAATCCCATTATTGCTTTGCACTGACAAATCAGCACAGTTCAGTTGCAGAAATAGTTCTTTCTTCAGCTGTCGATGCCACTAATATGGGTATCATCCATATAATTTTTTGTTCTGTCTGTAATCCTTGTTATCAAGGACAGAGTGATGCAGTAATATTACCTGATCTCGCGATAGTCTTTGACCTGCGAATTAATCTGTTGCTATGGTTTATTTTGAGCACACTTTGGGTGACAATGTATTCTTGCTGTGTTGTCACTGCTCATTGTCATGACAATGTGCTTGGTAGGAACACTTTATTTTTTTTAAGATTTCTGTTCTGAGGGTGGATAGTACCGATTCTCTGGCATTTTCCATTTCTGTTGAGATCTGATGTGAAACTGAAGGCTTCAAGTGTACATGCACGGTAGATTTACGAATTCTAGTTTTGAGCTTGCAGCACTTTTATTACCTTTATAACAGTCTGGACCATGACTGAGTGCCCGCTCCTTTTTCTTTCCAATAGATGGATGGCTGTGCAACCAGGGCCCAAGTTAAAAGTGATGGGACCGCTTCTCTTTTTACAGTAGTGTAACTCAGACTTTGGCCCAGAGGAACTTGACTCATATTAATGTCAATGAAGAATTGAAAAAAATCTGTTTGCATTCAGTGGATGTTTTACATATGTCTTTTATATCCTAATTTTTTTGTTAATATGAGTGGATTATATGAATTCTTACTGTCCATAAAGACAGCACAGAGCCAGGGGAGATACTGCTTTTTTTTTTTTCCCTGAAATGAAAATGGTGATGTTTATCCATGTCAGATTTGTAATGAATGCCAGTTTTGATCTGTTTGTGCGCATTTGAGGGTGAATAATAATTAAACATGCATACTTAAAGCATTAAAACACTTTGCAAACTATTGTGGCCTGCATCATTGCTACTCCTACCCAGCTAGTGTAAGAATCGGTGATAAAAAAGTAAATCTGGATGGTCTGTTTTTCACATAATTGGATCCAAAGAATTATCTGCTTTTATTCTTGCTAAGGCCTGGGTGGAAATAAGGGTTGCTTTCTGTCATTAGTGTGTTGCCTTGGTGTGTTGGAGACCTGAGGGAGAGATGGTTTGTAACTGACTGTGTTTCCAGTTTCTTGGACAATCATAGAACCTGTTCCAGTTTGGGTCGCTGGACAGTTTTTGAGGCAGACACAGCAGTCTGAAGCTTTGATCTGAGTCTGAGTATCGAATACGAACCCATGATGCTGGGTAGGGACTTCTAACATGGGAAGCTAGAAGACCTGTTTACTGTGAGTGGGTCCGGACACATAACTCCTGCTCTGCCATGGAGCTGGAAACTGGGGCCACTTTCTATTTCTGTCTAGGTGGCTGGCAGTACTCTGCTGAAATGTCACAGTCCACACCTAAAGAGTATTCTGATCTTTTTTTTCTGTTGTTGTTGGTTTTGTTCCCTTTTCATTCATCTTTCTTTTAGGAAGACTTTATTTTAAATTGATTTTGTTATTAGTGGATCTGCTCATAGGCAGCGCACCTGTTACATGTATTGAGAACCTGACTCCTGACTTTAGCGGCAGCAACTGACAATATTTTAAATTAAGCTGTCCTCCCTGCAACTATCCTTCTTTCCTTTATCTCCCCACCCAGCCATAAATAACCAGGCAGCAGAAGGCAGGTAGTGTTATAAATTGTCAGGCTACACAATTGCCTCATGTTCTGCATTCTGTTCCCTTTCCCCACTGTCATCCATTTTAAACTAAAAGTTCATCCATGTGTGGCTCTGCCATGAGAGGATGTGAAATAAATTGATATTGTAGTGTTTAAAAAGTATTAAAGTATACAAATATATACCAATATATTGATAATGCACAGCAACCAAAAAGCCTACTACTGACTGGACAGTAGTGCTTTATTACTGTCATTTAAAGACCAAAGGGAGTCAAGTATAATATGAGGAAGAGTGATTATCACTTGTGGTCTCTCATTTAAAAAGATGAGTGTTGGTTTCACTTTCCGTAGTGGCCCATGATCTATTAGCCCTCTGTCTCCCTTATACAGTAGGTGCACTTCCACTAAAGAGCTCACTATTTACTTCTAAAATGTCAGTGTATCATCCATCCCATGTCTTCATGGTGGTTCTACTAATGAGTTGCAGGCAGGGGCTGTAATGAGATATGGCCCTCATGCTTTCCTAAGCGCTCAGACAGAAATGCATGGCACAGCATCAGCCAGACAGTCGAGGCAGCTGGCAGGGGCATCATTCTTGGCTGGTCCCATCTTGCTTTTGGG
The DNA here is from genome assembly GCA_022605575.1 of Laterallus jamaicensis coturniculus. Lineage (NCBI taxonomy): Eukaryota > Metazoa > Chordata > Aves > Gruiformes > Rallidae > Laterallus > Laterallus jamaicensis. Next base: position 26,378,860 of record JAKCOX010000008.1, read on the forward strand.
GTTTTTTTTGCTCTCCATTCTTTTCTCATGGCTCTTCAGACTGCTTTACTCGATTCTGCTCCCCCTCAGCTGGCGCATTGCTGTTTTTCCAGAGGTGCTGTAACAAGCACAGCCTGTTTTGCATTGTGGCTGCTTTCTTAAACACAGTTTTGCTGTCATTGTACAGTGATTAGGTCTGAGTTGCAGAAGTGTGTTCGTGCTTATACCTAGAGCTTCTTCCCTCTACTGGTGCTGTGCGGTGACTGTGACCTCTCTGGAGGAGAAAGAGACAGAACAACATCTAGCCCTGTTAGAAAACTTTCCACACTTTCACTGTGCAGGCTATGGCTGGCATCTCTCATTTGTGTCTCAGTGAGTGTCAGAAGACAAAAAGGGGGTCAGAACCTGCTGTCAAATGTCCACTGTTTGCCCAGAACAGTCCATTCTCTTGACACAGCAAATACACAGATGAGATAACTGGTAGGAAAAGGGGACTTGATGGGGGAAGGCAGGTGGAGTTTTTTGGTGGGTTGGTTTGTTTGTTTTAATTACTGGAAGCTTCTATAATATCTAGTCATGCATTAGGAAACCAACATTTTTTTAATCTGCGCTGCCATAGATTTTTCTGAATGATTCCTATTTTGGCACAACCTTCAGGCATTATGCAGGAGCCCGCAGACCGTATCCTGCTATCTATGTTAGAGCTGAACTCCTCTCCCATTGCCGCTGTAAAGGGAGGGTGGCGGTTCACATAAAGAGCGATGGCACAATATGGTCCGTGATCTTGTTTTAACAAATCAGGCTGACTGGCCAGATGGGTTTTTACTGTTGAGAGCAGACAATGGCACACTTCTTGTGTCTGATTTTTGGAACTCTGGGGATGGAGATTAAAAGTGCTGTTATTGCAAGTAGTCTGGCAGTGGTCAACTTACCTTCAATCTTCTGGAAATCTTTAGAACTCTGCCTGTTCTTGATAGTGAGAAATTTTGCATGCATGTTTTCTTATGCAATCCTGAGAATTAAAAAAAAAAAAAAGAGAATAAAAGCATCTCCTTCTACAGACTTGAGCCAAGCTTTGAGGATATCTTCCTTTTTGTGCAGTGCCAATCTCAAAAAATTATACAGAGCTGTTAAGAAAGCAAGCTGTAATACAATGCTGCTGCTCTACAAACTAACATCTGAGAGAGAGAGCATGATCGGTTGGGCAGCATGACACTCTTCGTGTTCTTTTCTTGTGATTTCAGTGGTTAAATCATAGCCTTCAGAAGTGATTTTCACAGAAATTGTCACTTGTAAAACCAGTTTCAATAGGAGGATGGCAATAAGCTTTATTATATTTGTGCTGCCAACTTCCAGGAGAATACAGAACCATTTAAATAGTTGCTCTGATTCCATGTGAAGAAACCTCTGGCCATGAGATATGGGTACCAGGATGGCAGCAATGATGTATTCCAGGTTGGAGACTAATCAGGAGATTAATATGTGTTTGTCCAATTCAGTGTTAGTCTTGCTAGTTAAGCTGACTAATGACAGATATACAAGGATTTGTTATCCACTATAAAAAATCAACCTTGTAAATAAACACGTAACAAAATAAACCCCATGAATTGGGGAAATGGATATTTTTAGAGACACAGCGATGCCTTATTCTACCCAAAACTGTAGGCAGGTATGCTAATGAGTGGGAGATGATTGTGATAGATCAGAAACCGAGATTGGAGTCAGTAATAATCTTTGTTTGCTCTTTCTTGCTTGCAAGTAGGAAGCTTACTAGGTAGGCAACTGAGTGGTAAAATGTTAGTTGTTGGCCCTGGAAAGTGATGCTAAGGCTGGATCTGGCAGCAGCATGGGATGAGCCTCACGCATAATTTGGGGGCGGAAGGGAGCTGTGAGTGAAATATAATTATGGCTTGCCTGGCTGGTAATACTGCCTTGAAGTTGCTCTCCTCCCTGTATTGTGAAGACATTTTCAGTGCAGCTGGAAATGCTGTTGCTAACCAACACGCAAATGTGAACACTAAGAATATAAAACCACTGGCATTTTAGAAGAGAAAATGTAAAGGCTCTTCATCTGGAAGATATTTGTACTTGCTAATAGCTTCTGACAGTGATAAACTTGTGGGTAGTATCATTTCACGAATGAGAGGTTAAAAATTCCAAAGGATCCTCCAAACAGAACCCAGAGTGTTTTTAAGGTTGCTGTCAGCAAAGAGGTCTAGCCCAGCTTGCCTTGCCATCCAAATATGGACTTGCTCATTTCATTGCAGACCTGCCTTTTCTGCTGGTGAGAAACAGTATGGGGGAAGAAGAAATTGGTAGTGGTTATATTTCATGCAAATACATCTTACTTATAATGGACTTGTCATACCAGCAATAATGATGCATCTAGGATGTGTCCTTAATAAGCTCCTGACATTCTGCTTCATTTTTGCCAGACGTCAGCCTGACACAGGCGTTGGAAATGAAAGTTGCCCTTCAAAGCTGGACCTCTCTGACTTACTGACATTTCACCTGCCTGTTCTGCCAAATGATTGTGCTGCGCAGGGGCCCACCTCTGCACAGGGACTGACTTCTTGCCACCCTGCTAGTCTTCAGTGTCACCTCTCCCCTCGTGACTTACAGAAACTCATCCCATGTTACCAGAGGAACAAAGAAAGGGATTATTGCAGTATGTGGATGTCTGAAGAGCAATTGGAGAGATGTATTCCTTTATTTAGTGTTGTTTTCAAGTCCACATTCTTTTAAGAGTCCAAAAAAAGTCTCAAGGTTCTCCCAAATGTTTTTGAGAGACTGCGAATTAACTAGGGTTGAACTAGGTTTGAACTAAAGTTCTTTTTTTATCACCCCATCACTCAGAATAACCTCTTTCTGCATCTGTTCCCTTGTATAAAGCAGCACAAGGTACATGTAAAAGGAACAGGAACATACACACACACAGAAAAAAGTACTTGTGTAACAGTGATACAATCCTGTTCCCTACTAGGCAGATTCCAGATGTACCTTTTCTTGTTAATCTCTGGTTGCTAATACTTCATCTTTCCACCCTTTGGCTTTGCTGGCAGTTTGTATTGGTCGAGTGTTCAGGCCAGCTGCCTGCACCGAGCCCCTGCACTGCATCAGTGCTTCCTATTCCCTCTGCTCATCCCTAACACCACCTCTGATCTCAATCTGGGGCAATTCAACACACTTCCTCCTCCTCCTGACAGGACTGCAGTGCTCCCTAAATCCAGGTCTGCAATCTGGGATAGCATCATGGCGCCCGTGGTGGGTCATCCCAAGTGATCTTCCTCAAAACTTCTGCTGCAGCAGCCTGCTTGTCTCTTTTCTGGGTGAACTGCTTTGTGAATGGGCTGGGGAAGGGGAGAGGTGGGAGGGGTACAGGAATGGCCACTGAAGCATCTGTGAGGGGGCTACATGCACCCCCGTCTGTGCTCATTAAGACTTCTTAATTCTCCCTTCTGCTTTAGTTAGGCTCTGTCATCATTCAAGGGCATTTTTAGGTACCTTTCTGATGACAAGCTGCCATCATCTGATTTTTTTTTTCCTCCTAATTTTTCTTTTTTTTTTTTTTTTTTTTTAGCAATCCTTTCTGTTTGGGGTGAAAACAAGCTGTGCTCGAGCACTGCTTCATGTCTCTAAAAATAAAAGTTGGCTTTCTAAGTGCACAGCACACTCCTCTTTCTGCCTCTCTCTCCCTCTCCCCCTGCTTCGCTCTCTCTGCTTGCGTCTTTCTGCTGGAGAGACTGGGAGGGGGGCATTCTTGGCAACTACTGAAGATGGATCCTAAGCGGTGCACAAGCGCACACATAGCAATTTGGCACACAGCAGGGGCTGGGGGTGGAAGGCATTTTGGATTTGTCAGCTCATCGGCACAGCTAGGTTCTTGTCAAACAGCAGAAGTTGCACAAGTCCCTGGTGTCTGAGATGCAATCGGTGAAGCTGTGTTGGTCTGGAAAAGCAAAGATGTGAGGCCACAGAATCATTTCTACCCCCCATGCAGCATCACAATTTACAGATCAGGTGTTAACTCCTCAACACCCATTCCTTTCTTGTGTGTCCTAAATTTTATGTCAGTTTTGATATCTATTCTCTGCCCACGTTATCTTCATTTCCCTGCCCTTGCGTGTCAGCAATTCCTTTAATCATGATTCTGTAATATTAATCCTAGGAAATTTTAGAGATCCTTATTGTAGTCAGGACAAGTGTGTGCCTGGAAAAGTTTTTGACAAGCACAGGGATTTCCAAAAGGTGATATGTACACAAACTGCTGCAAAGCAGTACCCAATGCAGGGCTGGCCCAAGAGTTGCCTTTGCCAATACTGCTTCTGCTATTGATGCAGCATTTATGACATGTCAAAAGTGTATAAAAATTAACTGTATTGCATTCTTGGTCAAGGATGTGAATATATGCTGCATAGTGGTCAAGGATGTGAATATATGCTGCATAGCACGACACAAATTTCCTCTGGTGGGTTGCCTTATGCTTTCCTAACTCCTTTTCTGACTTTTTTTTTTCCCCTTCACTGTATTTTTGCATGACTCGGAGAAGTGTTTTGTATTTGGGCTTGTAAGCAAAAAGCATCAGAGCTTTTTACCTCTATGCTGCTTGGGAGATCCACTTTCATCTGCAGGCAAAATATATAGTGTAGTTTTGACTATGCTTCTCTCCCTTCCATGATTCTGTCAATTGCTTCAATTCATGCTATATAAATTCCTTTAAGATATCTCAGTAACAGAACTGTGTGATTAGGTTCTTGCCTTGACCTCTGTTGTTGTAGAAGAAGAAGGGAGCATGAGGATGCTGACAGATCCTCGCTCTTGTGTGTTCACGACAATTACTTTGGGTGCAGCACTGCATTCTGAAATACTGAGGGGCTGCTCCTCCCAGAGTAGGTGCAGCAAAGTCCTGAGGAGTTATTTTAGAAACCATTAAGCCAATCTGTCACATAAGGCTTGGCCTGGAATTCAGTTTGTGCTAAGCTGATGAACAATCCAGCCTTCCCCAGAGTGGGAGAGATGGCATAATTACAGACTTCTGTAGGAATGGAGCTAGGACGTTCTAGAAATCTTGCTTCAGGACTCAAGCAGTTCAGTGAAGCTACTGCTCAGCCTTATCTCCCACAACACAGCCCTGCACATCACACATGCCGTTCTGCACACCAGATGGAGAACTCAGTGTGTTGCTCTTTTCCAGATGAATTGATAATAGTTAAAAAACTGAAACAGAACAAAAACTTGATGTTTATTAGCAACCAAAGATGAGAATAGATCTGTGTGCACCAAAACTTTCAAATTTTTTGTTTGGGTAGTTAAAGAGTGGCTGGCAGAGTTCAAAAATGAGCCTCTAGTCTAATGATTACGGCATTCTGCCAAGTCAAAGTCCTGTTGCAGAAATATGTGAATATTCCTTTGTATATATAGACTGTCTGGAAACTCACGTATTGCTTTTGTCTTACTCGTAAGAATTTATTCCACATATTCTAGTGAAATAGCAAGAGCCTGAAATTGCAGTCATCTGCAGAGTGCTTTGTAGCTCTAGCTTGGGGAGCAGGGCCTTTTGTTGGGTTCAGTTCCCTTTAGACAGAGAAGGGAACCTAACTTATATTTTCATATACTGGGTTACAGATCTAACACCAGGTGTTTTGGAAAAAAAACCAAACTAACCAACAAAAAAAACCCAACAAACCAACAAACAAAAACCAGAGAAAAGAGACACAAGCCGTAACCTTGATTGGCCTCATCTTCAATATAAGCCACGGTTCCAGCTGTTTAGTAATGCTGTGACAAATTACAACTGAATGCACCTGATTGCAGTACCCAGAAGAGTTGTTGTGAAAACCGGTGATGCCTCTGCAACATGGCAGAGGCCAGGTGTGGCTTTTGAGTGTCCAGCTCTTGTGGATCTGATCGTATCTGGTTTTGTCCTCTTATATCCTTGGGTGTAAGTTTTGAAGGGTTTGAAGGGCAAGACTAAAAAATGCTTTTCCTTTCATTATTGTAGTATTGATTCTTGTGACAGTGCATAGCCAGCTAGGTGGAGAACATCACAGGAGAGTGTACGCTCACTAGAAAATCTGTGATACTGTATACACAAGAAAACTCAATAGTAGGGTAAAATCTCTGTGGGAATTACATGCAGGCACATCCAAGCCCAACACTAACCCTCATGCCAGAGCCTGAGCAGCTTGTTTTATGTTGTAAGTGCTCAGGCAATATTGAGTGATGATACCAGCTGTGCCTCAGGTTCTTGAATTACAACTGGATGGTGTCCATAAGGGGACACAGCGTGCCTGCAGGAATGGCTGGCTTGCTGCTAGACGAAAAAGCAGAGGGCTGGAAGCTGAGACTGAGGAAGGTGTAAGTGGTTTCCTGAATCACTCTGTTTATTATAACTTTCTTGGGGAACCTGGCTTTGCATGTCAAATATTTGTTCTGATGTGCTCACCTTCTCATCGTATATGCTGGCATATCGTCCCATGTATAATACAGCTAAATCCCAGTATGCTCAGAGGTGAGATAGTCTCTTACTCGCACTCAAGCTTTACAGCTAGATTTGGTCTCCACTTGATTTTGAATTATTTGCCATGAGAAGTCTAGCTAAGGACATGAATTTCCTTAAATCGATATGGTCAACCCATGCCTCGGCCACAAACAGCCCTCACGAAACTCTGGTGATCTCTGGTGCCTTCCTCTTTCAAGGAAAGCTGTAATTTTCTTCCTCGCTAAGGTCAGTGCCTTTGACAGAAACCAAAGAAAGCAAAGAGCAATTAAAGCTATTTGTTTATATAGGTGGCCTCACACTGTTGCTTAACTGATTGTGTCACATCAGGACAAAGAAGCAATCCAATGTTCCAGTTTGGTACATATTATACCCTTAGTTGGATGAAGTGGATCTGAATCCACATTCCTTAAGAAAAATGTTCCCTTCTCTGGTGGGCTGCATTGCAAACTTTCATCACCTGACAGCTTTTCTCCGAAAGGCTGTAAAATGCATTGCGACTTTTTCCAAATCTACCAATCATGCTATTTGAAAGGGTTAAATGTGAAATATTTGTTATAAAGATTTAGACTAAAGACAGATGTTCTGGCTAAACTGGGTTTTTTTGTTTTGTTTTTTAAAGCAGAAGACTTGAATGGTTAGTCGGGGAATGAGAACATTGCAGTCTGGTGAGCTGATCTTGATTTGGTCGGGTAAACAAACAATGCAGTTAGTAGGGAAGGAGAGATCCTCTCCAAATCTTGGCCTGACCTATATATTAATATAAAAAGAAAGACTTGGCTGTGGAAATTAATCACGTTCCTTTTCCCCAAGGATCAAAGAGGTTACTCAGAGGATGCAAGGCGAATGTTGGGATTCAGCTGTGTCACATTTTTCTCTCTAATTTAGCTGTCTAGGGAACCTCCCACGTTTTGCAGAAGTGGAAGCATCCAGTCTCATTTTATCTTTCTCAGACTGCAGCAGCTCTCTTCATCAGGAGCCAAGGTCTCTCTACATTTACTTTTGGTGTCTGTCCCTTTAATTCTCCCACAGTTTCACAAATGCTTCTAGGGTATTTTTAAATTTTAGCTTATAATCACACTTTTTTAAAAGGCACCATCTGGTCCCAGACATGGTTTAAAATAACAATCCAGCCAGCATGTAGCCAGCAGAGAGACTTTATACCTTTCCCAACCCAGTATGAGAGTTTCCCCCACCTATATCTCTCCACAAACTACCACCACTGGGTCCCATTCCCTCTAGATAGGCCTTGCAGCAAACAGGGCCTTGCAACTCTTGCTTTCCATCCCTTCTATCTTGAACACTGTTGTTTTATGGAAACAAAATGGATGCATCAAAGCAGCTTACAGCTAGAACTGTGGAAGATCTGCTGTAAACTGCTCGGTCGGTGTTTAGAAGTAGGAACTCACATTAGTATTTAAGCTGCCCTCTGGTGCTTATTGCTGATGCCGTGCCTGCCTTCATCCCATCCCATGGTGCCTGGAGACCCCTACAATATCCAGGGAGCAGAGGGAAACAAGCACTGCAAAAATTCCTTTATTAAAAAAAAAAGTGGTCCAATTCTGTGGGTGTTTTATTTTAAGCAGGATGTTAACATGCTGTGTTATCATTGCAAGTTATGCTGGGTGGGAAGGTTTTCTGGATTTTGGTTTCTATGAGTCACTTGTAGCAGTAGCTTATTTTACCTTCTTGTTCTGAGCAACAGCACTGTCTGTCATGTTGCTTTCCCTGTAGCTGCAAATCAAAGCATGCCACCGAGTAGCGCGATCGTGTGACCAGCGCCCTTGGCACGGCTGAGGCTCAGCCTGGCTTTACTCTTTCAACTCTTGGAGAACCTGAGGTTGTCAGTGCTGAGGTAGCAGAGACCCGAAATACAAATATACCCTTTCCTATTTGCAGCCAGGAATTTTGGAAGGACCAAAACCACTACTGTAGAGAAAAGCAGGCTAATGTGATGAACAAGAAAGGACTGTGTAGGGATCTGGGACTTGTGTGTGTTATTCATCCAGTGGGGATGAATATTCACTCTCCTATGTGTTTTCCTTTTTAACTAAAGACCAAGCTGGACAATTATTTCCCTACAAGCTGCTTTGTATCTGTATCACACTCCCATCCCTGCTGTGCTTCCCCGGTGCCAGTGGCGCGGGTGGTTAATATTAGCTGTGCAGCTGATTGTCCCGGTCAGTGCCCTGTGACAGGTGCGGGACGGCCACTGCGCTGGAATCCCGCCCGGACCGATGCCGGCGCTGGCACTGGCCTTCCCATTATATCAGGAAGGGCTGCGTCCCACCACCATGATGCCCCAGCCCCCCGGGCTGGCTCCAGCTGTCTGCAGGACGTGGAGCTGGGCAGTGGGTGCCCAGGGAGGCTGCTGCAGGGAGAAGCAATCTGTGACTTCTCTGGAGCGGAAAACTGGGAGGCTCCTGGATGGGACTACTGCTGCTGGGCGGACAGGGTAAGGAGAAGGTCTCAGCAAAGCTCTGGGCTGGTGTTTCTGTGGTGCTGCTCTTAGATGAGGAAAAGATTAAAAAAACCCCTCACCTTAAAACTCAAGTACTAGCACTATGCAATTAGCAGATATGGGTTGTGTTTGCTCATTTGTTGGCCATAGTTTTTTTCCAGCACAGCACTTTGGGTTTGCATTAATTTTAATCGGTGCTCTCTAATTTTGAAATGCTCCTGTGCAAAATTACTTTCAATTCCAGTGGCGGTTAGATGGTGATGACAGGCTTTAATAATAAACATGGGAGAGATATTGAAAAAGGAATCGAATGTGCTGACTGCACTTGTTGGGAGGGGAAGAAGTGCTATTGCTCTGCTCTAAAAGTATCTGACCTGTCTGCTCTGGGGTATTATCTTAAGGTTTCCCTTCTCCTTTCTTTTTTTCTCTCTTTTTTTTTTTTTTCTTAAACCATAATAGCTTCTTTTAGTAAAAACAACAAAATATTTAGGTGATTTTAGCATAAAAGCTGGAGACAGTAAAGGGGATGTTGCAAGGCTTGTAATGCTTCATGGGGTCATTTCCAGTGTCCTGTTCTCTTCATGTGAGCCCTCTCTGTTAACGGTGCGAGGGGAGGCAGGGCTGTCTGGCAGATCAAAAGAGATCCGTGTGCCACTGCATGACTTTCTGCTTAGCGACATATGCGTACACCTGCATGGAGCCTACGTGCACACTCACGGCTGGAGCGAGGCTGGTTTGCTTAGGAAGCTGAGCAGGATCTGCCTGCAGTGTGATGATAGTCTACTGTGTGCTAGAAGCCCAGTACTGCTGTTGCTTCTAAAGTAAAGAAGCAAAAATAAAAAGGAGGCTTGTCTCTGTAATTCAGCAACTTTCAGTCCAAATTGGAGTGTTACTGAGGGCAGGAGGTCAGCCCCAGCAGCGCTCCTGGAGAGGTAGATTGATGCAAAAGGCACACAAAAAAGAAAATGAGCGGTAATCTCTCCTGTGGCTTTGGTAGGCTTTGGATCAGCCCTGTCCTCACAGCTTTCATCTATGAGTAGCAGTGAAATAATTTTCTGGAAGTTGTGGAATAAATAAATGCTGTCTGGGCCAAATAACTACAATGAGGAACTGATGAGGTAGCTCTGACTTCACAAGTGTCAGATGTCACAGGCGTCAGGTGCAGTCCAGGTCTAAATTTCTTTCCAGAACGTTTTCAGTTGAGTCCATTAAAATTTGAACATGTTCTTGACAGGAACAGAGAGAAACTACCTTTTCTCAGTGTTGCTGGTAACAATCACACACGGGGTGGTGCCTCACAGTGTGCCAGAGGCCTTTTGCTTCAGGAACCGTAGGGCCTTGTGGGGGTTAGAAGATCTTTCCCAGACTGGTACCTCTGGCTGAGGACACCGCGCTACTGTAACATTATTGCTGCCCTGTTGCTCCCGACCTCTCGCCTGGGCTGGGGACTTAACGTGGTTGTTTGGCAATGAGGACGCTATGTAAACTATGATAATCCCATACATCTTGTAACACCCTGACTCACGCTTCCAAACAAACCTTTCTCCAGCTCCCTCTCTGCTTCCTACTGCCCGTCCACCCACCCTGCTTTCTGTTCCTCTTACTCTGCTATGTGAAGCAGAATTTGCCGTGACTTGAACCGGTGCTTCAGCCATGGCCGAGCAGGGATGGGCCAGCACCTGGGGCTGGTGTTTTGCTGAATAGAGATGTGGAGAGGCACAGGGAAAACACATGGCTATCTCCCTTTGAAAGTCCTTTACTTGTGACTTTGAGATTGCCTCTCTCCACAGCTCATGGAGAAGCCATCTGCAAATTCAATGTTGTTTTTTAAATGCAAGATGAAAGTGGATTTCACTGCCACTAAACTAGGCAGCGAAGAGTCTTTCAGGAGAGATGCTGCCGCCTGTGTCCCTGGAGAGCCGGGTCTGCCTCCTTGCAAAGAGTGTTGCAAAGGTGGAAATGAACACATGCATCCCCAGCGGTGCTGGAGACATGCTAGATTAGAAAAAGCAGGAGACCTAGGACAGCAGGTTAATAAAAAGTTGTGTTTATATATTTATTTTTTTTAAACCATTGTGAGAAAAAGCTCTTGGTAACAAAAGTCTGAGAAAAATAAAATGTCTTTCCTATTTTGTACACAAATCACTGATTCTGGATAGAAGTTAGAGGGCATATCTAAATAAGTTTTACAGTTGACCTTTCATAACCAAGCAGGTCATGCAGTCATTGCTGTATCTGCACACCTTTATTTTTTTAATTAAAATTATGTATCAGTTTCATAGGAAACTGTCACTGTGGGTTTATGGGCTCCTGTATTACATTATGCACTGCATCATACTCATAACTTAACCTCCCATCATTCTAGTAACTTCTTGGGCATTTAGCTTGTAATGACACTACAACATGTGATGAGAAAATCCAGTTACATTTCTAAGCACTGTGGGAATCCCCTCTGTTACTTCAAACACATTAACTGGTCAGAGCTGTTTTAATTTGGTGATAAGGAAATAGAAGAATGTATGCTAATGATGTGCACGTCTAGCTGGCGAGGAGGACAACCACTTTTGCTGCTTCAATTATTACAAACATCTCCGTTTTCTAATGCCCTATGAGAGTGTGTGTGTGTGTGTATACATATATGTGTGTGTATTTGTGTATATATATATATATATATGTATGTATGCATTAGAGAAGATGAGTTCTATAACATAAAAATGCATGGGCTAGCTACTCCTAAAACTGATCCTACTGGGATCCTGCCACTGCTGCTGGTGAAGCTGGTGATAACTAGGCACATGAGCAAGGTATCCAATGGCCACGTATTGACAGTCCTGCAGTTCTGTGGGTTTTTAAAGGAGTGCTTCTTTCCCTTTCTGGCATAGAAAATTCTGATGATGGTCTGCCCCTCCCCACCAGGGTCTAAAGATAAAGAGCAAGGGAGAAATGTTGTTTGGCAGGGAGACTGGGAAGAGAAGTCTGGGACAGATATTATACCAGATGCTCCCCAGAGCAAAAGGTAATTTCCAGCCACGTTTGTTTAACAGCTACGGTTGTGTATTGTTTACGAACTCTGACCTCCTAAAAAGCAAAAAAGGGAGGGGAAATTATTTGAAACACAGAAAAAGAGCACACGGACAGTCTTACTGGAGGCAGAGAGGGACTCAAGTGAACTATGTGACCCATCCTTTGTGGAGGTCTGAGGAGGACATACGTATGTGGAGCTGGGTTTGTTGCTGTCCAGGTGCCTTCTGTTCTTGTCTTACTTGTTACTGACAAACTTCACTGGCAAAGTAAGGTAATGATAACATGTTATCACTACTAGCGATTATATTTAGATGTCTTTGTCTTGAATCTAGATCTGTCTTAGATCTCCCTGATACTTGGTTTCCTTTGTTCCTTTCCTGGCAAGTTCAGCCATCTCTCCGGGTGTTTCTTCTTAATGTAAGAAGGAGGTGAGGTGTACATGAAACAGGCAGGTTGACATCTTCAATATCAAGGGGATGTTGGTAGGAAAGGCTCATAAAGAAGGTGCCTTGTTGAACCCTTAGAAACATGATGAGAGCTCTGGGCAGGCCAAATGGCAATGAAAGAGTGATGAAGCAGAAAACCACAGCAGACCAGGCCACTGGAGCCCACACCGGCAGATCCCCATGCAATGTAAAGGCCTGCAGTGAGAGTGGGGTAGGTGCCTACCAGGAATGGATGGTTTTGAGACCTCCAAGGGAAATGATATAATAAATGGTTGGTCTGATACAGTAGGAAATGGTTGCTTAGAAGCAATGGGTAATAAATAAGATTATGTTGCTGTAGATCCTCCAAGAAGTGCTTGGCAAATATACTCTCTGTTTCTCTAAGGTAAAAAGGGAGGGAGGCAGGGGCTCTTATTTGTAATACCCAGGCATGAATAAAACTCTGTTTGCTGCATACAGTCGGTGTAATCTAAAGCTGATCCATATCCAAGTCAAGTACTGCTGCAGGTGTAGGTTCTCAGTTGTCATAGCTAAGGTTACAAAACAACTTCCCTTGCAGCTTGTCTTACATCACTGTCTGGAGCTGAGGCCCCACTGCCTTATCCGTGGTTAAAACACCGTCTTTTCTTGCACTTGTTGTCAAGGCTGCCACAAACATGGGGACAATCAGATAGTTTGCCCCAGGCATTGACTCGTTATATGTGATACAGGGTAACACACAGAGGGCCACAGGTTCAACTTCTGCCATGGAGTTTTTGAGTTAACTTTCTTTTTTCCCCCTTCTTCTTATATGAGTTTTTCTCTCTATCTAATTTTCATTTGAATACCAGAAAATAGACCTCTATTGCTGCCACTGCTGCAGTGGTCAATTAGGTAAGCTCTCCATGCTAGTTTTTGCTGGGTAGATAAATATTACCTGGATGCAGCATTGCAAAATAAATAAAGATTTTGATTATTGGATAATTTATTTTGCAATCTGGAAGGGATTGTTCAAGAAACAGGTTAGCACCTCTTGCTTAAAAAAATAAAAAGTGGGGGGGAATACTCTGGCTATGGTTTTAACCTTTTGAGGTAGCTTCAGAAGTCTTACCCACAACACCCTGAAATCAGTCAAACAATGTCCCCTTCTTTTCATTTTCCTTATACTCACTCACCAAAGGAATGCACACTGAAAGCCTTTTTTTCAGTATGTGTCTGAGGGTTAGTGAGCAGTCAGGGAATGAGAGTACTAAATTTATCTGCTTAGCCTCAACATTTAAGGTCTTGTACGAAGCATTTCAAAACGCTTTCTGCAGGAGGTTTATTTGGGTGGCTTTTTTCCCCCTCGAGAATTCCACTCCATGTAATGACAGCAATCCAGCTGTCCACATTTAAAGGACAACTATCCTGCAGGAAAAATCCTATGAGGAACAGCTGAGGGAGCTGGGGATGTTTAGCCTGGAGAAGAGGAGGCTGAGGTGAGACCTTATCACCGCCTACAACTACCTAAAAGGAGGGTGTAGAGAGGTGGGAAATGGTCTCTTCAACCAGGTGACAGGAGATAGGACAAGGGATAATGGCACAAAACTGTGCCAGGGAAGGCTCAAATTAGATGTTAGGAAAAAATTTTTTACTGAAAATGTTGCTAGGGCCTAGAACAGGCTGCCCAGGGAGGGGGTTGAGTCACTATCCCTGGATGTGTTTAAAAAAAGGGTAGATGAGGTATTTAGGGATATGGTTTAGCTTAGGACAGGTATGGTTGGACTTAGTGATCTTAAAAGTCTTTTCCAACCTTCTAATTCTGTGGGACCCCCCCCCCCCCCAAAAAAAAAACCAAACAAACCCAAAGCAAAAAAGCAAACCAAAAATCCCAAGAAAAAACCAAACCTCTTATACAAGTCAAGTTCTAGTTTCCAAAGATTATACTGGAAAACTGTGAGTTCTTGTGAGCCCCTGGTCATTAGGATGGATGGTGTTAGCATATAAGGGAAGTGCCAGAATAGCGTTTAATGTCCTCTCCCAGGTGAAGTGTTGGAGTCTGCAGTGGAACTACTGGGGCTGTTTAAGAGAGTTAGCACTCATAAAATCAGCGCTGGTATTAAATGGCATAGTATGGGTGTTTTTGTTAATTTGTAATTTTAGAAGCTTTGTAATTTTAGAAGCTTTGTAATTTCAGTGCCTTCTTGTGCACCTGATTTATATCTCCCATTTTCTTATCCATGATAGGAGTTTCTATGACTTAGGACTTGGCAAGGAGGGGAGGAGGATTTTTTTGGAATAGTGACCTATGAATTGACTTGCAATATTAGTCAATGACCCAACAGTTGCCCTATAGACCAGCATCTGGAAAGTGAGGTCTGCAAAACAAAACAAAGCATTTTTTCCTAAATATGTCCCACAACTATGGTAGCTCAATGTGACTGGATAGATTATTGCTATTTCCTGTGCTTCTGCAGTACACTAAGCCTAAACTAACTGGATTTTAGGATTACTTGCTGTTCAGTACACCACTGGCATCATAGGATTATAATGCAGGACTTTCCAACCATGGGAGTTCACAATATTAAATCCTGCAACGTAGTTTCCATGGTATTGCATTACATTCTCTCCTCATTAACCCATTGTTATTAAACCCTATATTTTAAATAGTTGTTCTATTACAGATAAACCTAACAGGGCTAAAACTAGTTGGTAAACCGGACTACTGAGATTTATGGAGAAGAAAAAAATATGTGGGGGGAGAGGATAATTACAACATATATTGTTTCCAGCATCATATTTCGCTTAATTATAAGAATCTGAAAGAGATTCCTAGAAGACAGCTAACTGATAGCAAGGAAGCTTTCTGGTTTCATAAAATTGTAGAATGGTTTGAGGTGGAAGGGGTTTTAAAGGTCATCCAGTTCCAAACCTTTGCAGTGGGCAGTGGCACCATCCATTAGACAAGGTTTCTCAAAGTCCCCATCCAACCTGGCCTTGAACACTTACAGGCCAACTATTGCCTATCTGTTGATGCCACTATTCTTTTTAGTCATAGATTTTTATACGCTGGTTGTTTATATGAGTGGTTGTGCATACAGTTACCCCCACTTCACAGGTGAGGATGATCCAATTTCTTGAAGATCAGAGAAGTTAGAGGGGAGCACTAGGTCTGCTGCCACCTATGCTATGTGTTCTCTTTGACTTTCCAAAGAATGTTTTTACAGCCACCCATAATCCTGATCCCCATTGCAGGCTCCAAACAGTGCACATGTGTCTGGGGGTTGAACTTCAGCCCTACTGCTCTCCTTTTGCTGACAACGCAGTAATAAGCTGAAACACCACCACACTATTCCCAGGGCTGCATGGATGTTGCTAATGCCAATGAATAAGTAAAGTTTATTTGTCATGACAAGGTGATACTTGTGTATTATGCCAGATTTTATGCTGTTAAACAAGAAAATCTCCACTGATTCTCATTTCACTTTGAAAAAACTCCAACCTACCGAGGAGGAAAAAAAATAAATCAATATATATAAACTGGGAACCTGTGTTTATTAGGTTTCTGAGGGAGACTGGAAGCTAAATACAAAGCCTCGTGTAACAATTAAGTTTGAGGATTTTTTTCTCAAAACTAAAAACCTTCCCCTTTTTGCACTTCTAGGCACTATGGGCATAAGAGCAATGTCAAGCCAACAAGTTGGGGACGGGCAGGGAGCTGACGTGGTTATTACCCTCCAAACTGTTTGTCAAGCCCTCAACAGCATCCTGAATTTAAAACCCTGTTGGGTGTGTGAGAAGATGACATGTGTAGGGTAAAGAGCAGTTCTTTTGATTGGCATCATTTATTTGTAGTGGTGGTGCTGGTAGGCGGCAATGCCGAGTTTCAGGCCTCAGCTTGCTGAGATGAGTGAACAGACATGAAGAACATCATTGGCTTCAGTGTGGCGCAAGCAATACAATCACAGTCCCAATATCCTTTACTAAGTCAGGCTGCCAAAAGTTGGGAAGATTTGTTTTAGAGGAGGATGTAAGTTTGTGCTAAAAGAAGTCAGTCAGGAAAACTCAAGATCCCTCTGTGGATGTTTGAGCTGTGCTTGATTATGGGAGAGAGGAGCTCTTGGTGTGTTTGAGAGGGGAGGTCTTGGTGGGGACCCTCCTGCTCTGCTAGTCCAGGGGATTTAAAAAAAAAAGGGACCTGAGAGACTGCAGTATTTAAACCATGTGCTGTTAGAGCCTGAACCAAAATCCCAGGATCGTATAGCATATTTGGATTATTAATATTTCTATTTTTACAGCAATACTTTTATCAGGGGGTTCATATGCTTGATAATTTGCAGAAGAGATTGGAATGTCTGTTTTATGGGATGGGAAAACAGGGAGGGCTCTTGCTGGTCACTGAGGCAGCCTGCTTAAAGTCTTGTTCTGACTCCTCATAAAACTTTACTCTGCATTGCAAGAGGCTCCAGTGAATGTCACAGCTGAGATGGGGATGGTTTTGAGTGGTGGGTTATGGGATAAAATTATCCAACCAGAGCTTTCGTGAGCAGCACTAGCCATAGGAGACATCCTCACATCTGGCCCCCGGAAAGGGAGATATATCAGTCTTAAATGGGCAATTTTATTGACAAATAACTCAGTCTGTGATGTGTGAAAGATCTGGTTCATTTTACTGAGGGAAACTGATCTGAGTGCCAAAGGAGCCAGATGATTCACCACACAGAAAAAAAATGAGAAGCCAGAAAATGCCTGGCCAAGCGCAGCACAGATCTGATCCCCTCGGTGTGCTGGGAGTTCCCCTCCAGGTCCCAGCCAGGGTCAGAGGCATCTCTGCACTACTCGGATTCGGAGCCATCAGCTCCACAGCTCAGCCTAATTTTTCTGTTTATTAACACATGATGAAGAGTTTGAAGACCATGTGTTTGTCTAGCTTGGGATCCCAGGGAACAGCAGGGACTCTGGGAAAGAAATAAGGCAGAAGTACAAAAGACTCCTTCCCAACAGCTCCTCACCCTCAGGCATTGAGAGGTCTAATAGGGTCTTCCTGAATGATGTGGCCCAACCATCTTGTGGGTTAGATGTGTCCTTTGTGAATTTGTCTAGCCCCTTTTTAGGTTTATTTTATACTTTTGGGCCTCTGCAGCATCCTGTGGCTGTGAGTCACAACTTAATTACACCTTGTGCGAGTAGGTTCAATGCTGCACTGGAACTGGCAATTAGTACTTGCGGTGGCGAGGCAGAGAGACATTTTCTGTGTGAAATGTACTTTTCGTCAGTGCTACCCCATGAGGGGAGCTGCCTGTTGAAGCTTGCAGGAGATAGCAGTTTTGAGGGGGGAAGGGGCCAGTGCCAGCCATCACATCACCGATGAGCAAGAGGAGATGGTTAGGTACTGTCAGCATGGTGCCGCACACCTCATGCTACCTGGCACTGGAACAATTAAAAAAGCCATGTTTCTCGATGAACCCCAACTGCTTATTTGGTTTGCTGTGGCCATGGAAACTCCTGATTTATTTGCACCTTCACTGGAGTGAGTGGCGGTTGGTGGAAACGAGGTGGGAAAAAGGGGAGTGCTTTGAATTTGGGTTTCAGAGACTTTTAATTAAGATGCTGTACGTGAATGAGCATGTATGCATCACTGTAAGGGAAAGCCAGAGGAACATAACCTGAGTAGGCGAGGGGTTCCTGCATCAGGGCATCTGTGGCATCAGGTACTCCTTCACCAAACGCGATCCTATGTTTTGCATACGTATAATAACATTTAACTTCTCACCTGTCGTTCCCAAAGGTGGTTTTTTTTTCTATGGCTTTCTTGGGTCTTATGGAAATTCATTCTCCTGTCACTTTGACAGCAAACTACTTCATCCTCTCTCTACCAGTGTTCATCCCTGCAAAGGCTCCCATACATGGGAATCAGCTTGCTCTACCCAGGAAGGAACGGAGAAGAGTCTCATTCTGCCTGCGCAACTTAGGGCTCTCATCTGCTCCTTGCTCATCTCTCAGTACAGCCAGGAGGATGGGAACAAAGAACATAAAGTTGTTTTGCCACATCAAACTGAGCAGGAGATTTCCCTTAGATGCAGCTGGGGCTTTTACTTAGGCTTGCAGATTCCAGTGACAGGATAACGCTATGTAAGGTGATGGAGCAAGTGCGCAGTAGATGTCAGGCTGAGCTTCCAAATTCTGTTCTTCTGAGGGTGCATATTAATATAAATAGGCAAATTAGGTTTTAGAATAGCAGTTACCTGAAATGAAGCCCTAGCTGAAAGGAGATCTTTTAGAGAGGGTGTGAAGGAGGACTCTGCAGATACAAGATGATGACGGTGCCTACTAAGAATGAAAGGAGCTCCAAGCCTTTAAAGTTCTGTTGGGAAATCTTGAGGAAGAAAGGATGCTCAGATTTTATATTGGTGAGAGAGAGTCTTTAATATCTCTAAAGCATCTGATTAATAACCATAGCATCAGACCTCAGGAATGCAAATTTAGTAGCTCTTTAAGATGAAAGCTCCCCCTTTCTGTAAGTTGGTTTTGAGGTGGTTTTTTTTGATTGCATGTTTCAAAACTATTCATGTTCTGGCAGGTAACAGTTTTTTATCCTGAAAGTAGGGGTTGACTGAAGAACAAACTGCAAATTCTGTTCTCAAACACCAAAATTAAAGAGAAAATACCATCTGTCTCCTCTCCAGCCTACTTTATCTGGTTCCAGTAATGTCTTATAGTGGAAAAACAGTCATGGGACATGTGGCAATGCACCATCATGCAATGGTTTGCGCATGTGGAGGGGCTGCTGCTCCTCCCCAGAGGGCACAGGTTGGAAGACCTGTCCCGGGCCAGATGGGGCAGATGTTCATGCTGCCCTGTGCTGCTGGGCCCCTGCCTGGCCTTGGTGGGACTCCTCTTCCTCGGCAAAGGCTTTCAGGTGGTGTTCCTGGGAGCCTTCTCCTAGCACTGCTAAAGCAATCAAACTGATGGAGCTTTGACAGCAGCTGTGACTCATTTCAGGAAGAAATCCACTTGAGAGCTGTTTCCTTTGCCCTGGGAAGCCTGTGCAAACAGACTTTCTACCTGGAAGCTCCTGCCAGAAGCTTTGCAGCTGGTTGTCTTTTGTTTCTGACTTAATTTTTTTTCTTTTCTCTCCTCCTTGTCCTTAATGGCTGTCTGGGTTTTGGAGACTAGTTACACAACACTGTTTTCTCCCTCCTCCAGCATCTCTTAGCAGATTTCAAGGCTGCGGAGGAAGGGGAGGGTAGACTGATGTGCTGAGCCACCTTTGCCCATCCACTTGTGACTGGGGTATAATAGGTACAGTTGATTTGAGACTGCCAAGAGTTTGCTGCCAAATTGAATTTTTCATAAACTGATCATTGCAAAGTGCTCTTGGCAGAGGAAAGTTTAACACCTTTCTAACAAGCTCAGCTCAGCACAGCTTATAAGAGGGATACTGTAATAATAATCCCCGTCTGGATCCTTGGCCAGAATTTTGGATTTACTGAGAAACTGTTTCCACCCCCATTCCCTCACCCATGAGTAAACACATTTAAGGTTTTTTAACAGCTATTATTGGTGCAGGCATAGGAAGACTACTTCTCTGCTGGTATAAAGTAGTCTACCTCCATTGATTTCAGCGCCCTGAGTTACTTCAGTACTGTGGGGGTGGTCACATGGTTCAGACACAGTCAATAAAGTTGACGGTAATGTACCCTCGATAACTTAATCTTAGCATTTTCCTCCAGAGACAGCAATGTTGTGAGGGAAAGGGACTGGCTGAACTGCTCAAACAATTTATCTCACAATTTCTGCCTTGCATAGTACCCATCCAACATCTTTTTTGGTTCCTGATCTGTCTATTCTTCATTTTGTCTCAGTGGGTTAATAAAACAGGTAGGTAAATTTGGTTTGGTACTCAAGATGTAACATTGCCTTTTTCAACTGGTAACTGTCACCCTACAAAATGGGAGAGACCACTTCCAAGGAAGCAGGACAACCCCCTATCTATCAGCACGTAGACATGTGCTAAGTGGACAGAGTCCCCAGAATATACTTATCTTGCATGGGCATTCAGGGAAGGATAAACGGAAAACAGCACAGTTGGAGCAAAGCTGCTATTTGAAATTAGCCTGAATCACATTTACAGATCAAAAAATACATGCCAGGAGTATTTCTTTTTGGGCAAACTGCATCCCTGCAGTTCAGCTGCCCTGTGGTGGACCTGATTTGTGGTGGGGACTTAGGGTGAACTCCAGACAGATAGTCTAGGGGGTGGGCAGGGATCCCACGGTGTGAACACATCTGTTTGGTATACCTGGCAAAACAGATGCTGGGTGTAAGTGATGCTTTAAAAAAAAAAAAAATCATCATTTTAAACCCCCTACCCCTCAGATCACCTTCTTTCCAGGTACTCCTAGTTCAAACTAAATAGTACCTTAGCAGTAGCAACCAGGGGAGAGCATGTCCTTACTTATTATTCTATTTGCTTTGCCTTTCCTTAATATTTATATTATTAAAACATGGCAGGGCTTCACAGATGCAGCAGAAAGCCCACAGTACTCCAAAGGGGAAACATTTGTGGAAGCACCAAGGAGTAGAACAAAGACTTGAGGTGCCTCTGGGTCCACCACCAGCAAATGCCTGTGAGGAATAATCCGTACGATGTATGGGAAACACACAGATAACACGGTCGCAATTTAAAATGATGCCATCTGTTTAGGAAATCTGAACACTTTTGGCCTGCCCCTGAAACAGAAAAAGAAGTAGAAGTACCGGAACTTTGATTCTCTTTGGTGATACAAACAAGCAAGATGTTTTCAAATGTCTGAGCAGACTTTCTTCTCCTGGGGAGAAGGTGGCTGTGCTGGTCTGTGGAGCAGGCAGGGGAACTGGTTTCACACTTAAAAGAATTGTGAATGAATTAAGGCAATGTTGACATTTATAATTCAAAAGCTTTTACTGTAATTGTTTACATGCAAAAACTAGTGGGGAGCGAAACCCAAACTTACGTGAGGTCAAGTCAGGGGTTCTTTTTGTTTTCATTTGACTCCAGGAAAATTTCTTTTTGCTCTCCATTAATATCCATTTTGAAATGCAAAGTCATTTTGATTTGAAAAATGAGCTTTTGTAATTAAAAGTGGATTTCAGTGAGACATTTTTAAATGATGTGATATATTCACCGAAAATGACTTACAGCTAAAGCCAAAACTACTCAAAAAATGCTTCATCGAGTACTTTCAGCCAGCTCTTCTCAGCACATAGACATTGTCTATAGCAGTAGGAGTCCTGGTGTAAAACAGAAAGTGCATATCATGAAAAACTGTTGTTTCAGTCAGATAATTCATAAATATTAAGGATAGTTGTCTGCCTTGATAAATGATAATTGAAAATCACTATGTGGTAGGAGAGGAAAAATGGCAGCTGTGAATGTGTTATAGTTAGGTGGCCAAAGACTTTGGTAAAAAAACTAATGTATTTGCTGCTTTATCAGGAAAAGCTGTTATATTCTGATTTTAACATTTCATACATTGAACAATATGCTGGCAATGAAGATCTTTAAACAAACAAGAAAGCCAGTATGATTAATCACTGATGTTTTGTTTTCATTCCAGGGCAAAGATGGTTGAATATAGGTTTCCTGTTCTGGGGGCTGAGAAATTTATGGGGAGGGGAATAAAAAAAAAAAAAAAAAAATCTGTGGTTTTTTTTTTTTACAAAAACATGAAGAGAGTTCATTTTACTCTGAAAACAGTTTGGGTTTTTGGTTTTTTTCCTGATTTTCTCTTTTAATGAATTAAAATGGAGAGGGAAAGAGAAGTTGCAGTTACAGAGTTTCACAGTTTCATTATAAAAATAATTTTCAAAGATATTTCATTTCTTCAAAGAATGCATGCTGCTCCTAAACAGCAGTGTATGAAGATGGCCCAGAATAGCCAAACCTTCTGTTGCTTCTTTGTAAGAACTCCTATGTCTGCAATGTAGTTTTAGAGAGATGCGTGTGTGTATCCGCCTCTGTGAATGAGGAGTTTGGTTCTTTTGGTGAGGGCAGGGTGAGGAATATTATGGCACATTTCACTACTTGCCATCCTGACCCTGGCACGTGCTTATACATAAAATGCATTTTGAATTGGCCTGTAGAAGGAGGGTGACTTGTAAGATGCGGATGTCAGGATGTGTCCTGCCTGGTATCCACACACCTCACAGTTCTCCCATTGAAGGAGGAGGTAAGACCAAAGGCTTTTTCTCTTCAGCAATACACTCATAAGGATAGTTGTGGGTGGAGCAGAAGAAAACACGTCTGTGGAAAGGCCTGCAGTGGTTTCCATAAGCTGTTACTTGTCCTCACTGCTTTGTTCCAGTCTCCTCCCTGTCTCCTTACCTCCCCCAGCTGGTATGGGGACACAGTACCTGTCCAGAGTTGCTCAGGTATGGTCAGGTGAAGCGGGAACTGTGGCATTTTGGGTTTTCCCACTCTGTCTCAACTAGGTCTGGGAGAGAAGACAGACAGTGATTTGGTTCTTCAGGTTCATTCAGGTCTTACCACCTTTGTTAACACAGATATCAGATTTGGGGGAACAAAAAAAAAGTTACATATTTATTTCAGGAAAAATTATAGAATCATAAAATTGTTGGGGTTGGAAGGGACCTCAAGAGATCATCGGGTCCAACCCCCCTGCCAAAGCAGGCTCCCTAGGACATATCACTCAGATAGGCGTCCAGACGGGTCTTGAATATCTCCAGGGAAGGAGACTCCACCACCTCCCTGGGCAGCCTGCCCCTGGCTCTGGCACCCTCACTGGGAAAAAGTTCTTCCGCATGTTGGTGCGGAACTTCCTGTGCTCCAACTTGCAGCCATTGCCCCTTGTCCTATCCCCACAGACTACTGAAAAGGGGCTGGCTGATTCCCCCTGCAACCCCTGCTTAAGATAATTATAGACTTTAATTAGGTCCCCCCTTAGTCTTTTCTTCTCAAGGCTGAAGAGTCCCAGCTTACTCAGCCTATCCTCATAGGGGAGATGCTCCAGGCCTCTAATCATCTTCGTAGCCCTCAAAAAATGGCCAAGTGATGTTTTCATTCTGAACTGGGAACAAACATGCTCTTGACTTTCGCAAGGCATAGAATTCTAAAAATTCACTTAACGTCCAAATTTACTGGCTTTTCAGTTCTGAATTTATTTTCTGTATTCTCCTCTGGTATGTCAGTAGCACGCAGTGCTGGTTTTCATCTTTCTTTTGGACTTTCTTTTTTTGTGATAGATGAAATACTTATTTTAATCGATTCTTTTTTTAAACCTTAAGAGCAGCTGTTACTTGGTGTTGACTTGCACATCTTAACATTGCTTGTATATCACAGGGTTTCATTTTTCCGTTATAGCTGAAAGTGTTTTCCACTTAGCTTCATCTTTTCTATAGGGATCTGTTTAGATACCATTCATTTGGATTTATTAAAAAAAAAAAAAAAAAGAAAAAAAAGCAGGCTCTCTATTTTAATTTGCATGGCATTATTCTGTTAGACCATATAATCCAGCATCAAACATTTCTTTAGACACATGCCTTGCCTAGTTTCATTCAAAGTATTCCTCGGCTTGGAGGCATCAGGCAGACCCCCTGGGCAATTTGTTTCCAGTCAAGAGATATTAATGTTTCTGTGTGATAAAGTGGTGTTGTTTTCTTCAGCTTCATCTTTCCGTGGCATCAAGATTGTAAACGCAACAAGTGTTGATGAACGAGGCGCTTGCAGAGCCGAACAGCAAACCCACGCCAGTGAAAATGGAGTGACATGATATAGAGACAAGAGTCATCTTTTGATCTATTAATATATGCTTTGTGTGCACGTATAGGTTGCTGTATGGGGCAGGCTCCTGTTAATATATACTTTGTGTGCACATATAGGTTGCCAGGCAGTGCGGTCTCATTTACTAGCTGACTATATAACAAATGTGGAACCTGTGTCATTTCTGACCTGTGCCTATGGAAAATGAGCTTTGAAGCTGTGATCTTACATATATAAATATACAGTCTGATTTGCTGCCAGAGGATGCTGCATATGTGTATGGCATCATCACCTGATAAACAAATTGTTTTTGCAGTTTGGCCAGCATGATTAGTAAATTAGACCCTGGCTGTTCAGGCACCTGGAACAAGCCGTGGGAATTTAAATTCTTCTGATAGAAGGATTTATTTATAATGAGTCTTGCCACATAATGAGTTCCAACCGGTGGAGACTGACCATTAGCAGATGACTCACAGCATTACCGTAAAGATCAGAGTCACATATTCAATTTTATAAGACTTACATGTGCTTGCTGAGAGCACGGATTCTAGAAACAAATCTTTTGGCTCTAGTTTTTTTTTACTTCGTTAAATTTGATGCAGTCCTCCCTATGCCTGAAAGTAAACACACAGGACACAGCAGACTATTTATTTTATTTCATTTTTTTATTGCTCTTCCTCTCTACAGTTTCAAGAGGAAAAGAAGCTGAGTTTTTAATATTGTGAGACTGCTCAGCCCTTTTCAGCTGGGAGATGTCAGAAGCAGCTGCAGACCTAAATGAAAGGAGCTCATCTCTGAAAATTTGCTATGCTGTAATAAATGCAGGGTTCTGCTGGTGAGCTGCTGATGGCCCTTTAATGTCTTTATACTTTAGCAGTACTCAGAGGCACTGCGGTTCCTCCTCCTCCTCCCTCCCCAGCCCCAGCAGCTCCCTCCCACCCCCCCTTCCCTGCCCACCCAGGCTCAGGATTTCATCATGTGAAGACGAGAGTTCACCATAATGTTCAAGGGCTACGCTGAATTTGAAGGAAAGGGCCGTGCCTGTTTTTATCATCCAGCCAGCAGCTTCCCTTCAGCTCAGATTGATGTTCTCCTTTACTGGCATATTTGCTTTAAACATTTGGCTCCCTGAGTCACGTTCATATACTGAGCGTTGTTGGTATGCAACACGGGGGATGTTATCTATTTATTTTATTTAAGTAGCATATGCTATGCAAGGGAAGAATGTGTTTTTCCAGCATCCTTATGATGTATTTTCACAATTAGAGGTACACAGCACGTTAGATTAAAAACCAAGAGCTACCTTCTAGCCTCCATATCTCTGCTCTTTTTTGCACTAATCTGTGAGTATTGGCATCTGCCAGTCTGGAGACTGGGGAAAGTGTTAAGAGCATGACAGATTCCCCCAAAAACATGTTTGCAGCTGGGGAGGTGAGGATAGCATGTGTAGAGCTCGGTAAGAGGATCTCAGAGTTTGAAGGAGGCTCTGGGAAACCATCTGGATGTGGTGCAACCTGCTGTTTAGAAACCTTAGAAAGCCTTTTCTCCTTGAAGTTTGAGAGATGTTGAGTCTAGTCACGCTGTACTTGAGTGCAGGGCACACGAGGTGTAGTGTTGTGGTTTGACGGGTGAGACCCCAAGGAAAGGGGGGAAGCACAATTGACGGGCAAACTGAACGCGGCCTGGAGCAGCTCTGGGTAACATGTGAGAGCTTGGGCTACCAGACACTCATAACGGCCCAGGGAATCGCTTTGAGGCAAATGGGCATGTGCAGGCAGATGATAAAACAACAGGACAGTTTGGATTATTTGGAGATTATCGCAGCTGAAAGGCAAGAGTACTGTTCACTGCTGGGTAGCAATAGGACTGAACTCAGCACAAAACCCAAAATTCCTCTGACAGAGGAGAAAAGAGACAAATCATTGGGATCCTTCTCGGCTGGAGCAGAACACAGGGATGTTTCCAGGCATTGATGAAAATATGGTTAGAAAGGAAGCCGTATGAGGTTTATGAGACCGTAACGAATGTGGGGCTTGGAGCCCAGCGGGAGGCACTGAAGCTGGCAGGGATGTGGTCATGAGCTGTCGCCCTATTCGTTAAATGCAACAGTCCCCATTACAGTGGGATACTGGCCATTTGGAAAAGCCAGGGTTTACAGGAACAGCAAAGGATATGATACCAAAAAGCAACTGCAGATTTACAGCAGTCGCCATCAGTTGACCTGCCCCAGGAAGGCACAAGTGAGAACGTGCATGGTGAGGAGGAGTCTGACGTGAAGGCAGCAGGCTACTGTAAAACAGAAGCGTCAGATGACCTGACAGTGATAAAACCAATTTCCCTCAGGCAAGTAATGCTCTGGTAACCTCTAACACTGCACTGTCAGACCACACCTGTGTGGGAGACTGAGCAACAACCCCTGAAGACAGAGGTAGTCCCTCGAGTCTGGAGGGAAAGGATTTAAGTGGTGGGAAGACCGCCCACGTCCCCATGGTCAGCAGGTGTAAGACAGTCTCTACCTCATGGAAAAAGAGCTCGGAAAAAGCTAATTTTGTTTTAGAAGCTCAAAGACCTCACCTGAGCTTGCCCAGTGCTCAGCTGGCAGGTGGAGTGCTATAAAGAAAAGAATCAGCAATCATCATTATAATGAAACTTCGGTTTTTCTATTGCTTGGAATATTGCAGTAAAATGTCACCAAAAAGTGAGCTGCTCTGACTGATATCATAAGCATTAACTCTGGGAAATCATCTTCTGTCTTAAAATTCCCTCACTTTTTTTTTTTTTTAATTTCAGATGCTGTTTTTACATCAGTTTGATTTTTTTCCAAACATAACTATTCCTTTATATAAGACTTTAGCTGCCCATTTTCTTCTGAAGCTGATCATTTGTTCTTCTATTGTAGAAAACCTGTTTGTAGCTAGGATATGCCAAGAAAATAAAATGGTCCTCTTGCTCCTTTTTCCTAGCATGCTACCCAGCTGTCCCAAATCTCATTGCTCTTTAATACTGAAGATTTCAAGGCAGAGAGAGATAAATAGAAAGGAAAAAGTACCTTTATATGGGGCAGTTTGCCATTTGGCACAAGCTTCAGTCTGAGTCAGTGTTTAATTGTGTTTGCCGATCATATTTCTGGCCTGGATATTTTAAAATAGATGTTATCTATTGAAAAAAAAAAAGCAGGGAAAACAGCAGAAAAATTCACACTGTGAGGTTCCTGAAATGCTTTTAAAATGTTATTTTTCCTTTTCAAGTAAAAAGCCTTGGAAATTGAAAACATCCATGTTAGGTTAAATGCAAGTAGAGATTTTGCAGTGCCAGTTTACCACATACGTGCAAAATCCAGATGTAATTCATCCCTGATGTTGCAGCCAGGGTGAATTTATTCCAAGACCTATACAGAAACCTTTAATCCCCTGGCTTGACAAAGACTGGCGAGCAGCCAGGTTGTGTTAGATGTGCCAAGCATTTTAGGCATTGGATGCTTTTTGCCCAAAGTGCCCTCAGTGACCTCATCATTTTAAAGTATTTTCTGTGGTATTGTATGCATGAGCAGCCAACACCATCCTTTCGGCCTAAAATTATTATAGCCATTAGTTAATGTTGAAAGCTTTCAGGGTTGAGTCCATTTCTATGTTTTGGGGTTCCTTGTACTCTATCAGCCTGTGATCCCGCAACGTGAAATTCCTCTCCCAACCCTGTTGTGAGAGCAGTGCACATGCCTGTGATTTGGAAGCTGTACTACAGTAAAAAAAAAAAAAAGAAACATTTCTGGGGTTTTCTTTCTCTTTACCACTTATTAAAGGGGTAACACGCATTACTCAACTGGGATGGAAAACAGCCTATGAGTGAACAACTGCCATAGAGCGCAGGAGAAGAGGCAGGCGTGGAGGTTGATGCTCCCAACTCCGTGCTGCTCAGAGAGCCGGCACCACTTTCCATAAAAGTTTGGCAGGTGAAGCATGGCTCTCAGAAGCCTGAAGTTTCTTAGTGGAGCAGTTTATCCACTCCCCCGCTGGGGAGGTCTCGTGCAGGTGTATCACACTTGAGCAGAACAAGAATCCAACTCTTTGTGGCTAAACTGCTTCCAGGTGCGGGAGGCAAACTCCATCCTTGGTTCCTTGTGCTCCACCTTCCCCAGAGCCGCCTGCAGCAGATGTGGCAACACTGCCAAAAATAACAACTGTTTAAAAAAAGCTATCCATTCTCCATAGCTCATTTTCTTGCAGAATTTATGATGGTTGTAAAAGAAAAAAAACGAACCCAAACAAAAAACCCGGCCAAAATCCACCCAGAACATCAAGCTTCATTTCATGTGCTTGATAGGACAGCTCTCCCTGGGAGAGTGATTCCTGGCTTTGTTTTCTTATTTTCAAACTTAGTCTCCAAAGGAAGTATGAGAAAAAGAATAGATCACGTATAAAATGCCTGAGTGGAGTGTTGCCAGTTTAGGTCTTTCATCCTAAAATTGACAAGGACGTTGTGAGTTTCATAAAACCTGAAGGATACATCTGTGTTCCTCCGGAAGCACAATAATGAAATCAGCAAAGGCTGATGCCACTGCGCAGATACATCGCTCACAATAAGCATTTGAAAGGCATTACGTCTCTCCAGTAAATGAGGCTGTCAAAGAAGGCCACTTTCAACAAATCAGACTAAATTATGGCGTGTGAAAAGTATTGCAGATTAGCTACTTTTACTTCGTTCAGTCCTTAATGGCTGGTCTTGAATGAAGGCAAGAAGCAGGAGGCTGGTGGTACTCAGTGTTGTATTAGATGTGTAACTACAGGGGAGATGTCAGGAACCCAATTCTGCTGCTGCCTGTCCTGAACCTCTGAAATGTAAGGGAGCTTCAGCCGTCTCCTAGGAAGTTGGCAGCAAGCATTGGAGCAGGCTCAGGGTGGCTGTGGCACACTGTGCTCCTCGCTGCGCTCCCCCTTTGTGGAGACATGTCAAGTATTTTCCTCTTCCCTGATCTCATTGAACCCATTCAGGCTAAAAATATGTTTTGCGTATCGGTGCGACGACTAGCATGAATGTCTCGCTGCTCTCGGCATTAGTGGGCGACCAGCAGCCATCCATCCCTGCCCACCTCTGCCCCTTCTTCTGCCACCAGCTCTCCTTGCAGCCTTTGTTAAAGCAGCCCTTCCTTCTGCTCACGGCAAGTGCCAACTGGTGCTCTCAACACCTGTGTCCATTCAGGTATTGATTGCATGGATGAAAACCTTGATAGAAAGGATTTATTAGTCTTTGTGGAGTGAATGATTAGTATTTATAGTGCCTCTGGCAAACTCTGCCTTTTAAAGGAAATGCTAATAATTAGTTAGGGTGTTTTAATTAAAGAGAGCAATCTGTAATTAACAAAGGGATGATGTATTTTATATCTGATTTTTATTATTTTTATTAATCAGCGGTACTTCACAGATGTTATATTTTCAGTTCCTTGTAATGCTCTTTTGCATATTTTTTCCACTTAAAGGAGGAGTAATTGGGTGATGTATTTTTATCATGCTTTAAGACACAGTCAGCCTGGTGGGGAGGCTCTGTTCTTCTCATGTTGGTGCTTGTGGCAATGTTGCGCAAGTTACTTTGGATGCTCTTGAGAGGAAGTAAATTTCAGTTCTTGTGCTTTAAGTTTCAGTCCTTTGCTGCTTCTGCGGTGCAAGTGACCTGCTGAAGTAAAGCATGTAGGCTATATAGAAGCTTAGTTAACTATCCAATTTCTTCTCACCTGAGTGGTTGTTCTATTAACAGGTTAGATGGCATCATGCAAATAATTAGTCTGATCAGAATGTGTGGAATTGACCACAGAAATAATATTTTGGGGGCTTTTAGGGGTTTTTTTTGTTCTTTTCTGATTAAAACAATAATTACATGAAGTTTAGTTTTGTGATTAACTCAGATATTCTTCATGATGACAACTGTACATCTCAAATGACATATTTGAATGTGGAATATATTTTGTTCTAGTAAAAGGTGGTTCTTCATGTGGTTTTATCTTGGTGCGGACAGATTCAATTGGTATTAAAACCTGGTAAGGACCCAGCAATGACACCTGAGCAGCTTTCAAAGAGCTTTATTCTTTATTCTGCTTTGGAGACATATGTATTCAATTGTAAGTGCCTAGCTCAGAATGCCCACAGACATTAATTTCCTACAAGATGTTTGTGACCATTCATTTGTTTGTGTGTGCTGTAGACACAGCAGGAGATAGAGTCTTGAGGATCGTGTGCTCCTTAAATAGGTTGCTTAGCTGCAAAAGCTGGCAGAAACATTCCTGAACAGCTTCACACTGTTGGCATTAGCAGTTAACACCCTTCTTGTGTATGACAGGGCATGTGAAAGAGGTGTATGGCCACCTAAGCTCGCTGTGAAAAGCTGAGTAAAATGGTTCAGAGCTGTCAGTACTACAAGATTTATATTCGTTCCTTGCCGTTATGTCCCACACACACTGTGCAACCTCTGAGCTGGTGGCCCCCAGATTTTAATTTTCAGGCTGCATCCCTTGACACTTTCACAGGCCTCACAGCTTCAGCAGTAGAGCCATTCCTGCAAAGTGTAGTGTGATGGAGAGGTTGTAGCTGCAGATTTAGGTTGAATGTTAATGCAAATGTGAAACTGATGTAGATGGGCAGGGTGAGGGAAGGAAGGTATTCTCTTTCCAAACAGAGATACCTCTGGCCAGGTGAAATTGGTGTGATCCCACCAGTCTCCTGCTAAAAAGGCTCTTCCTGCTAAAAAGGCTCTTCCTGGGGCTGGCAGAAACAGTGACCTGGCCTCTGCCTTTGAGCAAGATACACATACATGCACTGTGTATCCATCCAGGCTTCAGGGGGAGGGGGAAGCCTTTAGCTGCCGCCTTCTTCTGCCTCTCCTCCCTCCCACAAATCTGCATTTGGATCTAATTGCTGTTATTTGTTTTGAAATCATTTGGGAAACTTTTAAAGCCAAAAATAATTTAGCATATCACTATTTTGCATCAGCCCATATTTCCTTATTTATCTTTAAAGGTATCATTTCAGAGAGTTAGCCAGGATTTAGGATGCCCATGTCAACTACAAGCTGAACCTTCTTAGATATCCTAATCACAGCTAGAAATACTAGTGCTGGTGTTTATTTATTTATTTTATTTTTGGCTATACTCCTGTGCACACAGGTTTGAAATGAGAGCTAGCGCATATTGGCGTTTGTTAAGGAGAAAATACTTTATTGCACCAACGTGTCTATAAGCTAACGCGGATTTCCAGGGTACAGGAGGGAAGGTCCTGGAGTTCCCTCTTAGTTATTGTTGCTGAAGGGAAGGATGGAAAAGTAGAGGAAAGATAGCAACAGATAGTAAGGGGGGAGAAAGAGAATTAAGAAGCTAATAACTGTGAAAGCTCACTGCCCGGGCTATGCCTCTTGCTGTGTTTGAATGATTTTCCTTTGTAGACAGCTTTGCATGGCACTATTTTTAGAATCTCTTTAATAATTGAGCTGTAGCGATTGTGCTCAGCAGTTAGAACAGGCAGGGAAAATAGCGTCTCAAAGAAACCCTGCGCCAGGGTAATAATTTAAATCAAACCGCATTATACTGCGC
This sequence comes from Laterallus jamaicensis coturniculus, assembly GCA_022605575.1. Taxonomy (NCBI): domain Eukaryota; kingdom Metazoa; phylum Chordata; class Aves; order Gruiformes; family Rallidae; genus Laterallus; species Laterallus jamaicensis. Next base: position 26,410,561 of record JAKCOX010000008.1, read on the forward strand.
TCCCCTTTCCCCCGGAAAGGTGAAACGCTGCAGAACGCTGAACACAGGGGGAAAATGAAAACCGGGCAAGTTTACAGCACATAATAAAACCCATCAGGAGAGTTTATGTTTTAGAGGTGGAGCACAGGAAGTGGAGATCTGGTCAGCTGTTAACGAATTGCCATTACCAGGGGGTTTACAAGGGGAGCGCCTCAACTTCCCACCACTCGCTGTGAGTTAGGAGAGAGAAGCCAGCCTTTGCCTTGCAATGAGAGGAATTCTCATCAGAGGAAAAAAATATCTGTCAAACCACACCAAAACAAGCACAAAGTGTCAGTCCAGTGAAATGCAGGTGACTCTCCAGTGTACCCTCATTGTTTGGTGAGTTTGACTGGCACCTGGCTGTGAAACACACCCGTGGCAGTCACCAGCACAGAGCCGAGTGCCCACTCTGCTCCTGCCAACAGCACCATAAGGGCAGGCTTGCCCGTACCAATCGCAACAACTTGTCCCTAAAATCTCTCCTTGCAAGCAGCAACCTTGTGGACAGTAAAGCCAGGATAAATGAATCAATGTCTAACATCTCTTGAAATTACAGGGACAGCAGCTACTATGGCAATTTGTAGATTAATACCACACTGTTTGGTTTTTAGTGAGCCCTGTCCATCTAATACTCTTATATAAAACACAATGTGATAATTTTTTAACTTTTCTTTTTCATTATATTGTGGTAATGTTGTTATTACTGATATGGCCAAGCTGATGGCACGGTTAAGTCCTCTTTAAGGATTTTTGGGTATTTGCTTTGCATTTCCAAGTTGGTTGTCTTGTTTTATTTTAACATGCTTCATTACTATATAGACAGAAAATACTTTGAAACAGGAAAAGAATACGAAGCATCATGGTTAGCACCAAGTAGCAGCTGGTTTTAAAGACAGAAAAATATAAAGTTTCAGTTATTGCCTCACAGTGTAATATTACAACATGGAAAGAATTAGAATCCATTTCTGAACAAAACTGTGGGCACTTGCAGCAAATTCCGAATTTCAAAAATTTTAATTTTACAAGCTCCTACATTCTAGAATTTTTTCTTAACGCTCTCTTAAGCAGACTGAAATGAAAATACTGAGAATTTTCTATCAGTCAAAGAGTCTGAGTTTTGACGTGATCTGCTCAGGATGCCTGAAACACAATAGTCCATTGGATTTGGGAAGTTAGATCTTTACATATAATGAATATAACGAAGCTGTACTTGTCTCTTAGGAAGTTTGATTTTCCTATCAGCACATTGAATATTGCTTTCAGCATTTCTTTATTCAAACTTTTTAGGCTACTAGAATTTATTCTTTCAATATTTGTACTCAGATTCTTCTCTTGTAACATCTTCTTTTTTGTATAACATAAAAATATTGACATTGTTATATGAGAAATATCCCTGTGGTAAAAAGCTGATGTTGAAGTTACAGCTTCTCTTCAAGTTTCAACAACTTGGGTCTCAGAGTGAAAAGACTCTTTTCCAACAATTATAATGGCTTAAGTTATAAAGGTCCATTCAAGTATTAGAAATATAATCATACAGCATTAGCCTTCTCTCCCGTTCTGACTGAATTTGGAAAGGAGTCCCTTCTTTGAGTTGTCTTTGTTAGTTGGGCATTTCCCTTTCAACAATGGCATACGTTTTTTGCCTTGCTTGTAAAAAGACTTTAAGGAAACTCAATTGCAACTAAATTTCAAGCTCCTGTTTTTTGACCAGATTGGAGTTGGTGTATCCTAGTTCATGAATTCTGTGTTGACCTCGTTCCCAGAATATTCAGTTTAATTTGGGAGCTGTCAAGAAAAGCAAAAAAGGAAGGGAGAACATGTCTCAGGCTAAGTTGCTCCTCAGTAAACATGTAGATAGCATCCAAATTGCTAGCGCTGAAGTGTCTATTGCCTGTCTGCAGGCAAACTAGTTTAAAAATTAAAACCAAAAATGTCATATTCATAAATAAAACAAACCTAGCAGGCTTATGGAAAGGGTTGTGTCAAGAACTGGTAGTTTGGAGGCTAGTCTGAGACTGTGACTGCTGAATCCTACTAATATGGGCTTGAATTGGTAATGCAATGTGTACCTAAAGACAGATTGCGTATTTTTTGCTCCCGATGGAGACCTAGCTGGCAACAATTTTCAGATATCTGTAATGGTCAAGCTGCTGGGATGTGACCGAAGGACTCTTCGTTAGGCCTGTGATCCATAATTGTCTGACATGTCATCATTGGAAAGGGTTATGTCATGTCATGACATCCCATCAGGGTTGGATTACAGCACATCCCGCTTTTGCAGAACATGAGCTAATTTATATTTGGGTTGGGTTTGGTGGTGGTGGTTGGAGTTTTTAGCTTAGAAGTACTCTGTGCTTTCCAGTGCTAACCCAGAAATAAAAAGATTGAGCCTAAAGTGTTCGGTATTGCAGCAAATTCATTAATCCCTGAAGAACAAAAGGGCTTTACTCAAGATTTCTTCTTTTATCATCTGTCTGTTCTTCAAAGTGTCCCCCCCCCGTCCTCTCTGGTGCTCCTCACAGGTAAGCTAGATGTATTTAGGGCTAAGAGAGTCGTGTTTGGGGCTAACAAACACCACTTGGCTGCTCAGCCACTACCCAGAAGAACACATTACAGCCAAATTTTACCTGTGTTTTCCTCGATATGAGGAGTGATGTGGGCTCTACCTACCTGCCCATGTCTGTGAAACTCATAGGACTCTAAAAATTTGAGAGCTCTGTCCCAGTGGCAAGGAGGAGTTTGTCATTTCTGTGGGGAGCAGAGGGAAGAAAGGGAATGGCACCAGGCAGCGCGCAGGTAACACCATCACATCATCAAATTGGTCTCAAAAGTACACCAAAACATGAATTTGGCCTCCGGTTTTAGAAGAAAACTTTAAAATCTTGTTAGTCATATATAACAGAATATTTATAGCGCTCTCTAAATGTTAAGCAGAGGGAAGTATCATTGCTAGACAGTGGGCTTTTATATGAATAAATAAAAAAAAGTTTTTGGAGACTTACCAGCTGATAAGGAAAAGTTACTGATGTAGTAACTGAGGGATAGAGGAGTATGAATAGACAATAAAAATTAATTGTACTGTTTTCTTTTCAGCTTAATTTTTGATTTTCTGCTTACTGAATATCGGCTTCTATTTATTCTGGAGTTATATCTAAATATAAAATACATTTTTTTAATAAAATAGTAGCATGAATTCCTTGGCACAAAAAATTCATTGTTTATGGTTTACAGGTTGGCTGATATGCAAAGAATATGTGTGAGCAACATCTCTCCGCAAAAAGATAGAAATATACATATATCATTATACTTGCAGGCATTCAGCAGAATGGCAATTTTCAACTTCACAGACTTTCCTAAAGCTCAGCTGCATGAGCCAATTGGACCCATGAAATTGAAAATGAGCTCAGATTGGTTTGGAGGGATTAGAGCTACAAAGAGCATCCACAGAACGGTGAACTTGGCCTCCCTGAATTATCTGAATCCAACCTCAGAAATTCTAGTTGGAAACTTCATTTGATGGAATTTGCAGCGTGATGGAGAGAGTCAAGTGGACCTGTGGTCCTAGAGATGGCTTTGTGGTTTAAATGTTGTGAGCTCTCAGGTCTAGCCCCGCTCCTCTGAAGCTTGAACAGATCTATTCGGTATTTGGGGTATTTAGGTGGATTATATATCAGCTGGAAAGTCCATGAGGCCTAACTGCTCATGTAAGCTTGTAACTCCGCTTCTGGTCTTCTTAACCTTCTTCTTCTGAGTTATGAGTGGCAGGAATTAGTGTTTTATATATTAATTTTGCTTTCAGTGAAGGGAGAAAAGGAGGAAACTGGCATTTAATTTCTCCTAACTTCTTTGTGAAAAGATAGAAACAGAGCTAATAGGCAAACATCTGACCTTGTTAGCACCTCCAGTGTTCTCTGTGTAAATACAAAGACATCTTCCACCACAGATTTCTAAAACAACAACAGTAATACCTGCTTTTGCTACATCCCAGTGTCCCCACAGTGAGAAAATACCTTCAGTAAGAAATATGGTGGCTGAAATACTGAAATACCTCTGTCTTGGTGGCAGAAATAAAAGCTACCTGCTGCTGAGAAGACACCCATTGCCTTTTATAACGTATGACATTCTCATCTCTTCAGTGTTTAGCCATTAAGGTATAATGAACTTCTTAATGTCCCTTTGTTTATGGAGACGACTGGCAGAGGGAACATTTAATCTGATCTTCAGTGTATGTTTTTAAAAGCGAAAGCCTACCACTCTTCCTACCGAGATCTTTTCTTTGTGCAATTCGCAAAGGCTGCTGTCCTAGAGAGAAAAAAGAGCTTTTTTACAGATTTTAGGATCACTTGAGTTTTTAAATTGTGACTGCCAGGAATTGTATCAAAGCAGAACTCTAGTCACAGCTTCATTGCACCATCTGTGCGTTTCATGAAAGACACGTTCATTTCAGGATATGCTGAAAAGGAGAGAGGTAAAAATATGAAAGACTCCTGTATTCATGAACAGTAGACTGCGTTAAAACGCAGTGGTGTCTTTGTATGTAATTTCTACATTAAATCTTGTTGCCAGTAGTTTTATTTTTATCACAAAGATTAAGAATTAACAAAATATAACATAGTCTATTTTCACATATGGCTGAATATCTGTCTTTCTGCAGAGGCTGATGCTGCTCTTCCCCCCCTACCCTCCCCGAAAGCTTGAGAGAAGCTCCTGTTTTCATAACAGCATCTTTCTGCCGTTGTTTTTAATCAGGCTGTCCTTATCTAACATGCAATCATTATACTCTCTTATGATACCCATTACAAAATGCCCATTGCTGTCCGTGTCAATCAGGAGAGACTGAAATTATTGTTCATCTGATATTTAGTGGTCCCATAGCAAAAAATAAACCTTTAGAAATGGAGAGTAACGGCAAGAAAATGACCATTTCATTCTAGCCTGGTAGACACAGCAGAAGACATCTGAGTGCTAATTATATAGGAAATGCAAAGTCTATTCATTGTTATGTTATCAGAATTGCTCGGGAAAAGGCACAAAGCAATTGCAAGATGCTAAATTTACTGAAGGATCCATTTCAGATTATATTTTAATTTAGAAACTAATCAACAGATTTACTTGTAAACACATGGAAATATCAATTATGTTCTGAAAGTGAGAGTACATCAATATTAGGAACCAGAGCAGTGTTCTTCACGTGTGGTAATGTAGTTAAATCCAACCTGAAGTGCAACAGTCAGTTCAGACTTATCAAGGGGACTTATGCATAAGCTATCCATATAAGTATATATTTGCAGAGTATGTACAAATGGATATTTTTGGTGCTTTGCATGTACTCACTCCTTTGTTCTAAAACATTTCTTTGAAACAGGAGGGTATTATCAGACTAGTATGCAATTTAAGACTTTGCATTACATTTGGGCAAGTATGTACATCTTGCTAATTTATTTTCATTAGATACTCAGATGTATAACTGCACTTAGAGCAAGCTTACCTAGCTCTCAGGAAGCAAAAATTGCCTCATGTTGAAGAAATTTTATGGTGCCATTAAGGGTGACCCTAGATAACTGGTTAGGAAGGTTTTATGCTATCAATGCACCGCTGAAGGTAAAGTGCTAACATGGCATTGTTACAGCTTCTGCAGTTAGATGGAGTTCCTGATAGGTATTTGCAGTTATTTTACAGTTGTTATTCGTTAATATATAATGATCTTGTACGCTTCACTATCAGTACTTCAAACAGAAACAAAAATAAGGGATTTAAGAGCACCATAAATACCCAGTGCTGACATATCAGAGTGCTAATACACCGTGAGCCAAATTTTCAAAATACTTGACATTTGGCCTAAATTCTCAAATTATCTAGATCCCAGGTCTGCACTTCAGTCAGATAGCAAAGCTGCAGGGGAAAATATAGCCCCAGTAACCACTCTGGGTAGAGAACCAGTTTAGTTTGGCTGGAGCTCTCATGCCATCCCGGTGCAGTGACCAGTGGCATCACCTTCCAGCCTGGGGAGGAAGGAGGAACGCACAATCATGTAGCACAAAGGCACTGCCACTCTTTCTTCGCTCTGCTAAGGTTAGGAGTACTTGCCTACAACTTTCAAGGTCTGAGAGCAAGACTGGATTATTAAGTATTAAATAAAGTATTAAGTGTTAAGGAGCAATTACTTCCTAACTCAGCAAATTCAGGAAATGTGAGGCTTTAGACCGAAACGGACTTTTTAAAACAAATATATCTATAGACAGTGCTTGTGATGGATCTCTATATAAAAATACAGTTTATGACTATGGAAGGAAGGGAGCAAGGCTTGTAGAATGATCTCTTGATCCCTATGCTATACTGTTGCCCACACACAAACTCATAGAATGGAAAGGCACATGTGTTTGTATTCACAGCCTTTAGCTAACAATAAACAGGAAAAGGAAGCAGAAACTAAACTTCTGACATCTGAAACACCTTCTCTAGTACAACCCTCAAAGCACCAGCCCCAAACTGCCACAGCATTTCTTCAGAAATTCTATTTCTTGTACCGTGAGGAAGACGACCCTGAAATGTATGCAGCCACTGTCATCCACTCAGATATTGCTGTAGGTAGAGCACTACCTTACCCTTAAACCCTTGCAAAATAAAACTCTCTTATTTTAGTTGTTAGTAGCGCTGTCTAACCCTCTGCCATCTTCTGGATAGAAACCTTCTAAAGTGTATGCTTCTGGCTAAATTTCATCCAGTGCCATACGGCTGTTTCTAAGAACAAAGCTAAGCAAAAAGCTGGCTTTTTTTCCTGTACTGAAACCGAGGAAACAGAAGAACCACTCTGACAGACTTTCCTGAAAAGCCCCATTTCCCCAAAGACCTGAATCAGATCTTTGAAAATAGCAGTAGTTTTGGAGATGTGCGTTTCTGCTCTTCCCATGAGCATCTGCTAAAATCACAAGTTTTGTAGCTGCTGCTCAGACATGTGCAGTAGAGATTTCTGTAATTCTAGTAACTAATTTCCCTCATGCTTTCATAATAGTCTGTAAACGAAATACTCTAAATAATTTAGCTGTCCGAAACTGCAGCTACACAGTGAGTTTAAGCAGCCAGTCTTGGCACCGCTGTGGATCTGGTTAAGGAAATACCGGTGGACTACTGATTTTCCATCCCTCTCAGTCTGGTTTTGGGTCATAATTTTCTGCACAGGGGTTTTGGATCACACTGTTAGTATTTGAAACTACCTGACATGCACAGATCATATATGCCATGTTACTTGGAAAGGTCTTTTACAAGTCATGGCTTTCCCAAGAACATGGTATGTGTGTTTTATCAGCTCTTTAGCATGTGTTGCTGCCTATAACATGTTTAATTATCTGCACAGATTTTCAGTTGGTCTTCGTTTACTTGAAATGGTTGATCAGTCAAGTCACTGACAACCGAACAGCTGTGTTTACTTCTGTTGGTACTTTGTTTGACCAATTTGCTTTGATCTCTCTAACAATGAAAACGACATTTTGATTCTGGTTTTTGGCTCAGAAAAAATGAGTTTGGTGAACACGGGCCTCTATCCTAACTACAGCTCTGTCCTCCAGGCATATCTCAGATGGAGGCATGGGTGGAGGAAGGTGGGTCTCAGTCCCTGTCCCCTAACATCAAAAAGATGTTGGAGGAGCTGAGAGGGCTTCTCTGGATCACCAGCAGTGACAGAAGGGGAGCCAGTGGGGGTACAGCTTGAGTGAGTAGAAATCAGTCTGCAGGAGAAGCTGCGAAAAGTCTGGAGTGAAAGGGAAAAGACCAGGAATCACTATATATATGGCATTGGTCTGTGTACTCTAAAGGGCATTCTAAGAATAAGCTTGCTATGCTTGGGATTTGATGAATATGAGGACACTAAGGAAGAGGAATGGATCTGTCGTTAAGTCTTAGGTTGGGAGTCTGTGCCTAGCTATGCAGGGAGAACAGTCATGGGATGAGGAGTCCAGCTGGACAAGAAGCAAGTCAAGGTCACAATCAGGAGCTTTTAACAAAGTGTCACACTTGGATCCATGCAAATGCACTATTTTCAGAACCTGAAGTGGTACTTCAAGGACCCTGGATACAAACTTTGCTTTCAGAAATTCCTGTGAAGTTCTCCCCACCCCAGCAAAGTATGTGTTTAATACCCTTTCAGTGTTGTTGCATCTGAACAGTGCAAACCTACTAGATCTCCACTAGGAAATTACAGAATTAGCTTTGCCTGTGCCACTTTAATTAGCCCCTCCCTGCATTGCACATAAATAATTTACTCCTTGCAAAATAGCCTTTAACTGCACGATCAAATTTTTCCCTCTGGACTCATGTTTCTTTCATTGCAAAGAACAGATCTGATAAAGCAACAAATAGGTACTGTGCAGCAAAGGATGCTGTTTATTTGCAGATCCCCTGCCTCATCTGTTGCAGAAATTAGGGGATGTACAGAGGAGCTGAAAATGGAGAAATAAAACTATCACAGCAAAATGTTTTCCTGAAAGCTTTTTTTTTTTTCACTTGCTTCAGCCATGTTGCTCTGATGCAATATTAATTGAAACAAGACAAAGGCAGAGAAGCTTTTACAAGTCCCATTTGAACACTTCCACAAACTGTTGCTTTAAAACAGAAAATGCTGTCCCCTTAACTGAGATTCAGCCGCTGACCATGTGGAAGCTACAGTACTGTTTCACTGGTTGTTCCTCCAATGGCTCAAATGAATCTCTTCTACATTACACTGAACAGGAACCATAGAGCTCATGTGGTCACCTGCTCCTTCTCAGGTGAAGGTGTAGTAGCTTCCACATAAGCTGCAGTAACTGGGAGCTGAGAGAGAGTAACATCAGAAAAGACTTTCAAATTCAACTGCAGCACCTCGCTGAAACCAGTCTTTCAGCTGGGACTGAAAGGTCTTCACTGTACCAGAAACCTGAGGGTCTTATCTCTATGAGCATTTGAGGACTCATAGCATCAAATTAAATCAGTAGGAGATGTTCCTTGGACATAAAAAATGCCACTGAATGCTAAGTACACTTAAACTCTCTAAGCAAGTTGAAAGCCTCATTGAAAAAAAAGAATTTTAAAAAATTGAGGGTGAATTGCTCAATTTTTAAAATGGCATTAGTACCACCATAAATCTCCCAGACTTTTGAAAGGAAAACAATAGTATTTCCAAACCTGTTTGAAAGCTATAGTGGTACGTGTCAAAGAAAGGTCTATAAGAAAACTGTTAACAATTAATGTACAAAGCCAAACCATTAACACTGATGAGAAACGAAATAGTGAGTGTCATCAATCCAGTGTGCTGCATGGTTTCCTTGTAAGGAATCTGCAAGGCCATGGTATGCAACCGTGTGATCAAAAACTCTTCAGTAAGGGCCTTCTCATAAAGGGAGCACACTGAACTTCCACAGGCCATTTGAAGCTGCTCAAAAAAAAGCACAGGGTGGAGTAATCAATAAGGTGCAGGTGAGCATGCTATTTATAACACTTCTTTGCAGTTTATCACATGGCTGTCATTGCTACACATGCAGGCTTAGCTGTAATTGCAGAAGACTTTTTGGTAAGATTCTTTCTTTACAAGAATGATCTCGATTTGTCTTGTTTATTAGGTTTTGCTAACTGTGACTCTTCATGGTGAGTTTTTAAAATGTGCCTCCTCTCAGCAACAAAATAATCACTCAAAATCATTTTTCTAAATGGAATTTACTGTTACATTTGGAAGAAAAAAAGGAATTCCAAATTTAACAATTATTCTAAGTGTGAATACTAGAACCTGCTCCTTCTCTGCTGTAGGCGGTTTTGTAATAAACTGTTCTAATTACAAGTAGTCATGCTGTCCATGACAAAATTCCATAATTGTGAGTGTGACTGATACCTCTGTCTCTTTCTTTCCCTGTTGTTTTCCTTCCCTGGACTATACTTTTGGCAAGCGTCATGTACTTACACTTAGTTGTTTCAATGTGCTGATGTCATAATTTAACCCCAGCCAAAAACTGAGCACCACGCAGCCGCTCATTTGCCCCCTCCCCACAGCAGGATGGGGGAGAGAATCAGAAGCCTAAAAGTGAGAAAAAAACTTGGGGGTTGAGATTAAGACCGGTATGGGTGAAGCAAAAGCTGCATGTGCAAGTAAAGCAATCCAAGGAATTTGTTCCCCACTTCCCATGGGCAGGCAGGTGTTCAGCCATCCCCAGCACAGCAGGGCTCCATCAAGCATAAAAGTTACTTGGGGAGACAAATGCCATCACTCCAAATGTGCCCCTTCTTCTTCCCCAGGTTTATTTGCTGAGCGTAGTGTCATATGGTACAGAACATCCCTTTGGGCAGTTGGGACCAGCTGTCTTGTCTGTGTCCCCCCCAACTCCTTGTGCTCCCCCAACCTAACTTGTGGGGTGGGGTGAGAAGCAGAAAGGGCCTTGGGTCTCTGTAAGCACTGCTTGGCAGTAACAAAAGCATCTCTGTATTATCAACTCTGTTTCCAGCACAAATCCAAAACACAGCCCCATGAGAGCTACTGTGAAGACAACTAACTCCATTCCCAGCTGAACCCAGCACAGCTGAGCAGCTGGTGCTAATAACTAGACAGTGAGTAGGTCTCAGTATGTGATTTTGGAGTTCAACCTGCAGGATAACACAAAGGAAGGCGAGGTACATGAGGGGGAAGATAATCTCACAGCATTAAAAAAAAAACAAACCCAAAAAACAACTTTAAAAGGAGCAGATGTGCAAAAGGAGAAGTTCTCCCTTACCTTCTGCATCAAGTTAGAGTTCAGGAGACAGTCTTGAATAGTCTGTTACTGGCTGGAGTGCAGCAGAAAAGATTAATAAATTTATGCAGTACTTCAACTCATCTCCCAGCCTAAGCTAAAACTCTTGTTTAGCTCCTTTGAACTAGGAACTACTTTTATTAAACAACAGAAAACTTACCGGTACTCATGTTAGGTTCTTACAACCAAATGTGTCCAGACTACTCAATGCATTAAGTAATCTAAAGTTTTTTTGTTTTTTGAGGATATGGTAATTGAATGCAGTATAAAACAGCAAATAAAGTTATTCTGCAGTTTTTCTGGAGCTTCTGAGTCCTCTCTTCCTTTTACAGAGCTCTATTTTCTTTTGTAGGAATGTGTCAGGACTTAATAAAAAGGCTAGGAGCATTGCAATTTTGCTTGTGATCAAGGGAGACAAGCAAAGCAGGGGGTGATATGCCAGGAGTGATAATGACCCATCTCTTTCAGGGAACGAGCCTTGAGTAATATTGTCCTGTGAGTCAGATTAAAGTTTGTTTTAATTCCCAGTCAGGATCACCTGAGTATTTTCTGCCACTGGGTCTAGTGATAACGGGGAAAAAAAACCCAAGGCAACAAGAAACAGCAGGTACTGCATGAGTATTGTATGGAAGCCGAAACTTCCTCTAGGTGGTTTGGGGTTTTTTCCTCCCTAATGAGTCTGTTCTCATGATACAGGAAGCCATCTCTGCTCCTGTGAAGAATGTTTGAGAAACCATGTCAAAGAAAAGCAGAGCCAGGGTTTTATAATGAAATTTGCTTGGCAGGTAAAAACCCTTAAGAGAAAAAGGGTTCTCCCAAGGAATATATATATATATATAAAAAGCACTTTTTAAAAAAATGAAATTGCTTTATTTTCAGTTAGCACCTCTTCTGAGAAACTATTTGTATAACACCTGATAGTGTAGAAGGCTTAGGTATCTGGTATACCACCTAGTATTGCCCACAGCATAATCGGTCATTAATATGGTTGCATTTTAATTGTTTTAGGAGTTAATTCTAATTGAAAGATTAGAGAATATCTCAAGTTGAAAGGGACACATAAGGATCATCCAGTCCAACTCCTTACTCTTTGCAGGACAACTTAAAACTAAGCCATTGTCCAAATGCTCCTTGAACTCTTTTGTACATATTTACCTTGGGACTAAAGAAGAATGCATGCAAAATGCTAGAAGTGACCACTTTACAAGATACACTGAAGCCTCTTGATTTCTTTCTATGGAATGTTTGTATCTTAATGTTATAAAGATTGGTAAAGGAAAAAAAAACCCAAACCAAACCAAGCAACAACAAACTGCAGTTATTTTCCAGTTATAGTACAGTCTCTGACCAATTTAGACATCAAGACCTAGTTTCAGCTAATCTGAATTGTTTAACATCATGACAGGATCCAGCATTTCTCATCAGGGGGTTGGATACTTTTGTAGGCAAGCCTAGTTTGCATATGATATTTCACCCCTTCTATGAGACTCCATGTGTGATGGGAGCAGTGCTGTTTAACAGTGGGAATGCTGTAATGCAAAGGATGTAATAGTATTCCAATTTCCTGGTAAAGATCTTCAAAACCTGGCCTTTAGCAATGTCATTAACACAACCTAAGGATACTCTCCTTTCTCTGACTTCACAGCTCTAGAGATCACGATCAACAGCAGAAACAGTTATCAACACAAAATTTGGATCATTCCCACTCCTTTTGAGTTGAACAACTCTTTTCAAGCCCCAGATTAAATTTAGCAATGGCAGTACTTACAGATTCTACTGGCAAATCTAGCCTGTATGCAACACAGCTTTGGCTTCTCTGGTAATGTTTCTGTATGGCTTTCTGGGAAATTGCAGATTGTATTTAGGCAATCAACAGTGTTCTACAATGCATGGGGCCATTGTAAGTGCAGAACTTGGATGAAACCAGCTGTCACCCTTTATTTTGTCACAGTTCAGGTAATCTGTAACCTTCTTGGACATTCTCTGTCACTTGGCAGTGTAATGAATGTGTAGCAGGCTTTTTTCTCCTCTTCTTTTCTGCTGGAACAGCATTATGGGAGGGTGTTGTTCTGTCCCAGAGCATCTCTAAGGCTTCCTGTCCACTGGTATCAATACTCCTTTCCCTTGGAGCTTACTTCTCTTGGCGGGACTGGTGAGTTACCTCAAGTAACCTTCAGATCACCATTCAAGGCACATCTGTGTCTTTTTCTTTGGGGCTTTGAAAACAGCATACATAATTCATGTAGCAGGTGCAATTTTTCTTGTCATTGCACTACAATATGGTGTTTAGGGGTAGAGAAACCAAAAGCACTGGAAATAAGGGGCTATTGTGGGAAGTCAAAATACGTGGGTATTCTTAGAAGGTAAGCTGGAAATGAAATGCTGCAGTTGTATGTTACTACTGCCATTCATGGTGTTCCCTCTACTTCTTTTTCCTGTTCGTCATGCTCTGAGGGTCACCTCCATCAATTATGAGTTTAATTGGATCATGTAATAGAGTTGAAAACTTAAGTTAGCCACAAATGCAGAGAGACGTGCTTAAAAGTAAAAACAAAAAAGTAAAAAAAAAACCTGGATCACAGCTTAAGATACTTTTCAGTTGCTCAGGGAGGCAAACCAGTTCCAGAGTATTAATTAACATTTTAGGGAATGCTGTATCTAAATAGCAGGAGACTGTATGTGTGTATGTGTGTGGGAGGTGTTATTTCACCACAGAAAGAGAAATAAATAAAAAAAGTGGTAATTTTCTGAAAAGTAAGATTTTACTTACGTGGTACAATGAAAAAGTGATAAGCATGTTTTTACTATAAAATGAAGAATTTGGGTATTTTGGCAAATGTTATTAGAAAAGTGGAGCACTAGAAGTCGAGGAAGAACATGAGGTGTACGTGCATGTTGCTCTCTCCTTCTGTTGTTAATTGCCTCTCCCTGGCTCTGGCAATCAAGCACTCCCTCCTCTATTTTATATGCAATGAAGATGCCAAGAAAAGTTGCTTGGCCCTTTCCCCCTCACTCCACAGATACAAACACTGAAGCCCACGGTGGGGCTCCTCCCCCTGTATGGAATTTAGGATTCTCAGTGAAGCCTCCCTCGTGCAGATCTTTATCGCCCTGTTCATCGGTGATCTCCTTTGCGCATTGCTCACTCACATCCCAACCACGGGGCCACGGATGCCAACCTCATCCCCTCCATGCTGAGATTCCTCTTTCCAGTGCCTCCCCTGACACATGGCACCTATATGTCGGGGAGGTTCATACAACTGCTCCCCTCTTCCAGGTGTCTTGCTTCATTGGTCTCTTCTAGATGCAACATCTATATTCTGGAAAGGTCATGGATAGATGAAGAAGTATATCTGTGGTTGAAAATTACCACAAAATCTTTAAAATACTTGATTACCATTTAAAGTACAGTTACCACTTCACCACTTTTGTTTACATACATATTTTTCATATGTGTGTGTGTGCTTTTAAGCCCTAAACTTGTGTTTTGTTATGCCAGGATAGTTATTTACAAGATAAAAAATATTCTGTAGGTGTTCCTAATGCAGTGGCTAGATATTTTTAGCATCTGGCTATTGCAATGATCCTGCTTAGGCAAATAAAAGGAATTTGACATGAAATAAAAAAAAAGCTGTGACTAAGAAAACATCAGTACCAATAAGCAATTGAAAGCAGTGGATTGTAAACACCAGGAAGGAAATTTGCCTTGCTGGGGAAAAAAAAAAAAGACAACTTTCCAAGGAGATTTAGGTAAATAATGAAACTAAATGGTAGACGGAATAACTACAAAACAAAAAGCCTGAAGAGAAATCCTGATATCAGCAGCAATTACATATTTTAATATATTATTTCTAAGATAATGGTGTTGATTAGGACAGGTGTCCAATTACATATTCTGTGGACAATTAAGCCTTTATTTGATATCACTTTAAAACCAGACAATAACAGAAATTGAAGAACGCAGCAGCAGGTTTTTACGTAGAAGTCTATTCTTTGTGAATCTTTGTGGCCAACTGTGTATTGATGTCTACAGTTTTGTTGTTAAAGAAATCATCAATCAGTCATTATGATACAATGCTGGATGTACTTCAGCCTTACATTCTTATGTGTTATAGAAGTTAACCAACAATTCAATAACTCAGCAGCCTCCTTGAACATACACTCTCTATATTGTCTTGCTCTCATGAAGCAAAGTGGAAGGAGGAAAAACCCAACTGAGATGCTGCAGAGTTCCAGGTAGCTTTCCTGCATTTTTCAGGAAATATCCCAGCAAAGTGTGTTAGAAAGTTAAACAATAGAAAAATCTCATCAATTCACGCTCTTGGCTCTGCCATTGTTTGTGCCAGATTTGGGTATAAAGGGAATTTTACAACTTCTTATGATTCTGAAGAAGAAAAAAAAAAGAAAGGAATACTTTTAATTTAACTGAAAATGCATGCATAGAGCCATCTATTACAGATCTCTGCATTGGACAGATTATGAAGAAGTAGAAGTTTCAAGTCAGAGTGCATGTTTTAAATTTAGAAATCTGATGCAATTCTGAAAAGGATAAGAAATGTTTTTGAGCACAGACTGTTTAAAAACAAAGCAGTTAATTATAACAAATTTTATATATTTTAAATTTTCTTTAACATTTCTGATGTGTTGGACTTCTTAAGACTGATGAGAGCTAAAGCTCTTGTAAAGTTATTACAAATGGTGCTGTGGTTTTAAAAATTTTTTTAAAGATATATAATAAAATAGATGGCTATTAAAAAGCTGGTCCACAGATACATTCCAACAGCATGATTCAGGCTGATAAAACCCATTCTATGCCTGATACATCAACATTTGCTACTCTACATAAGCCTGGTGCTTGCTTTCTATTGAAAGATGGAATAAGACTTTTAAAGTGAGAGATAGGAGACCAGATTTTTGTGACATGTATGGCAAGATCTCCAGCTGATAGCGTTAGCAAAGATTTACTGAAAGTTTGTGAGGACTGCTGCCTGCCTGTTAGCACCGCTAAGCACAGCGTGTTTCTTGTCTGGGAGACGACACCGCACAGCCGTGTGTTAGAAGCGCCAGCCATGAATAGCAAGCCTGGTTCTGTGTTCAGGGATACACAGAAACCAGACTTCTTTCTGGATGGAAAAGATAAGCTGTGCTGTGGTGCCAAATGTTTGCATGATGACTGGGATGGCGTAGTTAAGCAAGGAAAGGAGGGGGAGTTTCTACCTTGTGTTTGCGCATGTGTTTGTGGGTAGGTACTCACATCCGTATGTCTACATCAGCCTTCGAATGCGCTCCTCTGCCAGAAGGTTTGGAAGTCAGAAAGCAAAAAAAGATGCATTCCTTTATCTAAAACATCATTAAGTTGGTTGAAATACTTCCATTTTGGATCTCTGAACATCAGGCACATCCATAAACACTCCACTGAGTTGCTACCATATTACTGACTGCCTTTGGTGAAGTCTGTGTTTCAGTAAGTCACAAAAAGGATAAAATAAGTAAGTACAGATTCATGCCAGTTGTTTTTTTTTCCTAAGCTGTTTCACATATTCCCCCAGCCTTAAATGAAGGTTACCTAATACATACGCTATGATTATACACACAAGATTTTAAAATGTCACTTAGCAATAATTAGTTTTTATGAAACAACTGAAAGCTAACAGTTTTTTTGGTAACTCTCTCCAGAGACAATCAACTGCTTCACTAGAGCTCAGTCTTTGCTGTGAGCTCATTTTCCTTTCATCTTTTGCCTCATGGAATGAAAAAAAAAAGAAAGTGAAAAACACAGAAAACTCTAATGTTGAAAAAGTCACAAAGTGAACACTTAGCATACAGCCACATTATATCAAAGGGCATTGGCTTTATGTTAAGAATGTCACTGGTTTCTCATTATCCAAACTCAACTGTTTTAAGAAAAGGCCATTTTGACTATTTTGCTTAAAACCGTGTTTTGTATGAAGGTTAAGTTCAAATCTTGCTGCATTATCAACTTCCCTATATTCAATACTACTGTATATACATGAGACAAAGAAAAGATTCCTTCCAGAAATTTGGGCTGAAATTGCCACATATACCACATAATAAAATAGTAGGAGGTCTGCAAAAGGATCTGAAGAACTGTTCTTGAAAAAGAAAATTGCATCTCAGTGATCTGTTAGTCTTTATCAGAGAAGAGAGAGAGAAAGAGAATAAGTTGGGTGGCTTTGCTTCACTCAGGCAATGATCCTCTACAGCAGAGCTACTGGTGGCTTTACGGTCACTGAGAGACCACGAAGAGCCTCGGGAGAACATTTGAGCTTTTGTGTCTGGTTTGTGCAGCTTTCTCTCATGTTTCTTCCTTGAAATATTTGAGAGCCTTGTTTTGAAGTGGAATGTTGAAATCTTGGCAATCTTTAAAAAATTGCCTCGTGTTTACTAGCCAGCTCTTACAGGATTTTTTGCATTAATGGTAGTTAAGATGGGAAAATGGGCATCCAAATGCAGGCGTATTGGCAATGTGCATATGCAGCTAAAAATATTAATTAGGAATGTGATGAATTAGGACTCATTAGGAATGTGATTCGGAACAGTAAAGATAAATGTTGACATGCTGTTACCTGGCTCATAAATACATTTTCACCTGCAGTAACCTGTATAGAGCAGGTCTCTGAGTTAGAGAGGATTCTGTGGGGTTAGAGGGTTTTTCAGAAAAGAATGATGACAATGAATAAAGGCATAGGAAAGCCCTCATGTGAAGTGAAACACGTGATTACCTTAGAAATAAGAGAACTCAGAGGTGACATAAAAGTACATAGAGCAGTGAATGGTCACAAACAGGTAGATGAGGAGCCTCTTTTTTGCAGTGTGGGTGGAATTTATAAAAGGGGATATTCAACATTACAAAAGACATACTCTTCACCATGACATCTGTCATGGCATTGCCCCTGCCAGCAGCTAAGCAGAGTGGCAGGATGAGGGAGAGAACTGGAACACTAATACTGAGAAAATTAAAGAAAGATGGTTCAGTACGTACAGCAAAAGTTGTGTGTACAGCAAAAGTTGTGTGTGCAAGCAAAGCAAAATGAGGAATTCATTCCTTACTTCCCATGGGCAGGCAGGTGTCCCCAGGGCAGCAGGGCTCCATCATGAGTAATGGTGACTTGAGAAGACAAACATCGTCACTCTGAATGCCACCGCCCCCTTCCTCTTCCCCCAGACCCCGATGTTCTGGAGTCAGCTGTCCTGGCTTTGTCCTCCCAACTCCTCACCGGTGGGGCAGTGTGAGAAGCAGAAAAGGCCTTGGCTCTGTGTAAGCACTGCTCAGTGGTAAGAAAAACATCCCTATATAACGAAAAAACCCATCTCTGTATTATCAACATTGTTTCCAGCACAAATCCAAAACACAGCCACATGCTGGCTTACAACAAAGAAAAATTAACTCAATCTCAGCTGAAACCAGGACAACATCAAAGTTCATGTTAGCCAAATTCATATACTTGAGTCTTGGCCATGGACACAGATAAAGAAAAATACCTCAAGTTTAATGCTACAAAAGAGCTTGGGAAGAGTTATTTCAATATTTCCTTTAGTTCTTTTCAGGATCAGAGGTAGGATTCTGGTAGGATCAGATCCACTACAGTGATCTCTTTGTGCGTGTATGCGTGCACATCTCACAAGAGCCACTTATTTACAGGAAATATAAATGCACTAAAGCAAAAACAACTGTTCCCCTCCCCACCCCACCCCCCTGAGTAGGCCCTTGTAGATACCTTATTTTTGTAGGTTTTTACCTAGAGGCAGAAGAAATTTTTCAGTTGAAATTGTTCCAGAAACCAGGATATAGCATGCTATAGGGACTGAGGTAATTTGCTGGCCCTAGAAGAGGCTGGACAAGATGACCAGCATCACTTCACTTATGAAATCCTTTAATCCTTCTGAGTTGGTACACGCCGGGTTTGGGACTGATTGCATCTACGTAACACACAGAACCTAGTTTGAATCTTCACAGGGTTCCTCTGGCACCTCTTTGGCAGAGGCATGCCTTTTTTTGAGGTAGAATAGATCACCTAAAATGAATAAAATAACAAGAAGGTAAAGTCATACATAACCAGAGAATATTATGACTCGATGCTGCGTGTACACAGTGTGGCATGATGGTATGACAAGTCTGTTGAGGACAAGAATACGTGAGAGAGCTTTGGAGCTTTTCACCACTCAAATTTGGTGCAGTGTAGGTTCACGTTCTCTCTCTGGAGCAGGCACAGGCTCAGACATGGATCCCATAAAGGGAACCCATCACTGGGTTTTTTCCTGGAGGGAAACGATTCACTCCAGGAGAAAGCCATCATTTCTTCCAGCCCATCAGGGAAAGCTCACCTGGTTTTAGTGGTAGAACCTTCTATTTCACAGTCCCTTTGGACAGAACAGTAGAGAGGGGGGAAAAAAAAAAAGGAGATGAAAGTTCATAGCAGGCCCTTTGCAAAAATGAACAGATGGGGGGAAAATTTTCTTATGGCAACTGATATCAAATAATAACAAAACACTTTCTGGAAGGCTTGAGCTGCGTGGGGAAAATGAACCCTTTTGTCTTCTCAATGAAAATTTATAGTCTGCATTATATCCCATGAATGTTATGAGCCTCTTAGAATATGAAAAAGTAGAAGGTGAGACATAACTTAATGTTTCTTTTTCTGCAGAATTACAAGTAAAATGTTAGGATTTCCCACAAGCTGCAACAACAAAATATACAATTTTTTTGTTTTCCTTTGGTGCAATAATTGCATGGACTGTGTTTATATTGTATGCATGACATTCCAGCACATTGTTCTTTTTTGTTCTCAAATTGCTTTGTTTTTTCAGGAAGGCTTGGCTTGTTAACAGTGACTTGTCATTCATCTGAACTTCATGACTGATCTTGTCTGCCTTTGATTAAATTATATTTGAAAACATACTTTCAGTTGGACTTTTGTAATTTTTCCAGCTGCTGTTTCTCATCTCACCAGCTTGCTGATGCTATTTCAAATGTTTTTACTGGAAAACTATTCTCACGAGACATATCACATAGCTAAACAGCAAAACAAAGGGGAATCTAATTTACCTGAGGGAATAATCCTAAAAGAACACCTACTGCTGAGTATCGAGTAATGGTTTAGTAGTACCCCAGAACAACAAAAGGATGCCTTCCTCTGTTTCTGGGACTCCTATGTGCAGGACATCACTGGGAGAGCCAGAGCTTGGGAGTTTTCCTATTCCATCAGAAACTGGGGTTTGTTTGCAAAACTGATAGTTCTTCTATTGCAAAAATAATAGCCCCTTCTAATTCACGTGCAACAAAAGCAGTTGAGGACTGACCTGAAAAAAAAAAAAACCCAACTAGTTATTGTGCCTCCAAAGTAAGCTGCTATAAACATTTTTGCCATTTTACTGTTGGAACTGAGCAATTGTTTTGGCCTGTAACCCATTGCTTTTCTTTCTTTTATTTTTCCTTCCGGCTCCCAGAGAGGCCAGCAGTAACATCTGTTAGAGTTAAGATACACTGCAATGACTCTTCTGATATTGGAGCCCTGTAGCATATTGGCTATGCAGAAACAAGGAGATAGGCTCTTCTGTCTACATGATCTATAACACTGTGCTGCTAATTCAAGAAGAGTGAACTATTTTTGGAGGTTACCAAATGACTCAGAATAAAGAAGCAATTGTATAACAGATGCAAACCCGAACATACAGATTATCTGGCTGTTTTTTAAAAAAAAAAAAAAGGAAGAAATCAACCTAATTTCAGTTCAGCTGGAGGCAGTAGGCTTCTTTAGCAGCACCCAAAGTTCATTTAAAGCATGTTCCTGAATATAGAACCTCTGCTATCATGAGCTACAGGTGCTTTAAAAAACAAACAATCCCTTTCCCTCCTTCTGATGACAAACATGAATTTTAGTGCAAAAGATTTATGCCAGTCTTTGATGTCGACTGCATTGCACCTCAAGTTTTAAATCCCATTAGAAACTGCTTATCTTATTAAATGAGGACTTGAATAGTATGCTTCGATGGTCGACAGCCAAAACAAGATCAGCACTGTTCTCACAGAATAGGAAAAATGATAAAAATTATGATGACTGAGTACGTACTAAGTGACAGTTCTGTCAGGATCATGGGCTTGAGATTGAAGTTTTAATATAATATTTATCATACCTTATTGATTGCCACTGCTTAAAATTCACAGGTTCCCCTCATAATGCTTCAGGAACATTAAAAATGTCACTACAAACTCAAAACCTGGAAAGTTTTGCATTTGAGTTTTAAAAAAATCACTTCAGTGTTTACTCTTAAAAAAATGAGACAACCTAATAGCCTTAATATTTCAGCAGTTTTCTGTGGCAGTTTATTAGGTGCACTGCATGAGGTTAAGACAAAAGTTTTTCATTACATAACAGGAAAGAAACAATTTTTAAAACTTAGCCAAAGTTGTATAACACTCCTGTAAAGATGGGTGGTACATAAAATAGTCTCAGGTGAAATCAATAGCATGGATTCAGCAGGGCTTTGATTTTACCCCAGCTGCCAAAATTCTGCTTTCTACTACCAGATGCTGGCTTTAGAGGAAATGCTAGTAGTAAACTGACTCTTCCTGTATTGTAAGATAAAGTAACCTGATGTGAGTGTGCTGAGGGGGACTCATTGCATGGGCTTGAGTTAGTGGTGGTTACCTTTGTATGTTGGGGGAAAAAAAATCCCAACCTTCATACACAAAATAAACTAAAAATGCTGGCAGAGTGAAGGATGTACCCTGTTTTGGCTGAGGTGAGTGCTGACATCAAGTTTCCACTGAATAAGTAGAGAGGTAGAAATTTTCCTGCTGTGTTAGATGTTTCAGGTTAGTGTGGTGGAGCTCCTTACTGCTTCTGTGCTAGAAGCTAGGTGTTAGAGAAGCTAAAGCTTGCAGGGCTGTGACAATCACTAGAAATGATCTTGGTGTGTGGTTTTTGTATTTGTGGTACCTAAGTACAGAGAAAACTCTACGGGTGAAAGGGGAAAAAAAATGACTTGCATTGCATTTGCTTCTTTTTTTTTTTTTTTTCTAGCTGGCTTTCCAACTCTAATGAATGAAAATTCATCTGGAGAAACAATAATTGGGTTTGACACCACAAACACAGTGGTAATGGAAGCAGGTTTCTCTGCTAGGGAATCTGATGATCTAACAAGCTGTCTCAATGAAATTAGCTAGTTTAAGGTCTTGTGACATTATTCATTAGCTTTCTAACACAGCAATCTTTACAGTACACTTCCTAATTTGATGCTGCATCTCCTTCTCTAGCTATGGGCTCTGTTCTTTTCTACCCGATAATGCTTCTTGTTAACTCACTGACCATCAGCAGCACGAAAAACCCAACAAAAAAACCACCCTGGCACTTTACCCTTCTCATAATATCTCTGAAGAAGTTTGTTTCACATTGATGTCACTTTATCATCGGGGCATGGTGACCAGATGAACTAATCAAGAAGGCATCAGTAAGTATCTATAAAGGGATATCTGGGAAATTAGTCAACGCTGAAATCAGTTTTATGCAAGAGAGCTGGATGATTATTATTGTGCTTTCAGGAATAGTCAGAGGAAAAATAAAAATTCTGTGATTAACGAGTTCTTTGTTCGTGGCAGTACAGGAATATGAAAAGGGCAGGAGGGTCTGAATGTCTGCAGTTCTGTGGTACATTCACAGAATCATAGGGGTTGGAAGGGACCTCAAGAGATCGTCGGGTCCAGCACCCTGGCAAAGCAGGTTCCCTAGGACATATTGCACAGATAGGCGTCCAGATGGGTCTTGAATATCTCCAGAGAAGGAGACTCCACAACACCCCTGGGCAGCCTGTCCCAGTGCTCTGACACCCTCACTGGGAAAAGGTTCTTCCGCATGTTGGTGCAGAACTTCCTGTGCTCCAACTTGCAGCCATTGCCCCTTGTCCTGTCTCCACAGACCACTGAAAAGAGGATACATGAGCATGGCAAGCAAAGAGAAACAGAACTAATGTATGTGTCTGTAAATAATACTGGATGTGTTTAGGCATTATTAGGATTGCAGTGAAGTATCCTCTGTATATTGTCAGACTTTAAAATCATCTACAGTTCTCATTGTGATGACTCTTACTGCCGTTGGTGATAATTCCTTATCAGTGAGAAAAATTCTTATTATTCAAAGCAAGCAGGTTGCTTTCACATCAATGTAAAATAGAACTTAGTTGCTATCACAGAATAACTGCATTTAACTGAAAGGGCAAATACTAGCTTCAGTTGCAGGGACACAGGAACTGCAGAGAGCAAATCTGCCACTTTACTCCTTTGCTCATCACAAAATTGTAACATGGAAGAAAAAGTGTTTCATATGCATAAATAAAAGCCAGCAAACAAAATGCATCTGACAGTATTTGTTTGTCTTGGCAGTTTCACACATTTCTTCTTTTATAGTGAATCATAATATGAGTGTAAATATCAATTCCCACCTTTCAAGAAAGTTTCAACCACTACTTTTGTCATTTGCTGTGCAAATGAACACTGTGAGTATCACAGGAAAAGCTGCTGATAAATGGAGCATTCCTCAGTTTGGAAGTACTCCGTCCTATATGGTTTTATTTAGGCTATACCTATAAATAGAAACGAGCTGCTAAGAAATGAGTTTACTGTGCTAAATCATACTGTTTCATTTTGCTACCCAGCTAATCCTAGCAAGGCTAAAAAATGGTTAATAGGCAGTCTGTAAGATCTTATAAGATGACATTTGGAAATCCTGCCGTTGTATTAGTCATTAGCCATGGCAATATTCTGCCATAAGGCAATGAGTCAGACGATTGATTAGAGAACCTCATCATGATATACCCTCCAGCATGAATATGGAGAGAGGGAAAAGGAGAGAGCGCATGGGACGCAGGATAGGAACGCAGAGGAACAGAAAAACAAAGAAATTGTGAGAGAGCTTATTTTTTAGAGGTAAAGGGTGATGAAGGTAATGGAAAGTAGGCAGACAGCGTAACTCATGAATCTTGAGCACCAACAAGGTGTGCTAGCCTCGTGCTTTCTGAGTGAAGTCCAACATCACTGGAAAACCTATTTTTTTTGTGTGCTCTTAGTGTGACATCTTGCTCTAGACATTAGGCAGCTGCCAGCCACCTTCCTCACAAGTGCTGAATGAAAGTTGTGGAGAAGACTGACATTGAAACACTGCCTGGTTTTGATTCTACCCATTTGCTCACGTGGACATGTGGATACGTATGGTTTTACCAGCTCTCGGCATGTTTGCTGAGGAGCATCAGCAAAACAACTGAGAGCCTGCAGAAGCTGACAGAAGGTCCACAGGGGAAGCTGGAGAAATGCTCACCCATGGAAAAAAAAAAAATCGCTGGGCACTGCACTTAAAAGGAAAGAGGTCTGCTGTTTAGGGGTTTGTGATGCTTTTACTAATGGTGGTGCTCAGTCCCCAGCTGCTGTTTTGGAAATAAGCACACTGCTTTTTGCTGTAATGCTCAGGTATGCAAGGCTGGGTGCCTGCCCCATCTCTGCAGTCAATCGTAAAAGCTGCCAGCTCCTTTGAAAGAGAAAGGCAATATTGTACAAACGGTGAGAATGACAGACACAAGGCGAAATCATTGTGCAGCATGGATTTTATGCAGCATCTGTTTGTTTTCAAAATTCATCTCCCTAATGTGTGCTTTTCTCCATAGGAGGGTATGATGACTTAAGGACCTTACTTTCAGTGTTTCCGAGTGTCCGGGTCTATCGTGATTCGTTCTGAATCACATTCATGTAGGTCATCAAGTGATGCACAGTTCTATTAAAAAAATGCCAAGCCTTGTAATTTTACTCCTGCACATTTAGTACCATTTGTTCAGTACAGTTGTATTATAAACAGTCAGAGGCACTTGTGCCTTTAATGCAAGGAAGATGCAAGATATTCTCCATGAAGGCACTATCTTCTATGGGGTTCACTAGCTTTCTTGGTCTGTAAGGTTCCTGGTTTTGTTTCTGTCTACAGGAGAGCGATTAGAGTTACAATACAAGGAAAAACTGTTCTGTTGGGGATTTTTTGGCTTATTTTCTAAGTATTCTGATTTGTATGAAAATATTCTGCCTGTGATAAACACTACACTACTTTATAAATCAAAATGAATAATTTATTGTTTGTGCTTTTAAAAACTGTGTTAATCAATACCAAACATTTCAAAAGAATACATACAGATGATATTATTGGCAAACGAGATTGCTGCTGAGATCAATGTAAAATTCCCATCGTCTTCAATGAGACTGTTTTTAGACTGGGATATAGGATGTCACATTTTTACAGGCTGCTATTACGTAAACACATATTGATGGATAGTCCTTTCCTGAGAATTACAATAGCCACAAGAAAGGTCAGAAGAAACAGGTGTGAAGAATAAACAAAGGCACTGGGAGATGGGTTGAACTGCTGAAATATATCTGTTAAATAAAAGGTAGGACCAGGATCAGAGCCCTGATATTTGAAGTCAAGACCTGGCTCCTGCTTAATGATGTTGCTTCACATGGAGCTTTCTCAGGTGATGCACAGCTCATCTTTCTTGGGCTATGGAGAGCTCATATAGCGTGCAACAACAAAATCAATTGTACGAACAAGCTTCAGCAGATTACTCCCCATTGCCACTAATTACTTTTCAGAGTGGCATCTCTCCTTTCTCTCTGCCCTATCCCCACGCTTACAAAGCATTTCCCCTCTCTGTCAATTACTTCTGTGAGCTGTGAAGCTCTCCCAACACTGACAGAAAAGGCAAGGCAGAGAAGGCTTCATGCCTCACATGCTCATATAAGCAGTGGTTCATAGGGCCATGTAATACAGCTACAGAGGAATCTCAGAGGGCCTGTGCCTAACTCCTTTTTGGGGGAATGTGGTAATACCAACACATTTAATTATCTTAACTAGAATTTCATAACATAAATATTGCAATAAACAAAATGTTCCTGAAAGCTGCATAGCATACGGATAATGCCAAATGTCATTAAAATATATTTATCTTTTAATTGTCATATTAATCAGTTGATCCTGTGGGCTGTAAACTTATCACGTTTGGGCTGTGTGAGGCAAGGGCCATAAAACTGTAACTGCAAACACTCATGCCACTTACTATCCTGTGACTAATTTTACCTGTTCTGACATTAGCATCAACCTTCTCCAGTTGTTTGAGTATCACTGTATAAAGATTAGCTTGACTGTTTTATTGTGTTTGTGCCTTGCTCTGTGATGTCCAATTTCTTTTGTGTAAGTGCTGTTACTAATAGTCAAGTACACGAGGAAGTCCAAGGTCTACACTGTTTTCTTTAGGTTCCTGGATAACGCTGGGAAAAGCATGGGCTTCCCAGATGAATGTGTCTAAACATAGAAACTATTTTACAGGGAAAGAATCATCAAAATTAACGGCTACTGTAGTTCATTCCTTGCTGTATTTTAAGGAAGGTTATCTGCAACATAAACCACCAACAAATAAAACAGAGGCTAGGGTCACGGTCCAGTCTTTAAAGAGCATATAGGACATCTCTCATGCCATTCAAAGGACTTTTTGTGAGCGTGCATTCAACCAACTCTCAAACAGGATTGTTCTGAAATATCTTGATGGGCACGTAAATGTGATTGAGGAGTATAATCTGGCTCCTTGTGAAAACCTGACACCCTCTGCCCAAAATGTCAGGAGGCTTTGAATGTGAGCTTACATATCCTATAGAAGTCCAGTGTTCTTGACCCCAGAGTCAGCAGCAAAAGATGAACAACGTCAATAGCCACAGAAAGCAGATGAATCTTGGAAAAAACAGATTTCAGGAGTACTCTATCTATTTACATATAGCAGTATCTAAGGGCAAATGGTGAATCCTTTAATCACGTGTTGATTAAAGCTGGAATAGCACAGAAGTTGCCCAGTTTTCTTGAATGCCGAGTAAAGGAATTTTATTAGAATCGGAAAAGTAATGTTATTCTGAGACCTACTCTCTTTCTGCATATGCATCTCTCTCTTCCATCTCTGCTGTTTGTTAAATTTCTGCCAAGAGCCTGCCTGCCCTCTAAAGCCTGGCTTCTAGTTACTGATTTAAATAGTAATGGTTTATAGGGTTTTTTCTCCATAATGTACTCCTTATAACTTGTTGTAAGATACACATCATGTAAAAGACCATTAAAGAGAATGGAAGGAACAATTTTCAATTCCTTCAAGTTTGTTTTGTTGAGTTTTTTTGTACTTTGGTGTTTGTTTTTTTTTAAACTACGGAATACTCTGTGTTGTTAGGAAACTTCATGATTCACATAACTGAAATGCTGATAAGCAGCCACCTTGGGATGGGACCTTAACCGAAGACAGTAGGATGATTGTACAGTTTACTCTGTGGGCCTTGGATTGGGCCCTAAGAAATACTTTTTTTTTCCCAGTTGTTTGCTGTGTAGGACCACATAGTTGCCAAAATCATCAAGAGGTGTTTACAAGCAGACCAAAGTATGGTTATCACCTCAGGATTTTCACAGGGCTGGACCTACACTGCATCATTGTGTTGTACTGAACTTCCAGGGAATTACTATTTTAATATGCCTCTGGGATGTTCTTTGACACTGGAAACTGGTTAGAAATTTAAAGCATATAGTATTAAAAAAGAAAAAAATCTGAATTTGGAACAGAACAGGCTTTTCTCACAACAAAGCCAATTTTCTTTTGTGTTCCACCAGCGGATCAGCAAGACGAGTTAATATAAAGGCAACACATAAGTAAATGGCTCTGACAAATGAATCTCCATCTTTCTGTGTGTCCCACGCTTGGTTTAAGCGAATATGTCACTCATAGCTGGCTATCCAGTGATTCAGTCTTGACAGGATGTGCTCTTGTCCCATTTGGGACTATATCCCTATTTGGATT
This sequence comes from Laterallus jamaicensis coturniculus, assembly GCA_022605575.1. Taxonomy (NCBI): domain Eukaryota; kingdom Metazoa; phylum Chordata; class Aves; order Gruiformes; family Rallidae; genus Laterallus; species Laterallus jamaicensis. The sequence continues at coordinate 26,438,205 of JAKCOX010000008.1, forward strand.
ATGTATATATTTGCATAGATGTGGGCTTCTGCTTTACTAACAGGGGAGAGGCAGAAAAGGGAGCTTCCCTTGGAATGGCAGGAAATACATTTTTTATATGCACAGACAGGTTCCCCATAGTCTCAAGGTTACTAGCCAGCAAACGTGGTAGGAGTAGCCATACTTTGTAATTAACCCAATTTTTTTCCCCATAATTGTCAGTAAATCTACATTTGGCTGCAAGAATCTGATTTCTATCAGCAGCAGGGGCATAGCTTGCTCAGATTGCAGCCTCTATCAGTGCTTAAATACTGAGCTTTGAGTTGCACTGCTAGGATATTCGGTGCCCCCACAATGTCTTTCAAAGTCTTCTAGGCTCTGGTTTATTGTATTACCTTTGTCAGTCTGAAGTGCAGTAATTTATATTTCTCATGACTGCCTTTCATTTGGTGCAGTGCAACCTTGGGCTTTTTTGTCTTGGCTTTTTTATCAGTGGAGGAGTCCGGTATTTTGAAGTAATTAAACCCAGATAAATAGTTGATCTTGGTGTTGCAGCATGCAACACTAAGATGTCTTATGTAAAAGCCGTGTGTTTTTACTTGTACCGACTCATTTGCTTGAACTAGATTAAAAAATTGTTGTCATGAAAAATTAAAGATGATAATAATAGGCATTATTATCCTGTTTACTACATGCTGCTAATATAGAGAGATTTAGATTTCTCCTGAGGAATGGTTTGATGTATATTTGTTTTCAATTAAATTTGCATATGCCGCTTTAAAGAGATACTCTATTTATCTCTCTATTTGCTTTTGCTGAAGAGGGAATGAAAGTTCCATGCTTCTCCCCCCTTGCTGCATCACTGCAGGAGAGCCCTGTATTGTGTATCATAAAGAGATTGGGAAGCTGGGTAATTAATCATGAGCTTTTATGTAATAGAAAGTTTAAAATTCATTAGCTTTATATCAGAGTGAGTGTTATGAGGGAGAACATGTTGTGAATGAGAGGGAGAGCCTTATAATTAAGGAAGTGTGTAAATAATAATGAAAGTCATTAGTGCCATTCAGTTTGTAAGAATGTCATAATGTAATTGGAGCATTAAAGTGAAATTTGCGATGACAAACATTAACGATACAAAAGAGAGAAAATGTGGTTATCTTTAGTTTGACAGATAATGTCAGCTTTCTTGCAAGGCCCAGATGGTGCACAGGAAAATGTTATGAACAGTTTTATTTTAATATTTTTATGATGTGATATTTGGGAATACAATGTCACAAACACACAAGGAGGTTTGCATTTGTGAACCAATACTGCCTTGCAGAGTATGGAGTCCAATGCCGAGTGACCGGAGCAATAGACAGGGAAAGTCTTGTCACTGCTGCAGGATCGTTGCTGCAATAAAGGTGAGGTGTGGTGTAGCACAGTATTACGAGGCTGTTAGGTTTTCTGTCTGTCTCTCTCTGGATTTGCACTTTGAATCCTGCTTTCCTTTAAAAAAAAAAAAGAGGGGGAGGGAGAAAAGGAAGAAAATGATTTAACAATTATGCGGGAAATTATATGATGCTAAAATTGTACCATGTTCTGCTCTTTCAATGAAGGGACTTTCTACAGTATTGCACATTGCAAAGGCTATAATTTTAGGGCGTGAAAAAATGTAGATTCCAAACAAAGGAAGATTTAAATATGTCTAGTGGATAAGGCACAGTGAAACAAAAAGAAGGCAGCAGGAGAAAATTTGGGGGAACTGTATTATTTTAAGGGCAGTGACTGAGAAATAACTTTGCTAAAGAGTCTGCGACCTGAAAGGTCCAAGACCTCAAAGTGCTGGAAGCTTAAGTATCTGTGTTCTGTCTAGGAAGTACAGTGTCATGGTGTTTCACACTATCCCTTCACTCGGTGTTGAATGGACCTACTTTTTATTACATAAGCAATCATTTATTCTTTACTGTTGCTCTTCTGCAGCCCAGCAGCCAATGCAAAACTTGGTTCCAAAGCATTCAAGAGAATCACTGCAAATGGCTAAACTGATGCTAATCAAGCTCATATGCTGCTCAGCGTTTTAGGAAATGAGCAGTGGTCCCAAATGAGCGAAGCTGGAGAGGTGAGGGTGTGCTGGAAAGCAGCATGCTCTGCTCACTGACACGGGACACCTGCTAAGGTGGTAAAGGCAGTCAGGGAAGGGGAATAGAGAGTCCATCGGGCCAGAGCAACACTGCAATCACCACACCTTATCAAATTACCACCTCAGTAGGATTTTTAACTTGCAGCTCTTGGAAAAACCTCCAAGGCTTCCTGATTACATGATAAAGGCCAGATTTTTGCTACTTTTATCACCACTGACAGAACTTGAGAACACTTTCAAATGACACGTAACAGGAATTATTCTCTGCTTACTTACTGTAGGGCTGCCACTACTGTTAGGGTTTTTGGGTAGGACAGTCTAAAGTAGAGTCACGGTGATTATGCAAAATTATGGTTATGCCTGTGCCTTTTCCGGTCACTGTCACTCAGCATAAACAAAGCTAACAGGGTGACACATAAGCTGCAAAAACAGGCTGTCAGATATATTGCCTCCAGTAGTTTGTAAGGGGCTGGTTTTGGAAAGCATCACAGGTTGGGGGCTTTTGGGTTTTGGGGTATTTATTTTTTCTGGGTTGCTCCTGTGCTTTGGCACATCTGCACAGTGCACATCTGCACACTGTTTTGCACATAAGAATGGTGTGGCCTTAAAGGGGACAACTATTTAATTTCACACAGATTGTGAAAGGAACTGATCTGCCAGCGAGTGATGTCATGCTCTTAGCACCCTCTATTGTAGAGAGTCTCCTCATCTCCTCTTGAGCAGCGTTCGTGACCAATGTCTGCTGTTTGCTGCTTCTCTAACTGCACAGGCTAATAAAGCTGAGGCTTGGGAGTGTAAGCACAGATGGCCACGATTTTACAGAGTAAGAACTTCCCTTTCTTTTTTTTCAACCTTTAGTGCAATTCCAACCTCTGTATCAGTTTGTTTACAGATTAGGTTTTGAGAATTAGTCTGTGATCTGGCAGGTTCATCCCTGTTCAGGTAAGATATATTTTTTGTAGACATCTAATTACTTCTGGTATAAGTGTTTAAGACTATCCAAAATACTAGCAGCCACATCTTGAAGTTGTTATACTGTTTACCCTGTTTAGACTCAATGTCTCTATTAACTTGAGTGGAAGTGACCTTAGCAAAGATAAAACCCAAGCTGCTTCTACAAGTAGACTTCGGGTTGGGGATACTAAAAGAGCAATAATTTCTGAGCCTCTTGAAAGTGATGTACTGAACTCCATCACTTCATATTTATGGTCCTGAGTTACTACTGCAGCCTTGCAGTGGCATCCTCAGGAGGTCTGAGGTGGGAGTGGCTGTACAGAAGTCAAAGCCAGTGCCACTCTGCCCCGGAGGTCCCCAGTTTGCTTCCTCTATTTTATAGTTCAAACAAAAGTCAACATTTAAGTATTGCGGGCAGCAAGAATGCTTGAACTCACAGGGTTAATATATGCCTGTGTTCTGTTTATTGGAAGTCAGTGCTGTGGCTTCCTGGCCAGTGTGAACCTCAGAGCATACTGCAGTGGGGTGCAGGGTGGGCTGTGGGAAAGCAACACATCCAACTTACATGGATGCTGTCGCCAGAGTCCTTTGAGATTCTGACAGAAGATAAACCTTATTCTTAAAAAGAAAAAGAAAGGAAAAAAAATATTATCTGGTTAAAGAGAATCAACATACTAGTGTGGTATCAAGTTATCTGTGAAAAAATACCTGCAAGGTAGATCTGTCCTGATGTCCCTGTGTGCCTTCTCTTAAACTGTTACATTCAAAACATGCATTTCAGAGAAGACTGGATGTTTCTAGAAGCAAAAGTTAAGAGGGCAACATGTTCAAGGGAATTTCAAATGTAGAAATTGGTTGGTGGTGGGTACTCTGCGTTACAGGGGCTGATTTTCTTCACCTCAAAATCATTTGCCAACTTCAGTCTCTAGGTTTTTATACGGTACCTGATGTATGCAGTGGCACTGCTTGTTTAACAGATAGTGTGCTGGGTTGCATCTATGTGCCCTGGCTGAAACACAGAACAGAGATGTGCTGAACATTACCAAGAGCCAAGCTCCTCACTACATGAAATGAACTGCTGAATTAAAACACCTCACAATTGGTAGGTTTGTCTACTTTCAGCTGGACAATGGTCTTCTCTAAAATATAGTGGTGTTGCTTTTGAGTGTTAAAACAAACCTACAACTCCATAATACTGTTTACTGTAATTTTTAATATTTCTGTGGCAGGACTTCTAGAAAGTAAATAGGGATTCCTCTTGAGATTTAAAAAAATTTATTTCCCCTCTCATTTCCTAGACTCGCTTCCTCACCCACAAAATTCTCTAGTCCCCCAGCTTCCCTTGTCCATTAAGGACAGATGTAGGTCTAGTGATGGTTTAGCAGTAAGAGAGGCACCATATATTTTTGAAAGCTTGTACTACCCACATCTTAGAGTGGTAGCTGAAAATTGTCATCAAAGCTTTTCTGCTCTTTAGGTGTTCTGGAAGGAGAGCTATGCCCTTATACTTTGCTTTAGACAAAGGGCTACAGTAAAGGCTTTTCTTGATGAGATCTTGACGGGAAACTGTTTTGTGCTAGTGAAGTTGTTTGTGATTCTTAAGGCTTCTATGCTGAGGACTGTAACTACCCCCCTGCAGATGCTGTGTTTGTCATATGTCTCCTTAGAGCCACTCATACTTGTGAGCCAAGCAGTTCCTGGGCTCTTAGGTGACCTTGAGCCGTTGGATTATTAAAGCTCATAAATCTTATTGAAAGATTTTGGAATTTCCTCAGCTTGATTTCTTCCCTACAGTAATATGTGTAGGTAGCACACGTTGCCCACAGTGAATCACAGATTGCAAGATAACCAACTCCACTCCCTCCCTTGGAGTCTCCCTCCTCCTCTTTTTCTCACCATTTTCTCCCTGGCCCATCCTAACACCATAGCTCACAACATTCTTGCTGACTCCCTTTTCTTCCTGCTCTTTCTCTTACCACTGCTTGTCTTGTCTCTCTGCTCTAATGCGCACGCTGCACAGACATATTGCAAAACACGCTGTGATGCTAAGTTCCTACATCAGAGATGCGCTTCTGTCCAGAGCAACTGTGGGCTGCCCACTGCCTGAATTTCTCAATCTGTAAGGTCTTTGAAGATCTGTGACGTGGATGCTGGGCTGAGCCCTGCGTGGCCTCTGGCTTACCTTGGAACATCCTTTGTGAGAGGCCAGCCACCTGTGAAACAGCCTGCTGTTCCTCCAATGCTGTAACCTGGAAGTCCCCCAGTCTTCTTGCTTATAAATACAAATTGAAGAAAAGGCTACAACAAGAGAGACCATTTGCACCAATGCTGTTGAAGCCAGAGTTCAAATTCCTGCTCATTTTCCTCTGAGAGTCAGAGCTGAGCAGGAACTGCAGTTTCTTGTCTTGGGGAGGAGGGTGAGGGAATCAGACAACTTTTTTTTTTTTTTTTTTTTTTTGGTGGGGTGAAGAACTCCACACTGGAATATCCTTTTCAAGATACACAGATATGGCACATCAAACGCTTGGGGATTTCTAAAAGAAACTAAGAGGGGATTTGAAATGTCAAACACAAAGAAATGATGCTTTTCTTTCAGTGGGAAAAAAATACCTTCCTCAGCCCCTCTAGCAACAGATTATATTTTTAAAGGGTTGTTCATTGATCTTCCTCCAAAGAGAGACTCTTAGATTTAGGTACCTGATCTTAATCCTAATGAGGTCCATTGCAAAATTCTCGCTGACTTCAGTGGGAATAGCATAAAGCTTCATATTTTTATCAAATCTGAGCTACAAGCACAAGCTGTACACAAAGTGCTTAGTTAATTTTCCTTTACTTGTGATGCTGTAGCTGGAATAAATATTTCTATCTCTTCCTGAGAACTGTTTGAAACTAGAACTACTTGGATATATTTACATATTGTAACGTGCCATTTTAAATAGAAGTGCTGTATTTTTCAGTCCATCTGCAAATTATGCGTGATTAATTTGTTTGTAACACAGAAGACATAAAAATGGAAAAAAAAGTTTAAAAATAAAACCCCGAGCAACTGAGACTGATCTCTTTTACACATGATTATGATAAAATAGATCAACAGTTTGCTTATCGTACCACTGTGCCTCAATCTGAATCACTCCCTAAATCCAAAGCGCTTTATATGCTAGCTTTGTTTCACTGAAAAATGACTAGAGGCAGGAGAAATGTGCAACCAGCCATGCAAGCTTTTACTGAAGTATTAAGTGTTACAACCCTGCATGCCTTCTACTACAGGAGTCTCCTGTGATTGCAGAACTGCATGAAGCTCAGTATGTTTGTCCAACATCACATACTTCCAATCTGACATTGGTTTCTGAGGTATTTTGAAAGTATCTGGACCTGAAGCGTTCAGTGTTGCCTATTGTAATTTTGCATACGTAGAGCAGATGTATGCTTCACTGCCGTAAGGGTGGTCCTGTTGCGCAAGGGATTTCGCAAGGCCAGTCCTAGAAAGCATGTGTTGGGGGATAATTAAAAGTGGTTTATTACAAAAAGGTTTAGAGAAGTAGGTCCTGTGCCTTTTTTTTTTTTTTTCTTTCCTTATTTTTCCTGCTTACCCCTGAAGTCTGGCTACAAAACACATGGGAAAAGGTGTCAGAGGTCTGAAAAGTCTCTCAAATTCTGCCCATGCTTAAACACACTGCTTCTGCTGGCTTCCATGGCTTAAACGGACAGTTACCCCATGTGTGTTTACAAATCAGCACAGGCAGCAGTGAACCACTGCAATGGTTCCCCACCTCTTAGATGATTGTGCAATGATTGTGATTTTTCTTTCTACCAAGAAAAGTCCTGAAGAGGGGGATGTAGGATGCATATTCTGTTAGATTCGTATGTGACGCTGAGGCCTGAGGTGACTTCTCAATGAAGGGAGGCAACTTCACGTGTTTGCACACGCTGTGTTTGATGTTGCTCACCATTCTGAGCTGAAATTCTAGCTTGCATGATACTGGGGTGATACTTGAATTTTCGCCCGAGTATTTCCTTCGTTCTTGCAGTAGCTGGCATCTTTTAGCATTTGGTAATCTGCGCCAAGCACATCCTACCACACAGGAGTGAGTGAACTGTCAAGACTACAGTTTGGATGAATCTTGCAGATGAATCTACTTACAGATCTGACGTATAGCTTTGACGCTTCCCACTCGGAAGACAGTGGAGTATCTCAATGGTGGGAGACAAGCTGCGGACCCGTGGCTATTCTACTCGTTGATTGTGTGTAGTGACTGGGGTAAGGTTTTGAAATACTTGCTCCCCTCATGCCCTTTCTTACTTTGATGAGTTCCAAGCTGCCTAGTGAAGGCGTGACTCCTTTAAGGTCCCGATGCAGCTGGAGTTCTCTCCCTTAGCTGTGTATTCTGCTTGGGAGGGAAGGGATTGTGTCCAGTTCTGGGCTCCCTGGTATAAAAAAGACAGGGACCTTCTGGAGAGAGTCCAGAGAAGGGCGACAAAGTTGATTAGGGGTCTGGAACATCTCCCCTATGAGGAAAGGCTGAGTGAGCTGGGTCTGTTCAGCCTGGAGAAAAGAAGACTTAGGGGGGACCTAATTAGTGTTTATAAATATCTTAGGCATGGGTTGCAGGGGGAATTGTCCAGCCCCTTTTCAGTGGTCTGTGGGGACAGGACTAGGGGCAATGGCTGTAAGCTGGAGCACAGGAAGTTCCGCACCAACATGCGGAAGAACTTTTTCACAGTGAGGGTGATGGAGCAGTGGAATAGGCTGCCCAGGGAGGTGGTGGAGTCTCCTTCTCTGGAGAAATTCAAGTCTCATCTGGACGCCTATCTGTGTAATATGAGATAGGGAACCTGCTTTGGCAGGGGGGTTGGACCTGATGATCTCTTGAGGTCCCTTCCAACCCCTAAGATTCTGTGATTCTGTGATTCTGTGATGATGTCAAGCAGTCAGGTGAGGTCCGTGGCATTTCAGTGCACGTTCAAAATAGTTTTGATAGCCATTTTGGAAAATAAACTCTGGTCCACAGTGGATACAGCTGAAAGAAACACTTCAAAAGCAAAGAGCAGGTCCTCCCCCCATCGCCAGCTGTAGCATGCTTCAGTGCAGTGCCATTTATAGCCTTTCTGCCAGTCTTTCTGCATTCAGATACAACTTGTAGCACACACTGTGGGGGTATGTTAAGTCATGAAATTAAAAGTAGATGGAACCCCACGTGACCCTCCTAGGAGTAAGCCACATCAGGAGGCACATTAGCAGAACAGGTTTTGGTGTGCCTGGCTGAATGCTTCTGATCACTTGAGGCGTGCACCAGGAGCCTGCTAATGCACACCCTGTTGTGGTTCATTGCTTGCTGTATTCTTCCAGGCCAATTCCAGCCGGCGGTCCCTGGTAAAAGTAGGTGTTTGCTTCTGAGGAGAAAGAGGGATTCCAGGGGTGCCAGGATAATACCTGCTAAAGCAAACGGTGCCCCCCCACCACCACCACCATCCCAGCCCTCTGTTTACTTGTCTGTGTTTGGTACACTAGTTTTTCCATGTTCACTAATTGTGGCAAACTGTCTTTTGTAACAAGGACCTTCTGAAAGTACATAATGAAGGGAGTGCATTTTTAACTCTCTATTTTAAATAAGAATTGTCTGTCTGTGGGAGTTGGGTTATTTGTATCGCCGCAGACAGAAATGATCAGCGTGCTTCGTAGGACCTTGCTGCTTTGTACTTATTGACTGTTTATTTTTCATCCATAGGATTACTAATTGCAGCTAGTACCAGACGCTTCTGTCTCCTTTCAGGTTATTGTAGTAGAGGGCATTGTACCAGATGCATGGTTATTCACAGAGCATGCATTTCCAGCAGCTGAATTGCTGGATCTGCTCTAAATGATCTATGGCAATTACATTTGGCGTTGTACGGCTATAATTTTACTGCATATTAATAGCCACCTAGCGAAGAGGTAAATGCCCTTTTCTCGGCTGGGTGCAGAACCAATGCCTGGATGTATTCAACTGGGTAAAACGAGGCTTGGTTTTTAAACGGATAGCAGGGGTTTTATGTATTGGGAAAGCGTGTGCGGGTGAAATGTCTGTTTCCCTGTGCCTTGATGGTGTGCAGCGAGACTCCTGGAGAAACAGCATCAAGCCAGATCCTCGATGGAGACATGCTGGGGAGGGGGAGGGGAGAGGGAAGGGGATCATGTGCCCCATTTTAAGCGGCTCATCTGCTACCACCCAAAATCTGCTGCTGTTTGGTGTTTGGGTTTTTTTTACCCCTTTCAGCAGTTCAGCACATCAGTGCAGATGCTGTCACGTTTCACCAGCAAAATACTAATAATTAAAACTACCCTCCCCGGACCTTCCCTAAAACCTGTCCACTGGAGTCAAGGGCCTATTTTCTTCCCTCTGTTTTTTCGGGGGGTGGGGGGCAAGTTGAGGGAAATGGGGAGCGGGTGGAAGCAAATAACAAGGAACCAGAGATTAACGAGCTTTCTCCTTATTAGCGCCGCTCGGGGGCTTTGTCTGTGCTCCTGGCTGGGGATGGGCTGACGGAGAGGGCTTGGGGCGCGGCGGGGGGGGGGCGAGAGGCAGTGTGACTGAGGGGGGCCGGCATGCGGGAAGCCACACACACGGACAGCCGCTCAGCCGGCCGTACCTACCCCACACACAGAGACACAGACTCTGGCCGGGCACCTCCTCGCCCCGGCGGCGGGTGTCTGTGTCGGGTGGGGTAAAGGGGGCGGTGGAGGGGGGGAGAGGGAGGGCGTTGAGCGCGCGCAATGGCGGCGGAGCCAACGGCTCCTGTGAGGCGGCCGTTGGCGCGGCCGAGTCAGCACGAGCCGGAGCGGCGGCGCTGAGCGCAGCGAGCGCGGAGCCGGCGAGGAACGACACGAAACGCGCCGCTGTCTCCGGTCCGAGGCGCACCACGCTGCGTGGGCGGGGAGAGAGAGAGAAAGGGAGAGGGAGAGACTCTCAGATAGACAGTTACAGCCGGGGAGCGCGGCAGATAAAGGACAGAGGACGGGCAGAGAGAGAGAGAGAGCGCGGAGCGAGTGGGGATCCAGTCAGGCACCGAGAGAGACCCAGGGCGAGGACAGGCAGCGCCAGAGGCAGGGCAGGCGACGGCAGCCCGGCGGCGGACCAGGGCGACGCGAGCGAAGCGGGGAGAGGCGAGGCAAGGCGAGCCGAGGCGAGGCAAGGCGAGCCGAACCGGCCCGAGGCGGGAGGCGGCCGGAGGGTCGGGCGGCGTCGCCGCGGCCACCGCGCCCGGCCACCAGCGCGCCGCGGCGGATCTCCTCCTGCGGAGGAGGCGGAGGCGGAGGAAGAGACCATGTCTTTCAGGAAGACAGGCACTGTACTGTAACAGCAGCGTTATCTGCAGCAAAATAAACAAACCAGCCAACCAAAAATACCAAACAAACAAACAAATTAACCCGAGCCACCAAGACGCTGGGGGCAGATCCCGTTTTCAGGCAAGGTAAAAAAAACAACAACAAACCAACCAAAAACCAAACCAGGAAAAAGCCGCCAAAGCAAAACCAAAGACCAAAAAAGCCAAAGCAGAATCTGTAGACATTTGTGTGGCGTGATGTTCTTTGTTGTTGCGATTTGTTATTTTTTTTTTCCCTCCTTCCAGCATGTGTCTTCTGTCATTTCGTTGGAGTCATTCGCCCCCATTCCCCCCCCCCCCCACCTTCCCCCCTTCCTCCCCCCTCCCCCCGTGATCTTTTAATTTTTGAGGTCAGGGCAGCTTGAGCATGTGGAGTGGAGGGAGAGGGGAAATAGGAGCTGTGCATGGAGCTGGGGCTTGCGTGTGTTACATGCGGTGTGCAATTATTTATAGCAACTGCAGGATGCCGACTCTTCAGATGTGGTATTTACCAGAGAGGGAGGGAAAGGGGGGAAAAAAAAGGGGGGTGTGTGTTGAAAAAAAGGGATATCGTTCGTATAGTCTAGTGGGGCAGGATGATATCGGTGCGGAAGCCGGAGCCTCGCACGGGATCCCGGAGCGGCAGGGTAGAGGTGGCGAAAGCCAGGTACGGCGTGAAAGGGCTTTGCCGCGGGTCTCGGCGTGGTCCGCGGAGCCGCCTGCCTCCGCGGAGGGCGGCGGCGGCGCTTCGCAAAGTTTCCGCCGTCAGGAGGTAATCACCCAGAGGCGCTTCGGGAGGGGGAGTGCGGCCGCTTCCCTTGGCACTGGGCGCGGAGGGTCGGGATCGGGAGCGGAGGTGAGGTTGCCGGAGCTTGATCGGCGGGGGACGGCGGTGCCCTCTCCTCAGAGCCTGGTGTCCGGGAACCGGGCTTAAGGCTGGGGAGGCGAGCGAGAAAGAGGGCATCTGCGGGAGGAGATCTTTCTCTTCCCAACGGCCGTTTTCGCTAAAATCTATCAAACTGTAAAGAAAAAACAAACCCCTAAACAAACCCAAACAAAACCCCGGGTTGTTTTTTACTCAACGATTCGTGAGCAGCGTCGAGGGATACGCTTTAAAAAGCCGTGCTGGAAAGCCTGGGCTTGTTTGACTGGCATTGTTCTGTAGGGTGGCGATTGGAGGGTAACAGATGTGTACTTGATGATTCCTTAGCGTGTGTCTTTTTTTTTGCATGCAGTGCAGGAGGATCGCAGTCCGGGACTTACATTGTTAGGTATCCTAGCGATCTGCTTCCGTAAAGAACAGTTAACGTTACTCAGTTGGGTGCAATTCGGCTTACTTGTTACGTGCGTTTCAACAGTATCTTCTAGACCTAAACCCAAGCCGTGCTCATCCTGTGCAGCCATTGCGCAGTCTTGTTTAATTGTGGATGGCGGGTGGGGTTTTTTTTTTGTTGTTGTTGTTGCTGCTGTTGTTTGGTGGTTTGTTTGTTTTGTTGGGTTGGCTTTTTTCTTTTTTTTTTTTTTTTTTGTGTGTTTTCATTTACCGTTTCAGCCAACCAGCGGGGGGGGGGGGGGGGGGGGAGGGGGGTACACGCTCAAATTTCAGGTGTATTTTGCCGTGCAATAGGTGTGTCTTTGCGCCTTCGCTCTCCGTCGCGTCTTTGCGCTTCCAGGTGTGTGCGGTTTTGCTTAAATTCATCCCCGCTGTGGTGTGACATCGCTGCAAATGTGTTGGGGGGGGGGGGAGGGAGGGAGGGAAACAAAGGCATCGGAGAGCGGCACAAAGTGTTTGTCGATCACCTGTTTGACTTCTCTACCATTGCGCTGAGCTAGATGCATGCCCGGTGTGCGTTCTTCTAAATGCCGTATGCAAATTTTAGGCAAGTACAAAGCAATTGAAGCTGAGGGTGATGGGGAAGGGGAACAAAAAAAAAAAACCCCAAACAACCCGGTGTAAACTGACCTGCAACTTTTCAGTCGCATAATTTAACTGCACGCTGATTTTTTTTTGTTTTAGCAGTCTTCGTCACGGATCGAGGCGAGTTTGTGTGCACAATTAGGCTTGCAAATTGCTAATCTCGCACTGACTTTGCTTCTCAGTTCCCAGCTGGGCATGGTTACCTTGAGAGCTGTGGTATCAGCACTGTCAGAGCATGCTCCGGTGGGGAGATCGGGTGTGTTCTATTTTTAATCCTATTTAATGAAGATGCTTCTCACTCTGCAATATATGAAGCATAATGGAAGAGCAGAGAGATGATTGGTTATGGATACTGGAAAAGGAAAAATGCAAAGGTAAAAACGGAAATCCCTCAAATATTTCTATTAGATTAATGAAAGATTCAGGTGTGCAAAAAGGTGATCAATTAGCGGGTTTTAAATCAAACTTTTAAAAAATCATCTCAAGTTCTGTGAAGGAAACTATAGATAGGAAATGATTTTGTGCTGCTGATAAATCTGATTGTGTTTGGGTATGCCTAAGTTGAGAAAAGAAAATTCCACTCTTAAGTCTTATTTTACTGTCTTACAATTGAGTAGTGTGAAGAAACATCTTTAAACGTTTTTTTGTCTAGGGCTAACCAGTTCTAATGATCAACTGTTCTTACTGGTAGCTTCTTGAAGCAAGAGTTTTGAGTTTTGATTCCTTGCAGTTAAAAGTTAAATGGGGTTGATACTGAAAATGGCTGTTGCATGTAATGCTCGCGGAATGCAAACCTCTTACGAGATATATGTAAAAGGAAAATACCTATAGGTAACTACCGTGTATGCTGTTATGCAGGATGTGTGTAGATACTTTGAAAAAACTACCTTGTTTAGATCCTCGTCTCTGTAGTCAGTAATGCACTTATTAGCTGTTTGCAGCAATCCACACGCTCCAAATCCTAGAGAAACTCACCTTGATTAAAGATACCTTATATAAAACAACTGTATTTTCTCTCTGTTGCCTACAACTTTATGGGGTAGTCCTCTAAGAAACAGCTGAGAACCTCTCCTGCGAAATCCTTTCTCAGGCAATTATTTTTCTGCTATGCGCTAGTCCTTTTGACTGCCCCAGGGCTAAGTGTGCAAGTGAGGGTTGCTCGTATGAGTGTTGCACCGCATCGTAGCCTTGGAGGAAAAATTACTTGAGGATTCTGTAAGGATGATAGAGAAAACATGATGAGATTTTTTTTTTAAATACCAATGTAATGATAGATCTCAGAGATAAGAGCAGTGGAATAGTCCCTTTGAAACTTTATCCTGTTGGAGTAAAGCTGTTGGCCAAATCATGTTTCTCATGGTGCTGCTTTTCCTGTGGGCTTTAGTGGGGCTATTTGCTTTGATTATAGTAGACTGGACTTGGCCTTATAAATCGTTGTTATTAAACAGAGTTTCTGGGAATACATAAAAGAAACCTAAGAACTTTAAAAATCTACTGTGCTTTTGACTTCCTCCCAGGTTACAATTTTATCAACTATCTTTGAACTTGGGATGAATGGGGGGGAGAAAGTGCGGTAGTTCTAGGATGGCTTGCTTACTGTCTGCCTTTCCTCCTGTAGGCATCGCTCTTACTGCAGTCAATGGGAGATTTAAATTTGGAAGTGTGTCCAGGGTTTGGTTCAGTGGTTTTAGCAGTGCTAAAGCGAGATGCAGGGGCGAATCTTGAGCAGCTGTAAATTGATGTAGTTCCATTAGTTTTTAAGAATGTTACAGATTTTTACCAGCTGATGATACACCCTTCTGCTTGTAATGTACAGGATCTATAACTTCATTGCATGGTATTATCAATTTTGATGGCATTAATTTCAGAGTAGGAAAATGATTTTGGCAGATTGGCAAATCCTTGTTTTATAGAGACTACTCACAAATGAGTGTCTTGAGCTAGTGAGTAGTCCCAGCTCAATTTACTTGCTCAGTTGTATAGAGAATTTGTAACTTTCATGATTATTTAAAGGAAATGTTATTCATGCTCAGTAATCTGTTTTCAAAAATATCATTAAAGATTGGCCAGTTGAGAAGTAATGTAACTACAGTGCAATAAAGTTGCAAAATCCATTTGTCCCCTGCTCATTCATTTATTAGATTTGAAGTTCTGTATTAATGTTCTCAGCAGGTAGTCAGTCAAGCAAATGGTCACTTTTTCTTCTAGAAGATTGAAACATTCATCAAACAAGTAATACATGGCAAAGACTCTGTATGTTCCAGTGGACAGCATTTGATTCTGAAGACATGAAAATACTGTGTATGAACATCTTTGTATCTGTATGGTAACATGCATTTCTAGGGGGCATTCTGTTTTGATGACAAACTGCAGACCAGGTAAGTGGGATTTTCCCCATTTTGAGGCTGGGCAAATTGAATTGCAGATAAACTATGCAAACCATGTGAGGTCATGCATCTAGTTTTTGACATCCATCAAATGAGACCTGTCCCAGTCTTCCGTGGGTCACTCCTGGATGATAAGTCTCCCCGATTAATCGCTGGATTTTGTTTTTCTTTCTAATTTTCTCATTTTATACACGAAATAGTGACTTTCAGCAACATGTAGATGTAAATAAATTTGCATGTTTGTTTGTAACTGTTAGAAGTATTTTTAAGTAACAATTAAAAGATAAAGCTTTCTAGTAAGGAAAACTTCAGACCAAGTACAAGGAATGATTAATGTTTGGGGTCTTTTTTGGTTTTAAATATATTGAACATGCCAATAAACTCGGGTAGATGTACTGGTTATTTGTTCATGGACAGGTGGTGGTTTTTTTCTTGGGTCCTTGTTTAAGAAGGACACTTAAGCCCAAATCATCATAACAGCCACAATGGTTTGCCTGAGTGTGTTGGTGTGCATACATGTGAACTATTAGAAAAATAAAAAAGACATTGCACTATAAAACTACAGCATGTTCTGTTTTAATGAAGACTCATTTTTTTATCTGTAACATCTGTGATGGGTTCTTGCAAGTCCTCATTTGTCTGTGAAGGTATAAGCCACCTAGCTGTAGGACTTAGGAGCTAAACTGCTCATTATTTTCTTAGATGCCTAAAGGAGCTCAGTTGTAGATTTCATGCTATACGATGGTTTTACAGGAGGTGAACTTGATGATGCATTGCCAATGAGCCTATGTAAGTGTTCTTCCTGTATAGGGATCTCTTATGTTTTTTTCTTAGTTTTGTAAGAATATGTAAATAATGTATGTTGATACTTAATGTGGGGCATGTGCAATTCAAAGTTAATGAATGACATTAATTCAGGGAAAGAGGATTGGAGATCTGTGTCACTTTTAGGGAAACAGCTCATAGCAAACGTTTTTATAATGTCCTACTGCAATTTCCATCTTCAACCTGTTAATAATGTCACCAAGACTTAATAGTGTTCCCTTTTTCCCTGTCATGGTTTCCAGTTCTACACATAATCCATTATCAGCTATTTGTTTAAAGTTTCCTGGAAAAAGTACTTGCAGAGCAGGTGTCCTTTACTTCAAATTTATTGATTTTTACTTCTATGTTGAAGTCTTTAAACCATTTTAGATCATTCCAGATTCCTAAATAATAAGATGGCATGTGGAGATGCTACATCACTTCTTCCCTCCCCCCTCCCAATCCCATTCCCTGTTACTTAAGAGAAAGAAGTGGACCAAGCATGGGGAGAAATACAGAGAAACAAAGTAGTAAACAACACATTTTACAGGAGTTCATAAGGGCTATTTAGGTGAAGTAATTGCTACTGTGATAAACATGGTGAAAAATACTTAGTACCAGAGATCCCATGTTTTTTTTCTGTTGAATATATGAAGTGTGAGAGTGATAATGTCATACAGCATGACTTAGCTTAAATGCAGAAGGCATACTTAGGCAGTGACAGCTGGGAATTTTACATTTATGGTTTGGATATCCAATGACTTTCTGAAATGGGGGTTTAGAGTATTTTTTAGTCACTGGCAGTAACCATTTCAGACTCTTATGAGGGCAGGCTTGTTCACATAGCATATGCTGAAGTATGTAAGGTGGGAAGTAGGTTTTTATAAGTGAAAGAAACTGTTGCTTGTAGAGAAACTGGGACACTTTCATGCTTCTCTCTCCAAATCAGATGTCTGCTCTTGATCTTTTCAGGATGAGAGTCACAGTTAACAAAGAGTACCATGAGAAAGCAAAGTTCTATGAAAAGTATTCTTGTAAGTTAATGCTTTCTAATGCAGTTCTTACTTAGGCTTAGGTAATGCTATGATTTATTTATGAGCTGTTTATACAGTGTCCATGTCAAAATTATAGAAGCTTTATAACATCTTGGAACTGATAAGGATGTCGTCTTTTTTTATTCCTAAGTTGGATGCCTTTAAGCTTTTGAGTAAAAGGAAAGCCTCAGTGATCAGCAGGATGGTGTTAAAAGTTAGTCAGCAATAAAAAAGCCCCCAATGGACCAAACAAAACTCTCCATGTGCCTCCCCCCACCATTAAATACTCTTATTTCTCAAAATTTTTGTCTTCTGTTTGAAATCTATGCTAAAACATAAAATTCAAATATTTCTCAATAAGTTATCATATCCCAATTTTTATGGCCACATAGTGATTTATTTTTTTTTTTTTACTGGATTCAAAACCATGTCTGAACAGCTAATTATGTCATTAATCCTATTGCAGTACTTGTGTTTTTATTGCCTTGTGAGTTAGGTTTCACTGCCTTCCATACAGAAAATATTTTGTAAATTTTCATGATATCATTAAATATGAGAGTCAGATTGTGGTGCTTTTCTTCTCAGGGAGCACATGCATCTTGGTGGGTTGCAGAGCTTCTGATGGTGTAATGCTTTATTTACTGTGAAGAAAGTTATCCCAACTTGCTCCCGAGTGGAAAGGGATGGCAGGACTTTCGGGTTGAACAAAGCTAATACAGATGAACTGCAGCAATGAGAAGCATGTTGTAAATACAATTACATTGTTCTGCAGTTAAATACTCCGTGTTAATACTGAATTCATTGGAAACTTTTACTGGGGACCAGACTTTGGTGTTGATGCTCTCATGTGAAACTGGTACAGGGCGATGTGCTTCTCGAGAATATGCCTTCTTTGTGGTTTTTGGGTATTTGTGCCATTGAACTTCATTTGAAATACTCTGCCTTCAGTTCCACAAAAGTACATAGTAAATTGTGGGGCTTCAAACTAAGTTGTTGTGGGCTTTTTCCGTTTTGAAGTGACTAGTCTGTTTCTAAATACATTGCCGTTGGCATAACGTTTAGAATAATTTGAATGAGCTTGCTTAATGTATTATAAAATATTTGTTACGGAGTCAGAAATGTTTATGGTGTCATGAAAGCTTTAGGAGAAGCGCATCAAATCGGTCCATTCTAAAGGTTCACTACAAATTTTAATGTAAGTCCGAGAAATGCCTCATAGCTTTATAATTTATGTGCTTTATAAGCCATGAAATCTGAAGTAAGAAGGTCTGACTTTCAAGCTTTTGGGGTTTTTATATTTGTAAGAAAAAATCAGAGCTTTCTCCTACCACCACAAAAAAAAAACCCCAATAAAAATGTGTGAACATAGTTCTAAATGAAAAGCATAATGAGTAACTTAGGGCAGCCAAAAGTGCTGCATTTCATAACACATACTACCATGAAAGAAAATGACTGCAAAAGTGTTTTTGATTCAGGTAGGATTTTTGTAGAAGCTTTAATTCCCTGAAAACAGGTTTAACTAAATTGGAAGACGCATTGTATTTACCAGCTCTGAGTATCTCAGTATGCTTTTCTGCTACAGTATAGCAATCTGTTCTGTATCTGAGCAGCAAAATGGAATGGTCTCTAGTGACAAAGAACTGTGGCAAGTGGCAGAAGAATCCTGTTGGATACTGAAGGCAATGAATTATTACTGATCGGTAATGTAACTCCAGTTTAATCTGTGTACGGATGAAAATGATGGCATTTGAAAGTCCTTGAATGACCTGCTTCTTGAAGTAACCATCTCAAAATCAGAAGCTGAGGGAGTGGTGGGGCAAGGAGCGTAATGGAGGATTAGCGGCAGTGGTACTGCTTGTAATGTGAGTCAGGTTATGGAGCATCTGAATTAGGAGGACAGCAAAGGACAGGAGTGCTTTCCAGAGATACTCCATGAAGATGAAGTTAACTGGAGTATAATTTGGTTTCAGATTTAAAAAAATAAAATTATGTCCGTACACATGCAGTGTATCTTTGCATGGAGAATCAAGACAAAGTGAGTACTCCATTGCAATCACACTTGATCTTCTCAAATCTGAGGTTATAGGAGTTGTAAGTGATCTGTGTCTTCTGAAATTTGCTGTTGCTGAGTTGCTCCTCTCTGCCACCTACCTGACAGAACAGAAAGGAAGATACCCGAATCCTTGCCAGGGTCTGAGGGCAGCTACACAGCAGAGTGCACTAGGAGGCAGATGATGTTTAGCATGGCTTGGTGTCAGTGCATGAAGCTCATGGGCGAGTCCTGGGGAGGCACGCAGGACTGTCTGCTCTCTAGTATGTAGCCAGTTCTTCTATGAAAATAAATGTTTCTTATCTCTTGTGTGTACATGCTGGTCCCCTCATGAGTTAGGTGTTTACTAAAATAGCATAATGTGTTCTGTGCCTACATAAATAGGCGCTTTTTCAGTAAAGGGCTTTGTATTAATAGGGAAGGATTGGCAGAAAAGAGTAGATTGAGTCAGAAATCTTGATGCAGCATTTTGGCTGCCTGTGGTGATGCTACTGGTAACCATACAGCCATAATCGCGGGGCTGTGGTTTCTGCAGACACCCTGTCCACTCAGTCTTTCGTTGTGATCATTTCCGCAATGCGGGAGGAAGATGCGGCAAGCACCTACCTCTTTCAAAGCCCACATATTTCTTTAATGTGTTTGTTACTCCTCAGGGTTTGTGTTTTTTGTTGTGTTTTTTTTCCAGGAAGGAGAACAGAGAACATAATTTGTACTCAAGAAGGCTAATTATAATTTTTCCTCTACAGATCACTTCTTAGCTATATGTTCAAAGAACTGCTGCTAACTCTTTTCTATATTACAGTTCAATGTCCAGGCAATGAAAGTCAAAACGTAGATTTTTTTTTTTTTTGCACCTATTCCTATTTGTGTTTAATAACCTACGCTTGTATTGCATCTATTAATGTTGTCAGGCACTTCAAAGCCATCTGTAATAACTGCATCACTGTAAGAGTGTGTCAGAAAACAAGACGATAAAATATCGGCGCTTCTTAACAAAGCATTTTCTTGATTAAAAAGCAGAATTTCTGTGTGTAGAAAAATGAAATTGGCTCTGATTATTTCAGTACTTTGAGAATGACTGCAGTAATACTTGACTCTCTGACTTGCCTAAAGAATGAGAACAGACCAAGCAATTTGGTTGCATGTTCTAAGTTCTGTGGCACAGAATGGGTTAGCTAGATTTGCATTGACCTGAGATCAAAACAAAGGAGGAATGTAAGTGACCCAGGTACTTCTGATGCACAGTTAAAAGATATCGCTTATTACCTATGCTTGGTAGTTGAAATGGGGCTGGCACATAATGGTGTGACGTACCAGTGCTCCTCAGAACATCAGGTGTATATACAAACAATTTCAGTGTCTGTTCACTGCCAGGTAGATGATTCTAATAGGAGGAATGCAAGCATTCAATGTTGATCTCTGATGGCTTATTTTGGGGCCAGTAACTTGAGCTGCTGTTATTACTAAGCATTGTAAGGTCAGAAAATGGAGATAATTTCAAGTAGCCTTGCAACCGCAGCAGGGAAAACAAAAAAATGCAGAGGGGAGCTAATGTTACATTCTTCTGGCAACAGCAGGGTGTGTGAAGTAAAGCACACTGAAGTTAGGAGACTTTGTGCATCTTTAGGTATATCATAAAAACAAGGCATCTTCCTTAAAACAGTCCATAGTTGTGACTTAAAGGTTGCTGAGAGCAAAAGAAGCTAAATATTAGGACCTCAGTGAATTCCTCTAATAGAAACCCTTCCTTTCCTTTGCTTCGTGATATGTGTACTTCAGGTGGTCTCTAGCCTTATGATTCAGGCTGTTTCCACACATGCATCAGTTGTCCCTGTTCAGCTCCTTATGTTGTCTGGCCATTCTTCATACTGGGACTTTGCTTTTGTAAATTGTGTCCCTTGTGTGAACCTACCTTTCTTAAACTGGGGGTTTTTTATTATTATTTGCTCATATTTCCAAGCTTTTGTTTCTTGCCTCTGTTTACATCAGTTGCTTGCACATGTTTGAAATGGCTGAAAACTTTGAAAACGTGATACAATAGTGCACTTTTTATATTAGCCTAGTTCTGTAATAAAATGTTACATAAAGCATACAATAATGATTCAATATGCCAGTTCCCAGATCTTTTGGAGTTTGTTTTGGTATCTCTGAAGGAGGGAGTGCCTAAACACCTCTGTTTACATCTGTCAAACAAAAGGTGCTTAGGTGGAATCTAGGAGACTGTGCTTTTTGAACTCAACGTACACAGTTTGTATTGGTGTACCTGGGTCCCTTTAGGGCCTTCATTCCAATTCAGTAGCTCCATAGAATTGTATGTATGTTTGATGCCCCTGGAAAATATGTCCTGAACTCTCCATATATTTGCATAGCTTGTTTGTTTGGGGTTTTTTCCCCTTGGTTTAGTGATATTTTCAATAGATTTCATATTCATCAGTTGCTTAGAAAATAAAGCAGAGTGGAAGCAACAGAAACTTAAATGCTTTGATTTACAGTGTCTGGTGTTGAAGACTTCTCACATGTTGGCTCTCCAACCTTTCAGACAGACTGCTGCCTGTGGTGTGAGCAGGAGGTCCCAACAGCTAGTTTAGGTTCTAATGCATTAGCTTAGGTGCAGTTTACTGTGTTACTGGGGTGGGTAATAAAAAGAGGAAAAATGGATGTAGTTCTTTTTGGGATAATTACTTCATATTTCATGTCTCTACATTTGTTGAATAAGCTTGGAAACTACACCAGAATGTTACGTATTCTTCTCATAACTGATTGTAATGATTGTGTAGCCCCAGAACCTCACCAAAAGTGGCGGGCACTGATTGCGAAGATGGTTACCAAGACATCTAGCTGTCTAGGTTTCAGGACCTATACCAAATACATAATCCATTTTCATGAAATAGATATATAGAAACTCCTTGTAAAGATGGGGAGGTAAAGGAATTGTTGGCCAAATTTTCTGACTCAAGTGGCAGCCCTGTGGGTTTGAAAGAGCATGGTTTACTGCTGTCATCTGAAAGTTGAAATGTATTTTTCCTGGAAATATTATCTGCTTTTTTTTATTTCTCGTTGCTGAGAGATAGCAGGAGAAGCGCCTGCATTCAGCTGCCAATTACAGATTTAATTCAGCTATTTGTTTTTCAATAATCTGATTGCCATTAGTGCCTAGTTCACTAATTGCCCGCTGTTCTCTGTCAGGTTATTACGAAAGTAATGTTCCAAGTATTCCAAAACCTAATAAAGAAATGATAACAACAGTCTGAATAGATGAGGTATAGTAATTCTGAACTGATATTTTTAATTTTTTTTTAATGGGCTAATCTTCAGACTGATGGACAGTCAGCTCAGTTATCTTTAAGGCAGCAGTGAATTAAAGAAATCTCACCAGGTGAAGACAAAATTCTGTGTTGTGTGAAGTCATCCCATGCTTTAGGGGGTTGTTACACAAACAAGCTGTTTATTCCACAAATGGTGGTGCCAGTACTCTCCTCGGTGTACTCAGTGATAATTGAATTCTTGAGTTCAGTTTGCTAAGCAGATGATTTGTGATTTTTTTACAAGCTCATGTGTAAATGTCTGTAGTAGCACAGATTTGGAACACAGTGAGATAGGCTTGCTTTTTTCATGTAGCCTAGGTTTCAGTTGACTGAAAGAAAGCTTTTCCTTTTATTGACTTAACTCTCCAGCCTTAATCTTCGCAAATAAAGGCGTGAAAATGTTAGTCCATATAATTCTATTGCTGCAACTCAGAGAAATAGTGCAACTGGAATCTATTTCTGTAGCAGGAAGATGGTGTGGCTAGAGCATCATTCCAAAATGTGCACGCACATGTTTTGCGCTTTCCCAGGTTTAAGATACAACACTTACATTCTTGAGCAAAATAATATTGGGACATTTCCCAAATGACTATTACTGGCCTTGTGCTAAACTGCCCTTCCAATTGCAGCTTTTTGCTAAATTCAGACATTGGAATAGGTGAACTCCTGTTGCATGATAAGGAAAACTGCAATAAAAGTAACATCACTTTGTGTTTTTCAGTCCACCAGAATGACTGCAGATGCAAAATATGGGTTTGACAACTCCCACTTCAGCTCACTCATGTTGGCTAAATGAAAAAGAGCTTTATTGTTGAAAACCCTTTCCCCCCCCAACCCTGGCATTGCAGTAAAGACAAGATGTGGGGAAAAAATCCAACCAACTAAATAAAAAGTCCCAAGCTTATGATGAGGATGATATTTGTTTCTTCCCAACATGCTCCAGCACTGAATTTCCCTTCCTTACCCTCAGTTTTAGGAAGCATGGATGCCCCTGTGGAAGAGAATAGGCAGCCAGCCATCTCTCACTTGGGTGAAACTTTTTAACAAAGATTGATTTTTGTGAGTGGATAGAGGAAGAAAATGAAACAAAAGATATTGTTTTTAAACAAACAAACACAAAAAACCCCACCCCAAAAATGCACTTTAGGCATCATTTGCACTCCCCAATAAAAAGTAAGCTGTCCAACCACTGACTTCAGTCATCCAAAGTAAGCTTGTGCAATACGTTGGTGATCATACTACGTGGTGGAATAAAACCCATGGTCTAAATGAATGTACCTGTCAAGGATTTGAAAAGCCTTGAGAACAAATTCTATCTTGGGTAATGAAAACAGACTTAAAGTGAAATTGAGCTGATTGTCCCTACTGATTGCCTTGTTCAGTTTGCAGTGATACTCTGTAGCCTACTTTAATGGGTGCACAGCTGATGTAGGCAAGCCTCAAGATACCCCAGAGAAATACTCCTCTTGAGCAAGTGAAATATAAAAATGAGGTCTGAGAACTGTAGGCATTGCTAGTCAGGCTAGCAGAAGAAATGTGAAGAGTAGAAGTCCACTTCTGATACTGTGTTAGTTGTAAATAAGCAACATGCCATAATCTTAGTATTTAGATACTGATAGGACTACCTGTTTTTCCCAGGATTTATTGTCAGTGTTATATTTATTTCTTAGTTCGTTTCTCTTAGGAAGTGAATCTCAGCCATTATTATAAATGACTTGTAAGTGCTATTTCAATTCAATTAGATTTATAACAAAATGGATTCCATAGACAGATTTTTGCATAAATAAAAGCATTTATTTTGCTCATTCACTCTACTACCTACTATCTTGTAGTGGTACTTCCTGAAACGCTTTGAGCCAGCTTGCTTCAGGAGGTCATACAAAAGAAACATGGAAGGCTTTTTTTTTTCCTGATTTTTATCATTGTTTTAAAAATGCTAAACTTAGAGGGCTTTTGTTACATGACCTATGTCTCCATGTGCAGACAAAAGTTATTTTAAAATATATATACAGTTTTGTCAGTGGCTCACTTTTATACACGCATGTTTACTACCTGCCACAAAAGTGCCTGGGTTTAATGGGGGTACTGGAGAATGATGGCTGTGTGTCTGGGGAAGGGGATGTTGGTTACCCTTCCAGCTCTTGTTTTGACCAACTTCATTGCTCATTTAACTTCTTTATTCCTGAGTGACCCTTCATGGGAGGAAATATATTTTTTTTGTACTTGCATTCCCTGATTCTTTTTTTAATTTTTTTTTTTCCTTAATGTGAGATTGTGGTATTTTGAAGCCTTTTATAAAAAAGGGAGTATATACTTTGCCTCCATTCAGCTAATACTGGCAGATACACTCAAGTTATGGTGCCTTCTCAGGCTAGCTGGGTCACAGTTACTGTTTGTATGTGGCCCTTCAATCGACAGCAAATACCATGACATTCAGTTGCCTGTTGCTGCTGTTACTCTCTGCTGTCAGTGTTGGGTATTGTGGCCTTTATTCAGTGATACTTTTCCAGACAAAACATGTGATAATGTGTTCCTGGTCGTTTTGGCAGGTGATAATGTTGAAGAATTTAAACAGGTACAAGATAAACAGAATTCATAGAATCATAGGGGTTGGAAGGGACCTCAAGAGATCATCGGGTCCAACCCCCTGCCAAAGCAGCTCCCTAGCTCGTATTGCACAGATAGGCGTCCAGATGGGTCCTTCCAAGGAAGGAGACTCCACCACCTCCCTGGGCAGCCTGTCCCAGGGCTCTGGCACCCTCACTGTGAAAAAGTTCCTCCGCATGTTGGTGCAGAACTTCCTGTGTTCTAACTTGCAGCCATTGCCCCTTGTCCTGTCTCCACTGACCACCAAAATGGGGCTGACTAACTTGCCCTGCATCCCATGCTTAAGAAAATTGTAAACACCATTTAGGTCTCCCCTTAATCTTCTTTTCTCTAAACTGAACAGTCCCAGCTTATTCACCCTCTCCTCACAGGGGAGATGTTCCAGGCCCTTAATCATCTTTAGCTCTTCTCTGGACTCTCTCCTGGAGATCCCTGTCCTTTTTATACCAGGGAGCCCAGAACTGGACACAGTACTCCAGGTGGGGCCTGACCAGGGCAGAGTAGAGGGGGAGGATTTGAAAAATAAAGTCACCATATACTTTAAAAAAAAACCCCAAAACATCACAATCATGTTAAAATAGAAAATTTTTTGTGCCTGAAGCCAAGTTTGAAAGAATTTTCATAGGTTTCTTTCAGCCGGTTTATATTCTTAGCTTGGAAATACATGCTTATGTGTAGCATGTATATGAGGATAGCTCTTGTAGGGATAGTTTTTCAAGCAATTGTATGTGGGTTTTTTTGGTGTTTTTTCTGGTGATTCATAGAAGTAAAAGAATGCATGCCCAAATGTGAGTTTTAAGTGTTGCACACAGCTTTCCCTTGAAGTACATAATTTTTTATTTTGCTGGTCAAAGTTTAATAGACAAAACTTTGAGAGGGATGCATTTGAAAAAGTTGCAAAGTAGACATGACTGGTTTGGTTAGAGGCATGTGAATTCCTTTCTTGTGTCTTTACTTTCACTTTTTGTTTATAAAAGGTCATCCCTCTTTAATAAACAATAATTATTTATAATTGCTGATGCTAAGTGCTGGTTAGTCTTTAGCAAGTCCTACTTTTGTCATGCAGCTTTGATTTAAAAATAATTACTATTTGAAATAATCTTTTATGTGCTTTATTGTTAGAATGTGTTTTACTAAGCAGCTTTTTAAGTGTATCATGAAAACATATGATATTGTAATGATTGTGTAGGTATACATAAGCATTTAATCTCCTTTTACATCTCTCAACCTTGGAAGGTTCTTTCTGTTCAAATCTGTTATTTTTTACATGATGGGGGTTTTCTGGAGAGTTGCATTCAGAACTAACTTTAAACCCAGATGTGGTCTGTTTTGCTGGGCTCTACGGTGAGGGGTCCTGGCTTTTGCCTTTAAAGCTTCTACTTACTTGTGTGTCACTCTTGGATGTGGCCTGTACATCACTGAAGTTTGTGTACCAAGATGATAACTTCTCCATGTCACTGGCTTCTACATGTAGGAGCTGCTCAAATCAGTGGCTTTGGATTAAAAAAAATTTTTTTTTTCTTCTTATTAAAACACTTACTAGTTCTGATATAACTGTGGAATGCTATTAATTTTAGGCTTTTTTACCTTTGTCGTAGTGCTGTTTTATTCTCATTTTGAGAAGCAACTTTGACTGCTGTGCAGGTACCCTCCTTTGTGCATGGCCTGTTTCCTTACTTATCCATGGATGAGCAGCTAGGACAAGTATGTTGATTGCTTTTCCAATTTTGTTCTCATCACAAAAGAAGGGTTTAATTTAAAACAGGAGTTACACATTTTCTTCTCCAGCTGTCCTGGAGCATTGTGCCTGTCCTGGTCTCCAAGTATTTTCTTACTACTGGAAATTTTACAGTTTTCTGCTGGCTTCAGCCAGTCTTTCTTTTTGTTTTTTAGTAACACCCTGTTTCTGTGCCTCTGAGTGCCTTTTGAATTTTTTGATATTTCTGATATCATGAGATTACCCATTTCCCACGCCTCTGTGAACCAGGGAAAACCCCTAGGCCTAGTCTGTCTTCTCTGTCTTGTGCAACAGCAGCTCCCCTGATACAGAGGGTTCTTTGTTTGCTTCCTTAATAGTTTCTTATGTTGTCAAAAATGTGTAAGGCATTTTAAGTTTTGGAAAAAACAGCTGCCTAGAGGCATAAAATCCAAGGCCAGATTTGGTAATAAAATAAGCTCATGGCAGCAGTAAAACATTCATGTATTTAGCATTAATTTGCTCTTTGAAAGGTAAGATTGTCTGATAAAGCTTTCTATATCAACCAATAGAGCCAGAAGACAATGTTTTCCTATGATGGTGAAGTCTAGGTTGAGTTATGGATTGTTGTGTAGGTTCCCTGATTGTCTGAGAACATATATCTGTCTGAGTGGTTAAAAGTACACTTGGGTTTTGGAAAATTATAATAGATTGAGTCAGAAGCATGAATTGTCTTCCATGTGTGTCACTATTTAGTCTGCATGTGTGTTTCTTTAGTAGGTCTCATCTGCTAAGACAAGAGTGAATGTTTTAGTGTAAACGTACATGTGTGTGTCAGTGGTTAAAGGACGCTGCTACCCACTTGTTCCCAGTACAACAGAGCTAAGATCAAAGGAAAGAAGGAAAATGGCTAGATTAAATTTAACCAGGTAAACATTTAAAGGTTTTTTCTGCTTCTTAAATTGTGTGATGTACACAGTAGTGTATGTCATACATGTGTAATAAGTTGTTTGCAAAAAAAAAGGAAAACAGTATTGTAATGTCACTGTTCATGATATGTTCTGTTTCTTTACTTTCTAAAGATAGTTAAAGGCTCCAAAGTATCACCTATATATTTGGTGATTTCACCAAACTGGGGCAGTAAGTGTCCACAGGCATTCATTTCACGAGAGACAGAGTTTGGTAAGTTTTATTGTAGATCTTTGAGATCAGAATTCCCCAAGGGACAGCACAACAATGAAAAGCAAATTGTCTCCCTTTGGTTCCTATTGAATCTCCTAAAGGACCAAGAAAACAAAAATGGTAGTTGTAAAGGCTTTTTAGCATCCCCACTTAACATCTGGAACCAATATTCTATCATATAGGAGCAAACCCCAAAACAAAGAAACCTCCAACCTGAGATGCTCTCCTGGGATGTAATTTTGAGTTTGGAACGTACTCAGAGAAGTGCTTGGCAGAGGAACTAAAGGCTATTGAAAGAAGTTTTATGTTGTGTCTTTTGAAACAGAAATAAATTTAATGTACTTAAATTATCCCTTCAGACCTCAGGCTCTATGTTACTAGGCAATTTTTTAAATTTTTTGTTTTGTTTTGTTCCCCCACCTTGAATTGTCAGAGATTCCAGCTAGGAACAAGTTGTACTTGTTCACATGCTTAGATCGATATAAATATGTGACATAGCAAGTCAACAGGCCTTTTCATAGGAGATTATAAAACCTGAAGAAGTGGATGTAAAAGAAAACTATGCAGACAATTTTACTTTCAGAGAGCTTTTTGTTTCAATGCTTTGTTGTATTTCAGTTAGTCTTGTCGGGTAGCTCGTGCGAACAGTTTAATGTGTGGACTTAAATTGAGAAGAGCTTTGATTTCAGTAGAAGGCAGAGTGCATTCAGGATAGAGGAAGGTAAGATGATCTCGAGGCCCCTTGTAGGGTGTATAACACATGGGTGGAATCAGAGCCAGCAGCCACACAGGACTGGTGTGGGAGGCTCAGAACAGTAGCTTTGCCAATCACAACTTCAGCTGAAATAGCCCTAATTCTGCTGTGGCCAGGAGTCAGAGCAGATATTTGAATCGATTGTTAGAAGATACTAAATGTTTGCATATTGAGAAAATTGCTTCCCCTGAAATTGAAACAGGTTTCTCGTATTGCGTTTGAACCCTTGACAACCCAAACGAAGTGGCTGTCCAGAAGTTAAACACTTCAGAGATCCTACGGTGCAGAGGATAATTTTAACGCATCTGATGATGGAAGTGAAAGAATATCCTCTAGAGGAAGTCTTCCAGTAGTGTGTGCGCTTCCAGCAGTATGCAAAGCGTCTTAGAGTGGCTCTGTGAACACAGTCAAGTGTCAAGGGAGTAGTCTGTTAGTTGTTATGAAGCCAGTGGTGATACCTCCCCCACCTCCCCAAAATACAGGAACTGCCTCTATTTGCCCATCTGAGCCTTCATGCTTCAGAAGTTATTGTATGTGGAAACACTTTGAGGAGGAAAGTCATACAAATTGTTTTAAAAGACTGATTCTAGCCTCCCTAATTGAATATCTGTAAAAGTTATATTTTGCAGATGTGCCTAGAGTTTACAGCCAAGATCAAAGGCTTCTTAAACTCTTCCCTCTTTAGTCTCACACACTGGAAAAAAGGGGTCCTTTGCATTGAACAGGCATAGGTGGGAGGTGAATGGGGAAGTAGAGGCACAGATCTATGTCCATGCAGCCCAACAGATGATGGAAGTCAGATGTATTTGTAGCATTGTGATTTTTTTGATGAAGGTTAGTAGCGTTCTTCCTGAACAGTGAGTGAGAAATTGTTTCTGAATAAATTTATGTCTTCATAGCTTTATTGTGAAATTTTTAACCTGAACTTAGTTAATTGATTTGTGGAAAGTTACAAGAGTAAGAAGGTATTAGAAACTCTTGTTCTGCATTTGTGTTTCTTGGTTTGCTTTTTATACTGCACAGGATTCTTGTCAGTAGCTTTAGTTCTGTGTATCATAAGATGACAAGGGTATTTTTAGGCGACAATATAAATTGCGAACTAAGGTGTCCCATTTATGCATGTGCAATGAACAAAATGTCAGATGCTTAATTTCTTAGCCTGCCCTAAGCATGAAAATGACAATGTGCCAGAGCCTCCAGAATAGTAATATTCATGTCATGCTGTGACTGGAGCCACAACATGAGAGATGTGAGATTTTTGGATAGAAGACAAGATAGCAAAGAATCAGGTCAATCCTGATAAGCGTGAAAACTCATTGTGGCACTCTGGTCTCACCAACTTAAAGCAGCATGGGTCAGAATGGCACATGGTAGAAACAGTATTTATAAGTGCTGGGCTTTTCTCCTTCACAGTTGGTTTTAAATCTGTTGTTGAAAGGATCTGTAATTACCTTTCTTCTTGCCATGGCAATCCTTTCACTGATTTTATAAAATAGGTGACAGGCTGCTTGCAGTGAAAGAAGCTTGATGCTGTTAAAGTTTGTGGACTGGCAGGTAAATATCTTGAGACATGTTAGTTTTCTAAAAGTAGTTGTTTTATTGATAAAGCAACTATGTTTGAGAGAGATGTTGATTTTGGTAGACTAGTGTGATGAGAGTAGGTTTCATTTAGCCAGCGTGCCCAGTGAGTCCTGCCTTGTGGTTTCATTCTGAGTCATCAAGCAACCAGTATGGATGCTGGAGGTGGGTTAGTCCTGTCTCAGTAGTTTTCAACTATGTCAGTGCCTTGGCATTTTTTTTTCATGAGGCCTGAATGTTTCTGAGAAAGGAGAAGGACCCTTTGTTGAACCTGACAGTTGAAATTTGGGCAGTTCTGTCAGATAATACCTTTTAGTAGACCATTAATCTTTCAAATTCTAACCTTCAGTTGAATAATAAAAAATACAACATCAGGCATAAATTAACATGCCAGGAATTGCATTTGGCAGCCTTTGCACCTGTCTTTGACTACAGTCATAGACAAACAAAAAGAGCCTCAGACCTTTTATTCTTAGATCTGCAATTAGGCTGGAGGTAGGCTAAAACGTGTCTGGATTTAAAGGGTAAGGATGTGGAAGGAAGGATTGGGAAGTCAGATGAAAGAAAACAAAAGAGTACAATAAACTTCCTCTTTATTTCTTGTTCTTCATATATACATCTGAAATAAAAATAGATCTTTCTTTTGTGGCTTGGAAATGTGAAGTTTCAGAAGGCAGTAGTGTGTGGGGGGTTTTTGGATTTTTTTTGTTTTTTGTAGAAGACAGACAAGGGAAGACTCTTCAGTGACTACAACTTTATTCTCTTTTAAGAATTGCTGTGTATACACATGGTTGGGAAACTTGATGGGAGGGACTGCGAAGCTTAAAGGCAAAGCTATTTGAGCAAGAAGTGGTGGCGGTGTATTTGGCTCATAGAATATCTTGAGCTGGAAGGGACCCATAAGGATCAATTCCACCTCCTTGCTCTACACAGGGCCAGACGAGTCAGAGCATGTGACTGAGGGCATCATCCAGATGCTTTTTGGAGCTCAGACAAGCTCAGTGATGTGACCACTTTCCAGGGGAGCCTGTTTCAGTGCCTGACCACCCTCTGTAAAGAACCTCTTCCCAATACCCAACCTAAGCCTCCCTTGTTGCAGCTTCTTGCCATTCCCTCAAGTTCTGTTACTGGCTGCCAAAGACAGGAGATGGGTGCCTGCCCCTTCACTCCCCCTTGTCAGGAAGCTGCAGACCGCAATAAGGTCTCTCCTCAGACTCCTTTTCTCCAGGCTGAACAAACCAAGGGACTTAGACCTCTTTTGTAAGACTCCCTCTCCAGACCCTTCACCATTGTCGTTGCCCTCCTCTGGGCACTCTCCGTTTTTTTTTTTTTTGTCTCCTTCCTATACTGCGGTACCCCAAACTGCACACACTACTCGAGGTGAGGCAGCACCAGCACAGTGTATGTAGCACAGGGAAGTCCTGTCCCTGGACCTGGCTTAGTGTGATGTGGGTTGTTCTGGCAGTTAGGTTTTGGGAGTGTATGTGTGTTTTGGGATGGTTGGTTTTTGGTTTTTTTTGAGAATGATTTTTCGATTGCTTAAATATTACGATTAGTATTCACAATTACATTACTATAGACCAAGTAATTTCCCTTTGACCAAAAATGATCTTACTATGTATGACCTGTTAATGGAAAATGTGAGGTCTTTAAGTTGACTGAGAGATAATAGGTCTTTTCTTGGCTCGCTGCATTGTAGCTGGGATCGCAATAAAGGGGATCTGAGTTGGTGTTAACGTGTGTTGGACTTGACATAGCAAAGCAGTGTGTAAAGAGTGGATTTACCTGAATGGTGTGTTAAAGGTAAATTAATTCAAGTACTGGTTTTCCTGATACTTGATATTTTTAATTCTTTTTAAATATGTGGTTCACTGTGGATTAAAATAATTAGAATATACAGAAATGATAATGTTCCTCTTCCTTTTTCTTGCCCTATTTCCCTGTATTTTTCCCTTTCTTCTCCTCCCTTGTTCTTGAAACAAACGAGATTAAGTACCAAATTTTCTTTAGTACAGCACTACAGTTGAGAATGAAATTCTCAGGATGGCTGCTTACGGTTCCAAAAGCAGTCATAACTAGGCTAAATTACACATATGTATTAAGACATAAAACATAGAATATAGCAATACAAAATATTCCTTGTAACACATAATGCATGTGGTGGGAGCCATCTCTTTTGAAGATCTTGTCTTCCCTGTTTTTAAAATCTCTTTTGAAATGTAACATTAATGTATCTTTTTCCTTTTGCATGTAAATTTTTTACTGTGCCCGCTGGTGATCGAAATCAGGTCATGAATGCCATCTTGGTATCCCTGTGAACTCTGTGTTAGCAACCAGTCCTTTGCTGCAAAAAACACTAAGTGAAGGAGAAAACAGATACCAGAAGAAATAAGTAACAGCATGCAGTGAAATGGAAAGTGTCAAGCAGTGAGCTCCCATTACGGCCACATTACATCTCAGGAAGTTCCAAATGATCTCTGATAAACATTTTTAGAAAAACAGATTGAAATATTAGTTCCTTGGCTTGCAGGCACCCATAAAGTGGTACTTAAGTTACTTTTCTATTCTGCTGGTGGGGAAGTAGATAATTTCTCAGTCTGGCCAGCCTTGAGTTCTGGTACTGCTGTACAGTTAACCGTTCCTGCATGAAGCCTACATCATGTAGGTGTCGGGGGTTACTAAAGCCATGAACCAGCATGAGGTAAACTTGCAGTGATTGTTGAAGCTAACATCACCAAGCTGCCAAAGCAGCATAGCAGGCTTTGGTCTGTCCTCTTGTCCAGTGGTGGGACTTGTGGGCTTTTGTCATCTCCATCTAGCCTGCTTCTAGCTTACCTGTTGGAACTGGTTCTGATGCTTGAATGTTTTAGCTGTCAACCAAATCAAGACTTTCATATGAAACTTAGCCAGGAAGATTGACCTGAAACTGGTTATGCAGGGGTCTGATTATTTCTGCTCAGCTGGAGAAGATAGCTCCATTTTCAGTGTTGGCATTACTGTTGCACTTTGGGTTTTCTACCATCATCATCTTATGACTCCTGTTGAAATCAGGAGGAGTTTGTATGAAACAGCAGGATAGTTTGTAATCAACAGCAGGGTATTGCATTTACAGTGATTTTATTTAATTTGCTCTAATTGGAGTTGAAGTGCAGAAATCCTATTTGGTTGTATATTAGGAGAACTCCGGCTTCTTATCCTAAGGATCTGTAATATTTTGGTGTCCAACTTTCCTTGGCGGTTAATGAATGTTTTAGAGTCTTTATTGTCCCACATTTTGAACAGCTTCAGTTTAACACTGATTAGCAGAATGCTAATAGGACTCTCCTACAGTTTTAGTAGAGATTCGGTTTTGTCCCTACATGCATGTAGCACATTGTGCCATTTTGGCTGACGGACTTGTTTACTGCATTGTAGTATCTCTAAGCCGCTCCAGTCAAAATTTAACCTGGAGGATGCTGAATAAAGACAGGTTAAAACTAGGATGCAATCTGTTTCATTTTTGTAATTCTAGTTAAAATGACAAATTAGACTTTAAAATCATGGTGTTATCTGAAATATTTGAAAAGCAGTTACATCTTTTCATGGTTTCCAGAGTGTTATCTTGGCGGCTGCTGCTAATCTTGCATTGAAGCTGGAAGATGTAGTGCAAGACAGTGGCTCTGACAGCGCTATTTCAAGACTCCTTGATCATGGGTCAAGATGAGGTTCACCGTTAATAAAACCAAATATTATTGTTGTCATAGGAAGGAGGTCCTAACTTGTATGTTTGTTTTTCTATGACCTGGCTGTCTGACTCAACAGCTGTCTCCATAGGAACCAAGATGCAGAAGAGGAGTAGAAAGAAAAGAGAAATATGAAAGTTCTTTGGGGTTTATCTTTATAGCTCTCTGGCACAAAAAGTATTCCTTACATGTAACACTTACTGAGTTTGTAGGACCTAAGGTGGGTCCAGATCCAGACATGCAGGAATTTCTGAGGATCAGGGATTTTCTGGCACAGTTCTCAACTAAAAAAAAGCAAACCCTAGCTTTACTGCTGGTGTTTAGTTTAGGCTAATATATTGGATTGTGTGGCAAAATTACGTGAATTGTTGGTGGGCCTGTTCTTGGTCCTTCTAAAACAATGGAAATTTCATAAAGGTAAGTTATTCAGAAGACACCCTTTACTGTGCCCACAGGTTTTCCGATTTGTGATAGTTATGGACCTATTTAAAAGTAAATTGCAGCACTGAATTTACCACTGTATGCTTTAATTTTTGAGGTATACAATGATTTTTTTTTAAATTACTGTTGCACTTTTAGGAGAACAAGAAAATTAAATTTGTCAGGTTGCTTTTATATGCATCTACAATAGAGACAGAACAAATGCTCATCAGTTAAGATATACGAAAACTCTATGCAACATAGAAACCTGGGAATTAGCAAAAGGAAAAAAATCTTCATCCCAGTTAATCCTGTTCAGCACAAAGAAATCCAGCTGATGTTATGGAATTTTTAATTTTAAGAAGAGAGAACATATCTCAGCAATACAACTATTATAATTAAAGTATTTGGGAGAATAAGCTGCTGAGGCAGCTGATGCTAATTTCAGATACATTTTGTTATAAAATTATTTTTTTAAGTCCTCCCTGAAATTCATTTTAAGATATTGCCCTAACTTTGATGCTGTCAGGTTATAGATTATTAAGTCAAAAAGAGGAGTTTCTTAACAGTAAAGCGTTGGTATTTTAGACCTGGAATTTTTTCATTTCTATAATGGGATGAAAGATTCTACTCAATCATATGGGTCTGTTTGATGCGTTATTGAAAGTCCCAGTGATTAACCAGCAGAGCTGCTAGTGTGTGATTATTCACACTTGCTCCTGCTGGTAACGGTCCAAACTAGAAAAGATCTGTAAGCTTCTTGTATGCAGGTGCTGACTATGAACAAATCCATGGGTCTTTTAACCACAATTTGAGGTGGAGTGTATTTAAGCTAGGGCTTTAGACGGTTGTTTGGGGAGTTTTTTTGATGTATATTGTGATTGGTTTGGTTTCGTTTGGTTTTTTATTAGTATTTACAAGCAAAATTTAGTAACTGTTTCTCATGATTTTGAAACACTATAGCACTTCCAGTAGGGTTTGTGGTGTAGGTTGTTTGGTTTGTTGTTCTGTATGAATCTGCAATTCTCCTCCTTTTTCCTCTTCTTAGTATTTAAATTGTGCAGTAGATACAGTTTTTTAATCAATATTCGATCAGAAAATTGTTCTGCTGTGCACTTTGTCATAAATTAAGCAAAACATACAGAAAGGCAGTTTTACTGCTTTTATTGTCTTTTGCAGAGAGCTCTCAGGCAGGTAACAATGTCAGATGAAATGACAAGGGCATAAATTCTTTCTGTTGCACTTTGACATGTTGCAACAAAACACGTGAAAGCTACAGTCTTTTGGTTGGGAAGGGTGATTTGCAGGAAGGATTTCAGTTCCTCAGAGCTGGAGTTGGTGACAGGAGTGGTTATTGACTTGCCCTTTCTCATAGTTGTGTCATGTTTCGTGAGCCTTTGAAAAGAAGATATCAGAACAAATCCTGAGGCTCAAAGTGGCATAATGTTACGTGGTAAGAAGTATTGACCAAACTGATTTTATGTTGTACACAAAATGATAGTTTTACTTCTTGCGAAGGGAAGGTCAGCCCAGAATCAAAATATGATTAAATAGGAGAAAAATAACTTCTTTCACAGGTGGAATTCTTCAAATATTCAGAGGAAAAATAATGGAGATCACTGGATCATGTGGTTGAATACCACAAAGATACTCTTAACCAGCCAATATGAAATTTTAGTTCCAGAATTTAGGGCAAGTACTCATCAAACTCTGAAATTGTAGAGGTACCCTCTTGAATTTTTATGAAAGCCTTTTGTGTTTTGAAAAACTATTAAATGAAAGTCTCATTTAAGTCCTGCATAAGGTCCAGGCTGGGGCTCAACCCTAGAAATGTCTTTAAAGAATCCATAGTGTAGCTGTATCTTCCATGTACGTCATAGTCAGTAAAGTCCCACCACCTCCTTTTTTCTTCTTCAAATGTCATAAAATATGTTTTCCTGTACCATTTCAGTGTTTTGCTTTTATAATCATATTCTTGTTTGCTGTCTGATACTGAGCATAGCAATGAAAAAAATATGATGCCATTCTGCAGGGGAAACAGAATATATTACACGCTACAGAACTTCAGTCCCACACTTCTCTCCTGTAATTTAAATCTTAGTATTTTTAGACCGTTGATGTAGTTAGTGGTTTCTAGTGCCAAGTAAGACAGATTGTTTCACAGCAGGTAAACACTATTTTGGATATTACAGAAGCTTTCTTAAAATCATATTTGAACTTACAGAGACTTCAATCTGTATAACAAGATTTCAAGTACTCAAAAAACACCCAACAAAAACCTCACCAAAACAACCCTCACTCTTTTTCTGATATTGTTTAATGTCCTTTTTGATTAAACATATTTTTTTTTCCTAGTTCAAATTTAACAGGACTTACTCCTTGGAGACATTGGCTTGAATATTGGATTTCTGCTGCGTGTTCATTGCTCTCCTTTATTAGTTTATGTGTCATGAAGCTTTCTGCCTAGGTATCTGTGGAGTGGCCAATTACATTTTTAACAAAGCTGCTTAGCTCTCTCCCATACATATGTCATAATTTCTTCCCTGAAAAACACAAGCAGACATAGAAATACTTTTTCTGCCTTTTCTTGTATTTGAATTACTGTATGGAGCCTGGAATTACCCACTGGAAAAGGCAAAACATAATGCAGAATGCAGAAACCGTAGGGTATCTGGCAGGGTGCTCTCAGAAGCCAAAGCTGTGAATCCATGAACTGGCGCTGCCCATACTGTAAACTTGGGTTTCTGCCTCTTCTGCCTTGACTTCCGTAACTGCTTTTGAAGGGGATTTCTTCTTCTCACTGGACATTAGGGTGACAGTATAGAATATCTGATTGCTAATTTATAGTTTGATCTGATTTGTTTCTTCAGGAATTGATAGCAATGTCTAGTATATTTTACTGATGCAGCCAGTGAGGAAATGTGAGGTGTATCAACACTTATCTTAAGATGGGTTTTAACATAGGGGAAGAATCTGTAACAGCATTTCTAAGGATGCAAGGGAATTGCTGAAAGATACAAACATTGATTTCTTTGTTAATTTCTACGAGTGACCATAAGCCAAGGGTATCTGGCGCTTAAGTGCTGGGAGCACTGTAGAGGAATGTGTATGGTTTCATTTGCTTTTATAACATGCATTTAATCATTAGGCATTTGCTTATAATTGGCATTTTTCTTCTTTTTCTTTTGAAACCATGGCAATCTAGAGCATTGGACACACCCCATAGTGTGATTAAGGCTCTTTTTTTGGTAATATGTAGTATTTAGCACTTAACTGCATTACCCGAGACCAGCCAAAATAGGACCAACAAGATGGGATTAATGTATTCACAGAAAATTAGGCATACACATATATTAAAAATAAAAAATCAGTAATTTGAGTACATTTTTATATAAATATGTAGACATTTTATAATTTCTCTGTAGTATTAGGGTAGTAAGATAATAGCTCCACCTTAATTTTCTTCAGAAGGGCTTAAAAAAAAAGAGAAAATGGATCCATCAGAAAAAGTAGTCCTTCTCAGGAGATTCAAAGTTAAAAACAAGGGGCATCTCCAGATTTGACTGAAAATTGCCAAAATCTTGTCTGTAGCTCTTGAAAGACTCTAGACAGAATAATGTTGTCTGGCAGAATAAGCTTGCTTGATGAGTTTTTTGTCCACGTAAACTGTTCTCACCGGATGTTGCTCTCCTAAGTCTGTTAATATCCAAAAGAAGCCATTAACTAAATATATCCAGAAGAAATTTTAGGACTCTTCCTATGTTGATAAAGATAATAAAACAATAGATTAAAATAATAAAATTACATTAAGGTCTTTCAAATTGTTTAGCCTTTGTTGCCTTTTGTAGAGCAGACTTGAGCTGTAACTGTCCAAGTCAGTTGGAATATGAACTTAGAAAACTTACTGTGCATTAAAACAAGCTTGATACCAGTTGTCTTTTGAATTTGGAGAGTAGAATTGCAGAGTTTGTGAGCAGCCAAGTTCCATAATGTGTGATGGGGTTTGTTGTTGTTGTTTGGGTTGTTGGGGGTGTTTTTTAAACCTTTTATAGAGTTACAGCTTTTTTTCCCTCTAAAGAATACCTTTTTTTTTAGCTGCAGTCTTGTTTTGTTTCAGAAAATGGTATTAGTACAAATAGAATGAGCTAATATGTTTAATTTCAGTAATCAACAGGTACTTTTGTAGGGAAATAATGTTTGTTTGGGTTTTTTTCTTTCAGTTCTTAGGTGAAAGCTTTTTTGCTGTTTTGCAGCCAGTGTTTGTCCGCCAAGGCGATTCTAGTGGTTAAATGCAGGTCTGTTTCATCAGCATAATGCTGCTTTGCTGTTAGCAATTATTTTCTTTCAGGGTTTGCCAATTAAGCCAGCACTAGTGAAAATGCACCTAATTTGTCAAGAAATGGCAGGATGAAATATAGGGGCCATTAGAATAGTCGGGAAAGAGAAAATTCAGGAAAAGCATACGTGAGAAGTGGTGATACTTGGTCAGTCCCTATGGCATTTTCATTCTGGTTATGCCTTCATCCACTGGGGATGATGGAAGAAGTGTAAAGAAATCGGTTGTAAGTGATGGCTCATCTGCATCCTATTATGTATTTTAAAAATGTAAAATATTGCTTTGGAAGAAGCTGCTCAGGAACTTTTGTTAGTAGTGCACAAATTGTTTTCTCTTGTT
Source organism: Laterallus jamaicensis coturniculus (assembly GCA_022605575.1). Classification (NCBI taxonomy): domain Eukaryota; kingdom Metazoa; phylum Chordata; class Aves; order Gruiformes; family Rallidae; genus Laterallus; species Laterallus jamaicensis. Next base: position 26,476,733 of record JAKCOX010000008.1, read on the forward strand.
CAGGTGATTTTTATTTTTTTAATTTTTTTTCCCCCTCCTTGGCTCAGCAGGTTTGTGTTTGGCACAAGTGGTTGTTGGTGAATGAGGTTGTGATGGCTTAGCTGGTCACTCGTTTGTTACCTGCTGTCTGCGTAGACCAAATTTGCTCAAAATTCAGACTTACAGACTTCAGGTTTTCTAGTAAAGTCCTTAAGCTTTAGAAGGAACTGAATAAAGAAATAGGTTAAGCTGAACGTATAGCTACTTTCTGTAAAACAAAACGAACTTAATCTGTGGTTCCTGGAGAGGGTAGAAGTGTAATAGAGAAGGCGTTGAAGCAAGACAAGAGTAGGAATGGCTTGACTTGGAGAAGCTAAAAATGTTTCAAAAACTCCTCTATTAAACATATATATATACATATATAAATTTTCAAATTGAAATTACTTTAGACTTTATATTATTTTGGATTTCATTATGCATAACAGCATATCATGGTGTACCACAAACGGCTTGAATTTTCTCACTTGGACTGTGCTGGATACCTGTAGTCCCACAGCTTCAGCCTGTGACCGCTCCCAGTCTCTGCAGTAGCTCTGATTTCCCTCAGCAGAGCTGAGGGAAGACCCCTCTTTGGAGAACCCAGGCTCACTTGTACTATGGTGTTTAATCAACATGTCTTACTAAAACTAGTACAAAAAGGAGTATCATAAACTTACGATACTTACTCTTTTTCAAGTGGTCTCTGTGAAAACAAAGCTCCTTTGGTGCACTCACCACTGTGCATGAATGGGTGGAGGAACGTCTGCAAAGTGTGCAGTCCTGGTGGAGGAGGAGCATGTGAGAGATCTAAGGAAATGTTGAAGGAGACCATGAATCAATTAAAAATTAGACAAGATGTAGATAGTAATGGAAATAGCATATGCAGGTTTAACGGGTGATTAAAAGGAATTGGCTTTTTTAAACCTAAAAGCCAGCAATGAGGTGATGTACAGTTATTTCCCACAGGAGGAAAGAACTATCAAGAAATCACTAAAGCTGTTTAAAGAAAAGAACATCTATTGGTAGAAGCAGGAAAATGTACAAAGTATTTGATGTATACAGTGAGGTAATGGAGAAGGAGTCCTGCCAAGGCAGTGAGATTCTGGAACGTCGTTACGTAAGGTTACTAAAGCATCCTCCCTAGACCCCCTCTAATGTTAAAATAATTTGATCAGTCTGTAAAAAAAGTCTTTGTGGTACAATTTTCTTTGATAGCTGAGAAATACACCCAATTATCAGGAAAAATCAGTTTTGGTCCTGCTTTCCCTTTGTATTTGTCTGTGTTGGATATTGTTTTCTTGACAGGATTTGAGGAAGATGAGTTTTGTGTATTGTAGGTCTTGGCATGCGTTGAAACAGTAGATGGGAACCACTGTGTCTCCATGTTTGGAGTCACAGGAGCTGTGCTGTTTTCCTCCACCTAACAGTCAGACTAGTTAGTTTAATGACTTGATTTTAGGGAAGTTTGTCTGGTTTGTGTCTAGGAATGAGATACAAATTGGTGTATGTTTTTGAAATACATGAGGTGGTGTTCAAGGTTGGGCTAAAGCAAACATCTTGTTCCAAGGATGCAGATTTGTACACTTGATTAGCTTGTTAAAAGTTTGGGTGTTACTCTGTTCTTAATAAACTTACATGATTGACATTTATTAGCCAGATCCCTCAAAGCTTCCTATCTTTTCATGCTGATCCTAGGAGACTTCAAATGGTCATCGTGACAGATAAAAGAGCAGGGTTTTTTGAGCCTTTTCTTAAGTATTAAAACAGGCTTTCCCTACAGGCCATTTATTTTCCTGTGTAAAGCATCTAGCTTTGCAGAAATACAACAAGCTAGAGGGAACATCATTGTTATTACTAGGCTGAAGATAATGACATTGACTTGAGGTCTTCTGACAGGGAATGTGGAAAATATTAAAGTGGAAAATATCGGTGGCAGACCCTTAGAAACAAAAGGATCCCTTGGGGAAAAAAGTGGTTGGGTGTAAACAACAAAAAATGGCTTCTATCCTGTTTTGTGGTGGTGGTTGTTAGGCTGTCCTCATCCCTCCTGTACTTTGTAAATACTGGATCTCACGTGCAGACTGGGAGGAAAGACAGTGCTATTCCAAGATAAGAGCTTTCAGCTAGGATACTGCTCCTCATGTCATCTAGTCGCTTATTTAAAAGATACCTGGTTCTTGTCTAGAATCTGAAATCTGATCTAATATATTTCAATCTGCTGTGCCTTCAGCAAATTTGGCTACAGTTGCTGCTGGTGGTTGGTTGCTGGACTGCTAAAGGTGTATCAGTGACCTCTGTGTTGGTGCTTGTGCACAGATGCTCAAGTTTCTGTAACTCATGGAGGAAAAAAACTTGCATTTGCTGACAGTCTCTGATAAAGTACGAACAGTAAATGAGTCTAAATAACATTGACCTGCAAAGGTCTGTGGTGCATAGGAGCAGAAAATGTAGGTAATCGCCACAACTGTTTTTGTAGTGATGAGCGGGGACAAAGTGAAGACAAGAAAAGGCAGCAAATAACTTTCTTTTAAAATATTTTTCCCTTGTTTTTAAGGTTTAGTCTTTGGTCTTGTAACGGTCAGTGAGCTGGTAGAGTTCTGTGTATTTTGCAGCCTTAATTTTGTATATATTTTTCATACTAGAGCATTTTGGTGTGAGGATTGGCGTGGATTATTATCCTGCAATGTTAATGCACAGCAGCAAACTTGGCTTCCAACTGTGTATGTGTAGTTCTGTGGGAAACATAGGGAAACTGCCTCTCTAATGATACAGGTTCTTCTATTGGGTTTGCCTGGCAGGATTTGGGAACGGGGGAGGGGGAGCTACAGAGGCAGCTTCTATGAGAAGCTTCCCCTGTGTCTGGCAGAGCCAATGCCAGCAGGCTCCAAGACAGACCCGCTGCTGTCCAAGACCAAGCTCATCAGCAATCATGGACTACTCTGGAATAATGGAGTTTAAGAAGAGGAAAAAACCTGGTGTGGAAAAGCAGTCAGAAAGAGGAGTGAGAATATGTGAGAACTACTCTGCTGCACCAAGATCAGTGAAGGAGGAGAGGCAGGAAGTGTGCCAGAGCAGATATTCCCTTGTAGCCACTGGAGAAGACCATGGTGTGGCAGGTTGTCCCCATAGAGGTCCATGGTGGAGCAGATACCCACCTGCAGGCTATGGAGGACCCTATGCTGGAGCAGGTAGATGCATCTAAAGGAGGCTGTGACCCCATGGGAATTCTGCACTGGAGCAGACTCCTGGCAGGATCTGTGGCCCCATGGAGAGAGGAGCTCACATTTGAGGAGGTTTGCTGGCAGGGCTTGTGACCCTGTGGGAGACCAGGCTGGAGCAGTCTGTTTCTGAGGGTCTGTACCCCCAGGCAGGGGCAGTTTGTGAAGAGCTGTAGCCTGTGGGAAGGACTCTTGTTGGAGAAGTTTGTAGAAGACTGTCTTCTGTGGGAGTGACCCCAAGCTGGAGCAGCAGAAGGATATGAGGAGCCTTCCTCCTGATGGGGAAGGAGAGGCAGACACAATGTGTGACAAACTGACAACAGCCCCCATTCCCTGTCCCTCAGTGCTCCTCAGAACTGGGGCTGGTAGGGCAATTGGGAGTTAAGTTGAGCCTGGGAATAAGGGCAGAGTTTTTTCCATTTTAAGGCTTGGTTTCATTTTCTTATTACCTTACTCTGATTTGATTGGCAATATATTAAACTAATTTCCCCAAATTGAATCTGTTTTGCCAGTGATGGGTGAGCGATCCCCACTGTCCTTAAGTAGACCCATGAGCCTTTTATTTTCTCTACCTGTCCTCAACTTAGGAGGGCAGTGACAGAGCAGTTTTGGGGGGCATCTCGTGTTCTGCAGACTAGGACTGTAAGCTGAGTAGTAGCATGTTCAATCTAGAACTCCAGGATTTATTTTACTTGCCTTTTTTGGGGTTTCATGGTGGGATTGGGTTGTTGACACTGTTTGAACAATAGGTTTTTCTATCCTGATGATTTTCTCTGAAGCCACCACAGAGTTGAAGCTTCAGGTTTCATTGTGAAACCCGAGGCTTTTATAGATTTGCTTGATGTAGGAACTGGAATATTTAAGTAAATGTCAAGTAACATGGATATTTCTGCTTTAAGCCCATGAGAGTTTGACAATATTGAGGCCTATGTGTACTGATAATATTAAAGTAATGCTGTAGTCCCATTTCCAATGGTTTCTAGGAATCTGATGAGTGAGTTGGCAATAATGAGTCAAATCTGCCTTCATACATAGGGATGAGGTGTATATTGCAAAGTGGAAGTCGTGACTGACATCTCGGCTACCAGCTCATGGACCTGTCCATTCTTGTGAGCCATTCAGGCGAGTAGAGAATCACAGTGGGGTGAGAAGAATCCTGGCATGCAGGTACTACCAGCATCAGCCAGTTTTCAGTTATGGGAGCTGTTCAGACTGAAATGGTTCTACCTCTGTGCTTAGCAGCTTTATTGGGAGAAAGGAAATCCGTTTTCATTCTGCCAGGTTTCAATCCTGCTGCTGTTTGCTCTTGGTTAAGAGCATGTTTGGCCTTAAAGTCTGCTCCTCTTCTCTTCTGAGAGTGGATGTGTTAATACTTACTGGGAGCATACGGATCTCAGAATTCTCGCATCAGAATGCAATACCTTTGAGACCATTGAAACATTTCCTGGTACATAATTTGGAAAGGTCTGGGTCTCTTGAGGGTAGGCTGTTAGGGTTTTGTCAGATGCGTCTCTGTTTAATTTCAGTTGGCAGTCAGCTATCAGATGTTCATTTAGGAGGGCTTTCTAATGCTCTTGCTCATTTTCCTATTCTGTGCTTTTTTGACAGCTGCTCTTCTGGGTATAGTTTTTTAACTCTTGCATTAAATTAAGTGTACTCCTTCCCACAGACTTTTCTTGGAATCTGCGTGGTATGCGTTGTGTGAATGTATATGACCGTGGGCATCTTCTTCCATGCCTGTATCTTTGAGCTCTTGCAGTAGCTGCTCAAGCTTGGTAGGACCCTCAGCTTCTAAAACAAAAATACTGTTAATAAAGAAAGCAATTTAAGGAAAGGGGGGAAAAAAAAAAAGTACAAGAAACCAGCATTTCCATTCCACGGTGTATGTTGATGATCTCATGCTTACAAATCCTGTATAGTCTACATTTCCATTACGGTGGTTCTACAAATGGCACCCATATTTTCTGTTTCAATATGGCGTGCAGTTTTCAAGTGCAGAAGGATTTAGAGGCTGAAATTCAATGCAGGCTCCTGTAGACCACTTCTAAGATCCCAACACCCCGATGAAGTTTTGCTCACTTGCAAATAAAGAGGGTGTTTTTTGCCTAGCAACAAGCTCTGCAGTTTTTACCTGAGGATCAAAACCACAAGTGTGTTTGTTCAGCCTTTTGCGTCACTTCAGTACTGAAGATTTTGACAGTCAAATCATCGCTGACATTTCTGTTGATGTGCAAGAAAGAGAATAATCCAGTATGTTTTTCCATAGCATTGCTGTCACTGCAGGGCTGACAATAGAAGAAAAGTGCATTCATCACTGCATGACCAGATATCCTAGAAACGTGTGGAAGAGAGATGCATTTTCAATCCAAATGTCTCACTCTTAATGGCTATTTTCTGACTGAGTCCTTTTTGCTATTTATATTCTCCCTGAAGTATTTTATATAGACCCGAGTCCATTTGACAACCCACCCAAACAACCAGAAGTGTATTTTACGTATTGTAGTATGTAACTGATTAGTCATCACTTGTAAATTGCCTAAGGGAGGAGGGGGAGGAAATTTATATTAAGGGAAGGTGAAGAGCTTGATTGTGCTATATGTTGAGTTCTTCCTGACGTTTTAACCGCCTCCCAGAAGATAATAATGAAGGATTTATTTTTTTAAGAATCATCCTAAGGAACACTGTCATAGGTCTTGAAAAATGGCAGCTGCACACTGTAAGCTTATTTTCTAGTTGGTTGTGTTTTCTTGGGGAAATTTATGGAGGGTTTTTTGTTGTTTTAATTTAAGATTCTGTGGTCCTTTCATACGTTGCCAATGAATAATGATGTTGGCTTCGGACATCTTAAGTGTAAGAATATGAGGAACTCTGTTTATGAAGAAATATGTCTTTGGTAAAGCATGATAAGATTATGTTGAGGATCTGTGGCACAAGACCATAAGTGCTGTTTATTGGAGTCTTGGCAGATCATTTCAGTTGCTGGATACGATACCCTTTGTTTAGTTGTTTTGTTGTCTGTTTTTTGTTTTTCTCTGTCTGTTTGTCTTCTGAATAGTTAATTCACAACACATGGGAACAGTGAAGAATTCTGAAATTGGGGTGTTTTTTTAGTCTTCTGATTTTGGTACAGCTATCTGGTTTTCTATTTTTCAGTTAGTTTTGGAGGTTTGCAATTGCTCTGGCTAGAAGTTTTCCTGGTGAAACTAATACTTTTTATTTCCTTGGGGCTTTTGGTTTGTGTTTGGTTTTGCTTGATGGATTTTTTTTTTCTTCTCTTTTGTAAAGTGTGAGGCAATGGGTTAATGGAAGGGTTAAAGATTTTTATGTCAGTGGTTTATTTGCTCTTTTCTCTCTGAGTATTGACTCCATGAAATACATTTGCATGTGCTTGAGTCATTAGGCATAATTTTCCATATTGTTCCTTTGCCACTCCCATCACGATCTTGGAAGTATGCTTGTAATGAAATAAAATTTCTGACAGTGTCCAGTGAGAAATACCAACAAGCGAGTGGGAAGACATACTTTGTATTATTCTATACAAAATTAGTGGTTTGAAGAAATATTTTTATGTATATATATATACCGCTATAGTGATAGTTTATAGAAATGCCTGCTGGTCCCCTCTATACGCCTGAGCTCCCAGAGAAGGCAGGACTTGATTTTTGTGAAAGGCTAAATTACATTTCTGGCACATTAATTCAGCAACCTTAACTAGGTGAGTTCCAGTGCGCTGCCACGTACCGTACAGCAATTGCAACCCTGCACAACTGTGCCTCATAAACAAGGAGTCTGATGCCAGAGTGGGATGATTTTCAGTGTTTGGTGGTTTGGGTTTTTTTTCCCTCTGAAGTAGAATGATACGTTTCCTCCTGTTTTCTGTTTTTTTTATATTTGCTCTAATTCGGTCAACTGTGACTCACGAGCACGCCTTGAAGAGGTGCCTGTTGTACCAGGACAGTCGGCACACAGCCGTGGCTTGTAAATCAGTCCCACTCATGCCAAAAATCTCCCTTTTCTGTCAGAGACTGCTATTCAGCTGGCAAGCGCAATCCTGATGAACAACATATATTGTATTGCTGAGGCAACTCTTTCTTCAGGTTTATTTTCTGAACTATAACCTAGAGATCTCCTTTTTCCTCCTGATGCAGTACTGCAAAAGAAGGTGTTAGGTTGTTTGGGTGTTTTTTGCTGGTGGCTGTTTGAGGAATAGGATTTTTTTCCTTCTCTTCCCCCCCCATTCATGATCATTTCAACTTTTATTCAGCTTATTAAATGAGCATCTCGATTCACCACACTGGCAAAGCAGGTCGCTTTGTAAAAGTGACCTCGCTGCTTTTTCACTAGTGTTTGACTACTGAAATTTTCGTTGGAGCAGAACCTGTAGTTAAAAAGCAAGCAGGTCCTTTCTCCTCATACCCTCATTGATTTCTGTTGAAGCAAACAGATGAGCTTATATATAAATATGTATATATGCTTTTTTTAATGAAAAGTGCTGGAATTCACTAAAAAAGGTTAAAATTGAAGTGAGTAATCTTCAGTGCATAATGCAATTGTTAATTTTAGCTCCTTGCGTAGGAGCTGTTATGACTTGAACAGCCGGCTCTAGCCTTCATTAGAGAAGAAGCAGGCAGTTTTGAGACAGGTGGAGCTGGATCAAGCTGTGAAAGTGATTTGCTTGAAGCTGGTCATTAGTGTTAGAAATCTGGTCCTATCTATTGCATCCTTACCTTGTACCATGATTGTTACCGTTGTTATTTACTTTTCGTCTTTTTCCAGGTTGACTATGATCCGTCAAACCCTCTGAAGGACCAGCATGGAGATTGGCGCTCTGAACTGTTAATGGGGACATGGGACTCACATTGTCATTGATCATTTGTGTGGACTTAACCAGTGAAGAGCAACAGAAGACGCTAGAAAGACAGTGGGAATTATAGCAGTTTTTCCAGGTAAATGGCTGCTTCTGGGTGTAATTGTTTTTTGTGAACACCGTGTAAGCATGTAGATGATCCGCGGGCTATTGTGCCTGTAAAGGACTCGTGCATGTATGTGAATTTCTTCAGGATTCTCCTCAACAAATTAAGGGTTATGTAACACACCAGTTCCAGGTCCTGCCATTCATCAACTGCTGAATTTTTAGCAGAGAGGTTCAAGTTTCAGTTGTGGCTGTGGAATAGCCAATACCATGGGGACTTCCTGGGGAGGGCGGTGGGAGGAAGGGGGAACAACTGAAAGCTTGGCTTGGCTTACTGTGGGCTAAATTGTGAGCTTCATATTCCAGTGAGTTTATTTATGAACTGTGTAGCTTCATTTCTTCTCCAACGGGAGAAGTATGTGGGAAAGGTTTTGTTACTTTATTTGCTTACAGTGTCAAAACAAAAGCAAAAATTGGAAGAAATAAGTTTTTAAAACTCTGTATTTTATTTTTCACTTAAAACAGAGCTTAAAAAAAAAGAAGGTAAATGATATCAGATCTGTTGAATATTAATTACAGGCTGTAAAAAAGAGACATGCTGAAGTGTGGGTTTGCTTACTGGCCACTGTTTCACTGTTGAGAATTGGCAAGGTATTGCAAAAGACCCTTTCTCAAATAACTCCCTTTCTCAACCACAGTTGTTTTTCTTGAAGATACTTCTTAAGCCAAATGGATGAGGAAAGAAAATTAAATTATTCATGAGTCTCATTTGACAACTGATCAGTGGGGGAGGCTTCAAGAGGGAGCTGGGGGGGAGAGAGAGGAAAAAAAGAGAGAAAATAATAATAGGCTTTAACTTTGAAAAGCCTTTAAATCTTCTGTACAACAACCCATTGTGAGCTGAGAGTAAATGCAGTTCAGCTAGGATATCTTCATTAGAAATACCTGCCAAGGGCTTCCTGTAGGATTTTCATAGTGCTGGAGAGTGACATGGGGTTTGGGAAGAGGCTTAGGATTTTAATAATGGAGCTGTCAGTTTGATGCCTGAAAACGTTGACCCCAAGAGCTTTATTGCCAAATTTAGATTTCATATTTATTTTTGAATTATTGATTCTTCAAATAAATAAATTTTTTAAAAACTGATATTGAGCACCATGGGCTTCTGCTATGTAGAAAAACCATGATTGAGTGCTAAGAACAGTCATGTTACTCATGCTCAGTTTTTATTTCTGTTTGTTTAACTGTCCTGTCTTATTTAAAACCAAAACAAACCCAAAAAATCTAGAGGAGGGGAGCACTGCGATCCCAGAGACCTGGAAGTCTGAATGAGTCCTTCCTGCCTCCTCCTGCTGAGCTCTGCAGCAGAGGGTCCCTTGTCATCCCTTCCTGCACCTCTGCAGTCCTGGGGCTGGGCTGGGCGGGGGAACAGGGCTGAGGAATCGCAGCACCTCACCTTAAATCTGCTCTCCGCCAAGACTGTGTAGCTCAGAGCACTGCTTGTTTAACCTCAGCAATTCTTTGTTATCCAGTATCGTTGATTCGGTACATCTCTTGAGCTGGGACATATGTAGCTATCCACTCTCAAGCTGCATATTTTTGGTTTGTTTACCAAAGGAAATGAAATTATTTGGGAATTTAAAATAAATAAATAAAAATTCACCTCCAGTGTTTTTTTGTGTGTGTGTGTGTGTCGTGATATCTTGACCTTTCAGGTCACCAAATCTTGTTATTTTAATTTCTGTCTGGAAGAATGTCTGAGCAAGGTAAATTGAACCAGGAGACAGCAGAGGAAGCTGCAAAAGAGCAGGAGACTGCCATCTCCGAAGCGAACCAGGACAACTGTATCCTTAATAAATCTGAAAGCTCGGAAGTAGAGGAGAAGGAGGAGAAGCTGAGCGATGCCAAGACAGAGCTGCAGGTAAGAAAAGAATAGTGAATGGGTGCGGTAAATATCAGTATGTTACCATCACCTTTCCAATTGTATGACCTCTTCCATTGCCTATGCTTCCCCTATTTTTTTCTCTCATGATTTTAAGACTGCTTCTCTATTTTATTTTTTAAAATTTTTTATTTTGTTTCTATTTTTTGATCCTTTTATCTCCTTATAAAATAAATGCTATTCACTGTTCAAGCTCTCTAGGCTGCTTTCTGTGTTGTTAATTTTTTTTTCTGAGAAGTTAATTCCTAGATGTCTGTTTAAATCTTGGTGAAATATTTGACTGTTTTCCCTCTTTGGGGATTTAGAAAACTACGTTGATCTCATGAATTTACAGGTAATGCTAATGAATAATTACTTAATGTGTGGTTTGGTTTGTAGGTGTTACTGCCAACAAAAAGTTGTTATGCAAAGCCTAAGAAGGTAATTTGATAAGAAGACTTTGTCGGATGAGGGGGTTTTAATCCTTTTTGCTCAATCGAATATAAAAATAAAGGGGGAGGCTACAATTTAAGAGGAATTTGGAGAGGGGGAGCATTTACTTAAGTATGCCTTTTTTTACATTTTTATTATATGCAAAATCACAGAACACAGTGCAGTGTGTTCTCATTGTTTATGCCTGTTCCTAAAATGGATTGAGCGAGCAGAGATGATTCTTTGTTTTCCCTGCTTTCCAGATTGGGTTTGGGGAAGTTGTTTTTGCTATCATCAACCGATTAAAATGTCATTTAGGAGTGATTTAGTATGTCTATTGGTAATGCTCTTGTTATGCACATCTTCCCCTGAAGTGATAACTGCTTCTCTCTTTTTGCTGTACCCAGAAACGAGGTGCAAATCAGAACCAGCAGAAAAAGAGATCCAAGGTAAGAGTCCATCTCTGTTTGGAATTGCATGCCATGGAGTATAAAAAATTTCAAACAAAAGTCTGTCTGCAGTTGAAATGATGGCCTTTCATCACTTGTGTGTGGGGTGCTTTTTCTTTTTTTTTCTTCTCGGTGTTTTTTATTTCGTTTGGTTGGGTTTTTTCTCCCCCTCATCCCATAATCTTGTTGCATAAATGCAGAAGACATCCACTAGATAAAAATGTGTCAGTCTCCCTTTCATTTATCCATCATGCTTTCATGCTGCTGGGCTTGCTGTGTGTTTGGGTTAGATGGTTTGTGTGCTTCTATGTGCCACTGGGGAAGGAATAAAAACTCATTCCTTTTGCTTTAGTAATTAACATTTTTGTTTGAATTTTGTTTTAATGGTCTAATCTTTACATAAAGAAGCAGAGAGTGACTAGATCCTTGGGGAGTACGTGGGTGGGAAAGAAGCTTCTAGGAACAGAAAAACCCCAACCCAAACCCCTTATTTTAATTTAACGAGTGCAGATCTATAAAACTTGCACATCTTATTTGCCCCTGTTCCTTGGATGTAATACTACTTGAAGAAGAGGAGGGATAGGGGAGAAACCCAAAGCAACCAACCAAACCCAAAGCCAAATGACAGAAGGAACCTTAACTTTATGTTAAATTACCTGTATCTGTTCTTTGCCATTACAATTTTTGGTTGAAGTGGGTGAACTGTATCAGAAGTGATTGAAAGCAAAAGGAACCTACCACTTCCCCTGCGTGGCAAATGGCTCATTGCTTAGAATCCTTTTCTATCCTCACAGAAGGCAGATACAATTTAGCTGGCTGGCTGGGTGGTAGTTATTTGGGATATTTAGGGACAGCTGACATGTACAGCTGATGTGACTTGGGGGTCAGTATGTTCTCTGCTTTGTCTTCTCTCTCTTACTCAGTCAGGAGCTAAAGGAAAGCTTGTCCGGAGTCTTGCTGTGTGTGAAGAGTCATCCCCTCGCCCAGGAGCGGAAAATATTCATGATAATCAGGTAGACTTGCAATCATTGCTGTTAGCTGCATGGTTGACCTTCGTGTTCAGTTGCATGATTATGTTACTTAATTGGGCATTTAGTAATGTCTTTCTTGGGGGAAGGATTACATCCAACAATGAACACATTTTTATGACGTTATCTGGTTTAGCGTGAACTTTATTTTGAAATACTAGTTTTACACTATATCACAGGGTGTTGTTTGCTTTTTTTTCCAGACCCCCTGAAAATTTCAGCAAATGGAAAAGAATTCAAAAGAATTCAGATTTTAAAACTTAAAAAAAGTAACAATCAGAAAGAATATTAATACGCTCTTTAAGGCTATCACTTTTGAGGCTGCACCAGACACAGTTATGAATATGCTCTGGTTTCTGGTTCCTCTGAGACTCCAGTTCATATCAGTGTCCCCCTTCACATAAAATTCACAGGTCCTTTGCTCTTCAGTACACTTCAGTGGAGCAAAGGATGCCCCTTACTGACTGGCATTCATTTTCTAAACTCTTGCTGTAGATTTTTCTGGTATCAAAAAGCGTGTATTTGAGTTTCTGTACCGGTAGTGTTGTATTCCCAGCAGCTGGTAGAGTTCTGTCTCCTGCACCTCTCACCATGGACAATAACGCTGGTGGCAGTCTTTGTAGACTAACTTAAAAAAATACTCTAAAAAGCAAAAATAAAAACCTCAAACGGTCTTCTTGGCTTGCCCGGTAAGAGCAAGGCTTTAAAAAAAAAACCAAACCAAAACCAAAATAGTATGAGCACTGCCTATAATTTCTGAGATGTTTATGTGCAAGTGAGATCAGCCATCAAGAGAGCTTGAGCAAGCGACTTCTTGTGAGCTTAGCACAAAAAAACCAAACCACATTTTTTAAGTGGTTTCCTTTTACAGTTTCCTTTATTGACTTGAAATAAAACAAATCCAGCTCGCCTCTTAACTCATAAGTATAGAGAAGTCTTTCTTTTTTTTTCTTTTAATTTTTATTCTTTTTTCTTTTTTTTGAAAGAGGAAAAACCAGGTTGTTTAGCAGGGGGACGTCTGCGTGTTCTACTGCTCTACGTGGATGCTTACGCAGTAGACGAGCAGGTTATTTTATCAGTTGTTCCGTTGTAGGTATACGCTTTCTGCTTAACTTGCCTTACTCAAGATGCGTGGCACTCAGTCTGCTTTCATTTGTATTTTCTATTGTTTAATGGAGAATGACAAGGAGAATAACACAAAGAGATTGTATTAAGCATTGCACGGTAGTTTATAATGTACTGCACAGGATCGGTTTTAACTGTCAGAAAGACTGGCAGGTTTAGAGGTAAAATCCCTGCCCGGATTGCACCCTGACACCAGGCAGAGGAGGCGATCCTGTTAAAAGAACAGCCTCTGGTCTTAAATCTTTGCTGTGGTTGGTCAAAAGGTCAGGTTCTTTGGCCATATCAGAATATTTATGGGAGATAAAATGTCCTTCCTGGACCACCAAACTCCCCCACACCTCCCAGTGGTCCTTTTCTAAAGACACAATTGCCTTTGTGAAATTAATTAGATAGGAATTGCAGTTTTGCTGTCCTTTTACCATTCCTTTGCCATGGAAAGCTGGACTTGCAGGCTCCTCCTTGGACTGGCTGAAGGATACAGGAGGTTTTGTGTCAAACCAAATTGCTTTGTTTTCATTTTAAAGGAGAAAAGGCTGATTTTTTTTTTTTTTGTTTGGATTATTTTAATTTTATTTTTTAACTATTATTTTATCTAAATGGTTTACAAAGCACAGGGAATTAATTACCAGAGAATGTACGGTACATTGCCAGAACTACTGAGTATGGATTGTACTGCAGACTTGATGTTTGTATTTATATTTGAATACTTGCCTTCTTTTTCCTGTATAGGGAAAACACTTGTTTACCTGTATTACTTGATCTTGAACGCTTACCTGATGGTTCACAATGTCCTTACCTAAAAATAATGTTGCCTTTAATGTTATACTATTGACCAAGAAGTGTATTATTGCAATTCAAACATCTATTTTGTTGTTCGCTATACTGACCTTGTATTAATGTATTTATTAACATTGTATTTTATTATTGAGAAAAATCAATAAAAATCTAAGAAAATACACAGTAGCTTGCTTTCACGACTCCATAGCCCTTTTGTGTGTTTCTTCTAGTGAAAATAGACACTATGTTCCATGTAAGACACTATCTACTGTGTGTTCATACATGTGTTTACGTGTAAGGTCTGCCGTATTTCTCTCTGTAAGTGCACTTCAGCAGCCACTGTGAAGGTTAGGATTAATGTCCTGGGAACTGCATGGCCAGTTACATTTTTCTCCTATTTTGAAGAGCTTATGGGCACAGTCGCTGCTCAGGGTAGTGCAAGGAATCAGGAGTTATCCTTTGGGGTCTTTTGGCAGTCGTTGATCCACAGTTGTTTGTTCAAATGAGAAATCAGACTGCCATTTGATGTGAAAGAAAGCAGGCATCACGTTAGTCCTCTGAGTGCAACTGAGCAGGTTAGCAAACATTCTTTCTGTGTATCCTTACCTTGAATGAGCAGGAGTTCCTACTCTTTTCCTCTGTAAGTGGAGTTTTTCGCCAATACCATCAGAGAAAGCTAACACAAGTAGGGATTAAGGGCAGTAGTTCAGGTTAAATTTTGGCTCTAGGGCTTTGTTTCTCTTTTCAGTGCTTTTCATCTCAAGTCTTTTGTGCCGCATTCGAACTTCCCAAAAAGTCAGTAATTATTAAGCTAAGAAACAAGTAAATTTCTGTCTTACTGTGGCATGTTTATGCTGATGCCTTCTTCTGTTAGGTTCTTGTCTTACATGTGTTGTGGTGGCTGATTTGTAGTTCTTTTAAAAAAAAAAAGTTCAGAAACCTAAAATTTGTAATAATCATCGAAAGAATCTTTCAAATTTATACTGTCCAGTTACTTGAAAAAACACCCCTTTTTAGTTTTGAACTGATCTTTGAAAAATTGTACAGGGAAGGAATTTGATAGAATTCAAGAAACTCTTGGTTTCTTCAGCATTAGTGAATTTGGTTTTCATTAGCATGATGCCAAAAAACTGTCACGCATGCAGTGCTCTATTAAAGAAAACTGCATTATCAGGGAGTTTTGTGACAGCTTAATTCAAATGTGCATTTTCACATTACGTAAGCATATATTATAGCTATTTTTTCTTCAAAAGAATATGAATGCAGAAGTATGCTTCATTCAGTTTTGTCAAAACAGATTGCTATTTCTTGAGATATATAAATGATGCCATGGTAACTTCACCAGAAAACAAGTTGTGCTTTGTTAAAACAAAGCCAATATAGTGTAATGTTGTAAGTAAGGAATAGCAAGTTCTTTAAAGCAAACTGGAAAACCCAAACCAGCTTGAATTCTCATTTCTAATTAAATTTTGAAATCTGAAGCATGCTTTCAAAGGGACTCAATCTTGGAAATACTGAAAGAAATGAAATGCCTTGAAGTTCACTTACCACAGCTTGTTTGAAAAATCTCAGTACACATTTCGCCCTTTTTGCTAAATGCACGTTTGCATATGTCTTTATAAATATAGAGTACCTGATAAGTAAGGAAGCCCTTTTGTATACAACTGAGTTTATAATTTGCTGGCACTCTTCAGCTGTCAGAACCTGAAAGCTCAGTCTAGCTGATACCATGAGGAAAAAATTTCATATGAACCTGCAGGATTTATTAGTGAGGGGTAAGAAATTACATTTTTTTAAGGCATCTATTCATTGATCATCATTTCACATGTGTAGTGTTAATTATAGAACTACTTAAGAAAGCACCTATAAAATGTATTTCACAGTCTTAGAAGTCTTAAGTGAAAATTACTGAAGTGTAGAATAATACAGTGCCTTTAATGTTGGTAGACTAAAAGTTTACAGTGTTCAAATATCAGGGAAGAAATACACTTACCACAAGAATTTGGCTGCAAAGATACCGTTTTTACTCCTCGAAAAAAACAATTTTTCAAATAGGAAAGAAATGTATCTGGCTTCAGCTTTTCTAGCTGCACATAGTTTTAACGCAAATCTCTGCAGGTTGGAAGCCACAAAATCTTAATAAATCTGGCCCTAAATTTATCTCTTTTTTTTCTTTTCTTTTTCTTTTTTTTCCTTTCTTCAGCAGGAATCAATCCAACTACAGCTTTCAAGTTTTCCTAGCTTGCAGGAAGAAGATAAATCTAGTAAAGATGACTCCGAGAAAGAAAAAGAGAAGGATAAAAATAAAGAAAAAGATAAAAACAGTGAAAAAACCAAGATCAGAATGTTATCGAAAGGTGATCTTAAAAGTGTTTAAATTGCTGTTATTACTGTTATAAAGAGAATTGTGTCTGTTTTTATAAGCATACTTCTGTTTGTGTATAAATACACAGTAGAAGTGTTTTCATATATTGACAAAATTCAGAACCTGAAATGTGTATGCATGAGTGATGTCAGCATGAGAAACAAAGCTTTGAAAGAGACGAACTCATCCAAACTGAGGTTTGCTATTGAGGTTATTAATTTCCCTTTAATGCAAAACCAGGTTCCTGAATACTTAACCATGTCGGTATAAACACGCACACACACATCTGTATATGTAAATATATATATGATAATACACTAGCATGTCATTTGTGCAGTGTAGGCAGCAGAGAGTAATCTTCTTCACTATTGCTCCTCTTATGGAGAATTTCCTTATAATGCCATAAGGAAATCCATCCATGACCTTTAACCTGCTTTGCAACCTCCTTTTATCATCTACTAAGACTCATTCAGAAAAGACTTTTTCAAAATTTGGTGTTTTAAAAATTATTATTATTTTTTTTAATTAATCCGTGGCACAGAGTTGCAGTGTAATCTCTTAAAAATAATCATTACCTACCTGGATGCAGATCCGTAGCTGGTGTGAATTGTCAGTTGGCTTCAATGGAGCTCTCACAGTTCACGCCAGCTTGAGGATCTGTGTGTACTTTTGAGTCAGGCGATATAGCAATGCTGAAAAAATGAATTCTGACTACTGTCACGCATACCTATTACCCACCCACTCTCGGGCGTCACTGTATTTCAGTCTGTTAATGCAAGTAGAATTCCCACTGGCACAATGCCTCATTTGCCATGTGTACAGTATTAATATTTAAGTGATGCAGAGAGACAGTGATGAATAAAACTTTTTTTTTCCTTTTTTTCTAAATTTTATTTAGTAGTTTAAAGGAAGAACTTGGCAGGGTCTCATGTGGCATTGGTGGTTTCCTTTGACTTTTCTCAAATGATCAGCAGTTTCTGTTGGTGTCTAATTTTGGCACTGCTTTTTCAGTAGAATGGTACAGGAGAACTGTGAATGTCCATCCGATGTTTCTGAGCCTGAGTCTTTCTTGGCTGAACTCTAAATGAACATTTTCATTCAGAGCATACATTGGAAAATAGATTTTAGTTTATTTCATAGCTTAATTGTAACTGTTGGAGTTAAATAAATGTGTGTGTGTTTGGGTTGTTTTTCAGATTGCAGTCAAGAGTATACAGACTCAACAGGCATAGATTTGCATGAGTTTCTCATTAATACATTAAAGAATAATCCCAGGTAGGTATTTTCTGCATTACAGTTGGCAGTCTTCAAGTTCCCATAACTGTACACTGTGTTTTATATAGCTCTCACCATGATTATGAGAAAAAATGCAAAGGAGGTAGGCTGTTAACAGCAAAAAGCTATAAAAAGTCATCAACTTCTACTCCTCCATCCAGTCACCTGTTGCTTAATTTCACTTTCAGCAACATCTGGTCTTTGTTCTTACTTTCTTGCATGTAACTCTGAACGATGTTAGCGGTAATGTGTTATAACAGTTGCAGTTGGAAACCGGTATATGAATATAAAGTAGTAATGCTGTAGATGAAACCCTGTGCACAGTGCCAAATTGAACTGGCTTCTAAATGTCTAAAGAAGGACCTGTAACATTTTGATACGTTATGAGTTTCAATGTTAATTCAATCGAGTTTGTTAAATAGGGTCCATATAATTCTGTAATTGTAGGAGAACTAGGAATAATTGGGTGCCAAACAGCTTGTGTAACCTCTTGTATAGATAATAGAAGGTCTTTGAATTGCTTTATCTGCACAAATGTGAATGTTCAAAAGAACTAAGGAGTGATAGACTCTGTCAAGCTTAGAAAAAAAAATTATATGTGGAGATATGCTGGGGAAATTTTTTAATGTGTTTGGCAGGAGAGGGGAGCATCTGAGACCCTCCATCTGAAAACAGCATTTTGAGTGAGAAATGCTGCAGCATTTCCTCCCAGGAGCCATAGTTCAAAGGTGTTGTTCTCCATTATGCTCTCTAACTAGATTAGACGTGTCCAGTCTTTTTGCCTGCAGATCAATGCCTCGTGGAAGATTGGTCTTGGACAAAATATTGAAAAATTCTGTGGTAGCAGCTCTTTTTGTGAAAAAGCTAGGTTTGCTGGAAATCTCATTTTCCATCCAAAATATTCCAAACAAAACCCTTGGGTGAATGAAGACCGAAGCTATCAATAGCAGTCAGTCTTTCTACACCAAGGCATTGATTGTAGCCCGTTGTGGCTGGAAGCACTCTGAAACCATAGCTGAACTCAAGGAAGAGTTAAATCTGTCACAAATGTCAGTGAAGGTGCAGCAAAGTGGTCTGTGATCTTCTCCAGGTGCATGGGCATTTCGTTTTTAACCACAATGTCTGATAGTGCTCTCAGAGTTGCCTTAGAAACATTCCTATGTTCAATTTTTCATCTAAAATGTCTATTGGTGGTTGATGCTAGAAATCATTGCTTTCCTTTTTGACAGGGACAGAATGATACTCTTGAAAATGGAACAGGAAATTATTGATTTTATTAGCGACAACAAGTAAGTTGAGCTCCATGCTTGGGTTATGAAGTCACGTGTGTGTGTGTGGCAATGTGAGCTGTGCAAGAGGATATGCTCATATGGCCCACAGTGCTCCTGACTGCCGCTACTGATGCTCTGCAAGATCAGGCTTTTATTTCCTGGCAAGTGGTAGCGCTGCTGAAAATGCAGTTAGATGTAAAGGAAGATCTTTAACTCTTTATTGCGTCACAATTGCACTGGCTCCACTGACTGAGGTCCAAAAATATAATTGAAGATTCCAGTGCAGAGGATAAAAAGATATGCTTCCTCATGTTTTTTTTCTGTGTGCTATGTAATTCTTACACATTAGAAAATAAAGCTTGAGTGGAGGGATTCTTGCTGCCACGTGTTCTTTATTATAAACTGTTTCTGCAGCTTTAAAAATGGAGAGTCAGAATAGTAGCAGAGGAAGAAATTATGCTGACGGGGAAATAAGCATTTTGTCAGTGAGGGAGAAAAAAAAGAGTATTTGCCAAAAGATTTTTCCAGCATCGCCTTGCATCTGACCTTTGGGAGAAAGGCAGAAAACTGTTGCCAGTATCTCAGCAAATGTGCAGGATTGTTTGCGCAGGGAGCACGAGTGAGGGGTCGGGGGACAAGTTCTTCCCAATATATAGAATATTCAGTTCATACCATGAAGCTTGAGCTTTGTTAGTCTCAGTGTAGTGCATGAAAATATCCTTATTAGAAACTCTAAAAGTAATTACTTTTTTTTATCTGCTTTCTCATAGCGAACATTTATATGTAAGCACACAGAGGAGAAATTTTTGGATTTCTGTCCACTGAATTATTGAGTGTATTGCTATTTGCATTTAATTATAGCTCAGAGGGAAATGTAATTATCAGTGCACTTTGTTTCCTCTTTTTCCAGTAATCACTATAAAAAGTTCCCTCAGATGTCATCGTATCAGAGGATGTTAGTGCACAGAGTGGCAGCTTACTTCGGAATGGATCACAATGTGGATCAGACTGGAAAATCTGTAATTATCAACAAGACCAGCAATACAAGAATGTAAGTAGCAACACTGTTGTGTTTTTTCTTGTTGCCTTTCACAAGAGCTGGTTTGTACCATGACTGCGTGGTGTAATTTTTATTTTAATATTGTTTACATTTTTTTTTTAATTTATTTGATCTTGGTAGGAAGAGTGAGTGCTGTTTACCTTTTTCTAGAGTGGGAGGGGAGGACAGGGCTTGCATTGTGAGGTTAATTAAGGATATAGAGATGCATAGGGAGAAATCACCACAATTTGTCCGTTGCAAGAAACTTAACGCGGTATTATCTTCCCTGGTTCCTTAGTGCCACCATTTTGCTACAGAAATGAGCCTGTTGATTTACATCCCCTGATACCATACATCACCTGATACCATACAGCTGTATTCCTAAATAACCCGAACACATTTGGAGGGTTGCCTCTTCCCTCTTAAAGCACTCTGCTTTAAGAGCCGTTTTCTGCCCAACCTGATTACTTAGGATTTGGTTCCCCTCTACCACCTGCCACTGTTCATTCCTTCTTCCTCCTCTTCTCCCCTCCTGGTTCCACTTTATTTTCTCTTCAAATCTTATCGCTTGACCACAGAGTTTTTTGTGGGATATGCATTCTTTCTGATGGTTCAAATGCATTGCAGAATTTCTGGCAGGTTAAACTTGTGCTGGCATGCTTTATGCTCTCCTCTGTGATCCTGTATAACGCTAGCAAAAAGCTCAGTACAAAGTTTCCTGGCTAATTCAGCTAAGATAGAGTTCTGTGTCCTTCCCTAATCAGCATCAGTTGTTCTGCTGAGTGCCACGTGTGTTCTTAACCATGATGGAACTGTAGCCTTCCTCTCCCTCTTTTACCTATAAACTACATAATGAAGAGGAAGTAATTACAGCTGGGTAATGAAGTTTTGGTATCTGGCATTGGAACAGGAAAGCCCCATTTGAAAATTGTGTGCTTCCTGTATTCAATTAGTAGGAGAAATAAAAACATTTATTTCGTTTACATACCAGTAGCTAGGTGATTTACTTAGACTGGATTGCAGAGAGTATTTTTTTTAATTTTAAATATTAGATTCTCCAAGAACAAAACATGAGGCAAACACATAGGTTTTTAAGTCACTGAGCCCTGCATGGGTGAAGTAAACTTAAGGTGATGGACAATTTATTTTAGATTCTTTTCATAAGCTATCCCTAATATACTTGGGCATCTACAAAACAACACTTAAGCATCAGTCTTTTTAACAATTTGAATAAAACATGCCCTACCAATCTGATTTTCAGAAGTCAAGAGAATTGCTGTAGCTCAATAAAACTAACACTCAGGCTTCTCAGGCAATCAGGTAATACCTGCCCCTGTGCAAGGGCTATGTTTGGCTACGAATAAGAAAAAGCTGGGTATGCAATGAACTAGCATTCATTTTTGAATTGTAAACAAGGAAAAAAAAATGCCTCCTTAGACAAAACACAATCATATTTAAATGCTTTTTAGGCATTCCTCTCTTTACAGTTCTCTTTTTCTTTTGTGCTTCTGCCACCTCTGTAGTACACCAGCTGCTACAGACTTTTGCTCAAGGTATTGGCTTCTCCAGGTTGACTTGATAATGTGAGAACATCACATTAATATCTGATAATGCTTTGCTTGCTTGTGTGACTGTGCATCACAGAGCTGGGTAGCACTGAAACACTTGTACAGTATTTGTGGAGAGGACGCTGAAGCCTACTGCAACAGTCAAAACTTTGAGTGCTCCAGCGAAGCTGTGGCTTCTTGCATGGTGGGTATGAGCAAGTAAGGCTGTTCACCAGGCATGAACTGGCACCCTCATGGGCATGCCCAGCAAGCAGGACATTGCAGGGGGTATAATGGATCAAATGACCCTTTCAACTGTGGTCTTGCAAGCTGGAGGTGAGGCAGGGAGCCAGACAAATTGGGTCTGACACCCTTCCTGTGTAGATCTTCCATAAATAAATAAAGGCCTTTGCCCCTCTGTTGACAATGAGTAGAGCTGTTTTGTAAGCACCACACAAACTGCAGATTTTTTTTTCCTCTTCTGCAGTGATTCGGTGGTAACTGGATTATACAAAGCTCATATTGCCTCATGGTGCTTGCGGTGTGTTATTTACATTATTTTGATACTGCTGTAAAATAAGGCTTTGTAGAAGTAGCTCTTTCTTTTCACAACTGGAGGAGATGGCATGTTTTTTTTAAAAACATCCCTGGCTCTGACAGAAAATGCATTGTTATTATCCAGCTTGAATAAGGGCTGATGAGATTTTATTATCCACAGCAAATATTGTGGAAATTCCACATCTGAAAGCGTCCAGCGTGATTCATGTGTTCTGCATCTTGGTATTCTCAGAGGAGACAATTTTGTGCAGTTCAGAATCAACACCAAATAATGTGAATGTGTTGACTCTATTAATTACTGCTTGGAAGGTATCCAGAATACCGGAGAATCCGGAGAGCGGCTGAAACGCTGTTCAGTGTGGTTATGCTGTGCTGTAAGCTTCAGCCTTGATAGTTCTGCGCAAATTTATGGAGGGGGCCCCCACAGACAGATGCCGTGAAGATTTGCTTTTTGACAATAAATTATCTCTTTATGGCATATGGTTTCCAAAGTACTTTAGTTGCATACTGCTGAGAAGGAAGAACATTCCTGCGTACTCGAGAATTCATAAATTCTGCACTGGCGGTGACTTCTGTCTCTGGGAAGAGCATATGACTCTGGGCTTGAATAAGCACTGTTGTGGCTTATTTCTCTGGCTGAGCGAGGGTTTATGTCGCATCTCTGCTCAAGCTTGCAGGCGATGTGTTGTTGTTCCCTGGCTCCGGGCGGTGAGGTGCATTTATTCGGTTCAGCAGAGACCTCCCATGCTTGCTGCCGCAGGTGTGCGGAGGCACAACTGTCAGGAGAGAGAATGGCTTTGAGATGAATGGGCTGGTTGGGAAAATCGAGTAACAGCACTGTCTTAGACGTGCTGTGGTACAGAGTAAGGCCTGTCAGAGGGGCGTCTAGGGTATGAGTGGAGAGGGTAGGGGTCTTTCATTTCTTTCAGCGTATGGCCATCTTAGGTCAGCATATATCCATTTCAGTATACCTGGGCATATAAACACCCCCTTCCCCCCCACTTCTCCCTCACCCCCCAACCAACCCTGCTTTTCAAGGGCTTGGAATTTGAGAAAGTGCTTACTGAAGAGGCTGCAGCTGGGAAGGCAGGCTGTGGCTTGTATGTTGCTTTAGAGAGGAAGATGGGGATAAAAATGAACTAGGGTTTGAATCGTTCCGAGGGTTGCAGGCCTGGAGCTTTAGTGAACTCTTGTTGAAATCTCTCTCAAAAGTACAGTCAGACCACAATGACAGTTTTACAGTATGAAGACTATTTATGATGAGAAGCTTTAAATAAAGAGCTCTTTTTTCTTAATTTTATTAGAATATGAACAAAATTTCAAGCTTTTTAAAATTAAATTTTAGAGGACATAGAGGTGACCTCAACTGCTCAAATGTCTATTAACCTTCATAAAGCGAAGTTTCTGTACTCTACCTCTCATTAGAGAATACTGGATTTAAAAAACCCAAACAAACCAACACCACATTTTCATATTACTTTTGAAATTAAAACTAGGTTAAAAAGGAGAACAACTTTGAAAAATAAATACAGTTTTTCAAGATATCATATCTTACAAACTACCCCCTAAGTAAATTGTCTAACGTTAAAAAATCTTAGCAGTAGTTGATCAGAAAATGAGGAGAGGGGTTTTTATTCTTTTGCTTTCACGAAGAGTTCAAATGCTACTTAAAGTGGTAGATCTGCTTTGTTTAGTATGAAACCACTCTTATGTCACCGTTGTAATGTACATTTGTCTGTCATCTGTGTCTGCCTGTCATCTATCTAAAGATATTCTGAAATGTATGGGAAACTTAAGACAGTGAAATATGATGGAAGTTTGGAATTGTGGCATTATGTTAGAGCATCCCAAATTGGAGCAAAAAAAACAAAACAAAGGTGTGTGTGCACGCCACCTTCTATCCCATCTATTCCTCATAATTCCTGTCAAACAACTGGAAGTACTTCAGAGGTTTTTTGCCGATCTGTTCATCTCATTACATGTATCAGTTCAATCAGATTCATTCATTTGATTATCTATAGATAGGTGGAGAAATGGAAGGGGAGGGTGTTTGGTGTGCTTGGTAAATGAAAAGGATTTTCATTTGGTTGGGATCATCACTCACGTGACAGGTGCGTCTGTGTTGCATCCCACACATACATTCATGTACATTTTTATATAAGCGTGACTGGCAGGGCTTCTCAGAATTGAGAAGGTGGAGTGCTTAGAACATATAATAGTTGTATTTAGACATTTTTATACATTCCGAGGGTGTAACATACCTATTATGAATATACCAATACTCACATCTTCAATTATGACTGTGTTTGGTTTTTTTTTCCCAAGAGCATTGTGAGGTATGATCCTTGTAATACTGTTTTCCTCTTATTTTGCTAATGTGTAAACATTAATATAATACTGGCCTAGTCAGAGGGTTTTTTGCTGTCTTTGGGATGCATCAAAAACTGCACAGAACTAAGGCGTTACGTGTATTACAGCAGTTCCTTATAATCTTGAGCTGAACTGTATCAGCAGAAGGATACAATGTATAGTGCGTACTTGGGATAACCTGCAAGAACTTTGTAGCTACAACATATAATGTCTCCTCTGTGTTAGGGGGTTTGAATCACAAGCAGAAATGAAAATTTCTCATAAGGTTTCTATTGTTTATAGACTGAGTGATCTTGTAGTAGATAACATCTATGCTGGTAGAGGTGTGTTGTGCCCATTTCCCTATCTTAAAAGGTAAGGATCTGAACTTTTTTACAGGATCCTACAGACATGTCAGTAAAATGGCATTCACTGTATGTTGGCAGTTTCCATGAGGAATAGTTTTCAGAATTTTTTTTTTACCTTTGGGGGTTGGACCCGATGAGGGGGTTGGACCTGACGATCTCTTGTGGTCGCTTCCAACCTCTATGATTCTATGATTAGGTTGAAGTGGCAAGAAGACTTCCTTGAGATGCCAGATGTTACAGCCTTGGAGCATGTGGGAAAGTATGCCTTGCTCTGCTCCTTGGCTGAAGGAAGCATTTGGTGTAAATTAATTTCTTTAAGCGGTTGTTTGCTGATAGGCAAGATGTGACATTTTCCACTTGCAATTGACAGCCGCACTTTTTTCGTTAGGTGTATGGCAGTAGTCACAACTGTGCACCTGAACGCATGTATCTCTCAAATCCTTAGTGAAAGCAGCTCAGTGTTTGCCTGCCTGAGAGCGTGAGGCATGGTTTTGGGTTGCCACCCACCTCTCCCCCTTGGAATACGGAATAGTTCTCTGATAAACGGTTTGCTGTGTAGCATTGCAGCTGTATTTAAACACCTTATGGTAGGCTTGATTATGTATGTGTAATGAGTGTGGAATCATTTTTATGAGCTGCATGAGGCAAGAAAACATATGTGAATGTATGTGAAAACCATTATTTCGGGCTGTGGGTTTTTTTTCCCCCCTGGAGCCCTGTATTACTTTTCTTCAAGGGACTTCCAGAGTTCATTCTATTTCTGTTTCTTATTCTAGTTACCTCTTTCCTGTCTTCACTGCGGAATAGTTTCCCCTTGACTACTAATAAATAAATAGGAACTGTGGGGATATATGCACTTACCTCTGGTTTACAATTTCTGATACCCAGTGAGTGTACCAGTGTCACATGTCACAAATGTGTTGAGAAATAAAAGGGTGGGTAGCAGACATACGTGACTAAAGTGGAAAAAAACCTGTATAACTGAGAAATAATGCTGAAATTGTCAGATACATTTTGTTCCAGTTTAAGCTGAACTAATACATTATGCAAGTAAGAATTTAGTAAGATCTAAAATAAAGCAATAAATAAAGAACCAGAATAAAGCATTAATGTATAATAATGAGCTTATATAGCTACATAGTAACATGGAGTTTCATAGTAACAACTTGGTTTTCATGGATTTCACTTCTTGACTTTCTCATACAAAAATAATCTGTATATTTCAATTTGGGATTCAATTAGGAGGTGATTAGAAAAAGCATTTTTTAATGCAATAGTAAGCACATTTAGGATGAAGAGCCCAGTGACCCAGTTGTTCTGATGCTTAGGTTTTAGCTTTTAGCTCTTTCTCTGCAGCCGCAGAGCTGGGCAGCATATCCAAATGTGCTGCAGGCATTTGTTTCAGACAGAAAGTTGCCACTGTTAATGCTAAATGCATTATTTGAGGTCATGCATGTTCATAATTTCACTGCTTGGTGGTCATCTGGAAGAGACTGAGCTTCTTTTGTTGTTTATTGTTAGATTTTTGTTTTTCTTTTTAACTACTGATTTTCTTTATTTTAATGCTACTCAAATAGGGATGGCCCTTTTTCTGAGCAAGCATTATCTTATTTAAGTCACATTTCCATTTTACATGAAAGGTACAAAAGGGAAAAAATGTTAACTGCTTGGTACACTTGAAGTTGAGCTGAATTTGGCCCTCAAATACTGGCTTCGTTCTTACTTTGGTCGGTGTAAGCCATGTATACTGGACCCATGGAAATTACTTACTATGTAAATGAGATGTTAGGGTTAATGAACCAGTTCTGATATCTCCAGTATTAAATTTTCATCTCATGTAATTTATCAAAACTAAATTGTTTATAATTAAAGTGGACATATACTTTACAGCTGTTTATATATTCTACAGCTGTTCTAATGAAATACTAGTTAAGAATTTCTCAGAAGACACTTATGGTATTTCTCTTTTTCTCTTTTTTTTTTTTTTTTTTTAAATCCTTACAATCACACCACCTAATAGTATAATAAACCTAGAAGGTTATTGTCACCTGCCCTGTGTGGGGAGATGGGAGGCTACCCAGGAAGGGAGCTATGGTGTGAAAGTGCCCATTAATCAATTCACTGTTCAGTCATCTATGCTTTCAAATCACTGGAGGTCGTTCTGGAAGTCTGAAATGGCTCCTGTGCTTTCCTCAGAGGTAACTGCACATCCGTAGTAGGTGAAATAATGTCTTTAAATGTGGGTATTTCAGAAATGAGGTGCTAATATATAAGCAAGTGAATTTTCTAGGTGGTCCAGATTGGTTTGAGTAATTGCCTTTTTTCTTCTATTGCCTGCCTCATGTTTAGTGTGGGAAATGTGACATGACCATTGGGAATGAAAAAAAGCATTGTGAGTTTTGAGAAACCTTTGTAAGCAAAGTCAGTTATTCCTCCTCACTCTTTCCAGGTAGCCTCTGACAGCTTATCAGAAACAGGCACTGCTGTTCAGGCCAGTGATAGTGCAGGAGATGACTTCGGGTCTACAAGTCTTCCTGCTGGAGACTAGGAAAATGTTCGTGGCCTGAAGTAGAAGTGGACACAGGAACTGGCTGTCATATTAATTTGTACCAATGGGTCATTTCAGGAGGACTTAATAGCTTCTTTGTTAACCCATCAGCTTTTGGGGAGCTATCTTGCCTTCATTGGTGGTCTTCAAATCTTGAATTTATTTTCTTTTTGTCTCTCTCTTCCTTGTTATTTTTTGAACTTCTGAGCTAGAAAAATATAATTTTAAATAGATCACAGCACTTATGCAACACTCTAATTTTCAGCCACTTACAGAGTATGCCACATCCTTAAAATCAAATATTAATGAATTCCATAATAAGCAGTGGTTCCAATTATGAACCTCTACTAGCTGGAAATAAACTGATGTTGTGCAAGATGTTCAGATGTACTGTGTTTTTGCATCCATAGATTAAACCAGGATGACTTTCCAGAATTAAGCTTTGGGAAGGTCCATGAGGGTCACAATTTGTGCTATGATACCTCACCGTAAGATAGGTACTTTAAATACATTACACTCCAGAAGCCTTCAGGATCTAGCCCTCTGCTTGGTCCACACACAGAATAACTTGGCATGGAAGAGATTCAGTGTGCATCACTTCTATCCATCCTGCAGCCTTCAGCTTTGGCATCATTTTCATAATGGGAAACTACTAGTGCCAGCCCCACTGTAATTGTGTTGCTGGAGTACTGGGACTGAGCATTTTTTCATCATAGGATAAAAAGCTGGACATGAGCCACCAATGTGCATCTGCAGCCCAGAAGACCAACCACATCCTGGGCTGCATCAAAAGAATTGTGGCCGGCAGATCAAGAGATTGAGAGAGATTGAGAAAGGTGATTCTGTCCCTCTGCTCTGGTGAGGCCTCACCTGGAATACTGTGTACAGCTCTGTAGCCCTCAACACGAGAAGGACATGGACCTGTTGGAGCATGTCCAGAGGAGGGCCACAAGGATGATCAAAGGGCTGGAGCACCTCTCCTATGAAGACAAGCTGAGAGAGTTGGGCTTGTTCAGCTTGGAGAAGCAAAGGCTCCGGGGGACCTTAGAGTGGCCTTCCAACACCTGGAAGGTGCCTATAAGAAAGCTGGGGAAGAACTATTCACAAGGGCATGTAGCAATAGGACCAATGGGTAATGGCTTTAAACTAGAAAAGGGGAGGTTTAGGTTGGATATTAGGAAGAAGTTCTTCAATGTGGGGGTGATCGATTACTGGAACAAGTTGCCCAAAGAGGTTAGTAGAGGCCCCATTGCTGGCGACATTCAAGGTCAGGCTTGATGAAGCTCTGAGCAACCTGATCTAGTTAAAGGTGTCCCTGCTTACTGCAGGGGGGCTGGACTGGATGGCCTGTAAAGGTCCCTTTCAACCTAACACATTCTGTGATTCTATGATTTGAAAGGGTGGGCAAGAGTTAAGCAATAAACCTCTCTCTCAATTTAAAACCCAGGGGGATGCTGTTTCTGTGTGGTGTTACTGGCTCTTCCTTTCAGTCGTGCCAGATATATATGCAACCTTAATTAGGTGGGAAGAATGCATGTCAGAATAACTTGTGACTTGTCACATCCTTGTTGTTTAGTAATAAATACAGAAACATGGTTAGAGTCCAGAGGCTGTTCTGAAAAAAAGTTAAAGAATATACATTCTTTACCAGGAAAAAGTAGCGTTGGGCTTTTGAGGGTTTTTTTCCCTGCCCTGTGCTGCAGGGAAGGCAGCACCTTGAAGGAACTATCTTGCACCAGGTTGATTTCCCACCCCACCCCCCACCAATGGATTTTGGTGTACTTTAATCATCATAATAGGAGTTCTTAGTGACTCATGCTATAAAAGCAGCAGTCTGTTAATGAGGCATTTACCTTGAAATGCTATCTTGAATGGCTTCAAGTATTAAGTTGTGATAATATAACTGCACTGTACTTTAACAATTATCTGTATTTAAATTCCCACTCTTGACCTTTTTTTTTTTTTTTTTTTTTTTTTGCAATTGTGTTTTAGCATCTATCAACCCCTAAATACACAAAGTATTTTTTAAGCTGAAATTCTGGGCCCTGATTCTCAAAATGTACCATTCTGAGAGAATTTAATCAAGTAATTCAACCTCTAGGTCTGGAATGCTGCCTTTCATCGTTTAGTTGGGGCCTCTTGACAATGATGGTGTTTGCTTCCAAGTTCTGTAAATTCTCAGACTCTTGAGAATATGTTCCTGTGCCTCTGTGATCAAAAGAGTAATTTCTACTGCAGACAGTAAAGTTTTGACTCACAAGGTAAAGCAAGGAAATGATACTGCTTACATAGGTGTACTGTGGTGGTAATGTAGAGCCCTAGGACAGCCTCCAGCATAAACCAAAAAACCCCACAGGAGGCAGATGTAGTAGATATTCACAAACTATCAAAGCAAGAAAGGCCACCATACTGTGTCACAGCATGCCTTCAAAATAGAGGCCAGCATGATGCTGGACTGAGCAGTCAGTTTAATTAAAGACAAGTGCAGATAACAAGAAAACACCGTTAAGCCATCAGCACACCTGCATAAGAGCACCATAAATCTTCACAACCTCTCTGAATTTCATCAGCAGCAGTGCTTCTTCCCTGCTCTTACCATCCCATTGCTCTACTGATCCAAGAACATTTCTGTCAGTTGCTCATTTTGTTTCCCAGATGATAATCCTGTAGGTACCCAGGGGTGGTGTTTTCCTTTCTCCCAGACCTTCTTCCTTTCTCCTAGGCTCTTTCACTTTGTATTGCCTTTCATTTAGGAGAGGTATAGTAATGTGCTGTCCCCCGTTACATGCATTAAACGAACATGGCGTTGCAAATGCATTGTTTGTTCCGTGGTTTTTTTATGGACTTTCACACACAGCAGCGATCTCAACTTTTGAACTCACTTTCCTATATTGCATTCCTTCAGACAGCTGCTTTGCTCTTACCTGCAAGGCTTTTGCAGATGACATACACCACAGTACTTGCTAGATGTTGGGGTTGGTTTTTTTTCAGGTGCTGTACTGGCAAGCCCATCTTTTCCACACATGGTGAGGTTGTTGCCTTTGAAAGGCATCTTGCCTCAGCCTGTGTGCTGTGGTGCTGTCAGAAACACATGCCTCATAATAAAGATTTATGTGCTGTATATAAGTCAGCCCAGACAATACCAGACTGTTTGTGCGCTCTGCTAATGCAGTGAATAATTCTTCAGAACCGTAATGTTCAAAGCCCATGCTTGTCTCTTTCCATTTGTCCTTTTGGTATGGCATCTGTGTTTCCTATTTCTTAGCCAGTTATTCCAGAGCTAGTTAACTTATTTTAAGTGAGCACCATTCCTGCCCCCTCCAGTATTTTGTTTCTTATCTCGAGTGCAAGTAGAGGTCTATGAAACTACATTAGTTTGCTTCTAAGCATGGCAAATACAATGTTAGTCTCTATATCCTCATAGCTATTACCACTGCAATGTGTTTTTAAAATCTGTGATTTGACTAAATAGCGAATACCTGACCAAGGTACTTAGAGTTTTGGGGTTTTTTTTTATTACTTACAATGGTTGACTTGGAATCAAAAGCATTAAATAAGCATGTAATGGGGAATTCTTAAAGGAGTCCATGTAAAAAATACGCCTGAGGGGCAAACAGTTTTCTGTCATACAGAGACAAATTGAGAGGAGCTCTACTGAAGTGAAAGGGAGTAGCTCACTTTAAAATCACCATAATGATGGTAGGATAAACCCCTTACAATAGATGTTGTTATCTTAACTTTTTCCCTTTCTCACACACAGAAATGTTTTGCTGCTTATTCCAGCTTTACAGTTTTCGAAATATGGGGTTCATTGTAAGGAATGAGGCCACAAAAACATCTTGGGGAGGGGGGGACACTTGCTTAAGCAAGGACTGCAGATGGCTTTTAGGTAAGTGTAAAATGAGAAGAGTAAATGATAATGGCCAACTTGCAAAAGGAAGTAAACGCACAAAAAAAGCCTGAAAGAGGTAGTGATGGAGCTCTGTTCTGCTACTGATTTCTTGCTACTGTTTCATAAAATGACAGCATGGTTGAGGTTGGAAGGAACCTCAGTAGTGCAACTTGTCCAACCCTCCCTCCTTGCTTAAGTGGGGCCACCTAGAGCCAGTTACCCAGAACCATGTCCAGGACCATCCCAAGGATGGAGACTCCACCACCTTTCTGGGCAACCTGTGCTAGTGCTCGATCATCCTTACAGGGAAAGTATTCTAATTACAGAAATAAGAAACTTGACCCATGTCTGGAAATGGCTGTTATAATAATCTCCCAATGCAAAAATGTGGCTGAAAGAGTTGAAATATCATTGGCTGCATGAGAAGAACAGCCACTGGAAATGAGAGAGCAGTAGCGCCCTGAGATTTTTATCTGAATACTCTGAGTCTGGACCTGGTGTTGCAGTGAAGTATGCAAAAGCGCTCCTGAAACCGGGGGAAAGTGTTGGGCAGGAGGCTTAATGACACCTATATTGTGGCTAGCAGTTGGGTGAATTGATCACTCATCAAAAGGTTAGTTCATAATCCATCCTAAGTCTTTTCACTGTGAAAGGATATAGATGAGGAAAAGGTTTCCAAAGATTCTGAGTGGTGGGAACAGATTTTGCCAAAGTCCACAGATGCTCAGAGTTTCGTGATGCTTTTTATGGTGAAAGGTTTGGGTGCTGTAGGATGCCTTAATGAGGTTGCTTCCCTGCGAGACAGGGTGGAGAAGAGAGGATGTCTTGGCTGCTGGAAGGACCTACACTTTCTGAGAGGTACAGGGGTGGTGAGAAGGGGGCTATGGGCCAAAGAGAACTTACTTCAAGATCCAGTTTCTCTTAAACATTTGTAGCACCAATCAAAAGCTTTACAGGGAATGAGGAAATACGCTCTGTGTTTTGTTCTGGAATACATTGTCAGAAAGATGACTGACCTACCTGACAACTTTCAGGAAACATGAAATGAGTTCATCTGCCATTGTGTTTTTGTGAAGTTGTGTTTTTAGGGCACAGATGTTTTTCTTCTATCCATACTGTCAAGCACTAAAAGTTTGGGTGATCAAAAGGTTGTATTAAATAAAATGAAAACAAACAAACCCAAATTTGACTTTTTTAGTCTATGATTTCCCTCTCCCTGTGGTTTGGCATTTCTCAGGCTTTAAGGTATAATCGGGTCATACTCCCTGGTTTTCCCAGTACAGTCCCCAAATTGCAAAAATCCTTAAAAGGGAATTGGTATTTTTCTCCATAAGCTTTTTTGGAGTAGTGGGGTTTGAGGTTCTGAAGTGATCCACTAATTCCAGACGTGGGGGTGGGGTTGTAAATGAAATGCTAAACGTCATATGGGTGGGCAGCACTCTTTGCAAACATTCATCTCTGTATCTGTTTTCTTGTACGTGGTTGCTAGCATGTAGGTGGGTGTAACGTGTGGCCAGGGTCAACCCAGCAATATCAGGTAGGTATTGTAGGTTTCTTTGGCGGTTTGCTTGGGGTTTTTTTCAGAAGATCCCCAAGTACTCAAGTTAGTGATAACATCTAGAGAGGTACTCAGTGTCTCTTGAGAAAGGCTTTGCAAACCCTACACGTGCCACTTAGGATATGAAGATGTAAATGAGGTACCCAGTGTGGTAATAGTGAATAAATTCCCAATTTTACATGAGTTTGTAATAATAACAGCCATAAACTATTATTTGATTTGAGTAAGATCTTAATTTATGCCACTACTGAAAATAAGCTTGATAGATTCACTCCCTTATGTGCATGAACGCGGTTTGATATATTGTGCGGATTCTGCTACTGACAGTATCAGGACTATAAAAGCTTAGAAGGGAAGTAAATATGATTGTTATTAATTTAGGACTCACACGAGATGAATTCACTGTAACTGCTGTATTACTGCAATTATACGCTGTATTAGGATATTGACGGTATGCTATATCTCACTCAAAATTACATACTATTTTCTTCCGTTTTCAAGCAGCTGATTCACCTGCAAATTCATAAACTATAGCAACAGATTTCCCCTGAGTAACCACAGTGTCTCTGCTGCCTTTTAGCAGATGTGTTATATGGTTACAGGAAAATTCAAAGCTGTGAATGTGGAACTTGCCCTGACTTCCATCAGAGGACCAAACCCAAATGTTTGCAGAATCAATTGCTGCTCCACCCAAATGGTTGGAGCATTTGGTTCCACTTACTACTGGTTTTAGATGTTGTTCACCATCTGTATTCCGCTATCAATACACTTTTGCAGTAGATGTCAAAAAAGAAAATGCATTGAAGAAAAAAATACAAATATGTGAACATCACTGGACTCTATATTCTCTAAAATACTTCATATTTCTTTCAACTAAATATCCTTTTCTCATTTTTAATGTTTGAGGGATACTTATTGCTGCGGTTACCCTATTTCTCAGTTCGCAGTTTTCCCTCTGGATTCGCATCGTTATTGACTGAGCTGGTCATGCTGTTTGCAACCTCACTGGTAACAGTGACCCCAGTTGCAGTGGGAACTGAGAGGGAAGGCCCTTCCTCTGGTGAGACCCTCTTGTGGTGCTGGTAATACTGCAGCACTCTATAATGTTCTGCACATGAGCACAGTCCCTCTGCCCAATTGCAGATTCATTTTATTACCAGGCACGTATGGGATCATTAGACTCGTGGCTTGATCTCATGCTTCTTCTATTCTCTTCTGACAAGTGGAAACATTTTATAAATAGTAAATGAAGTGAAAAGGGGAATAAAAAAAATGAAAATAACGTTATGAAGTATGAAAACCACGCTGCTGTTTAAGCAAGTTCATAGTTGGAGGAGATGTTTTCCCAAATTGCTTTTTCAAGCTTTTTTTCCCTCTCTAAATTTTGATTACTTTTTTCCTCTCTGTATTCTAAATTCCAAGTTATTTATTATGCTTGGTATATAGTGTTGGTATAAACTATCTTGGCAGATAGTTTATGACTATAAATTTTACTCTGATAGCACAATTTCAGAGATCTTGTTTGTGTTTTAGGATGTGAAACCAGAAAAGTGACATTGCTCAGCTTTCAAAGCAGAATATTTGTGGGAATGGATCTTTGTTTCTGGCTATACAGATGTGGTGCTCCTTAACAGGAGCAAGGTAGAACAATCCACCTAGCAAGGAAACATCATTAATGACCTGTTAGTTAGAAAGCTGTGCAGAGCAGCGCCATTCTGCCTTGGGCTTTCCCAAAAGAAGGGTAATAAGGCATCCCTGAGTATCTGCTGACTTTCACATGTCGAACCCTGTATCTGTTAGGGCCAGCAGATGGACACAGGCTTCTTGAATTCTCAAAATCTGTGGAAATGGGGCAGGTATGTTTTGTGTCAACCCTGAGCAGAAGTAAAGTCCTTCAAACTCACACGGAAAGAGGGAGGAGGGCTGCTGTCTGTCACTGCTGTATTTCCAGCAGTTCACTACAAATGTTCTCCTGTGCATCTGACAATTAACTGTAATGGAACCGTAATGATGGCACAAATATGTGCTGTATTCCTATTTGAAATCCATTGCTAATTAGTTAAGTGCAAGTCTGAATGCTGTAACAGCAAAACAGTGGCTGATTTTATGCATCTGGTCTAGTTTTCCAGTCTGAAATAAGATGAAACTGAGGTTTTTATTTTAAAGTTTATAGAGGACTTTTATTTACCAAGGCACTGGCTTCTGTAAATTCTACCTTTTCATTTCTTCATGGTTGGTCCATTGATGTTTGTGTCTTGTTCATGTGGGTCTTGTTTATGCAGGTTTATAGACATATAAGCATCTCCTACCAACTCCTTCAGCACAGAGTACAAGGTTTGAGTTCCCCAATAGAAACCTCACGGCGTGACACAGCATATCACACTTTTAATAAGCAATTTC
Source organism: Laterallus jamaicensis coturniculus (assembly GCA_022605575.1). Lineage (NCBI taxonomy): Eukaryota > Metazoa > Chordata > Aves > Gruiformes > Rallidae > Laterallus > Laterallus jamaicensis. Next base: position 26,511,780 of record JAKCOX010000008.1, read on the forward strand.
TGCGTTATTAGTCCCTCAGATGGGTAATAGCATGTGAATCCCAGCTCAGTTCTCAAGGTCTTTGGTCATCTATCGGCATCGGTGGGGCTTAAAATACTATGGATTTGGTCTGGGAGTGGTGCAGTCTGGGGTGGTGTTTCTTGACAGCTATGAGGCTTTGGCAGTGACCGGCTCAGTGATGTGAGACGCTTCTTAAAAGCTTGCTTTTTGTGTAAGGTGAGAAGATGGAATGCATCCTACCAGTGTACAAACTTGAAAATGTCGAGCTTTTAACCAGTGGGGTTTGCCTTTTAAAAACAAAAAAAATATAAAAAGAAATGTCTGGGTGGGTTTAAATCAGTAGACTGATTGATACTCTGTGGTTGTTCTGGAGTATTTTCCTTGCTTTATGATGGTGAGAAAGTATTTTTGTTTAAGCAAAAGACCAACAGTCTCATTACTGGTTTTATTTATTAGGAGTAAGGAAACTCTTGGGTTTGGTTTTAAGTTTTCTATCAGTTTTTCCTTACTTTTAAAGGTGGGTAGGCTTCACTAAGCGGCAGCGTTGCCAGAGGTCACAGCTACTGAAGGAAGCAAATTAGCATACAGTATGTTAATTTGTTTTTCCTGTCCTTCAGTCACAGTGAGGAGAGTCTAAATATTTCAGTGACTGAGACTTTGGATTCCCACTCCTTGCTGCACAACAACAACAACAACAAAAGTTATTTATAGCAATAACAGTTAGCAGCGATACAGCAGCCTCAGACAGCTATAGGCAGTGTCTCACCATGACCACAAACGTTAACTGCTTTTGCACTGAATGCCTCTGTGAAAACAAAAGAGCACTGAGAAATAAAGATCAAAGCAAAACCAAAAGAAAGATTTTTTTATTGCTATGTTTTACTTTGCTGGCAGACCAGAGCAAAGGTTTTCTGAACATTTAAAAGATGAAAAAGGTGAAGAATCCCAGAAGCGATTTATCTTGAAGCGAGATAACTCTAGTATTGATAAAGAAGACAATCAGGTTGGTTCTCGGTTCGAGAGTTGCTGAAATTTGTTCTGTTTTTGAAGGTGGGCTGACTGATGTTATTGTTGTTCTTTTGTTGTTGCTCTCCTCCTCCTTCCCCCCCCGCCCTCCTGCCCCCTTCCCTGCCTCCTTTGGCATACGTACCACCATGGGTAGCATCGAGCCCCAGCGTGGCCGCTTCAGCCGTGGCAGTGTGTGGGTTTGCATGGGTGGTTTGCTTGGCGCAGGACTTGCTGCATGCCCACGGGAGGGGGAATGCCGGCGGCTCCGGGCTGCGTGGAAGGCTGTGTCAGTCGCATTTCTCAATGTCTCGCCTAACTATGGCAGTTGTTCCGCTCCCTTACAGCTTCCTCCTTCCGTTGTACCCATTCTGAGTTTGATTTCAGTGTAGACCAATGATAAACTGATGTAGGCCAAAAAGGAGAGAGGAAACAGAATAATTAAAAATGCCCCAAATGTGCGATGATGGTGAGGCCAGGTTGATTTTTCTGGGTTTGTTGTTTTTTTTTAAAAAGCATCCTAAATTAAGTTTCGATCAAAAATAAATCAGTTTTACCTTTTAGATTCCCTCCTTCCCTCCTGTCCCCTCACCACCTTTTACTGTCTGTGTAACTTACTTGCTTGTTGTGCATGTACCGTGGCAGACGTTCCCCCCTGCCCCATGTTGCCTGTGCCATAACACTACCTTACTGGAGGTGAGCCCAATGAGCAGGGGAGCGCCAGGGAAGCGCGTGTGTGTTTGTGCTGCCTTTAAAAGCGGGTGTTGTGCTGTTTCAATCCAGTGCAAGCTGTGTCTGTGGAATTATACTAATGACAAAAAAAATTAATAATACGGGTTCTGACATGAATAGCTTTTCTCACAGGTAAGAAGACAGCATATGCTTTCTTTGCTTAGGTTTTATTTGTGGAGGGACCTGTCAGCGAGTCTCTCATTGCTATTCTCCATATTTTCAGTAAAGGACTGATTTTTTCCTTCTTTCTTTCTATACCCCCCCTTTTTTGGCTTTCACTTGTACATGGCAGCCTTGCTAGTTATGCTGCATCCAAGTTGGCTTCAAAAACAAACCCTAAGCATTTTCAGGGTGTGGTGAATGTTGGGATCAGCCGAATGAAAGCAGCAGGACCTACCTCACCAGGTGCTGGGGTGCAGGGGGAAAAGGAGCAGTACTTGAGACCTGGTTGCCAGTGAAGCAATTTTTGCTGGGGATCCTCTTCTCCTCTCCTCCCTCCCATGGCACAGCCGTTTCTGGCACTGCAGTTTATTGAGAGGCACAAATGGCCCATCTTTTCTCAGTGACAGCCTAAGTCAAGAGTTTCCTTATGGTGTGGAAATGGTTAAAACTGTTGTGCCAAATATTTGGGACTTTTCCTCCTTGTACACAGAGAGTTTGGTTGGGTTTCTTCTAGGGCTTGCAGCTTAGCTCTGGCAGTCTAGTTTCCCTCTTTTCTTCCTTGATTTCGTAGGTAGCACAGTGCTGCCTGCCCTCCTGCTCCTTGCAGCCTGTAGGAGAGAGGAGAAATCTTAGCAGTCGAGAGCAATGGCACTTAGGTTTGGGGTGAGAACACCGGATTTCAGGATGGCAGGTCTGCAGAAGCTGCGCAGAAGGCCTTGTTTCGGCCACTTGTCTATGAACCCCCGTGCAGTATCTAACTGGAAACCCTGGGGTGCTCATCCTCACAGGGTGCTTTGTGTAGGGAATGACAGCTATCGTTTTCATGCTTCATTTGTTAAGTGAACATTTATTATTCTCAGCTGACAGTTACTTAACAGCAGTTTTTAACAGCTCAACTTATATAACCCTCCTGGTTTTCTTTCTGCTCAGCAAAACAGAATTCTTCCATTTAGAGATGACAGACGAAGTAAATCAATTGAAGAGAGAGAAGAGGAGTATCAGAGAGTGAGGGAGAGAATATTTGCACAAGATGTGAGTAGTTGTTTTAATTGCCTCTTTAGTGCCATACCTTTGCCGGTAGTCAGACAGTCATGCCCCCCTCCAACACAAACACCGCAGCTGGACTTGCCCCATGAAGCTGGAGGTGACAGGGAACGCAGAGGGTCCCAGAGGAGCTCGAGAGGTACGGAGGCTGGATTTAGAGAAGGAGGTGATGAGAGTTGCAGAGAGAAGGGTAGAGGAGAGATCAGGCCCAGCGTGTTGTCTGAGGAGCGCTTATCCCATTTCTTTGAATGTTCGTGTTGTCGAGGTTTCTTTCTTTTTTCCCTTTGTTGCCAACCAAAGAGCAGTGATTTAAATGGGCACTCTCTTTATAATTTCAAATAGCTGTGTTATTTCATATTTGTTTCAAGCTGGATTTAATTTTAAGTGTCCTTCCACAGAGCCTCCTCATGGGTTTTAGCTCTTTGGGCTTGTGCTGTAGCACTAAGACAAGGGAGAACACAGAAAAGCCAGAGGTTAAATATGAAGTTGCACGGGCTTTTGAAATGACCGATGAAGGAACTGTATTTCTGCCATCAGAGTCGGTCATATTATCGATGAATTTATTCTGAAAGAAATAAAATGCAATAGCAGTAGGTGTTACAATTCCTGCCTTTACCAAAACATCAGAATTGCGCAACAAACTACATTGCTAGAGCAAAATATTTAAACCTGAATCATCTGTGAGGAATATACCTCATGCTTCCAAAAAAGGAAGACTATCATAGTTTGCTATAATACTCTAATGAAGGGGTACTAAAAGAAAAGAAAAAAGTCAACGTTTTTATTGTTTTAATCTCTCATCTCAGTGGGAGCTCTGCCACTTAGAGGAATATGGGAATAAACCCAATTAAAACTATTACTGAAAATCATATTTGGCAGTGTCCTTTTAAATTAAAACTGTTCATATGTTGCAGGGCTAATTGTTATTTTAGACAACCTTTTATTTTTGCTCTGATTTTGGAGTTGCATACATTGAAGTTATTTTTCTTGGGCAAAACACATTGTGTAGTTTTAAGGTATGTGTTGTCTCACTTGTGATAAGTAATTTTGCTTTTTTAGGAAGTGGCTTTCCACTTCTAAGTGTTTTTAAAGCCTTGTTTTTCCTTTCATGACTGAGACAATTCTGGTATAAGCAGAGACTCTTCAGTTTACCTTCTGCTTTTAGTGTGAGCGTCTGATGTAAATAGTGTCGCAGTATACATGGTGAAGTTACCAAGTAGTCTGAGGGCTCTAAAAGCCCCTTTGCAACCTTTTCCCTATGCTAAAGTTGCTGTTCCTGGCTTGTAACAAAGGAGCTTGTGCAAAACCCAAAACCTGTGGGCTTTGAAGCACACTTCAGGTGAGGCAAAACATTGTTTAATAATACCATATGGAAAGTTGTTACCAAAACAATGCAGTTTCTGTTGCAAGCAGCCCCTAAAAGAGCCAGGCTGGGAAACAGAGGGGGCTGGGAAAGTGTGCTTAACTCGCTCCACAGTCTGTGCTGCTGTTTTTATCTTCAGATACGCTGAGTTTTCGAGACAGGCAAGCAGTGAGCATTTTAATTGCCCACAGCAGGAGGTGGTTGTGGTCCATTGGGTTAGCATCTCCGAGTGGCAAGACCTAAGTGACAGTGTGGTTGGTGGCAGGCATTTTTAAATGGATTGGGAGCGAGCGTTTTTAAAGATCAGCAGCGTTAGGTATCTCTCCCTCTCTCTCTCATATGCACTCATTTGTGCTCTCTCCCTGCTATTGCAGGTGTTGGCGAGCATTGTAGCGCAGTGAATTTCTGCAAGCTGTACTAATAATATTAACAGGAATATATGTCTTAGCTGAGCCTTTTTGAGTGGAGCGCTCCTCACAAGTATGGGGTGTTTTTAGGGTGATGTCAGTGGTTGTGGACAACGTAGTTTGTTTCAATTTTAGGAACGAGAGCAGTGCCTTCCTATTATAGGTAGCCACTTACTGCATGTAAGACTTTATAGTTTTAAAGCCCTCTGCATTCATTAATTAATCCAATTCTCCCAAGGTTTCTCTGAGGTAGGTACCTTTTTATCCTGGAAATTATAGATGTAGAAAGAGAGACAGGGAGGGATTAATCATGTGGTATTTTTACATTATCTCTATACTGTTTACACTGCTGCAGTCAAGCCTTTTATCAGTGCCTTGCTTATGAACCTTAGCAAATGGATTAGAGATACTTCACTTCTAATTAAAGTATGCATGAAGAGAGCTTGCATGAGAGGTTCCCAAAGGGCAGCCATGAAGGTCAGGAGTACTGCTGTGACTTGTTGCACCTACCACCCCCCTCCCCCCTCCCCCATACACATTTGGGCTACCCAGAACCTCTTTGGATAACATATCAGCCCAAGAGTCAGAACTTAGAACAAAAAAATGATGAGGAAAAGGCAGTCTGGTTGCAGGGGCAAAGATTTCTGTGCGTGTTTCAAGTGCTGTGAAAAATGTCTTAACCTGGACCCCACATAGCAGCCAGCAGAAAGCTTGCAGCATTCTGGTGCACCAGATATGTTCATTTACAGGTGGGAAGGTTTTAACAAAATGTAGATGAATAATGCCATCATTATGATATTCCTTATGATGATTAGCCTGGTATTAGTCAGTTTAAATTACACTTTCTGGCAAGTTTTCTATCTGCTGTGTTGGCTATCATAAATTTTGACAAGGGGAGCTGGAGGTTTTAATGCCTCCTGTCATGCATAGAGTCATAGCAAGTGGCAAGGATTGAGAAGCATGTTAATGTGATAGCTTTATAAAAGGATTGGTGAAGAAATAAATAGTTAATATATGTGATCGTTCCAGCTCACTGAAATAAGAACTACAGAGTGCATGTCAAACTTTTCAGGCCACTACCAGTAAAACAGCTGCATGAGCTCTGTTACGCTGAAAGTATTATCAAGGTTATCTTGTAATTGCAAAACCATGACCTTTCTTTTTAAAGCACATTTTTATTGGAAACTTTAGTTTTACAACATTTTGTGAATTTTACAACCAAGTGCACTGGAGCAGAAGACCTGGATATATCTGGGTCTTGGAAAGAAGTTGTTTTTTGTCTGAATGGCTGTGGTTGCTTTTATAAAGTTGGAAAGTAATTGTCCAAGAAAGACAATCTAAAAGAATTTAAAAAAAAAAAAAAGTACAAATTGTTCTTTCCCTGTGCATTAATTCAAATCATAGATTTAACTGAGAATCCCAAATGCGTGCATAAATGGTACACTATGTTTGGCTTTTAAGCATGCAGAAAATTGATTCTGAAGACCAGCAATCAAATTACATGGGGGAAATTTCATTCTTCAAGGTTAACGCAATGTATAAGCTCATGAGCCAGAATCACATCAGGAACATCCATTGTTCATAAACGTATTCTCTAGTAATCATTATGTACTCACTGAAAAATGTAGATGTTTTCTTACACAAATGCTAGCATTGCCCATGGTACACATGGAACTTATTAAAGGAAATACACCATGCTTTTTTTTGTTGTTGTTGTTAATTGTTATGGATATTGTTGACCAAGGAGTGTATTTTGAAGAGCCAGATCCTTCAGATAAAATAAATCACCATTCCTCTCCTTAAAAAAACACCAAGGGTCTTGCTTATTCTATGATTAAAGAGACTTGTGAAAGAAATATTTGAAAAGATGGCTTCACCCTGTCCTATCCTCCTAGTAGGAAAAGCTTAGGAAGAGGGCTTAAAATTAAAAACAAAACAAAACATGGACAGGCCTTGTGTTGGCTGCCATAAAATCATAGATATTAAAAACTTGCTGTACAGAATCTTTTTGGGGGTTTTTTTTGTGGCTGCAGATCAAGCAATAAGCATTAGTTGGAAGCCTGTGATCTATCACGTCTTGTTAACTGACGTGAACATGATTACCTGATGGTATCCACTGCAAGATATTGCTGTATGTTAATAGTAATCTATGTTGGCTAATGTAATTAAAAATGAGAGCAGCAACCCCCAGTATACCTAGTGCGCTGGCAGAGCTGATGCACGTTTTCCAGTTGAGATTTTAAAAGGTTCTGGGAAATTGGAAGAGTGAAATAGTCATTTCATAAATGACAATTAGTAATAAGGAGCATCCTAATGGAAATCTTCAAGGTCTTCAAGGAGGCAAATTTGTAGGTAATCATATGTAACTTCTTTGCTTTTGTAGGTTCGTTGCCAGTGTCTTTGAGTATGCAAGAGCCAGGAGTTTTAAGAATGTTTTTGACAACAGCTGTGCTGTGTATTTCAGCTTTCCTGGTGCTTTAATTTGATGCTATAGATAAGGAAAGTGAGTCCCGACCTTTTAGCAGCTGAACTGCTATCTAGAGCTGCTTAGCCATCTGAATTTAACAGTAAGAATAACATAATAAAAAAGTGCCTGTCTTCTCTGCCTCTCAGCCTCACACCTGTACTGAAAATCACTTTCAAGGGATTGTGTGGCCCTGTGCCAGCACCATCAGCCAGGAAGTTAAATGGAGTTACTACCGACTCCGTTCTTAGGGCTATAGTGCAGTTGATAGTGATTCCCATCAAGACATTGAAAAGAGACCAGACCACTCCACTTTATATAAATGCCAAGTTCAGGCAGGTCCATGCTCCTTTGCTTTTATAACTTTGTGGGTACACAGACCAGTACTCTGGTCTAAGAAAAGGTCGTTACTCCCTTGTTCTGGAAGCATAGCTACAACACTGCTGTGAAATGCAGTCAAGTCAATGCACAAATGTCTATCATGAACCTCAAAGTGAAGACACAGCCCCACAGTTGAGATTGTACAAGCTCATGGGCTTATTTCACTCTGCTCCTAAGTAGTTAGACTAGGCAGAAGTCTGCACAGCTACATTTGTTAGTGAAACCTTGCAAGCAAGGTACATAAAATGAGAGAAGAGACAGTGTCGTAGTTCTACAAGGGGTCCCACTGGTTTTATGTGGAACAGTTTATGTCTCCTCTCGGCCTGGGGTGAAATCCGAGGTCTGCTGTAGCTGATGGGAATTTGGTCCCTGGCAATGGAGAACTTGCTTTTGATATCCTGAGGCTTTGTGCGGAGGAGAGGCACGCTTGCCACCAATGCATCCCAGAGCCTTGCATGTTCAGTATGAGTGCAGGGTGGGAGCTTGCCTGGTAAGCCTGTGGAGCTATCAGATGTTCCCTGATGTGGATGCTTGGTCGGTGAATTACAGCTTTGTCTTCTCAGGGCTAACCTCCTCGCTTGTGTAAATTGAGGGGGAGGCACTGGCTGTGCTGCCAAGGGAACACTTTGCCCATGCATCTGCTGGAGCGCTTGGGATGAGCAGGGTGTCGCGTCTGGTGTTGGCCAGGGCTTTTTGAGTGGGTCAGCCTTTTCAAAACAGAAACATCCCAAATCCACGTATATCCCATACCACTAAAATCTGACACAGCTAATTGCGTCATTCTTTGAGATGAGTCCCTTTGTTGCAGAAGTAATGGGCATGATCTCTGGTGCCCTCCTCCCTCTGCCTGCCTTTTGTTTAAATTCAGTGCCAGTGCTGACTGTCTTTTCTTCTGCACCTCATGGAGATATAATCCAGTGACAGCTATGAGGCACTTTGTGTAGCGAACATGAAAAAGGAGGGAAATGAAAAAATCAAGGAGGGAGAATTATTCATGGGAAATTGAGCACAGCTTCGTTTCTCTGCATAAAAAAATAATAAGTAATGCTAAAAGAATTATACGCTTGCCCACAGGATTTATTTCTTCTGAGCCCTTCACCTTTCTCAGATCTAAGTCCTCCAGCAGAGAACCTTTTTGCAGTAGGCCATTACTGTTTTTAATATTGTTATTACAATGATTATCATCATTTTATCTCTCAATACGAGTGTGATTGTTTTTCTTTCCGACTGCAAAATGTGAAATCATGCAGTATTTCCAAGTGTTGCGATATCTTCTCTCCGTTTGAAGAGCTTTGTCAGTTCTGCATGCTTTCCTCTTGTTTGTCCCTCCTACCTGCAGCTCTGTGCTATTCTGCAATCCTGTTTTGAGGTGGTAGGGCAGAGCAGTGGAACCTTACGTGGGTAAAATGTTTTTCCCCTCTGAATCGCCAGTATTTTGCGCATACCGTCGCCTTCCTATCTCAGGACTGAAAAGTTTTGGTTTCTGAACTGAGACCCCTTGTTGGCAATGTGTTGTAATGCATGGAATTTATTTTACTGGCCTGACCTTATTCTTGCCCTTTTTTCCCCTCTTGTCTTCTGCAAATGCAAATGATGCATGAATTGAAATCCCCTTAAGCCTGAACAGGGGAGGTAATTCTAAAATCAAGGAAGGAATTGGAACAGCAGAGCATATCTAGAACGTCTGATACAATGCCTTTTTTATTTTTCAGTCAGTTTGCTCCCAGGAAAACCTTTTTGTGGAAAACAGGTAAAAAATAGCTCTTTTTTTTCCCCCCCTCTTTTTTTTGTGTCAAACTTAGCTGTTTCTCTTCTTGTGTCTATCTGTAGTTCTATAGTTGTTTATCCTAATGCGAAGACCTTTGAGCAAATTTGTAATCCATATTATCTGCAGCGGGTTTGTGCTTTAAGGGGGCAGGAAAAGAGGTTGTCTTGCAGTATTTTATCTGAGCAGATAAGGTGTAACTGCTGCTTTCCCAAGACTTTGCATTACAGACTAAAAAGCAGATTGAGGGAGGGAGGGAGGGAGGGGAAGGAGGTTTCATTTCAAATGACCGATTTGTCTCTGGAGTGCCTTTAGAATTTAACTTACTGATCTTTAAAAAGCACTCTAGCAGTGGCTGGGTGACTGTATTTGTGAAACACCACACTTGTTTCTGCTGTTTAACCTGCTGTCTCATGCAGCTGAGTGGCAGCAGTGGCTTCACTTGTTGCTTCTGAAGGCCCACAAGTCCCCCAGATGGGACCTGCGTACCTGTTCCATTTTAGTAATGACACAGTGATACCTGAGCCAACTGTTCTTTTGCATTATTGCATGATAGTTCTTATGGATGTTCTTTTTTATTATAATAAATCCACTTAAAGGGAAAAAGAAATTCTGTTCAAGGTCTCCAAAATATGAAGCATTGGCTCCATAGCAGCCATAAATTAGCAAAACTGTGGTGAAAATACTAGAAATTGTGCACCTTTATGGCAGATAAGGATTTTTATCCAAATGTTGGGAATTTCACTGGTGACTGTTAGCCCAAGTCTGTCCTGCGCAGGTTTTAAAACTGCCCCTTGAAGCTGGGGAGGTTATCATTCAATGTTTCTATCTCTGTCCATCCTTACATCTGTCAGATGCATTTATGGGTAAAGTTTTTCCTATAAAAAATGACTCCACAGTTGTGGTACAAACCAGCTTCTCCAACGGACAGTCCAGTAAGTGGAATGAGGGAAGGCCCTCAGGAGGTAATGACCACTGTCATCTAACCACCTCATATTCTGAGAGCCAAGTATATTTCCTCAGCTGCCTCTTTTGTATTGTGACTGTGGGGATATGATTTATCAAAATATACCAAAAATGCAACAGAGGAACCCAAAACACAGTAACTAGATGCTCCCATACACCTGCATGTCTCTCTCCGGAGAGATGAGGACAATAAATGTGAATGACATAGTTGTTCATATTCCCAAGTCAGTATGGAAAGTGCACACATGCCATGCTGCTGGGGTAGGCTGATGACCTTTATGGGATAAATCACAACCTTCACAGCCAGTTGTCCACTGGTGTTTGTGTTCAATCCCACACCAGCACGCAGGGGAGTGTTCTGCTGTTTGCATGTGGTTCTCTGCTCGAACCTGTGAGCTGGTTGACCAGCTTTCCTGGTCTGAGGATGCATCACCAAGTGGAGATGGGTAAAAGGCCAGGTTGGACACTGGGCTTCTGTGAGGTGCCTGCAGTGGTGGTGTCAGGAGTGGAGGCTTCAGCTGTGCTCTCAGAACACTGCTTTTTCTTGCTGCATGCCTTACAGCCTTTGATGAGGTCAAGCACTTAAACTCATACTTAGATCTACGTGCACAAGCAGTCATGTTGATTTGCTGTGTTGGAAGTTAGGTATGTGTTTAAGTGCTTTGCCTTTCTTTTTCCATCGGAAAACCTGAGCATTCCTCTGAGCTGTGGAGATCTCCATGTGACTTAGCAAGGGCTCTAAATCAGTATTTTGCTGCCTTGCGATTTTTTTTTTTTTAATGTTCTTATCAGGTGATATTTTTTTGAATACTCTTTTGGATGTAGAGGTATGGTTCCTTTGCTTCTGAGCATTTCCTTGCTCGGTAACAGGAAATGTTAAATGGCCTTCAGCCTCCCAGGCTGACATTTCCTGTGATCAGTTGATTGTGCACAGTAATGGGAGAGGGAGGGGGGCCATTTTAGCCTTGCTGCTGTTTTGTTGTTTGTTTTTTTTTAAATATGAATCTAGTGCGAATTGGAAGAAGTTGCTAGAAATTAAATATAGCTTTAAAAATCAGATAAATTTGAATTACAATGTCTGTTACCATAAATTTTCTTTTTATTTTTCAGTAGGCTGTTGGAAGACAGTAGTATATGCAATGATACCCATAAGAAAAGACAACTGTTTAGGTTTGTATGACTCTATTTAATATTTGTTTCACAGTTAACTTACAGTTGGGATTCTGTCAGTGCCCTTGATGAGGGAAAGCTAGATGGGTGTGGGTATGTAATGTTTTTGGTTGAAGAGGAACACATACCCTGCTCATCCCACAATCGCTGAATGGAGACAGCACAATGGAACCCTTTCCTTTGGTTTTACAGATCATTGGCTCAGGAACCATATGAAATTTTTCAGCTGATCAGACTGCCAGAATTTGGGGGTCACTATGACTGGTGAAAGTTCATTTTGCTCTAGTATTATCGGACAGACACATTTCACAGACTAGTGCCCAGACTGACTTTTTCTTCCTTTCTTTGGTTTATTAGAAGCTGAAGTAAAAGTACAAGGTGAAAACTGACTGAAGTTCTGTTATCTAAAGCAGCAATGTTTGGAAACTTTTTCTCTGAGAACTTGTTCTTCCAAACTCCAACTCCTTCCCAGATACCATTCAGATACATCCCGTATTGCAGGTCACATCCTAAACCCCAGGGAATCAGTAACAATCAGCCCATATTTTCTTGGAGAAGTTTTTTTTGTCAGTTGACACATTAGATCAGTGTAAGACCCAACCTGGTGGCAACAGTGTTACTCTGAGAGGCTTAGAAAGGCTCTCTTCTCAAGGCTCACACAGTTTTGGTTCAAATTAACAAGAGTTGAGTGTTCCAAGTCAGTCAGCTGCAACAAAGCTTTAAGCAGTGCCGGTGGAGGTAATGAATGCTTTCAGAAACACATCCTTCATCCAGTAAAGGCAAAGCAGAAGTAGGGTGGTCACTGGATGTCTGTATGCATTGGGGTTTGCATATGCACCGGTGGTACTTTTGTGTCACTTCAGACCTTTATCATTGATATTACATAATTTCTCATTATGAGGAGAAAAGGATGTGGGGTTATTTGACGTGCAGTTGCTGACCATGTGCGTCAGCACAGCAGCCATGGAGACGATGGTGAGACGGCACCAGATAAGGAGCAGTGCTGGAGCATCTGGAGCTGCATCCCACAGCCACATGCAGAAGGCAGAAAAACTTTTCTCCATGCTTTGGGCTAGCCTTGATGGTCTGAGAGTCTTGGATTGGGCATTCAGGACTAAGGAGGCATCTTACAGACACAATAATATCTGTTTGGGTTTGGGGAGCAAAAAGGAATGTTGTGTGACACAAAACCGCAGATAACTGGGATACAAAAGCATTCTGTTTCTCTCTCTCTTCTCCACTAGAATATAAATATAAATGTTAATTTCTAAGCACAAGAATGCAAAAAAAGCCTGTAAATAATATACTTTCTTTTTTTCTTTCTAATTAAATTTTAAGGACAATTTCTTTTATAAAATCTTTTTCCCTTTTTTTTTTTTTAATGTTGTTGCTTCTGTGCTGTTTCTCTTCATGCTTTCCCCCTGTCCGGGTCTAGCAAAGGTCAACAGCTTAATACTGCTGATCACATCTGTGAGAGGCTCTGATCACAGGCAAGGAACGCACCAGCCTGATCCCGCCTTTGACACGCTGCTCCTTCACGTCCCGAGTGACACAGCTCGGCAGGTTCTCCAATTAAAAAGCAGGAGCCACGTTCATAAGGAGAAAGGGGACCAAAACAAACAAACAAAAAAATTAAATGCAGTCCCATCCTTTTGATTTGTAGAAAGAGGTTGGAGCCTGCAAGGTACTATACTGCACAATTAAGACAGAGGAGCAAAAATTACCTTTGAAAAGCCCTCCAAAAGTTGTTAGCGTCGCTTGGGATAACAGTTGTGACACACTAAGCTGTGGTAGGCATGCTGGTTTTGTCATTTTACTAGCACGTTGAGAGGAGTTCACCATAAGTAAGCCAAATTCTCCTCCAGATTTTGCTCACAGCATACCGTGTTGTTGCTCTCAGTACACTGAGTGCTCCCCAGCCGTTCAAGGACAGACAGGCTCTACCCAGAGATTTTTGTGATTACTGTATGCGGGAGGGGGGGAGCACCCACCCTAACTGGTGGGTCTGTAGGTGGAGCGTTAGCATTGAAGAGTTTGGGATCACTCTGGGAGGACACATGTTTAAGGGGAAGGCTTTGGATGACTTTACAGAGCAGATGAGGCGTTGGGGCAAAGCGCAATAAAAATGAGGATGGATTTTAAGACCGAGGTAGAGAGCAGGTGAAGTTAGTAAGAAAAACATTACAGGTGGTGGACAGCAAAGGGAGAAGTAGCAAGGGGTTTCCTGAGGAAAGAGACCCGTCAACAGGCAACAGAAATGCTACGTCAGTGCTGCATAATATTGCTACATCAGCCCCGTCCGGTGAAGTGCTCTTAGGATATATGCAAAAGGGGAGCGGTGGTAAGTGCTGTGCATGTAAAAGGGTAAAGCAGTCTTGAAGGCAGATGGGTATGGGGGTCAAATCCCCTGTCTCAGGCATGCTTTTGTAAATGCAGAGTGTTTCCTTTTTTTTTTTGAAAGGCTTGCTGCAGGGTACGCAGAGATAGACTTCCCTGGCATGCTTTTGTTTGTGTATAAATCTTTGTCTCCTAATGTCCGTAGGGGTAACAGAGACAGTACGGGGAAGACATCTGGCAGTCGGCAGAGCAGTACGGAGAACGAATTGAAGTGGACAGACCACCAGAGGCCATGGAGCAGCACAGACTCGGACAGCTCAAATCGAAATTTGAAGCCAGCCATAACAAAGACAGCCAGTTTTGGTGGGATAACCGTCCTGACAAGAGGAGATAGCTCGTCAAGTAACAGAAGTACCGGCAAACTGTCTAAAACAGGTAGCTAGTACTGTATTGGGTTCACAGTACTTCTTGTTGTGTGGTGATAAATGGCTGTACTGGTACTTAGCAGAGTATGGTATATCGCAGAATGGTTTGGGTTGGAAGGGTCCTTCAGAGATCACCCAGTCCTAGCCCCGTGGTTGGACTAGATGGTGAATTACATGAACACCTGTATTTCCTGTGCATAGTAGGTGTTCATGCCCATGAATGCATCTGGGTACCTGGTATTGAGATTTTAGGAATCTTAGGAATTTTAGGAAGAAAACCTGGTGCCTGAGTTGCACCTATGGAAGTGAGGTAGGCTTTTCCTGGAGTAGAGTATGTGCACATCCTATCTGAACACTGCCTGCGCTTGTAGCCTGAAAAAGAGGTACTCATTTCAAAAAAAGCACAGTTTTTACCTTTTATTAATAGTAATCTTTGTGAGTTATGAAGAATTAAATGTCATGTATCTGATGAGAAATCCAAGAACATTTTGTTTTTGTTGTTGCTAAAATGCAGACCATCTGTTTCGTGGAGTACAGCCTCTTCCTCACTGCTGGCAGATGAGGCCAGTGTGCTGTGGTGGAAGCAGGCAGAAGCTCTGGATTTGCTGGGAGGGGTCCCACGGTCTCTCCATTTTCTTGTTTAGTTCCCATTAAATTAAAGCATCATTTAAGGAGGCTAGAGACCTGTTGGGAATTCTGCATTTATTTGCATTAACTTCACCAGCCTGTGAACATAGGAGTGAGTCACAAGGTCTGCTTCTAAATAATTTCAAGCCTTGCCATTAAGCTACTCTATTATATTTTTGTGTAAAAGTGCATAATAAATAATGAGCCCATCAGATGATTCCATCAGTTTGGTTCATTTGATAAATATAGTACAGAACAAGTGGTAATCAATACTTAGCACTTAGTGCTCTTTCAGCTCGGGAGTGTTTTATGGATGGTACTTAATTTAAATTCAGTTTATCAGGCCTGGCTTGGTCAGATTTCATTCCTGTTCCCAAAATCGTACAGTAGCCTTTGCCATGATTCGGACTGCCGGGGAATGGAGTTTTCAGAATAAATCAATAAAACCCTTGACTTGATAACTACACTCTGGACCTCTAGATCTTGACCGTCATTTAAAACGTTGTTATATTTCACAACTGTAATGGAACCTGGATAGTTGGAAAGTTGCTTTTTCAAACCCTGCTGGTCATAAAGCTGCTGTGAGCTTTTGGAATATCCTGCCTCTTCTTAATGCTTCTGGTTTATTTTTCTTTTGAGATACTAGATGAATACTGTGTTTTATCTTCAGATTCATAGAATATATCAAGTTGGAAGAGACCCATAAGGATCCCTTCCTAAAATAAGATTCTCTTTCATCCTTATGTATGTAAAAACCTAAGGAATTGAGACACGAATTTAACTTTGAAAATTTCTGTAGTATATCTCTGGCTTGTTCCTGAGCATGAGCATCCACAGCAGAGCAAAACCAGTGTGTGTGTAGTTTTTAAAACTACACTCCCCTTTATATTTTATTTGTATGAAGACTGACTAGACTATGCAGTGGGGCCTGAAGTATGCAGTAGATGATGTTTCTACCCCCAGATGTCTTTGTTTCCTCTGAGTCTTTTCATTGCATTGGAATTCGATTTGATACGCCTGAAGTAGGGAGGAGGAGGCACAGGTTTCTGCTATACTTTTTTCATTCCGTTTACCTTCAGTAGAATGCAGGTAAAAGTATTTCTCTGCAACATTGTATTGCAGAGGTATACAGCAGTTAAAATGAGGTCAGGGAAATCCAGTTTGGAGAGTTGAGACATCTAATTGCAAGAGAGTAATACTTTTAAGTAGCTGTTTCAGTGTTAAAATCAAGCCTCTTAAAGGGTGCACTTAAAAAAGGTATTGAAGGAGAGATCTCTGAAGCGTGCCAATACTTGTAAATGCATCTGCACTCTGCCTGCACCAAACCCAAAATTGCTTTCAAATGAAATCCCTTCTAATACATTTTTAAAACACCAATGATATTAAAATTTCACGGCCTGTGCAGAGCAATTACATATTGTAAGTGCTTTGAATTTATTTTTTTTTTCAAGCCAAGTGTTTAAATTTGAAAGCTTGTTGAGGCCCAGAAAGAGTAAAAAAGAAACAAAATAAAGGGAGGCAATGGGGGAAAAAAAAAGAGCAAGGCTGGACATCAAAACAAACTTACACCTTCAAAGCTAGGACACAAAGTCAAACTGTCAGCCAGCCTGGGGAAAGTCAGAGGAAATAATTTCTGTGCTGCTCTTTACATCCTGCTCTCTAAGATGTTGTTGAATGGCATTAAAACAGAAAAGAATGACTTTCCAAAAAATACTGGGGAAATAGGCCTTGATACAGAGTGTGTTCACCAAAAAATGCTGAGTGCCTTCATGCAGCTGTGTCAGAGCCCTGCGTGCTGTTTCCATACCATTGTGCATGTTGTGCATTGGATCTTTCTTGCTGTGGTCATAGGCAGTGCTGAGTGTTCTGCAGGTACGTACATATCTAAAGCTTGGTGTTTATTTTGGGGGGATGCTGTTTATTTTCTGTTGTCTTTATTACAGTGATTGGAATGGGATGGCAGAGGTGTAACTGCAGATATGAGGCATGCTGCCCTGGTAGAGTGGCAGTGCCTTGTAGGCAGCCATTCTGTCCCAGTTCTCTGCAGAAAGTACTACTTTGTTCTCAGAAGTGCTTTATGATTCACAGTAATAAATTTAAAACACTTTTGAATTGCCCATAGTGTGTATAAAACCAGTCTGAAGTCATTAGTTGGTCAAGATATTCTTGAGTGGCTAAATAATGAAAAATGTTCGTGACTGTTTTAAATGTGAAAATGATTCTGCACATCTGATGGTCATCCAGAAGCATTGTCAAACACCATTTTTAGGCATGGGAACATTAAAACTTCCAGGATTTTCATGGGTGGCTTACAGCTGCCTTTAAGAGTACATACAGTAATGCAGTATTAGCATTGTGGCCCTTCTGGATCGTTTTAAATGTTGTCACCAAATTAAATGTTCAGCCATTAACCTTAACTTCTGATAAATCAGTAATTAGAGGTACATACCAGGAAACTGAACTGAAGACAGCATGATGCTAGCCCGTCCTTAGGGAGCAACAGATAATGGAATGTGCTGCTCTCCGTGGTGCAGTCCAGTAGTGTCAATTAGTCTTAAACTTCAGTTGTATTCAGCAGCACGGGCATTAGAGCTAAAAGGGGCTATGTGAAACCCACTGCATGGTTATTTTACTGGTTCTTATGGTGATTTTCATGCACCTGTTGATTGCTTAGAAACCCCCATTCCACTGAAAAGCACAGATTATATGTTGCAAATAAAATTTTTGTCTCTGTTATTCTTAGGCTTAATAGATATATAGAGATGTATTAAGCTATAATTCAGTATTGAGTGGGGAGTTAATAATTTAACAAATTGCAGTCAGGTTGCATTCTTACAACTTAGGTCATCATACACAACGTTGTCTAGCTTAGATTTCCAGTAATATAGCAAACTTTTCAGGGTTGAGTAATTTATATAGAGTGAGCAATAAGTGCAATAGATGTCCCTGTAGGCGTCAAAGATGTACCTGTTCAGTCTCCAGCACACTCATGGAGAGAGAATCTAGCTCATCAAATACCATGTTATTTTCAGTGACTCATTACAACAGGTTTTAATATACACTATTGGGGGGAAGCAATGACAAGATATGTTTCAAAATGTCCTCTGTGTACCTAGATGTCTATTTAAATAATTGTTAGAGGAGTAAAAAGATGTAACTTGCATCTTTGGCTTCTCATAATGCATTTTCCATTTAGTGGAATGCACATCTGTTGGAGAAGCTGTCTGCATTGGGGTATCAGCTGTGTTGATACAGATCTGTAGGGATCCTTAACTTCCTTGGCAGGGCTCCAGGTAATTGGAGACACAGTCTAATCTCTCCTGTTAGGTGTTCATTGCTATTCCTTTTGGAGAAAGACAAATTTTATTTATTTATACATTCATATCAATAAGTGTCCTGTAAATTACAATTTTGTCTCGGAGTTTTGGAACAGTATTCTGCTTCTTTATGATTTGCTTTAATTTGGCATTAGCCTGATGGATCTTGTGAGTCCAAGAGAAGCTGTAGGAATGTTAATGTATGGGCAATAAATCGTGAGCCAACTGCTTCCAGTCATACTCTTCCCTGCCAACCAACTGTGCTGAAACATCAATCTTATTTTTAGACATGCAGCTTGCAGAGATATAATTGTGTTCACATGAGCACGTAACGTTATTGTAAAAAACATGCCCTAAGTACATGCTAATATACAGAAGTGCAAGTGACTTGCAAAGACAGCAAATAAATATATGTAAGACAAGAGACTACACACAAGACAAAAGTAGTTCCAGAAGTGATCAGCGCTCTACTGCTCCTGAAAAATTGACTATCTGGAGCAAGTAGTGGGTAGATCTTGAGAGTCTAGTTGGTAAGAAAAATTTACCTTGGGCTTGTAAAGTGGGATGAGCAGAGATGTTTAGAGTCATCAGATGCTGAACGCTGACCCAAATTAAGGAGAGCAGGACATCATGCATCTCTCACTAGCTCTCAGAATATATGAAAACTAATGGTACCTCCACACTCTCCCTCCAAAAACTCTCTAAGCTATTAAGACTGTGGTGATTTTTCTGTCTTCTACCACTCTTTGAACTGCTTTATCTTTCAGAATACTTTAAAAATATATTAATGGAAAGTGATGAGAACATGAAGGTTATTATTATGTCAGCTGTGAAGCAGCAGGAAAATTATAGAAGAATCTAGAAGAAGTAGCCATCATTGGATCATGAAAAAGGTTGGATTGTGTAATGGGGGCAAAAATCTCATTTAGTCAAAGTTCCTTTCAGAAGTCTTCAGCAAGACATCTCTTAATGTGTATCTCAGTAAAGTCAGATAGTTCTCTTTTTTTTTCCCATTTGCTACAGTTCTGAATTCATTATGTGGTGATTTATTATTCCAAATTTGGACACCGTGAAAACAGCTAATCAGAGCTACAAAGACAAGATTAATTGGTGTTAATTTTCAAACATTAGTATTGGAATTTACTTGGCTTAGACTTGTCTAGACTAGAAATGATAGGAAATAAGTTGTAGTGATAGAAACAAATTGAAGTAGATCATTCTTATACAGGGTAAGTGAGGGTAAATTGGTTAAGCAGCTATTTCTGGGATTGCTTTTTTAAATATTCAGAAAATGGCTGAAACAGTTTTGTGTCTTGTGTTCTTTCAAGATCGCCAACTTGACCTACTGGCATAGGAGAACAGATCTCTGACCTTTTCAGGCAAACGTTTCAAAGCTCTCATCTTAGCCAACGTGGGCTAATAGCTCCAGAGGTTTTTCCACTGCTTCTGCCTACCATTTGAGGAGTAGATCTGAATTAATTGGGTTTTAACATTCAGAAGCTGATGATGATCAATCCATGATTCTGCCATAAAAACAGCTGAAAAGGGAAAAAGAAAATTTAATTTTGAAATTTAAATTTAAAACAATTTAACGTCAGAGCTGCAATCTTCTTTTATGCTAGTGGTGTTTCCTCCGTGTTGCACAAAATGGGGAGAGAGAAGTCTGAACTTGGGCTTGATACTACTTAGGTGCTTAGAAATAACAGAAGGTTTATGAAACCTCATGCCCACTGCTGCACCTCCGGGTAGCTTTCTAACCCGTTGAATTCAGTAGGTGATGGAAAGAGGGGAAAGTAGAGCAAAAAATCAAAGGTTATGACACGAAGTGCATGTAGAGGGCCAGGGAAATGCAGGGAAGGACCTGGTAACTGCTCTCAAAAGAAAATTAAACTCCAGAGGTTCCATTTACATTTGCGAGGACTATGCCAAATGCTGCTTGCAGCTTGATGAGGATGACCTCCAGGAATATCTCTGCAGTTTCTAGTAACACTGAAATTGGAAATGATCCTATAAATAAAACTGCCTCAGCCGGATTAATCTTTTCTACATTTCCAACCCTGGTCTACAAGGAGGGGGAAAAAAAATGTATCAACTAATACAACTTTGAAGTATATTTTTAAAAAATTAAGGTTTCTTCTGACATCCCTGTTAATTTCTTGATTAGGTACTGAAGGAGCAGATTTAGGGTCCTGCTGATGGCATATAGTGCACAGCTCATGAGGACTGTCTCTGTAGTAGCTGCCGTGTGAATATGAAGTTTGAAGAAGATGGATAAAAGTGTTTTACACAGGAATCTGCAGTAATCACTGGAAAGACCCTCTTCTAAGTAGCAGTGTACTTCTTTTTCAGAAGAAACCTGTTTTGTTTGAATTATCTAGGGAAAAAAGGAATTCTGATGTGGATTTGACTGAAAATTAATCTCAAGCTCCAAGCAGTCTATGGCAGGGCCCTCCTATAATATCTCAGATATGAAGGGATGTAATTTCATTTCTAAGAAAGAAGCTTGCTAAAATCTAAGTGTGAGTTCTGTCTTGTCTTTTTGTCAGTAATGAATGTAATGTGCATCGACAGTGCACAGAAGTAAAATAAGAGAATTTGCAATAAAAATGCACTTGACTTGTGGGAGGAAGCATCCATACAGAGAACTGCTTTCATACCTCCTTTGTATTCACCTTAACATCTTGCTTTATGCAAACCTTTCTTCCGAGCCTTCACATTTTTATATCAAGCAAATTGAAATCTAATCTAGGAAAATCAAGTTTGGAATGTTTGTGTTGTGTTTTTTTTTAAAAAAAATTATGCATCTCCCCATCCTTCCAGTCACAAGTACATTTTAGCAGGTTTGCTTTATCTTGCTTGATGAATTTTAATAGGCTAAGGGCTGAAAAAACAAAGTTGTAGAAGTCTTAGGTGTAGCCCCTTTGGTAGTTTGAAGTTAATATGCATGTGGCACAGCTGCCTTTTTACTTGACTGACAACTCAGCTGCTGATTTGTTTGGCTTATTTACAGAAAAGGCTCAGTGGGTTTTTGTGTTGTGGTTTTTTTTTGTTTTCTTTTTCATTTAAATACCTTGTGTTTATATTTTTTCTACACCTTATGAGCTGATACTTTAGAGTTATAAATACACGTTGGATGTTTCATATTCTGTTTGATAAAGCTATATACTGGCTGGGAGGGAAGCAGATATTGTGAGAGGAAAGCAGTCCATTGAATTGTAGAAAAACCATTGGATACTGGGTTCAGTAGAGAGTGAGAACCCCTCTCTGACCAGCTGGGCATGGACTAGCACTTGCCTGTGCAGTCTGTGAAGGCTGTTCTCTCTTACGGGCTCTGTCTGATGGGGACCAGGGTCCCTGGTAACCCCCTGTCACTGTGGTTGTGTCTCTCTGTTAGGCTCAGAGTCTTCCAGCAGCGCTGGCTCCTCAGGATCACTGTCACGAATACATCAGCCTCTCCAAAGTGCATCTCTTGTCCCTGGGGTGACAGCCAGCTCTTCAGGCAGCGTGTCCTACCCTGAGAATGGGATGAGTGGCCAGGTGACCCCCAGCAACACCAGCTATATCATTCTTCCACTTGAAGCTGCAGGGATACCACCTGGTAGTATCCTTCTCAACCCACACACAGGTCAGTATGGTCCTCTCCTGCCTGGTGCTGCCCATCAATGTTTCCGATGTCATCTGGGGAATTGGAAAATTTTGTATGTCTAGAGATATCTTCCTTGAGGCACTTTGAGGAAGCAAACAGCAAATATATGTGGAAATGACATTTGAGAGGTTGTTTTTTCAAATCTGCAGGCAAAGCTGGATCGGTTTTCTGAGGCTGTTGTGGCATAGGTGGTGGGAGGGGATGCCAAACAGATGTGTGTGGTCCCACACAGAGTATTTATCATTTTAAAGTCCTGTTACTCCCTGGCTGTGAATTCTCTGAGATCCCATTAGCTTCAGTGAGGGCAGACACTCATCTATATCAAGCGTGCAACTGAAATAAAATGCTCAGAGTTTTAGAGATTGTGCTTCACAGCAGACTTTCAAAAGGCTTAGAGGCTGCCTTTGAATTAGCACTTCAGAGTTAATTTCCTTATGTGATTAGGAACTATATTTAAAAATTTGTGATAAGAAAAAGTTGCGATGTCTGTGCCATGGCCCTGTGGCAGTTAGCAGCACTGGGACACTTGAACGAGGCATTTGCAGTCGCTGTGGCCAGTTCAGAAACCATTCAGGTTGAACTTGAGTGCTAGTTGATAGTTGAAGGCAATTTGCTACCTCCTTGGCCCAGAAGAAGTCTGGATAGCCTTATGCCATTACTCCCCACAGTATCATACTGACAGCCTTAAAGTTGTTCAGGGAGGTTGAGACTGTGATGCTGTTTCAGCAACCATGACTAGCTGTGCTGTTGACCCTAACTCCGTTATGCTGGGTTTAAAATAACAAAGCCTACAGTGCAATGTATTTTCTATTATACTGGGACCTGAGAGCTGAACTCCTAAATATTTTTTTGTGAATCCTTAATAGAGTACTCCAGAGCTTTTTATTTGGAGATTTTTATTTACAAGCAGTATGTTATGTATATTACACACGTGTGTTCTAATGTTTTTGGTGCAAATGAATACAATTTATTTGTGAGTCCACTGTTACAAATACTTTTTTAGTCAAAATTCAGTCAAGAAAACCTGAAAGTTACAGTGTTTAAGAAAAACATAGCCTTTACAAACTATTAAACCAAACTTTCCGTGGATATTTAGAGATAGTAGTATCTGGGGTTAATCAACATATGTGAGTGTATATAAAATCATGGAGGAGTTCTTTTTTATTTAGATTCAAATGTGGTAAGTTCTTCTTTGAAAAGTACACATTTGTGCAAGTTGCTAAAGCCTTGGCAGTTTATGTGCACTTTTTTCCAAGCTGTTACATTATTGACATGAGATCTTAATGCTGTCAGCATAAACAGGGATTTTAGTAATTTCTTAAAATGACACAGGGTGGAGGACAAAATGGTAGGTGGGCATAAGGCAGAATCCATCGTTGTTAATTTACTCGTTTCTGTTGTCAAATGGTAGTTGACAGTTCTGTCTGTGATGCTGGAATTTCTTGGTCAGTACAAGCATTTTGTATGTTGTGTGGTCCTCTCCTGCACAGAACTCAGCAGGCCTAGGCAAAAGTCCACAAGCAATTCAGGTGGTAGGACTGAGAGAACCAAATAATGGAATCATCAAGGCTGGAAAAAACCTTCAAGATCATCAAGTCCAACCATCAGCCCTACACCACCATAACCTCTAAACCGTCTTCCAGAGCACCACATATTTTTTTTAACAGCTCCAGGAACAATGATTCCACCACCTCCCTGGGCAGCCTGTTCCAATGCTTCACCACTTTTTTGGTGAAGATGTTTTTCCTGATATCCAATCTGAACCTCCCCTAGTGCAACCTGAACCAGGGCACAGTTGCTGGCTCATGTTCAGCTACTTGTCAGTCAACACCCCTAAGTCCCTGTCTTCTGGGCAGCTCTCCAGCCACTCTTCTGCAAGCCTGTAGTGCTGCCAGGGGTTGTGGCTGAAGTGCAGGACCTGACACTTGGTCTTGTTGAAACTCATTCTGTTGACTTAGGCCCATCGATTCAGTCTGTCTGGGTCCCTCTGCAAAGCCTCCCTACCCTCAAGCAGATCAACACTTCCACCCAGCTTAGTGTTGTCTGCAAAAGTTTGCAAAAGTAAGGGTGCACTCCATCCCCTCA
Organism: Laterallus jamaicensis coturniculus; assembly: GCA_022605575.1. Classification (NCBI taxonomy): domain Eukaryota; kingdom Metazoa; phylum Chordata; class Aves; order Gruiformes; family Rallidae; genus Laterallus; species Laterallus jamaicensis. The sequence continues at coordinate 26,535,676 of JAKCOX010000008.1, forward strand.
TCCAGATCAATAATAAAGATGTTAAACAGGAGCAGCCCCAGCATCGAGCCCTGGGGAACACCACTTATGACCAGCTGCCAACTGGATTCAACTCCATTTAACACAAAATGAGAGGAATCACTGCTGCTTCGAGCCCACCAACAGCTGAGAGGTTGTGCTCATTCCTGGCCACAGCGAGGATGGAGGCAGCAGCTCACCACACTTGCGAGCCAGAAGAGCTGTTTAAGAAGAACATCTCCTACTTCCTTTTTGTACACTTAGTAATTAGCAGCTGCTAGCTGATATTTTTCCCTGCTACCTAGGGAGTCTTTCTGCTCTAGGTATAATGCCTTTCAGTGCTGTCACTGGAGCAGAGCACCTAGTCTTCCCTCCTAGCGTGCCTCATTGTCTGCAGAGGCATCATCGAGATCTCTGTATGTGTCAGTACGTTTAACATGCACGGAGCAAGTGGTTGTGTGTGTACATACAATTCTGTGTTTCTTTCAAACCCCATGTCTTGTTTCTGTAGCTCCCTTGTAAATACATCCATAATAAAACAGAGGGAGTGGATTCTTTTAAAGCCTGAAATCCTTGTCTCAGACATACAGCTTTGCGCTGCTGGAAGTCAGGCTGTACTGCAGTGTCTGCTGTGTTTTTAACATGCAGCAAAACACACGCTGCAAATTTGCCACTCTTTGGGCTCAGAATCTTTGCATCTTATTAGGGTAGTGTTACAAAAGAAGCTCCGTAGGGAGGAGACTTAGATTGCTGGATGCTGTGATCGACTATCAAAGTGATGGATGCTGTCAGAAACATAGATGAAGAGAAGACAGTTTAAAGAAAAGGAAAAAGGAGCTTTGTTTCCTGCAATGAATAGATTTTCTTTCCCTATGTAACACCATTCTTTAGCTCTTTTTTCTCCTCTTGCCGAGTGGCTACTTCCAGTCTCTTTCTCTCTTTTGATCATAACATCGTGTCCTTTAAAGATCTTTGCTTCCTTTCACACTACAGAGTCACTGACTGTGCAAGTCTCTAATGGCATCCACAGATGCCGTCTGTAGCTCTCTGCTCTGATTATACCTCTCAGCTCCTTTTCAGGTGTTGGTAGTCCACACTTTCTTTTCCATGTCTGCAGTTTCCTTTGTTTCCTCTCCTCTGCTTTACGCTTCTCCTTCTCCAGATAAAGGAGGTTCTTGCTTGCTTTGGGAAAGGACCATTTATGTGGCTATGCTGCTTTAACTCTCCATTTCATCTGCTTCACCAGTCTGTTTTACCCTTTAAAGGATTCTTCTTGACACATTCTCTGACCCCTCTGACAATTTAAGAGCATTTACGGTTTGTCCTTATTCCTTTAAATGACATTGCAATCTTTGCCCTTCTCTTAGGGCCACAGGTCATAACTTACAAATGTCTTCTCTGTTACTGTCTGATCTTTCCTTTTCATTTCATATTTCAAGATTTCTTCATGAAAGGTCTTTTTTTTTTTTTTTCATCTTTAAAAGCACTGCCGGACCTTTTCTCTTTCTGTTCTGTCATCCTTTGCTGAGCCACGGCTTCCCTTGAACATCTGGCCAGGCTTTTGGGAGCCTGTTATCCCACTCACCCAGTCTGACTCCCCCAGTCTCCTAAAGTACTTCTGGAGCCTGAGACTCCCAGATCTGGGTAGTCCATGCCGTTGTCACTGGGTGTGTTCACAGCAAGAAGCTGGAAGTCAGCTAATGGACAGAACTGCCCTGTGCTTCTCTTCTACTCATTCTATTTATGACCTTCCTCGCTGTGAGCATGAGACATGCCCAGTATAATGCAGTGACTTCATCTGGAAAGTCTTGATGGTTTAGAGAGAGAAGGCAAGATTTCTTTAACCAGTTCCCCTCATACATTTCTGACCATCATTAGTAAGAAGGAAGAGCGGTCAGGCTGAGGAGTAGACCGAACAGGTAGAGATGCTGGTGGTATATAAATCGAAAGTTCATTATTTCACTGTTTGCTCTTGGTCACTGAATTCCTGCGGATCTCCATTTCTATCTCAGATATTCATACTTTAGGTACCTTCTTTAAATGTTACAGCTTCAGTGCTAAAATTGCCTTTTCTTCACAGAAACATCTGTAATTCCTTTGAGATACTAATTTATGATGGAAGTGAAAAAAGACCAGAGGCCATGGAAAAAATTTTCCCTACAAAGAAATGCCATTTCTCTTTTGTTTGTAAGACAATGACTTGCATGAACTTTTTTTTTTTTTAAACCAACATTGCTTTTACAAGGTTACTTCCCCCAGATAAAACACATGAAGCAGAAAGAGTTCAACAGCGAATAGAACTTTGGACAGAATTTGTCCTGTACCCAAGAGATTTTTATAGACATCTAAAATGTTTCTTCTTTGGAAATTCCCAGTGCTGCTGCCTCAAGTTACATGGGGAACAGCTCTCCAGAGTACAGTGCTATATTGTTGGAATGTGTAAATAAATTAGTAACAAGGATGGGTTTGGCTTTTTTTCCTTTCCATGCCAACCAAAGCATGTCAGGACTGCTGCTGTGTGTCAGTAAAATATATGTGAATATTCTTTACCTTCGGAGTTCAGTTGTAGTGTAAATTGATTCATCATTGAATGACTCCAAGTTGTCATAGCATCTGAATCATCTTATAGCCATGGTAACCTTCCACCCATTCCCTGGAAAGTCGTGCTGCCAAAGCAAGTATCTGCTGCTTGCCTTGCCTGCAGGAAGGAAGGCGAGGGGAGGGGGAAAGATGGCTGATACTGTAACAAGACATTGAGAGTGATAAGCACTTTATGGTTGTAGCAGGTCAGCTAAAGAGCAATCACTTAAAGCAAGGCTGTATGATTTCATACAGCAAACAGTACAGCCTTAAAGGCATTTACCAAAGGCCGGGTTTTTTGTTTCAGGTCAACCGTTTGTAAATCCTGATGGGACGCCGGCAATATACAATCCTCCCAGTGGCCAGCAGACAATGAGGAGCCAGATGGTGGGACAGTCTCAGCAGCAGCCTTCATCCCAGCAGCCTCAGCAGGTTCAACAGCCACAGCAGCAAATGGCAAGTCACCTTGTCACACAGGTAGGTGTGGTGGCCATTGGAAAGGGAAAAGAGGCTCTTGTTTGGGGATATGAAGGATCACCTGAGGGGTAGGAGGGAGGGGAACAGCTAGACAAGATAGCAGGATGTTCTTTTCTTTTGAAACAAATGTAGCCCGTTATCTGTGCTCTCAGATGGAGAAACAGATGGAGGGGGAAGATTCCTTTCTCAATTGCATCTAAAGGGTGGCTTCATTTTCAAAAGAACTCTTAAGTGAGTTTGTGTATGCCTACAGAAATCTATTTGGCAAAAATCTCCCATAAGTAAAAGCTGAAGCATTCATTCTCAAACTAGTACAGTCTGTAATTCTCCCCGAAGAGCCAGAGACCTTTCCCTGTCCCTTTGGACAGCAGTGGGTCAAAGTTGCATTGCACTGGAGTCAAAGAAGCAAGTGCAGTGCAGGACTCCACAAACTCTTCTGTGTCCTGTCATATTTGGCCCAACCTATGGGTGGCCTGCTCTCCTGCCTCAGATTGTGGGTCTTCTGTGTTCATCCCATGTTCTGGCTGTGACCCTGCTCTGAGCTAGAAGCTCTGGAGCTACAGCAGGAGAGGGGAAGGGCATCACAGTTTGGGCACAGTACCATGGTATGTTGGCTCTCTGGCCCGTGGGGGTGGCCATGGTGCATTGTCAGATGCAGCCAAGCATGGGCAACAGGGTTTGGGTCTGGTTCAGGCTTCATTTTGTGGATTGTGTGCCTGATGTCTGAGAGCAGGGCAGGCGGAGGGAATTACTCAAGCAAGAATCCTAGATCCTGCTTACTTGCTGAGTAGCCACGATCTACTGTGGTTCTTGTGCAGTTTTATAATTTGGCATATTTCATCCCAGCTTACCCAGAAATGCAACATTTAAATTCAGAGAAGTTGCTTTGATTTCACTGAGTTTGAATTTAAGGGTTTGCAGCTCATCCTTCTTGGTTTGGTCTTAGCAGTTTTAGGAGACTGAGGTAGTACCAAACCTGTGTTAAGACTCAAGTTCAATGAGACATTTAAAATGAGAAGAATAGTAAAGCTATTCCAAGGTAATAGTGCTGTAGAAAACGCTTCTTTCACTTAGATAAACATCTGCTCCAAGCTGACGGGCCTGTCTGCTGATAATTTGCAGCTTGTTCTTTGTCAATTTTTGTTTTAAGCTATTGTGTTCTGGTAAAGCAGCTTTGCAATCATTATTCCTTTGCCTATGACATGCTTGGAGTTAAATCATTCATGATCAGCAAAATTCAAATATGCTCTTAGACTGTTCTGCTCTTCCATTTTATCTTTGTAAATTAAATGTAGATTCATAATTTGGCTTTGCCTCACATCAGTAATAAGATGGTGTAGCTTTGGCTTTATTTAATCTAAGAGCCATCAAATATATAAAATAGGAAGAAAAATCTGTAATAAAGAATTGTTTGGTGTAAGGCTAAAAGGAAGACTAAAATCACAGTACCTGACCTCTTGTACTTGAGCTGGTGATGAATCACCTGCATTTTTGAGAGATGCATTTCAGTCCTTTGTTCTTGATAACGGAGGTGGTGGTGGTGGTTGTTTTCTCTCTTTCTCTAACTAGGTTGTATTTATTGTCTTTTACTGTGTTTATTTTGCAGCCTGTTCAGGCAATGCAGCCATCTTCGCAGTCAGTCCAATATCCAGCAGTTTCTTACCCTCCCCAGCATCTCCTGCCAGTCTCTCCAACGCAGCAGTTTTCTGTGGTACTAAAGATTTTTATTTGTTTTTAATTTTATGTTTTCTTCCCTTGAAGTTGGGTGTGTGAGCATGAGTATGCCCAAAAACCTCTGGGGAGCACTGTGGGGCATGAGCCATGTGAGAGCCTCACCTAAATCCCCACTTGCCTTAATGCTTTTGGTACTGCCAAGCTTTTTGTAAGAGCATTCCCACTGATTTTGGTTGTTTAACCTGTAGGATAACATTAAGAGCAGGGCTCTCTGCCTAGTTAGCAGAGCCTCCACAAAACATGTTTTGTGGCATCTGCAAGAGGAGCCTGTGTCTTCCCATTTTATGTCAAGGGAGCTTATATCAAAATTCTCAAGTTAGCAACTTGGGTTATCCCCCATTTTATGTCCACAAAGACTGGAGAAGAGACTCTAGAAATCATTATTTTATTTTCTCAATATACTAAACCCACTGCCTGGGTTTATTCCCTGATGATACTGGAGCACATGGAAGACAGTAGCAGTGAACCAGCTGCAGAAGGTGTGGTACGCAGTAAGTCATGACAAACCACCAGTGGACTCTTATAATAAAAATAAATAGAGTGCTCTTCTGGAGTCTGAATCTGGGTTGGTGCTCACAGGGCTAAGATTATACTCTTGTAAAATGAAGTTGGCATTTTAAGAGGCACTACAAGATGTTTTTTCTGTTACTTTCTGTCTTGCTCTGGTGATCTTGTTTATGGCTGATTTTTTTTCCTCAAGGTAGAGATGTCATGTAGTAACAGTAAGAGATGGAAGCAAAGCTGAATGGATCCTTGCAGCTAAAATAATACCATTAATGCCTGGTAGCATTTAAAGGACAATAAAAACATGTTCTGCGCTGTGAGTTCTGTATATCGGTGCTAATTCTCTTGAAAAGTGTCTTGCAGGCTGTTCTGGTGGTAGTCATAGGAAAGCTGGTGTTTTTAGTGGCTAATTTAACAGTGAAACTTCACCTGAATTAATGTCTTCGATGCACGTTATGTTATACAAGAAGTGTATAAATTACAGGAGTTTGAAGCTCTTGGTCTCTTATCGTGCAAATCCAGAGACATTCCAGGCTCAATGAAGTTTCTCGTAGACTCTGTTGGCAGTCATTCGCCATCCAGGTAACGAATACCCTAGCTTCTTAATGAACCAACTTCAGACAGACAACTTATGTGCCTGAATGCAGATGTAGGACAATGGTAAATTTTAAAGCATTGCTCTTTTACACCGCCTGAAGATCTGCCAGGAGTGTTTAGAACATTGGCTCATGGTGTCCGCTCACAGGGTGAGAGGGTGAGTCTCTGTGCAGTCTCTGCCAGAGCTTCCCAGAAACTGTTTTGAAGTTTCCTGCCAATAAATAACATTGTGCAGGGTGGCTTTGGAGAATGAACACCGCAGGGATGTGAACAAAACCAAAGAGTCTCATTTAAAATAAAAAGAAGGAGACTCTAAGGGAAAAGCATTTTTGTAGTGCTTATTCCCGATCTGTGAGGGGGTATAAGGAGAGGACAGTAGTATGCACACAGGGGAGTTTTATGCTGGATTTATTGCTGTATAGAGTACGTTTCAATGTTGAGTAGTTAGTGGTATTGTGATAAGGGCACAAATGAAGACACATAGAACCATGTTTGGAAATCTTCGACCATCACAGAATAAACTTGAGAGCGTTGATTAGTATGGATCTTTTTGCAAGACTAGACAGATACTTTCTAGTGTCAATGTATCATTACCAGCGTGTAATGGAACTTAGGTCCATTGACTTTATTTGGTGCATTCACCCTACAATAGATTTATTTCTTTTCCCCCCTCTAATCAAATAAAATACTTGTCACTTTCCCACACTGAATAACCAGCCTTGAAATAGCAATGGAAGGCTTAGCTTTTTTTACCTTCTCTGTGTTTGCAAACCTGTATTTTCAAAACAGTCCAAAAAGGAAAAGATCTGCACCTGAATCCTACTGAATTCCTCTTGGGATCATGTTGAAACAGGTGAAATTACCAGCATGTGTTTGGCTGACGAATTCTGTGGGAAGAGGTATTTGTGATGGTATTTTCATGCCCTTTACATTTAAAATGTCTTCTTTTGAACACTCTAAAGTTCACTTGTCATTTTGGAATAAAAAAGGGGGGGTAGGGTAAAAGCCAAAATAATTGGCTTTTGTGCCAAGTGGTGCCATTCATCTTGCAGTCTGGAAAGTCTTTGTCAAAGCATTTATAGTGATTTTCATTTTAATTACCTCCATTTTTTTAGATATCCTTGCAAAGGTTGGCATGTGTTTGAGCTGAACGATTCCCTTTCCCCTCCTGCTCTGCTTGAACCTATTTTGTTTAGTTAATTCGCGTGTCTACCGCAGACATCGTGTCTACATCATTTTCTACTGCCTTTTGCCCTGCAGCGAGATGACATGACAACACAGTTTAACCAGATGAGCTTAAGTCGTCAATCATCAGGAGACAACCCCGAATCGCCTTCTGGTCCTGTCTACCCGTCGCCTATCTTGCAGCAGCCTGCCCAGCAGACGGGTTACATTATGGCTTCTCCAAGTCAGCAGCTTCCCCCAGGAAGCTTTACAGGTTCAGGTCCACCAGTGTCCCAGCAAGTGCTGCAGCCACCGCCCCAGGGCTATGTGCAACAACCACCGCCACCTGCTCAGGTAGGCAAAACCTTCACTTCGCTGTGCTGCCAGTTTGGCATGGTGCTTGTTACAACATCAGAAAGAGACACCCCCCTTCCCCCCCCAAAAAAAATTGAATTAATATATATTTAGATTCTAGATAATTTGTTTTTCCTTCCCATAAAAGCTTAGCGGGTTTTCAGGCAGCAGGAAACTTGAAAAGCCTCTATCATTTCCTGGGTTTCAGAAATTCCTTCCCTATCCTCACACCATTTTCTGAACATATGTTTGTACTCTGGGACACATCTGCACATGAATATGAAGGAGGAGGGTGAGTAAATATCCACAGTCCTTTTTCCCTGCATATATACCAAAAGAGCAACATGCACATCAGCCCAGGTAGTCGTTAATCATATTTAATTGACTTGAACATGTGAGGTGTCACAGATCAGTAATTTTAACTGTCTTCCTGAAGACTGATTATGTTTTACTGTTCACTACCAAACATCTCTACTTGTCTCCTGGGTACCTTTACAGAATATTGAAAGTGATTACTGTCAAGAAGTAAAATGCACAGATGACTTTCTGGCCCATTTTCAAAGCATAAACTTAAAAAAGCCAAATTCCTTTATCCAATTATAGATAACTTCATTTAAACTCCACTTGAAAGTGGTATTAATAGTATTTTTCCTTTTTTCATTGTATCCTTTGGAAAAAAATATTTTACAAGATAAAGTGAAAAAACCCAAAGCAAATAAACTTCACCTTTTCTTTTATTGCAAAAGTAGCATAAGCCCTGCTGGTTTTTTTTGTTTGACACGTCTTACGGAAGATCTCCAGTTGTGTTTGTTACTGGGAATTCTGTGTTGCCACAGTACTGAATAATTTATACTATTACAGTGTTTTAAGTGGCCTAGATGTCTAGTTAATTGATTAGATCACTGATTAAAAAAATCTGAAGACTACTGGATGCTCATAGCCTGCAGAGGACTCTGACATCCATACTTTCTGTAGTTGGAAAATATCCAGCCATTTTTCTGAGAGAAGGCTTTATAAAATAAATAATTTTTAAGGAGATGAAGTTCAATATAATGTGAAATTATACTGAACCTCCCAAATGTTTGGGTTTTTTTAGTTGAAGAAAGTTCCACTGTTTGCCAAATATAACTTAATTTTTGGAGGAAAAAAATTACCTGAAGACCAGACTTCCCTGATGAGTGTGTTCCTCTAGAGTGTCCTCCTGAGTGAGTAAGTAGAAGCTGTCCAGGCTTCTCTCCTCATGTACACCACCCCCCCCAAGTGCCCTCAGCGTTTTCAGGCATCATTTAATCAAACCTCACGACACTTGTAGTGAACCAGATAAATGCAAGCACCTCCATTTTACAAGCTGTCACCGCAGGGTCGGAGCGATGTTTTTCGCAGCCCTGCCTGCTGCTGTTTGCTGAGGGAGCTGCAGCACCGTGCTACCAGCTGTGTCAGGGGGATCCTGTGATGCTTCCTCTCCCCTTTCTTGGGTGAGGCCAAATTTTAAGCCTGCCCTGGGGTCTCCTTTAGACACACCCCCCTGACTTGACAGAGGCTGCTTCTGCAGGATTGCTCCTGCCTGCATGTGGCTGAGCTTTCATCACCTGGGGCGGGAGCGTTGGATTTCATGCTCACATGTGCAGCAGGGGTTTCACTCGGTCTGGCGTAGCATTACTTTGTGAAGTACTCTGTTTTCCCTCATTAATACTTACTCTGGTGCTACTGGAGAGGCAGATGAGCTTCTTTAGAGGACAAGTTATAAGGAGGTGCCTTTTCATGCATGGGCTGTTGCAGGACCAGTACTGTACTGGTGTGTCTAACAACCACTGTGTCTCTATGCATACCCCAGAGACAGTACATACCAGTACTTTCTTGCCCTCGTTACAAAGTGGAAAGTTGCTGAGGGCAGAAAAATATCCTTTGGGTTTGCAGCAACTTCATTGATTTCACTGGGGAATGGTTTGTCCTTGGGGGGCTGTAGAAAGGTGAGAAATTCAGCACTGTCAGCTTCCTCTGCATCCACTGCACCATTCATCTCCAGCCTGTTGCCGTTCCAAAAAAACCCCTTGTGAGATACCTGTGTGGATGAAGATGTGTGGGGCTCAGTCCCTGCTGCTTGCATGCCTGTCCCAGAGGGAGAGGCAGCAGCAGCTCTCTGTCCATATGTGCAGATTGGAAATTCTGATCAACACTTCAAGTTCTAATTCATTCTCTCCAACCCTAGAATGTGGCACGGTGGTTTTGGTGCTAATTGTAGAGCACATACGACAAACAGGGGATTCCTTGTATGAAAAGATGAGCAAAGCTTTGGGCGACAGTAGTTCCTCTGCCCTTAATAGGCTTTCAGGATAGGGCAGATAGAGACCAACTCCTTGTCCTGCCCTTAGCAAAATTTCACTTTGGCACTGGCTTTTGGCAGTCTGAATCATCTGTTACTCTTGGGCTTAGATGCAGCAGTAAAGCTGCTCTCAGGTGCCAAACAAGGTGGTCTGAAGCAGGTTTAAAAAAAGACCTAAAAAAGGCAATAAAAATGGTAATGCATGCAAAACACTACATGATGCAATAATCAATGCAGCGCAATCAATGTAAAAGCACTTCTGTTCTTAAAGGTTGCTATTGAATTTATACCAGTAAAAAAGAAGCTTGACTCTAATGGCTAATTAGTTCCTGTAAATGCATTGCTGATATGGTTCTGTATGCTCTTGGAAAACAGTAGTGAAAAATTAGGTGGAGGGCCTGTGATCATGATCATTTCCTTTGGGAGCTGAAAGGAGGAGAAAGAAATGCCTTCTGAGCCTACAAGCCCAACAGTCCTGCATTTAAATTGTTAGCTTTTGTATTAAAGTTCAATTAAACATGGCTCTACACCTGCTCTCCATGGTTCCCACTCCCAGTCTGTATCGCAGCAGAAGCAGACCGAGTTTGAAATGACTTCCCTAAGAAGTGGCGTGAGGATCCCTTGAATTTCTTTTGCTGCTTCCTTCATCACAGTTTTTTCCCAGCTTGACAACAGAGCCGTGGTTTAACCACCTGAAAATAACAATCTTTCTTCATTCAGCCAGTTGTAAAAAATAATTAAAAAAAAAAACCCAAACAAACCCAAAAGCAAACCATTACTTGGGGTTTGTTGAAAGGGACTTTCAGCAGCAAATTCCCATTTGCTTTCTGTATCACAAATAGCAAATGTACATCCTTAGTTTCTCTATTCTCTTCTGGTTTCGATTTTCTGTTCTTTCTGATGGTTTGTTATACAGCTCTTATGGACCCAGGCACTTAACAAGGGTTCACATTCAGTTTTTGCAGCTCTCTTGTCTTTGGTGTTTGTCACTGCTCTGCCCCTGCAAATAAAGAAATGGGAAATCTGTGCATACTATGCCAGTGGAAAAGCATACGCTCCCTTTAAAGTTATTTTCACCTCTGACTCATTCTTTGTAAAAGCTGTACTGGCAAAATGATGTCAAAAAATGAGATGGCATGAATTCTTGGGGGAGCGCTTGGAGAAATAATGTGCATATTAAGAGATTTTTTTTCCATGTAATTAATTTTGCATCATCATTAATTTTAGTTGTCTCTCTGCAGAAGCCCCCTCCTAGAGAGTCCATAGCTACCATAAGACAAAAATCTTTATGTATAGCATGTCTCTTCCCTGAGACCTGTTATGAAAAAGGCTGGGGAAGTCACTGACAATTAAGTGGGTCTTCCCTTGAAGTTCCCAGAAGGTGATATTGAAGGACATGCCTGTAGTTTTACACAGGCCATTATTTTTTGATGCTGTTATTATTGTGGAGGATGGGGGGTAGAGGGGAGAGAAAAATCCTTGAAGAATGATCGATTCCGGTCAGTTAGATATGGAGAAGGAGCAGTACTTCCCTGGGTCCATACATCACTGATCTCTGTTGTCTTCACTCCCAACTCTAGCTGCTGGTAGCAATAGAGTCAGCATCACTAATCATCTGCATGAAGGTGTTAATCCACACCTGTCTAGTTTTCAACGATGTTAGGAGAAGGTAGAACACCAGTCTGGCAGAACTGAGCTGTAAGTCAGTTGAGAGACAGGTTAGGAGAGCATTATAAGTCTGAAAGATGTGTGCAATCTTCTGTCTATCATGAGGAAATAAGCAACATAACTGTGAACTTAATGGTTGTTGTTAGAGGGCAGTCCAAGAGAGACCTGGCCTTAGTAATGGGTTTCAAACTATGTAGGTAGAACCAAGCAGAAAGACAAAACTGTTTTGAGTCTCTGTCCATCATCTAGAGACAGAGCAGGAGGAAAAAAGCATGCCTGTTGGTGCCATTTGACAAGTGTGGCTGAAGTGATGTGCCCAGGGTCCTGCTACAGTTTAAATTAAATAAAACAATTGCTATATATGAAAGAAAATAAGAAATGTGTTGAAATGGTCAGCCTACAAGCAAGGAGGGTATTGCCCTTCAAAGAGAGATGATTTTTCACAGTGTCAGGGATTAAGATCAAGAAACTTTGTTTTTAGACTAAGTAAGTCAGTACTTAGGTTATAGAATGCCATTTTAGAAATATTTATTTATTTTAAAATAGCTATATAGTTGTGATGGCATACTTCCTGGTTCTGTAAATGAAATATGTTCTACTAGCAGAAGGTCCAAGGTTCATGTGGGAAAGCTTTTCCAGTGTAATTTGGCATGCCAGTAAGATACTACAGAAATGTATTGGAGTTTGTTGAAAAGCACATAAGCAGAGGTGTTAGTAACGCTGATGTAATGAGAAACTAAAAAATTCAAGAGGGTCAGACTAGGCAATGTAAGTGATGCTTGTTATCTCTGATCCCTCTAATTCCATTGTTCACTAAAGTAATATCAGAAAGAGCGAATAACATGTTTCAGCTACTGACACAGAGTTGTACTCAAGATAAGTGAAAATGCATCCTCTCAGACTTGTCAACCACCAAAGACCTATTTTATCCATGTCTGTATTTCACACCAAGCCCTTCTTGTAATGCCTGATATCTTTAAAAGCAAAACCAAAAAACGCTTCCCAAAAAACTCTACCAACCAATGGGGAAACCCCCCCATACCTCTTTTTTGCAAGTCACGTGTGCATGGTTACTGGCAAATTCATCCATTAATCTCTCTAAATTAAATTCTTTTCTATCCCAGTATTCCTGCTACTAATATTTTTCAGGCTTGATAGATTGCAGTCTGGTAAGTTTCTGGATGGGGTATATAACAGATGTATTCCAGTGAATGGAGAAAGGGAGAAAACCCATAGACTAACTCTGAAGTGTTATCTGTGTGATAAAAAGAAGTGTTTCCAAATTATTCCAAATGCTTCAGTGTATGTAGATGTTGTTTTGCTAAGGAGGTTCAACTATAAACCTCACTTCAAACCTAGACTTTTATGCAGTGTTTTAAAGCTAAAATCTACACGCTCTTTCTGGAAGAGAGAATACGTGGTGTTCTCATATGCTCCTGTATTTTCAAATATCTAGGGGCTTGTCTGCTCAAGGAAAATGAGGAAGTTGAGGATAAATCTAATAAATTTAAATCCTTTAAGTGAGATTAAGCTGCAGCCAGGAGAAGTGAGAGTATCTCCTGAGGGGTTTATTATTCTGTAGTTCGTAGACTATGGTAATAAAAAATAAAACCTATTTGAGAGGATGTCTACTCTGTTCCCCTGCTCCAAGGCAGTTCACGATGCCTTCACTTGGACTGAGTCCCCTCACTTCTTTCAATTGCAGAGGTTTCCATATCACACTAAACTTGCCTGATGTGTTATTCGTGCTGTTACGATGTTTAAATAGGTATTTTTGCACCTAAAGTATGACTTTTCTTTGCAAAGAAACAAATTCATCATGATTTTGGCCCATTTTGCAGTGGCATTTTGCTTTCATTACTTTAGTCTCTAATAAAACAAATGACTCAGGGCAGGTGTCACTTGGTGTTGTCTGGACGGAGGAGGGCTTATGAAATTTTCCAATCAAACCTTCTTGTCTTCTTGGCATTGGTTTGAATCTGGCTGATACTATCTGGGGGAGGCAGAAGGAAAACAAAAAGTCCATTGGTTCAAGAGAAAATTAATAGACCTTGAAGAATGAATGGGTATGCAACCTTTTGATTGACAGGTGATATTGACAGCCAGTTGATCTGGGGGTTCTGTTGATGCTGATGCTTTTCCCACCACAGTTACCCATTCAGTAGTTGCCTTGCCAAATTGGCCATCCACACCCTTTTCTTACCTAGTCTTTTGTATCTATGTTAGTTCTTTTTCATTTGACATAATCTCTAGGATAATTTCTGATCTCTCTCCTGATTTCCTAACAGTTTACAAAAGGATGAAGTTACCTTTACTCTGCTAATACTTTATGGGTTATCAAGCTGAATGAGCTGTTACAGGAATATTTCCTCCATGCAAATACAAGTGGAATATTTTACATGTAAAATAAAAAGCACTCAGTATGACTTTGTGCATATGTCCAAGTAGGACAAAGTAATTGTAAAATAATTGTATTATTTCTGAAGAAATGCTGAAGGGTGGGCCACAAACAATGAGAGAAGCAACATTCTTCCAAGCCAGTTTGCCTGTGCAGTTTATTGATACCCTACACTGCTGTACTCTTGCCAGGTACCTGCAGCATCTACTGCATCTGAAAATGAAAAATTTCGAGTGCTTTGAACTTGACCAAGGGTCATCTGAAAACCATTTAGCTCAAATGTCTCGCTAATAGGGCTACAGAGTGTATAGGAGAAAAATCTTAAGCTCCAGTCACCCTCAAACATCCATGTTCCCCTGCGTGATAAGGTGATGTAGTTGCACATCACTCCATAATGACAACAGTGACAGAAAACAGAAGCCCACCTGGCAGAACATTCTGACTCAGGGCCTACCCTTTGCTTCTGGGAGAAAACAGCTGGGACTTGTTTTTTGAACTGTAATTGTATTCACACCAAGTGTGAGGGGCTTTACAGGGAAACGTTCATGTGAGGAAAGATGCGGCTGTTAACTGAACAGTCATTTTGTACAAGCGTTATGACGCACAGTCCGCCTTTACCCTCTGTCTCGCCTCTGCACATTGTCACTCTGGGCTGTCCTTTGCTTACAGCTGTTTTTTCCAGAGTTCATTGGCTGGTTCAACACGCCTGCCTGTATGTATTATGTTCATATGGAAGCTGGTGTTTGTGTCTGGTTTTCAGCAGGATTTGATACTTCATTATGATTTCTTTGGTATGCATATATAGCTTTGTATGTATTTTCTACAGTTTTGTCTCAGTTTAGATTCCTTCTATGTCTTAAAGCATCTGAGAAGAAATTTGGGCAGTGATAACCCTTTTCCTAGAAAAGCTGAAAGCAAACAGCAGTTCATGAAGAGAGACAATGCAAACCTATCCTCTTGCTTAACATTACCACTAATATGCTTTACTTCTGTTTCTCTTTCAGTTTCTTCTTTTTTTTTTCATTTTGTGAAATTTTGAGCTTCAAAGTCTGCAGGTAGCCGCTGTTCTCTTTCTTTGCAGATGCCAGTGTATTATTACCCATCTGGTCAGTACCCTACCTCAACAACTCAGCAGTACAGACCCATTGCCTCAGTTCAGTACAATGCACAGCGGAGTCAACAGATCCCACAGACTGCACAGCAAGCAGGTATTTGCATCTGTTACTCGTTTCTTCAGCTGCTTGCAATACCGTTGCTGGCAAAAACCCACTGGTTGTGTTTTAATTTTGAATGTGAATAGCAGAGGAGTAAGCTGGTTGCTGTTCTGTTTGAAAATGCGGTGAAAATTACAAGTTGAGAAACCATTTGCTTGGAGATACCAAGTGGAGGTTGTGTTCATCTCTGCTGCCCTGCAAGTGGTGCCATGCTCTGGGAGTCTGTACTCCATGTGACAGGGTACAGAGGGAGCTGGGAGGGAGCTGGGAGGGAGCTGGTGGGAGCAGTCATGTTACATGTTCAGGCCAACCCTCGTGGTTTGCCCTTCATCATGTAAGACTCCTTGTAAGACTCTACATGGCTGGCACACTAGCGGTGATGCAGAAGGGGCCAATCATGCTCCACCACCTTCTGCTTTGCATCCAAGGAGCGGCGACATGGTCCGTGTGGTTGATGCCCATCAGAACTGGCTCCCTGCAACTACGTGCGGCTGGAAGGGGGGCCGTTACACTGTAAGAGAGTGAGTAGCAGGTCTCACAGTGAACCGGTCTCTTTTCTTGCCGTGTCATGCCACTCCTTTTGACACCAGGGTAAGAGGGACGTAGGCAGAGTTGGGTGGGTGCAGGTTGGGGAGGGCAGAGGTTCTGTTTCTTAAGGAGCCCTTGGTTTTAAAGGAATACACAGTTCTGGTGTGGGAGATACTTACATTTTTTAAGTTATTGATTGTCTGTGTCTTGAGTGCATGCCTCCCCAAGTGTTCCAAACAGCAGCTCCAAGGTGTATTGGTGCGGGTGGTGTTTCCTGGTAAGGCTTATAATTATTGGCAGGCCAGGGAGGACAAAGCATTCATGGTTCTTTCTGGGTTTGGCAGAAACCCTTCTGAATGACGAAGCAGGTTCCCTGCAAAGGCATTGATACGAAAGTCTTTTAAGATGCAAGTCGAGCCCAGACATGACACACGAACAAGACTTATGGGGCCATCCAGCCCATCAACCTGTCTGTGTAACGTGACTGCTGGCACTTTGGCAATTTTGTTCGTGCTCTCTCAGGTGCTCAGGGGAAAGGAAAAAAAAAGACAGCAAACACAGCTACAATTAAACAATTTATTACCTTTTTTTCTTTTTTTTTTTTTTTTAAAGCTGTTCTATGTTCTACTAAAATCGGTGGTGTTTTGGTCAGTGCTAGCAGTGGCTGACTATGTCTGGTTTCGTACTTTAATATTTATACCTTTCCTGGTGAAATACTGCACAAAGGTCATCTGTCTTTTCTAGCATCTCTTGCCTGGCAGTCTGGCACCATATTTATTACCTCTATATAGCGGTTCTTTGAACCTAAGTGCAGATCAACTGAGATAACATTGTCTGAGTCTACCGTGTTGTTAGAAAATCGTATTTATCCATTAAATGCCATGTCTTATAGCCTAGTGGAATTTATGGTAAATGAAGCACAGGAGATGGTCTGAAGCACTTAGGTGATGTTCTGGAGAAAATCCAGCTGTTTGATTTTGAGGAAATCCTAGTTTTAAACATAGGTTGGAGCACAGGATCTGTTACACTTAAGTACAGACGATGCAGAGATGCAAATGCTAATTTTGTTTCTGTGTTTAATGCATCGTTTTCCTTACATGTTTGGAAAACATGAGTCAAGGAGTTTGTGTAAAATCTTCAGAGCGTCAGTCTTTTTCTTGCAGTTCGCTCTTTCAGCTGCCTGCTCAGTTGGAAACGTTATTCTTATCTCTTGTTTAAAAACATGAAAACATTGTGACTACAGTTTAGGCTCCCTGCTGTGGCAATGATTTTAAGCATTTAGTTAGTCTCAGATCTTGAGACTTGGCTGAGAACAGATTGCTCAAGCTGGTTGGTCCCATTGGACTCAGATACATGCTTTCCCATAGTTCGGGTCCGAGCATGTGATGGGAGTGCCAGGAAGCAGCTTGCAGTTTCCTAGAGGTCCTAACTCTGAGATTGTGTAAGGATCATTTGAATTTATGTTCCACTCCATCTCTTGGTATATTGAAAACAACTGGCATTCCAAAATTTCATGGAATCTATACTGAAAGAGAAGTTAAAGTATAGGAAAGCATGTTATTTATGCTACAGATTTAAGGCAGGAGGCTCCTTTAAGCACTGAGGTACCAAGAACCCAAATGATTCAATGATGGTTTCAGGTTTTTTTGTGCCTAATGTCACATGTTCTTTTCTTGCCATGAGCCTCCCCACAGACATACATTTCACTCCTCCTGAGCCCTGTGGTCTCAGCACACCTGCAAAATCCTTATTTCTTGTCATGACTTTGGTGCCCAGTAGCTGCCACCTGAGCTGGCGATGGTATTTCACCACCACAGCAACTTGACTGATGACACTTAAACAAAGCAAAGAACTGGCTTGTACTGCAGCCTTTTGACAGTGGGGCAGGTGAACAGGGACACCCCTCTCTTCTTTCAAGCCATTGATTTTTACAAAACTTGAGAAACTTTGGGAGCTTTCATAGGAGCAGGGGGGAGCTCAGATCTTACCTTCCCCACTTTGGGCTGAAGAGGTCAAAGTTTGATCTAATGCCAACAATTTGTTTTCATTTTTCTTAGAAAAGGTCTCTTCAGGAGCGGGGGGGATATTGATGATTTTAACAGCAAACAGCTGAAGTAAAATGTCAGCACAGCATCTGTGGTGGCTAAGGGAGCCTGTATTCTCCTGTGACTCTGGAAGAGGAGCAATATTAAGTTAAAATGGCTCCAGGGCAGAAAAAAAGATGAGCTCACCTAAAATTAGATTAGAGCTCTGGCAGCAATAAATCATTTGTAGAGGATGAGAACTTTTTTTGTGTGTTTATTTACCTTTTTTTTTCTTAAATTTTTTTTTCAAGTGCTGGCTTGCATGAGAACATAAGTGACCCCTTTCTGGCAGAAGCTTGGTACAAAGAGACTGTGGAGATTTTACAAAAACCTCTGCCATTTGAATTACATTCATTTCTGTTCAAGTTTTATTTCACTTAGATCCATCTTATTTATTATCCTTCTTCTGCACTGTTCTTCTGTCCAGTCCTATGCAATGCAAAGATTTAAGTGTTACCGTTGAGTGGGGCCAGGGTCAAGCCATTCAGCGTGTGTCTGTGGTGTGTTGGCCACAGCTGGACACCAGATCCTCTGTCACTGTCCTCCTCAGATGGACAGGAGAGAAAAAATAACAAAAGGTGCATGGGTAAAGGACAGGGTGAGATCACCATCATGGGCAAAACAGACTCTGCTTGAGGAAATTAATTTATTACAAATCAAATCAGAGTAGGGTAATAAGAAAATGAGTCTTAAAAAAGCCCACTATCCCCCTTGCCCCTCCCTTTTCTCCCAAGTTTAACTTCATTCCCAAATTCTCTACTTCCCTCTCCCCAACAGCACAGGAGGACAGGGAATAGGGGTTGTGGTTAGTTCATCACACATTATATCTGCTGCTCCTTCCCCCTCAGGAGGAGGGCTCCTCCTGGTCTTCCCCTGCTCCAGTCTGGGGTCACTTACCCAGGAGACAGTCCTCTACAAACTTCTCCAATGTGAGTCCTTCCCTCAGGCTGCAGTTTTTCACAAACTGCCTCTGCCTGGGCCTTTACCACCAGTCTGCTCCAGTGTAGGTCCTCCATGGGATCACAAGTCCTGCCAGCAAACCTGCTCCAGTGTGGAGCTCCTCTCTTTGTGGGTCTGTAGCCCTGTCAGGAGTCTGGTCCAGTGCAGGCTTCACACAGTATCATAGCCTTCTTTGGATGCTCTGGCTGTGGGGTTCTCCACAGGCTGCTCTGTGCACTGCATAGGACAAGCCTGCCTCACCATGGTCTTCTCCGGGGGCTGCAAGGGAATCTCTGCTCTAGAGCTTGGAGCATCTCTTGCTCCTCGTTTTTCACTGACCTTGGTGTCTGCAGAGTTTTTCCTTTCACGTACTCACACTCCTTTCTCTGCCTACTGTTACCCCAGCAATTTTTTTCATTTTCTTAATTCTGTTACCCCACCGGTGCTACCACTGTCACTGATGGTTTTGGCCTTGGTCAGTGGCCAAGTGGTCCTTGGAATCAGCTGGCATTGGCTCTGTCAGATATGGGGGAGGCTTGTAACAGCTTCTCATAGAAGCCACCCCTGTAATCCCATCCCCCCAAACCCACTACCAGGATTTGACCATGCAGACTCAATGCACTGTCACATCATGGCATACATAGAACATTGTAGGCTGTGCCTAGGCAGCTGGTCTCAAAACCAGTATGCTCATTTTTCAGACTATATATCTATCTTCCTCTTGTTTCTGTCATCTACAACAGAAGATGCTTCAGATACTGTGAAATGCCATGTTGTGTAATCACACAGAAGAAAATATTATTTCTCATCTAGTGGTACTGAATTGCATGTCTACTGTCATCACTATTTCATTCTTCAATAACTCTCCATATTGATCATTTTGAAAGCTTGCAATCCTGGTTACTGTGTTTGAATAGAAAAAGAGACATATTGATAATAAATAGGTAATGTTTTATTCTTATCGTGATAAAAGAAATCAGTGATGTTTTATTTTTTTATCTGTGTTTTCTTTCATTATAGCAAGTGCTCTGTACTCTGAGGATTTTTCATCTTTAAAATGCTTCATAAACCTGAACTGGATAAGTACACAAGTATTACTTTGGGATATGCAACTGCTCTTACTGCCGTTCATAATTGAACAAGTTGCAACAAATTCCATTATGTTTTTCCTACCTTGATTCATTGTTGTATGTCTGCCTCAGGTGTTCCTGGTAATTTAAATTCCGAAAGAAATTTTATGGATAAAATATTATTTAGATTGTTGTTTCATCCTAGTTCTAAAAAGCAGTTAGCTTGGTTTATCGCACAGTTGCAAGGTAAAAATCTGTGGCATGTATTTTAGCATCAGTAATGGAAATCATCGTTTGAAGAGGTGAAAGCTAAGACCTCTACTATCTGATTTAAAAGTCTTGCAGCCAAAATAATATTTCCAGAGAAAATAAGATGATATTTGGCATAATTGGGTGGTCTGTAATTCCTGCAGTTAAAGTAACAATTTTAGGATTTCTTGTACATTTGAGAAAATGTTGCATTATAACCTGCTTCAGTGCCCAGATAACACAAGAAGGCTCCTAATGCATAGGAAATCTTTGCTTTTTCCTAACAGCAGTAAAGCTGATTGTGTACAGTAGGCAAAGAAAGTTGTTACAAAAGGAAAGTATATATCTGAACAATGCTTGGCTGTAGAATCCTTTCTTAATAACTATACACAGATCTTCTGTAAACAGTAAACATTTGTCATGAAGGAAAGTTAATATGTCTGATGGTGTACTGTATTATTAGCCTTTACAGCTTCCAGTAAGGAAAAAGGGGTAATTGTCTCTTTAATGCATCTCAGAAACAAATTTTAAGTGAAGACATAATGTTCCTTAACAGAGTCCATAAATTTGTTTTGGTAGAAATCAGAGTCAAACTGACAATGAAATACCGAATTTTTTCTTAATTTAATCATTTAGGTGTCAGCATAATTGAAGAGCATTATTGTCAAGTCTCTCTCATCCTCTTTGTCTCCAGAAAGCATTTGTCACTATAAACTGATACTGAGAGGAAAACAAAATAGGGGGAGGGAAATCTGCGGCACTTAAAAAAAATAACAAATGGTTTGTTATTGTGGTCATTAGAGAACCTTATAAAGAAACATTGCCGCTTTCTACCTTCATTAGCAACCTGACAGGAGCTCATGGTCTATGATAGATCTGTTTGCATAATTCCATCTATAATTTCTGTGCTTATATAAACATAAACAACTTCAATTTTTAAGTATCTAATTATCTGAAGAAACTATTTCTCCAGCAGTAATTGCTTACTGTGCTAGTGAAACAGATCTGCATTGAAGGTGTCCATCTGTGTTTAATGCTGTAATTTTTTTGCAGCAGATACTGCTGCTCCCCAAAAGCATTGCAAAGGGGAATGTGTCTCATTTTTACAGTAGCTTGGCAGGAATGGGAGGGATGGAGATATTGAAATTGTTCAGAAACATAAATCTTTACCTACCAGCGCTTCCTTATGGACAGTACGGAGTCTTTCAGACCAAGAGCATCTGCAGAGCTCAGCACTGCTCCTGACAGCTGCCTTGGAGACTTCTGAGGGCTGTGCCATGGAAGTGTCTGTAGCAAACCTTGGGGGCTGCTCTTCAGGCTTGGTTTTTTTTTTTCTTTTCTTCCTTTTGCCATTTAATTTTATGATCTGGTTCCAAATTTGGGCATTCCCATGTCTTGGAAGATCTGAATGCTTTGGCCTGAGAGGGTTTTAACCCATGTTGTACACTGCAAGGGAAATGGTCACTGGGACCTTGCTGCTCAGGAATGTTCTCCATCTTACTAACAGTGTTTTCTTTAAAGGTGTGAAGGAACAGAGAATTTAGTACGTGAAAAAGAAGGGCATAAAGCAAGAAACTAGCTTTGTTCTGGCTATATATTTTATGTTCTTTGTTTCTTGCAAGTTTAAGATCTTGCTTTTATAGTATTTCCCTATTGCATACGCTGTGTGCTTAAGATTAGCTCTAGGACCCATCCACCTCCTCAGTGTTTCCTATTAGCTACCCATAGGGAGTTTCCTACCTAGAGTTTCGCATCCCAAATTTCATTCCCCTACTGCTGAAGGAGGATTCTGTGACTGAATATCCCACTCAAGACTTTTCAGAAGCTTGCTGGGAGAGCCAGGACTCCAGCTTTAAGAGTTTTAAAATTACTAGTCTTAGAAACACTAAATCCTGTTGTCATCCTGCCATTAAGTAATAGTGCTGCTCCAGTACTGAACCAGCCTTCAGCTTTACAGAATATCTGTAATTTAAATTAGTAGCAGAATTAATACTATCACGCTCCCCGCAGCATACTTAATTCTGAAAATTAAAAGGCAAAATCGCTTTTGTCAAAAAGCTTTGTTCTTCCTCAAATGACTTGTTTAATTATTCAGCATTCACACTAAGAGAGAGCAAATATTGAGGAAAGAGAACGCCGGTGGGCTTGACAGCCATAAGAGTCTTAAACAGGCATTTAGTTGTCGTTTTCTTTCAAGGCTTCTCAAGTTTTGTTCAACTTTTCTAGCACTCATTAAAATCTACACCATTTGTGACAATGTTCCTAGGGTTTCACATTAAAAGACAGATTTTAAAATTATTATTTTTTTCCCAATAATTAATATGTGTTAATCTCATGTCAGTTAATGTACAGGAGCAAACAGAGGGAGAAAAGATTTCTAATAGAATTGTGCAGCAGATAAGACTTTGAAATAGCCTCTGTAAAAACTGCAGAGGCCACACTAAGATGTAGGGAATGCTCTAAGACATTCAACTATGTCGACAACGAATCTTTGTATTTCTGGTGGTTTGGTTTTTTTTTGCCAAAGAGCTCCATACATCATCTCTATTGCTAATTCAGTATTGAATCAATGCACAGTGCTCCCACTTCTTGCAATAGAATCTTCCAGCATTGAATAATTGAGAGGTTTATATTATAGCCCTTGAGAGCTAAGACAGATTTCAACTTTTTTTTTTCCTGTTTTTCTTTTTTCTCATACTGTCATTGCTAAAGCTGCTGTAGCCCCACCATTGACAGAAATGCTTGAAGGCCTTTATGGAGAGGCCAAAGCTATCTCTAGCTCTGTTTCAGGCATGCTGCTCACCGTAGGTCTATAGGCTTTTGGGCCTCAGCTTTCTGTAACTTTCCTGCAGATGAAAGCCTGCAATGGGATGGAGAAGTGCAGGTGGGCTTTTGAGTCCGAGCTAATAACTGAAGAACTACTCTGAATGTACACCAGAGATCTGCACTGCAGAGGGGGTTGGCTTTGGCCTCACAGTAGTTATTTATTGAGGATTTAAGAATTGAAGATCACTTTTTGGTTGTAAAACTTAATGAAACAGGACACTTAGATTGGGACATGACAGAAGAAATGTGTATGAGCTGCCTGGAAGAAGGACCACAAGATGGATTCAGTGTTAGGGCAGAGGAACTCGAGGAAGTCCAAGTAACTGAAGTGGTGTTCTGCTTATACAGGAAGAGGTCCTAGTGCCTTCACCTGAGTTTTGTTCAACCTTTGTTACAGTCAGTTTTTGTTTGCCTAAACTGTCCACCAGAACATCATCCCTCTGCAAAGCACAAGGATGTTTTCCTTTTGACTCACCATTTGATATATAGAATGTATACATTTACATATAGCAAGTGAAGAATTTACTTGGGCGTGTGAAGACGGCAACCCTTGAATCTTCCCAAAGAAAGGAGATGGTTTCCTTAGCAACAGGCAAGGATACATGACACCTCTCCAAATAGCTCTTCACCTCTACCCCAGGTCCCGCTCTGTGTTGCAGCTCGCTCATTAGGCACCAGAGCAGGTAGCATTCCTGCAGCGTGAGCTAATTGTAATGCCTGATGGCTGGTAGCTGTCATTGGCATCGGCAGAAAAATAAAATTAAAAAAAAAAAGAGAATTGAATTTGCTGTCTGAATGCCTGGTTCTACCAGCAGCTTGATTATTTCTGTTATTGCAAGTGATACGTTGTCCCTGTTGAGTTTTTACTTCCAGGGGGTATCTCTGGCATTTATCATTATGAACGATAAGGATAAACCTGGGTTTTCTTGCTGTAGGCTCTGGTGAGGGTTCCTTCATGGGTGATAGGATGTAGATTGAGAAGGGGAAGTGGCATTTCTTTTCTTTACTCAGCCTTTGCTGTTAGTATAAAGATCCTAGCTGTAAATATGAGTAATTTTGTTAATTCACTTCTAAACTGACAAATAGAGGTTGGCTCTTGTTTCTGTGCTGGTGGTAAGTCATGACTATATCCTCATTGGGTATCTTATATTCAAAGTGGAGACACAAATAAGCACAAACAATAAATTGAACTGAAAAAATTCAATTCTTTTAGAAGTTTGAATCCCTAACCCAAGCATACCCAAATAGTGGGAAGTTAGATAAGCTTTTGCCTCGTTTTATCTGGAAGGAGCTGAGATTGGAAGCACTTCAACACAAATTTTCCGTCTGTATTTCTACACGTTTTACATAATTTTTGTTTTCACTACAGTTCCTAAGACCCTAATGTCTTAGTACCACCTATAGTCTTTAGATTACTGTTGCACAAGTGCTTAAGAACAAGAAAAGGAAAAGAGGCCAATCTGCAGTAATGATTTTTACGCCATAATCATACCAAGAAGCTACAGCTACCCATGAGACCCCTCTGTGCAAAGAACTGCATATATAAATATGAAGAGATTTTCTTTTTCACTCCTGGGATTCAGAATAGAGCTTGCATCCAGGGCCAAAAGAATATTAAGTTAGGCACTATGGTGGCCGTACAATTCAGGGCTGTTGTCCATCTCTAAAGAGTTCCTTAGACATCTTAAGCATATTAGAAAGAGAAAGAAAAAGCTTTTACTGGGACAACTGTTCGTTCATTCACATTGGACACCTGGAGTTCCCACTGCAGCTTTTGGGGTTATGTAGGATCCATAAGTGTACTTTCTTAAATATTACCATTTGGGATAATTCACATTTTTGCAAGTGTTTAAATTTCTCATCATCTTTAGTCTTGGTGTTCCTTATATTTGCTTATCCAATGACAACCCACAACCTTTGTGAGAAGTAAGTAGTGGACTTTGCCCATAGGTAACAGCAGTCTTACACATGTTGTGAATATTTTTTTTGTGAAAGACCACAGCCCTCTGTCATTACTTAAGGGGAAAAAACCCCAACCAAACCCCATCTATTTCTAAGCAAGCAAAAATTTAGGCTTTATATATGGGTGTGTAGATATATGGATCCTTGCTCTTTTTGTCAGCCTGTGTTATCAAAACAATTTATTACGTGCTTCAGCTCTGTCCTCAGGGCTGCCAAGTAGCATGCTGGTAAAACAGAACATCTTCAATAGCATCTGCTCAACAGTGCTGCATTTCCAGTTCGCTCTTTGTTGAGAACTACCTTTCATCAGGTACCAGGTCTGCAGGAGTAAAAAAGGCCGGGCTTTTACAGGTCCTACAAAGGAATCTCCACAAATTGAATTTTTAAGCTCACCAAGTACCATTTTGTAGAATAAGCAGAAGAGGGGAAATGTATTAAATTGTAAGAAGCAATGTGCTACTTCAGAATGATTGCTGCGTTAATAGTTTGTATCAAACGGCAATTTTAATTCTGGCTCTATTGGAGAAATAGAAAGCAATTAATCTTTTGTAGCACATTGTGGAAAATAAGAGCTTAGACAGGATCTCAGTGAGGCTGTTCCTTCACTTAACCTTGAGCTGGGCAATAAATAATTATAAATGCAGCTACATCACACGGCAAAAGTAATTTGGTGAAATAGAATTATCATGTAATGCAGGAATTAAAAATCTGAATTAGGTTTCCTGATGTTCTTTGTTCCAGAAAAAGTATGCATTTGCCTGTGATTTGTGTGTAAAAGAGTAGATCTGGGTTTCACAAAGCACCTTTTATACTCAGGCTATCACCAAATGATTTGTGTTGCAGCGCTGGCATAGTCAAACACTCAGTTATAACTCATGTAGAGCCTCTGATGATAGGGCTTGTTTTATGGAGGGAGAAGGTGATGCCCAAGGTGCATGGCTGTATTAACATGTTTCAAATAATTTCCTGCTCTTTGGTCAGGGCACCATGTTATCAGTGCTGCCTTTCATGAAACTTTGAGTTGTACCACACCATATGAAGTTTCTGCTTTGTAGTGGTGAGCTGCCAAGGAGACTAAAGATGTAAGACAGCTCTGCTTTACCCTGAGGTCTTCTCTCCTGCCCATGCTGCTTCCCCTTCACGTGTGTGTCCCCCCATATCCCATGCTGCTGTTTCTTACAGCTCTCATGCATGCCTTAGAGATCCCAAAGCCATGTAACTAACCTTTCTTCACCTTGAGGCTTCTCAGCCAACTCAGTGGAAGCTGATTAGGGAAAGGATCAGTGAAGCATCTACACCATGGGTCATCAGTTCATATCATGGAGCAGTGTACAGGATGCTCTGACAAGAAGAGGTAAAGGATGTGAAGAAAAGATAATGGAGGAGTGAAGAGAGTTTTATTTTTCTATTCCAGAACCATACCTCACTGTACCAGCCCACTGGAGCAATAGTCAGGAGCCATTCAAGCCTCTGGCTAGCTCTGTAAAAATGGGGAGCCGTGAGTTTGTTATGTCAGGGTCATGTTAAAGGAAAAAACATTCCTAAGTAAAATAAACCAAATATACTGCTTTTGTTTGTGCCGCTCATTAGTGTGTCTCAGAAATATGGCCTTGCAATGTAAGGAGCAACAAACTCATTCCTAGGAAACACCCCTAGCAATTCACAGTGTTTGTAGGGCATTGTGGAGGCTGTGCGCTGGTCCCACTAATTAGAGATACCGTATGTCTGCGAGGAACCACATTTATACTTCTGTGGTGGAAACATCACAGAGATAAAGACTTGTCTGCATTTCCCTGTTTTGTTTGTGTTGATAGTGAGCTGTGGAGTGTTTACAAGCTAAAGAGATTTCTTGTTTTGTAAAACTGTCAAAAATGAAAGTAATGTGTAGTTGCACACACGCTCTTCATTTCTTCTGTTCGAATTTGAGACTAGCCAAATGGCTACAAAGGGCAATTTGGTATGCTTCAATTTGACTTAAGCTAGGGAAGTGTAGCTTGTGCCTTTTTTTTTTTTCCCCCTATTCTTCCTTTTTTTTTTTTCCCCTATTCTTCCTTGCTTTGATGTCTTTACTTGTTATGTGGTAAGGAAGAAAGGCAAAGTGCAGAGCTATTCATTTTTACTAAGATTTGTTGTCAGGTGAGCAGCGTGGGGTAGGGACTGAGTGTTTTTAATTCTCAAACAAATCAATTTTCTGACCAATTTAAAGCCTGAAGGAGGGCACAGTTAGTTCAGTTAGTCTAGTTATTCTACTTGGTCCTGATTAATATGTTGTATGAGTTTACAGTGGTGTGTGAAATGCATTAGGCATCTCATTCTAGCTATAATGTGGCCCATTGTATACATACAGATAGGATTTTTTTTTGAGAAAACGGGTGTGGGCACCTGGAAATACAATTTGACTTAGAGCAAATTGTTTCTAATTGACTAGTAAAATGCTGTTTCCAAGTAGGCCGTAATTAATCATCAAGAACTCTTTTCTCAAGTTTCCTCCTGTAAATGAACAGACTCAGCACATCCATCGAGTAGAAACTGAGAAAATAAGAGGGGAAAAAGCCTGAGCTTCCAGTAAACAAAGTGGTGGTATTTCTATGAAGCAATCTCAGCAGGGTGCTTTGCTAAGCAATGGCAACATTGACTTTGGAAAGAAATCCTGAATTTCTCATTTCTTGTAGGTTAGTTAAAGGTTTAATACACTTGTGGTGGCTACTTCACATCATGAAGGTTACTGAGGTGTGTCAAGAAGAATGAGGGACAAAAATGGGGCTGGTAAACCAAACCCTTTCTCTGAGACCCCTTTTAGTGTTCTCTTAGGTTTTTCCTCATCATCTTTTCATTACATGGTGGTGTGCAGGTACATTGGTAGTTACTGTAATAGCTGTTATCATGCTAGGCTCACCAAGTACAAAAATGAATGTCAAAAGCTTGTGTTTAATATCTGTTTTAAAGAACTGTTGTTACAGTGTTTTCAAAATTTTTAGGTCTGGAGATGTTTAATCTGTTGATGAAAGAAGTGATAACCCAGCTTTTATTTAATGTGTTGTAATTTGAAAATCTCGGTAAGTTTTGATAATCAGAAATGTGATCTAGCTTGATTTTTTTGTATGTATTGTGTTGGTTCCAGACCTGTAATGCTGAGAGATAGGACTTTACCGTGCACAATGTGCTGGTGATGGGATAGGGTTGCATGTTGGTGTATCTGCTGTGCAGGTGGTTGAGTTCAGACTTTGCTTTAGTAGATTTAATAATATCTGATTTATCTTCTTGTTCAACATTTTGAGAATGAGATAGTTTGGGGGTTTTTTAATACCTGAAAGTCAAGGATTCCCAGCTATCCAGTCTTTAGTGCATGGAGCTTACTGGTTAGAGAAGGATAATTTGCTGGGAAAGCTTCCTGGATGTGGAAAAGGGGGGAATGTTTGGGTGTCTGTTACAGGAGTCAGCCCTCAGAAAACCACCTGCTTAATTTTCAAGAGTTGACTTATCCTCAAAAATCTGAAGAACTGGCCTTTTGGAGTGAAACCCAGAAGTCCAACAGTTAGGTGGGGACATGTGTGTAATTTCAGCCTTCGGTTGTGCTGAAAATGATCAAAAGCTGTAATGTCCCAAATGGTTATCCAGTTCCTTAGCTCAAGGTCCTGTGTCATGTCTTTCCAGTGGTTTTGAAACTAAGGATAATTTTGTATTAGTTTTCCAAGAATGGCCATGAGTTGCTTAAGAAGTTGCCTCAGCATTGCTTCACAGCAAAGGTACTAAAATTACTCCCTCAGGATTCAGTGAATCAGCTATATTTTTACCTTCACTCAGGAAGTGGCTATCCAAGCATTTTCTGTTCCTTTCTAAAGGACAGAGCTTGAGAAGATGATACTGAATCCGTCCTTTCTAAAACCTCCTTTCTCAGAACACCTGCCATTCCTACAACTCGCTCTGCCTGTCGTACTGCAGACACAGGCTGCTGATGGCCTGGGGAGCAATTCTGTCGGCCCCAAGAGTTGCCCTTTGTTGCATGAATGTTGGGAACTTCCTAGTACTGGCAGCTCAATCTTTGAAAAGTACTTGAGGTTTATTTATTTTTCTTGGAACAATTTTGTGAGGTTAAGAGTGGTCACTGCATGATAGAGGGAAAGGTGAAATAGGCAAGGCTTATTGAAATCATTTCCCCAATTTGGCTACTTTCATGTGAAAACCAGCTGCCTCCTTTGACTTGTCCATTTTTCCCTCTCAGTGGAGCTGTGGGCCACTAAAGTGCATACTTATGTCCATTCCTGTTCAGGTCACCGTTTCAGGGATGAGGGTCCGATCTTGCTCAGTAAGGCTTGCTTACATATTTAAAATGCTTTCCTCTATAATGAGCTTTTTCTCCCTGTATCTGAGGCAAGAGCATGAGCGGAGCTGAGCACTACTGCTTACTGAAGGAGAGCAGACTCTGTTCTGATCCCAACTGACCAGCAGTTGATTTCTTAATGCCTTCAATACCCATTCTTTGGGATGACCCCAAGACCAGATAAGTTGGTGTGAAGCTTTTTTACCCGTTTATTTTTCAGTATGCTTTGTGTCAGTCTGTTTCTTTCCAAAGATGAACATCCTTCATACAATTAACAAAATCCCCACACCTGTGACTTTTGAGTATGAGAAGAATGTGTATAGGCACGTATATTCTTCCTCATGTGATTAAATAAGGAGGAAAGAAAACTTGTGGCTTCAAGTGCCAACTCTCCCCAGGGCAGGATGTTAACATTTGACAACTGCCCTTTTGAGGTGTTGCAGTAAAAGCAGATGCAGATTTCATCAAGGCTTGATCTTTTGAAATTCACTTTGCCTACTCAGCGTACTTCTCATGGGGTTTTTCCCACAGCTCACAAAGGATCCATCTGGAGAAAATTGCTAGCACCAATTCATCTATGCGCTTCGATGTCTAGACCTGTGTAAGCGCTGAGGTAAAAGGCTTTATAAGCTGTCATGCTCAAAACCATTTTGAAGTCCTCCTGTGGTTCACAGTATAGGAAATAGGAAGATTAGAAATTCTGCTGGAGGGCACTTCAGCAATTTATAGGGCAAATTCTGTTGCAGTACATATGATTATTATGTAATTAAATAGTGTATCTCATTCATTTATGCATAAGTCGCTTGAGTTAAGGTTGGTGCTAGTTTTGCATTGTTTTGCATTGTTTTGTCTTTTGTCTGAATATATAACCATGCCCACAGTGCTCTCTGAAGCTGTACGTACACAACTGCGTTGATCCCTGTTTTCCATTTTAAAAAGCTGAAAATATGACCCTTTCAGGCAGTGCAGCTGTGGACAACTGCCCTGGTTTTGGCAGGGATGAAGTTAATGTTCTTCCTAGCAGCTAGTTAGTTCTGTGTTTAGGAGTTAGGATGAGAGAGTAGCACTGATAACACGCTGATGTTTTAGTTGTTGCCAAGCAGTTGAAGACTTTACTGCTTCTCATACTGCCCTGCTAACAAGCAGGGGTGGGAGGGGTGCACCCAAGAAGCTGGAAGGGGCCACAGCCATGGCTGGTGACCCAAACTGGCCAAAGTGATAGTCTATACAGTATGACATCATGTTCCACGTATAGCTGGGACGTGGACTGGGAGTTAGCTTTGCTCGAGAACTAGCTGAGTATTGGCTTCTGTTGGTAAGCAATTGTGCTATGCATCACGTGATGATGATGATGATTATTGTTGCTATCTTCCATTTCTGTCCTATTAAACTGTCTTTATCTCAACCCACAAGTTTTACTTTTTCTTTTCCTCCTCTTTTTTGTTTTTCGATTCCCTCCCCCATCCCACAGGGGACGGAGTGAGCGAACAGCTGTGTGGCTGCTTTAGCTGCCTGCTGGGCTAAACCACGACACCAACAGTGACAAATTTCTTCATTTTCAATGCTTGACTTTCATTTGGGGGGGCCTGCCTGTCTCTGTACAGATTTCTATGAGTGCTTTGCTCCAGACACTTTTCTCAAGCTTTTTTCTTACAGTTCATGCATCCCTAGCTTTAGGAATAATTCCAGTTCCCTGCTGCAGGGTCCTGTGGTAGTAAAACTGCTGTGATCACATTGTGGAAGAGTGGGGCTGGCACAAAAGGAGCTCTGGGGGATATGAGACTCCTCTTTTCTACAGATCTTAACTTTCTGCTAGTGTGAGCTGACATCTGGGACACGTGCATCTGTACAAACCATCCTGCACTATCAGTCTTCTTATTTGTGTGCAGGGCTTGAGAGAGCACAGTGGTGCATGACTAAAGGGGTACATAGGTTTTCATCCTGGCCACTTCAGGCTTTGGTCTGAAAGGAGGTTATTATCTGCTGAGTTAGAACTGTATTTGTATTTTAGCAGTACATGAAAATAGAGCCTTAACAAAGGGGTACCAGTTGTCCTTGCTTGAGCAATAATATTGATCCCAAGAAGATGGAGAAGCTTTTGTCTTCTTGTTATAAAAGTTTGTTATATTGACATAACAGAAACTGAAAAATTGAACATAATATGGGGTAATTTTCCCTTTCATTTGAAGGGCAGCAACTGCAGAAAGACACTTCACGGTTACTAGGCTGTAAAAGCAGATGGTAAAATACTTCTGGCTTTTATACAGCATTTACATTTTATGGCAGCTTTCAAGGACCACTGTCTTAGGCCTGGGAATCCCTCTACTATATTCCTCAAAGACCTAAGGAACGTGTATGGAGCAATTCCAGTTTTTATGCTGAATTGTTGCTTGAGCTGACATAGATGATAGAGCCCTTGAGTAGAGCCATGGCTAGGTATTTATTAAACACCTAATAAAAAGGAAAGGGGGCAGGGGGGGGAGGACACTGTATCTCAGCAAGCTTCTGAGCAGTATGGAGAAAACAGGGAAAGGGAGACAGCAAGGAGCAGATGGCCAGAGCAGAGACCACCTTATCTCCTTCCCTTTCCATGATGCTCTTTGCTTAGTCTTTGTTTGCAGACACTCATGAAATGGTAAGTCCATAACACTCGCTGTGTTACAAGATGCTGGGTTTGGTTTTGTAATGAGGTCTCGGAGGCCCATGAGACCATCCTTGTTTTCCCTCTGGAAGAAAAATGAACTGCTGCTGCAGCAGCTAGGCTGGCTGCTGTGGCTGGAGAGGCTGTGCAGTGCGGAAAATCTGGGAAGCTGTCAGAGGAGATGGAGCAGTAGTTTTCTAGTAAATGGGCTGTTCAGACAAAGAAATGTTTGCGCCTGCATGGAGAAGCCTCTCAGGGAAAATGTCCTGAGAGACATGTTGAAGACTGCAACATAAAAATGAGTTTTTGGGAAGGGGGGCAAGATTTGGAACTCAGAAGAGTTTAATTTTCCAGGGAACAGGAGATAAAGTAAACATTCTCTGGATTAGCGGATGAAATAAGCATTTTCTGGTCACTTTTATTGCTCCGGTTACTGGAAGGCTGTGAGGGTCATTTCGTTGTTTCAGGGTGGCAGGCTGCAAGCAGGTGATGTGTTCTTATGTCAAGGAAATCGAGTCAGGGGCTGTGGTGATTACTGCTGCCTCCTACCCAGTTTGCAGTCAAGAGGGGAAAGTCCCACCTCTGCTCAGAGGTAAAGTTTAGCAGAATATTTCTAGTCTTTTGGTAAAGTTTAGCAGGATATTTCTAGTATTTTGGTAAAGTAGAAACTGATGGGATGCTTAGGCATCAAATCTAAGTAAACCTGAAGGGTAAAGACAAGCAAAAGAAGGGGCAGGAGCAACTTCCCTTTTACAGCTTTGATATTCAAGTTGTTACTGAAGAAACAACACTGCTCCCTTTCTTCTCCCTTGCTTGAAGAAATCTATTTCTGCCTAGTACTTCTATTAAGTGATGTAATAAAAAAATCATAATTACAGTGTACTAAACTAATTCTTTTACACTCTATTGAGCTTAAAATAATGTTGAATCCATATTTCCATTAGCTAGCAATGAAAAAACTATTAAGAATAACACTTAACATACAATCGATTCAATTGCTGCAAATGTTTCTAAAGAAGAATGGTGCTGCAGAGCCATAAATAAATAGAAGTGATAGCCTGTACTATGCTGTAATGGCTGTACTACCCAGAATTTCAATTCAAGGGGAAAAAAAAAAAGTTTTCTTCTAATCACTAGATTAGAGCTACAAAACAGATAGAGGGACAGGTTCAAAAAGGTGACAAGTTCTTCTGTCCCTTAAGCTTTTGGGAAACTAGAAAAATAACTAGGAAGTTTGTCCACTTTTGCATCTTCTCCAAGTCTTCATTGCAGGGGAAGTGTTTACCTAGCCTAGTTTTAAAGTATCAATCTGTGCACGGGAGTGTTACATCATTTCAGTTACAGTGTCACTGGTGTATTTTTCATACGGAGACTATAAATATGGAAACATGACTCTCTCAGGCATTTACTGGCATAAACTCAAGAAATTCCCAATTTCCACTAAAAAATGACATTAACTCGCTCTGTAAGTATGCAGTATATCTTAGGTCCTCAGGTTATATGGTAATCGGTGTCATAGAAATAGATAGCTATTCGTTATTACTTCCCAAGGGAATATTTTGGATTAAACAGAAGTTAAAAATGCCCACCAGAAACAAACTCTTTGTTCAATGTGCTTTATCTTTTGGAGATGAGCTGATTTCAGTATAATTGCTGATAAACTTCTTTTGATCCACAGGAAGATATAAGTGCTTTGACCGAGTCATTAATTTCTCTTGTTGCTCTTAATTTAGGAGCTTTAAAGGCACAGAGATTTGCTTCCTAGCATGTCAAAATGGGAGGAATGTAATAATTGGAGGCAGATACAATTCCTTGGGCTGAGATAGGTAGTACGAGGAGAAGAATCTGCAGCCTGTTTCTCCACGACATTGTCCAGGAACATGTTCTCTTCAGTGATTGCCCTCTGAAGTCCAGGTGTACTGTGAAGTCAATATTGGTCTATGCTAGTATGTCATAAGGTAGAATTTAGCCCAAAGTGTCTTAAAATAATGTTTTCAATACTTCTACAGTAGTAAAAACTTGCTGTGGGGAGGAGACTTTGGCATTGTGCTTTTTCTATGCTCCTTTTTCAAGTGCTACTCTGAGCTATGGGTAGAGCCTGGCTCTCACTGCAGATTCAAACTGGTGTGTAACCAGTGTACCCAGTAACTTGCTTCCTTCACAGAAGTGTGCTGCAGGTTCCCAGCATGGCCGTGGTGACCGCACTGTAGCCCAGTCCACATCCCATTTTTCACAGCTGAACTGCAGCAGCACTTGTGTGGCTTTTACCAGTCCCATTGAAGTTGTGCAGCCGGCAGGTGCAAGCAAGGGCTGTGGGAGGTTGACAGCCTGTAGGTCTGCAACTCATGGTTTGCTTCAGTGCCTGCAACCTGGAAGCACGAGGCAATTATTTTACAACTTTCCCCTAAAAGGTAGCATCTAAACTGTGACCTCCTGTGCCAGACTTTGTTCCAGAGCCAATTTGTAAATGCTCTGTATGTCAACTTCAGCAGGGAAGTCTCAGCCACTTTCGGCGTCGTAACGTTATCTTCCAAAAAGCCAACAAAACTACAGCTTTGATGTGTTTCTTTAGGTGCTCAGATGCTGTTGCATGAGAGGTATTATAATGAAAACCACATTATCGCAGCGATTCAGGGCCTTTGGGCATCTGATGTTGTCAATTGCCTTCACTTCTTCCTGGTATGTAATTTATCACAGGCATGGCCTACCCTGCTAAAACGCACCCTTTGTGGGCAGAGGCAAAGCTAATACACTTTCAAAGTGTATTTGAATTGCTTCAATAAATCACAGCTGTCACTGTGAGCAGTTTTATCACTTGCCAGAACAATATGTTATCTTCATGGTTTATAGTCTTGATACTATTCTGGACTTCTATTTGTGTATACATTGTAATGCATCATAACTTATTTTATCAAACAAACTGGAGCAGCCATGATTTTTATCTTATTTTTTTTTAATGGAAGCTTTCTCTTGCCCTTTAAAGATGACAGCATTTTTATGGGGTATGTTTTATAGTTGTAATTATTATTTTTTTATTATGAAATAGCTCTAAGAGCACTCGCAGTTTATTTTCAATTTGTTAATTTTCATTCTTTTAAGCAGTTCGTTCAGCTGGCTTAGCTTTGTTTTGTAGCTCGTTTCCTCTCCTGCTCTGTTGTGTAGCAGGAAGAGTGGCTACACAGTCATGCAGGGCCGTGGAATCTCTGCAGCAAGTGAGGCAGTGAGGGAGATGCAGGAGCCTTCTTGCCTCATAGAGGCTTATTTGCTCTCAGTGAAGAGTAATATCCACCAAACTAATCAGTTGTGTAGATCCAAAATTTAAAAACTCCTCAAGTCCAGAAAGCAGTTGCAGACAGGCCTTCCTACCTGAGACCTGCAGGGATAGCATAATGGGAGGCCAGGAGTTAATTGTGCCGAAGGCATAACTAGTTCTTCCATTTGGGAATCCTTCCCCTGACTCACAGAAAAGAGCCAGGAGCACGAGTGGCATGAGGGTTTGTCAAAGTTGCAATGTGGAACCTCAGGCATGGGCTGGGGAGAGGGAAAGTTGTGTCTTGGCAATCAGGCCTGCTCTCCTGGGCAAGGACCAACTGTGCTCACACTATCTGCCTGCTCCCACCCTGTCTCAGGTGTATTGGATGGAACTGCTCCCATCCATCAGCTCGGCTGTCCAATCAGGAACAGTCCTGATAATGTTACTGTAAGCTCTAGACAGACACATCGTATTTTTCTTCTCTTGACACAGCAGTAGAATTCTTCTCAAGTGTGACCCATGGCTGCTTCAGGACCCTGCTGTTACTTGGAAGCTCCTTGCAACAAGAGTCTCTCCTCAGCTCGTCTTTCTCAGGGATGCTCTGACATTAAATACTCTTGTTTCCAAGACAGCCAGTAAAATGACTGCTTTTTATGGCCATGCCTAAAATACCAGTGAATATTTATGAACCAATTTGCTATGGCTTCTCCTATGATGGGGGAAAAATGTGCTTTTCTTTTAATTGATGCGATAGCTCATTCCAGAATATGAGAACAAGGTCTATAAAGTAGTCAGTTTTCATAATTAGAAAATTATTTATTTGCAGCAGATATATTTGCTAAAATGTGAAGATTGTATTCATCTGGTTTTTAGCTTGAAGAAGTTATGCTAATTGTTTAAAATTGAACAATGGCTCTACTGTAAGTAAAATCCATAACTATAGATCGAATTCCTTGTCGTGATGAGCAGCCTAAAGGTGTGACTTACATTTGTCCTTACTCTGTTACAGAAGTTTGTGTTTATTCTCAAGGTTAGCACTTGGAATGAGCAGTGGTTGCCAAAGAACATTTTGCAGATGTGTTTGCAGATCCTGTGATTTTTCTCTTTTCAAAAATTTTAGCTACACTGATATTTTCTGCAGATCAGCTATTGCTTCAGAAATGCCTGATGTCAGTTTTACATGGGGAGACATTTCTGGCAGCTGCTTGGCACTTTGACTTTCAACAGCCCCAGAGGGAAGTGTATGGTATCAGTTACCCCATTCAGCAAGAAACATGTATTTTAGCCTAAGCTCAACTTGCCTGATGGTGTTTCATTAAATTGACTGCGTGTATAGGAATGTATATATACCCCTGCCCACATTCATGTATCATTTCATAGGATCAGAGGAGTTAAGGATGGAGGGTACTTGTGTTTCTGTGAAAAACCACTAAGAAACCAAACCTGCTCTTCCCACAAAAAACATCTCTCTACCTCAGCTGAGCTGGTAGTTCTCTTTCAGCAAGCATTGCAGAGCCTTGAAAACCCTTCCAGGTTAATTTCAGAATGACCATTTGTAGTGGTTTCTTGGCAGATCTCTGATTTGCAGAGTCCTGTGAGTGAAGACTTGTGCTCTGGGAATTTGGGCCTACCCTTGGCAGGTGCTGACAGAAACAAACCAACAAACATCTTTTTTGGATCATGGTAAGGTTCTTCATCCACCTGAAAATTTTGCAAAGCTCTGTGTGTAACTCAGCAAATTCAGCACTCACAGGTCTCTTCATACTCTATGAGTATATGAACCACAACTTTATTGGAGACCAGTTGTTTCTCCATTGACTTTATCAATTAAGTATATAGCACTTCTCAGAACTGCTTGATTTCAGAGTGTCTCATGAAGAAGTCACCCCTCAAAACCTTAGCTTACAGATGAGACAACAAATACACAGAAAGAAGTAGTAACTCACTAGGAGGGTACTATGTCCCAGGCAAGCAAAAGCTGATCAATATTTACGGTGTATGCAAGAAGTAGTTCCACTGCTGGCTCTCAAATCTACCTTGACCACACACACAGGCTGAACTTCAGTATTTATGCTGAGTTGAAGACTGTGCACTTACGGTCTTTACTGTGCATTCTCCATAGCTCTGAATGCTTATCTAGCATTGCTCCTGAGTTCAGACTTTGCAAATACCTTTGGCCATGAAGACTGTAAATACAGCTTTGCTGGGGTTGCAGACTATTAAAAGCGTACTGTTTGGCAGCAAATGCTCCGTGGAAGCTCTGACCCAGTGATTCTGAGAGCAGACATCTCCCCAGAGAGTCCCACAGCAGACAAAGCACAAATATTCAGGCAACTTTACTACATCTAAATTTGTGCTGTGCTTTGGGTTTTTTGCTAATGAAAGTAAAGTTTGCATCGTTTACAGTCACACAGTTGGAGGTACCTGGAGGGAAGATAAAGGGGGTCAGGACTGATCCTCTGGGTCTCACAGTGTAAGTCTGTTTGCAATGCTTTGCCTTGACAGATCAGCCTTCTCAGGGCTGTTGAGCTAGTTGGGTTAACCAAAATGTCCTCGTGCGGTGGTAATGCTGCACCACCTTTAGTGGGAATTTTCCAACTCGCTTGCAGGCTCTGTAGTGAGAGCTGGGGATGAGCAAAGGCAGAGAGAGGTTTATTTCAACATAGCTGAAATAAACCATGCTCTATCCGAACGTTTTGATGTCTCTTGGCCATAGGTCTGATTCCAGGTTTGCTTGAGCCCATGCAATACCGCTGCTGCTGGAGTGACATCTGCCTGTGTCCCAGGCTATGCTGTCAGCCTGTTAGCTAACTCAGTGAACCTCAGGAATGAATGTAAAAACCAAGCAGTCTCTTCTGAAGCCATCTCTGTCTTCCCTCTCCCTTTTCTCCCACTCTGTTTGGGACAAGATTTCTTGGCACACAGCTGTGCAGAAAAGCTTGCTGCTTGCTGCTGACAGTGTCGTATCTATTCATTTCTTTTGTGAATACGCAAGGAGCTTGAGACCCCAGGTGTTAATACTCTGTTTTTTCAAAAGGGCTACTAGCCCCTTTTTAGAAAAGGCAAACATCCACCCTGCATTCCCCATTTTTCTTTTAAAAAACCCCAACATAGTTTGTGTTATTCTGCCCACCTAATGCAAGAGTTGAATGTACATTTGCTTGTGATACAGAGGTTGGCATGCTTTGCCAGTTGAGCTGCCTGATGTATGAAAATAATTTTTCTAACTGTGTGAATGAGCTGTTTTGCCGATTCCTTAGCCAATTGTCAAATTCCTTTGAAATGAGACAATCCCCTCTCCCTGACCACCACCCTAAGGCAACCCAAAAGATGAAATATTGCCTATAGACAATTAAACTGTTCCACCTCATTTTAAACATTCTTTTAATGTAAACTGAACACAGTTTTTGAAGTCTTAGATATTGGTAGTGTTCTCTTTGAAATATCAAAAGGGAATGGTTTTACTTTTTCAGACATATTTTGATTTTACTCATTCCCTCTTTTCTCAGATAAGTAATTTGGCCACAGGTGAATCTAGCCAGGCACTGGAGTGACTACCTCCGAAGGTTTTGCTATTCAGTTCCTTCTACAAAGCAAGTTTAGCTGGAAGACACAGCTTGTTTTTAGTGCATTGGGGTTGGACCCAATGATCTCTTGAGGTCCCTTCCAACCCCTATGGTTCTGTGATTCTGTGATATGTTGCTTTTGTACCTATGACAGAATTGCATTTGGTGTTTACATTTCTGCGGTGATACTGAATGGAAAGGATGCCTAGAATAGAGACTGATACAAGGTACGAGTAGATACTTTACTTGTCTTTTGCCTTGTACTTCAAGGGGTAAGGGAATGGGGAGTCTTAATGATAACGATAGCTTTAGTAGCAGAAAAGGCCTAACCCAATTTCTTTAACAGCACTTTTTAATTAACAAAGGCAAGAGAAGTTAATTAGGGTCTATTAGTAAACTAGAAAGGTTTTAATTGCAAGGTAAACACAACTGGGAGCGCTTTGTGCCTGCGCTGCAGCAGTGAAGTAGGTTAGGTTCTTCCCTGGTTGCTGTTTGCTTTATTATTTGCCATTATCTCTTGGTACATAGCCAGTGCTTATTCTAATGGCACTTTGATGCACGTACGTATATGTGCATCTGGCCATGTATGAATGCAGGCTCTGTCACATCCTGCCCCACTTCCCAGCTTGCGGATTAAACAGTGGCTGTGCAAAAAGAGAGTTGAGAAGTGATTTGCTTTCACATGTTGTGGACCTCAATTCTATTGGAACGGGCACCTTTTTCCTTAGGTTAATCACTACCTGCCTGGTCAAGTTTCTCAGAAGCCTTTTAAAGGATGCTGAGAATACACTGTGAATAAACGTGGCATTAACTTTCCCATTGGAGATCCTCTCCTTTAAGGGGCTGAATTCCCTGGCCTCAGTCCAGAAGTGTCTTCAAGCCTGTAAATCATTGCGCTGAAATCAAGAAATTGGCTTATACACTTAAAAGCTAGCAAATGCTTAAAGGCTCCACTTATAGGGGCCAGAGCCATCATTATGTTGCGGGAGAGTGCTCCTTATATGGTGCAAAGCTGGTTAAAGTTGATTGCTAACCCCAGCAGTATTTGAATTATGTTCTGCATGAATACACTTGGAAGAGATGAGATTTTTGCCGTTGGACCCATATGGGCAGACATATGCTCCACCAGAGTCCCGTTGGCTTCAGTATCGGCCTTGCGTCTGTTTGCATCTAGCCAAGGTATGTAGCCCGTAACTTGCTGTGCCCTTTACATTATAGGTAAATAAACAAACACAAGTCCTTTTGCCCAGTGATTTGATATATTAACCTATAGGCATATGCAAAAGCAGCGGGGAGGAAGAGCGCCATCAGGCTGTGGCCCTGCCTTTGTTGCAGATGCTGTTTACAGTTGGTGTTGTGTTTGTGAAAACTCTTCTTGAGGCTGAGACACAAAACAAAGCCCAACTTGTGATGCTGAAGTTCATTAGTGACAACTTATGGTACTTGCAGTTGTTTACTCTGTTCTGTGCTCAGTAAAATGTGGCACAGTACTGTGAGCAGTGCAGCACCAGCACACTACTGTCTTCCTCCAGTACATAGGATGTGGGCAGAAGCCTGGACTTGAAGCTGCGTGGAAGCAAACAGCATGGTAGAAGCAGTGAGAACACGTGGACCATCATCTCTCTGAATGTGCTGGTGAGCAGCAGTCTGCCCGAGCACTAAGCACTGTTGCTCTCTCAGGCAGTGCAGAGAGGTTTTGGTGTGTTTTCCAGAAAAGCTTTATGCAGTGCTGCTGGGTTTTGTCTGGGCAAGTTATTTCTCTTGGGTGCTTATTTTTCCATCTCTAGCTGTCCTGTCCATTCAGGAATGCTCCATCTTCAACTCAGGGACTGCAGCTATTCCTTGAAGTGTAGACAGTAGCTGACATGGTGGAAATTCACCCTCGGGCTTGTGCTTATAGATACTTCACCAGTAACAAGAGCTAAGTTATAGATTAATATGTGGGGGATCAGCAGGTGTTAAGTTATTCAGGGGCAATCCAGAAAATCAAATCAGTGTAATGTGGAGATCAACCTGCTCAAATTCAGTGTATCAGGGAGTTCACAGCTTGCACAGAAAATCTGATCCTGTTGGTTTTGTGTTTGTTGGTTTTTTGGGATCACACTCTTGGTTGGGTAGCTAGCTGTCCCATGGCACATGGTTCTCTGGGATTTACTAACAAAACCAATGAATATTGCAAAAAATTGTTACTCTATGGCCAGGAACTGTTCTGCGTAGCAGAGTGCATGCACAGACGCAGGTACACAAAGGGAGTATTACCCAAGGTACTAATGAGCTACGTTGGCTTGGCCATACGTGCTTCCATCCTGCTCTATGTGTGAGGGCTTAACCGATCTCCTGCTATGCCTTGCATTCAGCACAGAGCAATTGTGCACACTCAGTTCATACAGCCCAGCTGATGATCAGTAACTTGGATCTTCCTGTATCTTGAGCCCTGTCACTTGTGCCTGCAGGTACTTTGGGCTGGAAATAACAGCTCTAAGTCCGCTGTCC
Organism: Laterallus jamaicensis coturniculus; assembly: GCA_022605575.1. Classification (NCBI taxonomy): domain Eukaryota; kingdom Metazoa; phylum Chordata; class Aves; order Gruiformes; family Rallidae; genus Laterallus; species Laterallus jamaicensis. Next base: position 26,576,618 of record JAKCOX010000008.1, read on the forward strand.
TTGGAAAAGCCAGTGGAGAGAATGATCGTATTGCCACCTCACCCAGGTGAAGAAATCACTCCCATGCAATCACAAAGAAAAGTCTCTCTAGTGACTTATCCTGAGTTGATGTTTCTTGACTGCTTTCATTATTTATACAAATTCTCCTGGGCAGCCCTGTACTGGATTGCTGCATCACACAATCTGGAGCTGTCATGTGCCCTGCATCCTGCTGTTGAAGCTGGTGGTTAGGTTTGAGTTTAGAGGTTGCAGCAAATGGGCTAAGGTTTAACTTTTTTAGCTATTTTGTCTGGTATTTGTTCCCACTGAGACAGATACATCTGTGTGTGTATTCATGTGTACACATGCATGTTAGTGCCAATTTTTATTTTTTTTTAAATAAAGGTTTGAATTTATACCAGTGAATAAATATATGTAAGTTTGCACCATTTCAGCATTGATATTCCTGCCCTGAACTACCATTTCAGGAAGTTACCATTTCATATGAAAATATTTCCATGTGAAAATTAATAAATTGGTAACAAAGGTTACATTCTGCTATTCTGTGAAGTATAGTTTTCTGGGTAGGGAGATGAGAAAAAAAGCTGTTTGATCTTGCAGTTTTCATAGAAACATAGAATGGTTTGGATTGGAAGAGACCTTAAAGATCATCAAGTTCCAACCCCCCTGCCCTGGGCAGGGACACCTCTCACTAGACCAGGCTGTTCAAAGGCCCCATCCAGCCTGGCCTTGAACACTGCTAGGGAGGGGGAAGCCACAGCTTCTCTGGGCAGCCTGTGCCAGTGCCTCACCACCCTCACAGTGATGAATTTTTTCCTAATATACAATCTAAATCTACCCCCTTCCAATTTAAAACCTTTCCCCCTCATCCTGTCACTACATGCCCTTCTAAAAAGTCCTTCTCCAGCTTGTCTGTAGGAACCCTTCAGGTGGAAGGCTGCTATAAGATCTCCCTGGATTTCATCCAAAGCTATTATTTTGCTTGTGGATTTTTTTTCTGAAAATAATAGTAATAAAACAGTTAATCATGTGCTTAATTTTATCACAGTTCACTGTGGATCTTGGCTTTAAGGAAAATTCAGGTTTTCTGCAAGAATGCATGGACACCATCTCTCTGAGTTCAGCAGAATCCTGACCATAATGTTATGTAGTCACTCAAAATTAAAACTCTTACAGAGTTTTGCTGGAAAAGGCATCTCTCTAGATGCGACTTTCCAATGCAAGGCAAGACCTACAGTGCGCCATATGCTAGAGGAATCTTGCTGTCAGCACTAATGATCTTTCACATTGGCATTGTAGCTGTATATTTAAATATCCCATAAAGGGGAGTTGCAGCAGACAACAGCGGTATAACGGTCTATGGCTGTAGTAAGGGCTGTGACTGGATTTGCATCTCTTTTGGTCTTTAAGCCGTCAGACTCTCTTAAGAGCAACCCACAACTTCTCTGTAATGTTCTCTTGGCCTGCCCACAGGTCTGCATTGCCTCTCATTAACATCAGGGGCTGGGAGCAGAAAGGTTACGCTTGTTTTTTCCTCTAGCACAGTTTGGGACCTCGCTAATGTCACAAGAACCACGCACCAACTTGCAATGTGTTCCTTCAGTGCCATAGCTCTGTGGGGATGAGAAGGCTTCACCCCTCTCAGAATAATATTTGCCAGGTCCCCGCAGGCAGCTCAGCTGGCATTTTTTACACTGCTCCAGTGTAAACCCTTGCTTGTCATGCTGGCCAAAGGGAAATGCTTCCAAAGCCCATCTCCCTAGAGATGGGGAGATGGTCTCCAATAAAAACGGTCTCCCAATAAAATGCAGAAGCCTCAGATTACCAAAACAGCTGCACATGCTTTGTCTGGGTTAATGCATTTAAGTCAGGCTCCAGGGTCTGGGCAAGTGCCAAGATCCTGGATCAGCTGCTTTACCAGAATTACGCTGCTGTAATGGAGCCGTGCATTATTGTGTTGCAATTATTTTGGCTTGCAGCTGGCTGTTCCCTCTATATTTTTACTGAAGTGAGATAAAAGGATTTTGTCTCAAAAATAGAATTTTCTATATCTTATGGAAGCTTTGTGTTCCATACCGTGTCTGCAAGAGGTGCTTCTCCTTCTATCTTCAGATATATCTTTAAGGAGAAGAGCAAACTATTTGTGTCGTAGTTTTTGAAGAACGGGAACAGTGCTAAGCGGTCTCAAAATATAGAATAAAAATGTCTTTAAAAGGGAATAAAATAGGCGATTGAAGTGTCATGTAACATGGTTTTAGGTTCTGATCAAGAACAGGTTTATTTTCAGTGTCAACTAGTAGCAAGTCATTCTTCAAGCTGTCCCTATAATTTAGAAATTCTTTGTGTAGTGAAGTAAATGAATAGATCCAGATTTTAAGCTGAAGAAAAAATATTTCCCCGACCTTGAATCTCCTATATTTGTATCCGTTCAAGCTCTCTTTGATGCCTGTTTATATACATTTCTTGTCAAATAACAGCTCTCTCAGGTTCTCCAGCTGATAGCAAAAAGTAAACTGAATGCAATCGTTTATCTTTGAACTGTTCAACTGTGCCCTTCTTCATGTTCTTGTTAATAATGCCAGGTCTCTCAGGAGTGCTCTCACACAATTTTATCACATAAGCTTTTTGTTTGACCTTACCTGCTGTTCCCTGGAAACATAGCAAGGGGGGGTGGGGTGCAAAAAAGCCAAAATGCCAGCCTGCCTTAATTAAAATTTTAGTCTCAGAAGATGTTACAGTATGTGATTTCATTAGGTATATAATGAAAGCATTTAATCATACCTCTTATTTGTCTGGACATTTTTACTTGGTAGTGATGTCACAGAGTTTTAAACCAGCTCTCTTAAGGTGTGGAAAGGTAACAGAGGGGTGGGTATTGCGTATTTAGGTGATTCATAAATTTATCGTGTCCATGATTTTGTATGTTTGCCATTAAGGTGGTTGCTCAAATGATGAAGGCTCTCAATAACACATGCTCTTTGCGAACACATTTTTCCCCTGTGGGACAGCAGGCATGCATATAAACAGCTTGTCTCCAGCAGTTGGAACTTGAGGTCATAGAAAAAGGGTAAAAGAAAATGTAGCTGATTTTTTTTGTTTTTCTTTTTATGACATGTAAGAAGCTCTGCATCTCACATGTGATATGTGGTGTTACTTTCATAATTTCTCATTGGCATAACCTCTATCACCACAACAGGAGGCTTTCTGCCACCCGGATGAGGCCATTCATTTTATTCAGTGGCTGTCAGCACGCAAAGCACTCTCTCTCTTACCTTTTGTAAAGATACATGTTATTCTGGTTTATAAAGGATGAGCAGTTAAACAATTAGGTTTCTGAGGCTCTGATCCCACATATCTTTTAACTGGGAAGGTTTCCATTGCTAGGGAAATTGTGTTGCTCTCCTAACTTTTCCCATTTTGTTAGCAGCAGAGAAGTGCCCTCCATTGTCAGCTGTGTCTTGAGTAGCGGAACATGAAACCATCCGTGCTTCAGGTGCTCTCTGCTTTGGGTTTCTTCCAGTCCATGGGTAATATCAAGCTTTCATATAAGTCTGGTTTGGGGTTTTTTTTATGAAGAATGAAAGAGGACAAAGCTTCACCCAAGTAAGACAGGTCCTGCTCTGACAGTTGGACAGAACTACCCAGATGGGGAATTTCAGAGATGTTATCCACAAAAAAAAAAAAAAAAAAGAGTCCTGTATATTGGAGTATTTTCATCAGTGTAGGTTGCTCTGAAGTCATGCAAAATTGCAGCAAATTTCTAAATTTGATTTCTTCTTCTAAAGCTGGGTGAAGGTATTTTTGCACTATTGATTTTGTGGGATTTACAGTCTTGTAAACCAGCGAGAGAAAGAGGGGTGGGGAAGACAGGCTGTCTTTGGACCAGTATCTTTCTTCATGTGGTCGTAAGGCTGACCAGCTCATATCTCCAATGCACGTACATCTTGCTGAGTTCCTTAATGCAGCTGAATACAGCTCTTTCTCTGTCTGCCAACAAACGTGGCTGTTGGTCTGTTACCAGGTTTGTGAAGCATGAATGTGCTCTTAGCAAAGTCACAGCAAATTTAGGGACCAGGGAGCTACAATGCAGGCAGGAGTCCCTTCCAACCCCTACAATTCTGTAATTTCTGTGAGTTAAGTTCAAAATCCTGCAGTTTTATAACCCCAGCTCTGCAGAGAATTATTTGAGTTGCTGTCATTTTAATCAGTTTAGGAATATATTTACTGCGCTGTGTGTTTTCTGTGAACATAACTGGAGTGCCATTAGCTAAAAATTGTTTTGATCTCTCACAACTTGAAAACATCGATGCCCTTAAAAGAAACACAACAATAACCTAGTGTAATACCCCATGCTTCCTCCTGCAAGCTGTACTGCTGTAACAGGAATTCTCTTGGTTTTGGGTGTCTGAGCCTGCGATGTGCCATGGGGGAAGGGAGTCTGCATATTACTGTGGGTTTTGGCACATGTGCTGTGTTAAGTCTGCTATAAGCCACCTCATACCTCCAAGTTACCTGTTCCTTCTTAAGACTCTGTTATTTCAGGCATAGGTATCCTTGTTTTTTCCTTTGTATGTGTGTGAAAACTAAATGACGTAATTTCACAGTCTTTTGTTTTGAGGGGGAAGGGGATGGATTTAGCATTAAGCTCTTACATGTTTGACCTTTTAGCTGACATGGTATCCAGTTCACACCGAAAAATTATCTCTGATTTCTTCAACTGGAACAGAAAGCTCAAATATCTTACTAGGTCAAGACATTTTTATGTGTATTGCAGTGAGAAAGCAGACGCGGTGGGAGTGGATTGATCAGCTGCAGCAGATTTGGTTTGCAGTATGTCTTGGATTTTAAAGCCAACTACAAAATTGTTTACAAAGTGTTTTGGATTCCAGCTACATGAGATGCAGTTTAAATCTTCATAACTCACAGAGAAAATGACACACCAGCAGGGAGACATTAATTAGTGTGTCTTCTGCTGGAGTCTTCTAAACTGCAGACACTTTGGAGTGAGGCTTAAATCAAAATCAGCTTAAATTTATTGCTTAATTTTATGTTTTCCATGAGACTTTTAGTCCTCCATCTGCAGTGAAACTGGCCAGGTAATGACCTGTGTAATGAAACACACACCCCAAATTTCCTCAGCAGCCACCCAAATCTAATGGGTAATGTGGGAAGCCAGTCTGAGCACAGCACCATGGTGCAGCGCTGCTCTACAGTGAGCAGCATACAGGGAGAGGTGGTAGGATGTTCACATAGAAGGTAAAACATCTGGTTGCAATCCAGTACTTGAGTATCTCATGTGAGGTAAGGAGCATTGGTCGGAGGGGCTGGTGGATCCCTGTAGCAGCTCGGGCTTTGTTCTGGCTGTTAGAAACCTCTTGCCTCAAATTCCTGCTCCCAGTTGTGCTGGGAAGAGGTTTCAATATACAACTCCCACAGCTTGGCCAGCTGTCCTCACACAGGGTTCTCCAGCTTGGATTCCTTTCCTTGTATTTTGCATATAGCATTTAAGGTCTCCTTGAGAATCTAAAGCTTCTTTGTGTCAAGACACAAGTGTTTGATCTTGCTAAACTGCTTGCTGCATTTTCTTTCTTCCTACTAGTTTTGCTGGTACTTTGGGATGAACCAGCTTAGAGCTTTTGGCAAGTGAGCGAGGTGGCAAAAACTTTACCAGATTTACTGATGTGTGCATGACTGAACTGTGTTTTTACAATGATATTTTTCCTTCTCTGATTAGTAACTTATTATGGGCCTTGTAAGTTTCTGCGATTATAGAGTAAAAGCTGCATCCAGCCATTTGAACACTTTACCAGCAGCTTATTGTAAAAAGCAAAGGAAAACATAGCCTAGCCAAATTCTGGGAATAGATACTGATCCTATTTTTCATCCTACAAAACCTGTTGGAATGAAGTGAGTGTCATTGCAATATGTGATCCCAAGGAGGGAAAAAATGGGAAGAGGATCCTGTCTCACACGCAAAAGATTAGTCCTTTTTCCTGGAATATTAGAAAAGTGTTAGGAGCTAACTGGCTGACATTTTCATTAAGTATTTCAGGTCTGGAACATGTGATTTAATGCTCTGAGTAATACTGGACACACTAATCTTATCTTTATTCCCAGAACTTCTTATTAAACTGATTAATATCTTCTACAAAGCTGTCCATCCTCATTTTAGAGGTTTCGGGTGATAGCAAACGTGCTTCCTCTCTGGCTTAATTGCCCCCTTGTTACTTAGAGGGTCTGCTGAAACTTTGAATTTTATTTCTAATCTGCACAGTTCTAGGTTTATTTTCCAACTATGTAATTTTATTACACCGTGTTCTATTCTGTTCAAGATCTATTTACCAGCATATACCTCTGCATCTTTTGAATAAATTGAGCAGCATGGGCTTGTTATGTCTCCCAGGAAGAAGCACACTTTCTGACCCCAGATGACTTTTTTAGCTCTCTTCCCAGCTCTCTTCTCTTACCAGTCTTGGGGAGTCTTCTGCAAATATAAGTCCCTGCCGCAAGCACAGCACTTGGGACTGGATGTAGAATCTGCTGTTACCCCATTTTCAGTGCATTGCAGTGTATCCCCTTGTTTCCGTACACGCAGGTTGGTGCTCGCTCCCCTCGGCTTTTCCATGGGAGCTCAAATTCAGTCCCTTCCCAGTGCTGCCACAGGCAGTGCGCTGGTCTTTTCTGGGGGCATAGGACAGCGGGAAGGCACTGCAGAGCAGGTAGGAGCATTACCAGATCTGTGTAGCGTTGTGTCCAGCCCAGCTGGCCACACTGAAGTTTCCCTTTTGAATTTATTCTGGGATTTGCTGCAGTGTGTTGCCAAGGTACCTGCATTTTGGGTTCACTGGTGGCAATGGCTTGGCCTCTCTTGGCACTACACTGATTGAAGCAGGAAGGGAGAAGATGAGCTCTCAGATCACTTCACATCAAAGCCACCGTGAATTTATGCATTTTCATCAGATGGACTTAGATGCAAGGTCTCTGCTCAAGTGGTAGGAGTACAATAAGATTTGCAGTTCAGGGACTGGTGCCAGACTGCCGCACTTGTCAGTTGAAGAACTGATTACTCTTTACCCCAAGCGTTGATACACGTGTTACAAAACTATCTTGCTAATAGATGCTTCACGTCTAACACGAGCAGTGAAACAGTCCCTCCAAACATGGGTGTGCTGTTCATGAAGGATGTATGCTGAGGCCGGGAGAGTGCCAAACATGCTTTAATTACAGCTCTGGCTGATGTTGCTGGCAGAGGTGTAAGACCACCGTGTCTTGTCTTTTGAGCTCCATAGCCTTATTAAGAAATTAAAACATTTGTGGGCCTTTCACGCCGTTTTTCTCCCCCTGGGATATTTAAGTTAGCTGACTGTCAGCATGGTGATGCAGGCTGTAAAGGTTCAGAGAATTACCTTGATGGTATGACAGCCTCTTCCATTTCAACTGCAATCCAAGGCTCGTTTTTCCTCTGAGGCATTCATTGAAATTCTGTGCACGATTTGTTCCTCTGGTTGTTTAACAATGTCTCTCATGTTTGCCCTGATTTAAAAAATCCTCCTTTGTAGCAGAGATAACATAGAGCAGGATGATATAATTGCAGTAAAGAGGCCCTGGAGCTTGCAGTAATAGGATGGTTCATCTGATGTGTACTGCCATTAGAAAATAACCCACGTATGTACGTTCCCAGGGGACAGTAAAGAGGCTTTTAAGGATTACACTTTATGTAGTATGAAAGCTAATGAGCAAAAGAGCAAGTATGAAGAAAACTATTGCCGCAGAAAGCATGGTGCCACTTCCTGTTCTCGCTCGTTTCCTGACACCTGTGTAGCTCCAAAACCTCCATCTCTGTCCAGTGGTGCATGGCTTTTCGTGCACTGCCATCGTTTCCCAAGACTTTTGAGAACAATGCATTGTTTTCATTTCACTGAAGAATAAATAGCGTGTCAGAAGCATGGCAGAGCTGAGGATTGAAGCTGCCATGTGTGCAAAAAATAAGTAATTTGGGGCGGGGGGGGGGGGGGGAATAATGATCCCTGATAGTCTGTGCCCTAAAAAAAAAAATAAATAAATTGCTGTGATGATATAATTTCATGAACATTGCTGGAAAGTTGATCTGTTATGACTGTCAGTTACGCGGAGCCTCCATTCTGCCACCTCCATTCTTTTCCTCGTCAGTGTGCAAAGCCGTATGAAGGCACACAGTGAACACTGAAGGATCCGTGTCAAATGCTGTGCAGCATGCAGAGTCAGACTTGAGGAATTTGGGCTGTGGAGGCAGGAAATTCAGATATCTATCAGGTTTCTGATATTATTAAACAAGTTCTTGTTCAAATGGATTGCCACATTGAGTGACAGTTTCTTCCCCTTGCATTTGTACTCAAACAGAAGCTGTCTAGCAGAACGGACTTGGGCTTCTTTGGTTTTTTCACACCCTTCTCACTTATAGAACTGCTTGTAGGCAAACTAATTTGCCTTTTAATACTCTGTACCCACTCTGCCCTATTGGAGTATACTTTTTCACCTTATCAGATTTGTATGTTGAATGGAATGCATGGACTCATCTTTCTTCATATATTTGACGTAGTAAAGGTTCAGACTTCGCTGTCAGGTAAAGAGGAGTATCTTTACTTGAGTCACAGAGCTTTGCGGATGCTGGATTTTGACCAAATATTGTACTGAGGTTCTGCAGCAAGGTCTGACGTCCGTAACTTAATTGTAGTGTGCCCTGGTGGCTAAGAGAACCAATGGGATCCTGGGGTGCATCAGGAGGAGTGTGGCCAGCAGGTCGAAGGAGGTGATCCTCCCCCTCTACTCTGCCCTGGTCAGGCCCCACCTGGAGTATTGTGTCCAGTTCTGGGCTCCCTGGTGTAAAAAGGACAGGGATCTCCTGGAGAGAGCCCAAAGAAGGGCTACGAAGATGATGAAGGGTCTGGAGCATCTCCCCTGTAAGTAGAGGCTGAATAAGCTGGGACTGTTCAGTCTAGAGAAAAGAAGACTAAGAGGGGACCTAATTGGTGTCTATAATTATCTGAAGCAGGGGATGCAGGGGGAATCAGCCAGCCCCTTTTCAGTGGTCTGTGGGGATAGGACAAGGGGCAATGGCTGCAAGTTGGAGCACGGGAAGTTCCGCACCAACATGCGGAAGAATTTTTTCACAGTGAGGGTGACAGAGCACTGCAATAGGCTGCCCAGGGAGGTGGTGGAGTCTCCTTTCCTGGAGATATTCAAGACCCCTCTGGACTCCTATCTGTGCAGTATGAGCTAGGGAACCTGCTTTGGCAGGGGGGTTGGACCTGATGATCTCTCGAGGTCCCTTCCAACCCCATAAATTCTGTGATTCTGTATTCCAAAGGGCAGTGAAGATAAAAAACAAGTCCATGAGTATTATATAAGGGAGAACTAACAGTCAGCATCTTTGCAAAGATACATCAGGACAGTAACATCCTTAATCATCCCAGTTCCCACCCACAAGTCAAGGAGCAAAGGGTCCAGAAACCACAGTACCTCCTTCTGGGCCAAAGAGGTGACTTCATTTCCCTTTGCAACAAAGAAGGTTCATGAGACAATGAGATCAGATTCTTATATTAACACCTCTTTAATCCCATCTAATTGCATTGGAAGTGTGTTAGGGTGCATATGGCACATTTTTTAGCTTGTATTGAGGCCCTCCCTGTGTCATCAAGAGTGTTGTAAAGGCCTTACCAAGCAAGTAGGAAAGGGGTCTTCTGACTCTCAAGGGTGTGAGCTGGATTCTGCATGTTGGGACAAGGGTGAGGGGTGCACAGGCCCTGTGGGCAGGAGAAATTGCTGAGGTTCTCGAAGAGTAGTAAGACTGCTAAAATAATAATCCATAGCCTAGTGGACTTCAGCTCTTCTTAACCTGTCACCTTTCTGTATTCCCGCACCTAAGTGTGGTTGTGTTGTGTACTAAGCAGTGCTTGCTAGTACAGAGATTTCCAGGGCAATAGCCCCATGCTTACACACTCAGTGTAATCATGTATCTGTTGGACAGTGAATTTGTTGTATTTGGAGAATCTGGAATACCAAGCTGAGGTGAAGAGACAGCTAGCTCTATACTCAAACGTACGGCAGAGAATCAGCAGCAGTTGGGAATGTGATTGTGTTTACTGGAGATAACGGAGGGGCTTCTCTCAACCCCATTGGCGTCTGTATCTGCAGAGCACCAGTCCATGGCCCTCTGCCAGGGCATCTCGGTCCAAGTCCATGAGCCCAGATCCGATATTTGATTGCATTCCCCAACTTTGTGTCACTTGATCCCTGGTCCACCATCAATCTGTCATTTGTTACATCTGGGACTGACTTTGATGACCTCAAAATGAGATGAATTACTGTTGCTGCTTCCACTGTCAGTTGACTCCCCTCTGCTTAAAATCCCAGTCGTGCAAATATGGGAATAGGAGCCCTAATTTTTTTTTATTTCTGTCCTTTCTCCCCCTCCCTCAACCCCCCTGTAATTGGTATATGGAAGCAGAAGAGGACTTGCAATTTTATTATTGCTGTATAAGCCTTCTGTAAACTCAGTTACAGCACTTCTGATGTTGGTAATTTTTGTGACTAAAAATATGCTGACACTGTGTTTGTGCATAGGAAAAAAGCAAATTTGAATGTATAATAATGTGGTGCATTTGGGAGATGTTTGATGCTCTATCCCAGCCAAGTTAATCACTCATGGAATTACTTCTTTTAATTTTTTTTTAATTTTGCCCAGTTGACTGGAGACATTAATCTCGTATCTGTGGAAAGGCATCTTTAATACCAAAAAATTGATCAGAGATACCCAACATTTCTCTGGCATCGTTAAAGATTTTGAAAGCAAGCTATCAGTTGACAATAGGCCAGCAGAAACAGAGATACTCATTACTTTATTCCTCTTACGTAATGAAGAAATACCCAGGTGATGATTTCCAATTCGTGAAGTATATTGAACCGTGTACTGTATTCATGAATATAAATTGAGCAAACGTGACACGCATTTTTCATATAAAAATAATGCAGCATTGCTCCTCCTGTAATTCTTTGCCTGAAATACGCTTATTCCTAGAACATCACTATGGAGTTAGTAGCACGCTGCATAACGGTGTGTTAAAAAATGCGAGTGCTGAAGGACACAGAGTGTCTTAAGGAGAAATTGTTCATAGTTTCATAACAACTGTGGCTGGCTGCATTCGTCAAGGACAGGATCTTTCTGCATCTTCCTTTCTTTCCCGCTTTTTCTGCAAAATCCTTCATCTCTAAATAGTGGTATCACCCAGACAGCCCGCTTCTATCCATTGAGGCTCATTCTCAAGGTGGGATTCTGTGGCTGCAAAGCAGTGCACTGCTCGTGCTTCACTTCCCAACCATGCTTCTGCCCCGTTAGCGGCTCCAATCTCGAGATCATGCAGGCTTTGCCCGTTTCTCCATTAGTCCTAAAGGAGCTGCCCCAGCAGAAAACCTGCAGTGTTGTGGTGACTCTGATCTTGAAACAGAAGCACCAACTTCTCAAGCCTGTGCCCTCACTCGTGTGTCAGCAGCGTTTGCACTGAGCATTGGGGAGGACGAGACACTTCCTAATTTATTACATTCTTCTTTAGCCAGACATGAAGTTAGTAGGGTAGAATATGACCCTTAATATGCTGTGATCATGTAAAAAGCCTTGCAAGTGGGATCCAGCATGTTTCTAGATGTCCTCCTTGATTAAATGAAGCCTCCTCTGTTTACACTGTGCTAGGGAGCTGCGCTACAGGAAAGGTAAGAGAGTAAGTTAAGAAATGTGAAACAGAATTACCAGATTAGACTGTGAAGGCCAAATACTGGTGTCCTTGAAGCTCGTGGGAGTTTTGCCTCTAAGGGAGTAGCCAGAAGGCCAGTACCATCTTGTGTCTGTTCAGGGCTTTACAGGGCATCCCTTGGGGTGATCTCTGCCACAGGGTTGACGAATGGAAAAAGGAAAGCACACTGCCCATATGTGTTAGCCTGCCAGTGCCACCAAACTCACAGCACTTGTTTATTCCCCTTCAATTTTCACTTCCAGCAGTGCTTCTCTAGAAATCGAGCAATGTTCTGACAACTGCGAGGAGAAGCGATGAGATCATTTGCCGTTCCTTAGAACAGTTTTAATTTTACCCCTAAAAGCAACAAGGTATTTGAAGCTGTCTTTTCTTCTTCCAGGTTACCAGCCTGTCCTGCCAAACCAGCAGCAGGGGTTCCAGGGTCTCATGGGAATGCAGCAGCCGCCCCAAAGCCAGAACCTGATGAATAATCAACAGGGAAATCAGGTGCAAGGCATGATGGTGCAGTATCCAGCCATGTCGTCTTATCAGGTATCAGGAGCTGTAAAGAAAGACTGCTTTTCTCAGAGAGTGTGTGGTTGGATTAACTTTTTGTATTGTAGAATGGTGTTCATTCAGACAGTGTATGGCAGGAGACCTCCTGATGAATACAGGTCCAAGTCAAACTGGTTTCCTGTTTACATATTCTTAGAATTCCTGATTTTCATTCTGAATAGGTAATTCTTGAAATGAACTATTTATTACAGCCTGCAGCATGGGTAAAATGTCAGAAAGGATGAAGAAGTTCTACTTCTTCCTGTGAAGAATTTTATTTTTTTTTTTAAAAATGAGAAAAAAGACAGACCATTGTCCGGTTTTGGTTTGGTTTTTTGGTTTGGTTTTGGGTTGGGATTTTTGCCAGTGCAGTATTGTTTATTGTAATGTAGTTGAGGGCTTTGCCTGATTCAGTTAAAAATTACTCATCTGTGGATACTTCTGCCAAGGATCTCACTATGTTTTCGTGTCTTCTATAACAAGCTGTAGCCAGATAGATTTTTGGTTATTGGGCTTTAGGGAGAGGGAAGGCAGGGGCTTAATTCTTTTTGCCAAGTCCATAAATTACCCAGACTTACTTCCACAACTTTATACCTGCTTTCTATGAGATACACCACGAGCCCCTGCGAGGTGGCCAGTGCTTGTATTTTCTTCTTGTCCCTCTGGAAAGTTAAGAAACTAAGTGAGATCTAATTCATTTTAATAGATTGCACAGATTCAGCAGGCATTCACCTTTTCCCTCAGCTTCCCTGAAAACATTACAGAAACCCAGATGGAAAAGGGGGAATTGCTCGAGGGTAAAATTTTCCCCTTCCATCTTCAGAATTACTATATTGAAAATGTGTATTAAAGGTTAATGATCAAGTTAAAGTTTTAGACCTTTTAGGTATCATAGGTATACCAGGGTTGAGCCTTCCGTTTGCAGTGATCCCAGAAATTCATGCTCAGCTAGATCGTGACAGAGCCGCTTCCTGGGCCCAGGGGCAGAGGGATTTCTCATTAACCCTTCTCTAACAAAGAAAATCCTCGGGCACAAGAACAGTTGTGAGCAGTAGAAAGTAACATGTTCTGTCAGACCATCTTGTATGCTCAAATTCAGCTAGAAGACAGTTAGGGATACTTGGGACCTACTTGAATTTGCTTAGTAATGGCTCTTTTTTCCTATGTTTTACCACATTCCTACCTAGGTGCCAATGACCCAGGGTTCTCAAGGATTGCCACAACAATCATATCAACAACCAATCATGCTACCTAATCAATCAGGTCAAGGAACACTTACAGCCACTGGAATGCCTGTCTACTGTAATGTCATACCTCCTGCCCCACAGAACAACCTACGGTTGATTGCCCCACACTGCCCCTCCAATAACGTTCCAGTTATTTCTGCCAGCTGCAGGACAAACTGTGCGAGCATTAACAATGCAGGGTGGCAAGTCAAGTACTGACACTGGCTTAGTGTGGATATACGAGGATAGCGGTGCATTATTTGACAAATAACTCATGGCCTTCAAAGGAAGAGGATCACAACAGGATAATCAGTTGAGGACATAAGTACTGACTATGCTCAAGTGATTTGCTGCTGGAAAAATCTGTAAAAAAAAAGAAGTAAAATAAAATAAATTTTGAAAAAAAAATGTTTGCTGGTTAATGGTGCATATTTTTGTCATGTCTGCTAGGTATGCCTTTATAGCTTAGCTAGTGACATGAATTCATTGAGGTAAGATTTTTTCCTACCACTGAACACCACTGTGTAGATTGTAATATCCCCGATTCGGATTAGTTTTGTACTTTGTGTTGAGTTTGTGAAGCTAAAAGTATTTAAAAATATAATAAAATCACATTGTACCAAAGCTGTAATGGAAATGAAAAATTGAAGACAAAAAAAGTACTGAATGGAAGGAATAATTTATATACACTATAGAGTTTTTTTATGGATATATACTGTATTGTAGTGCTTAATCACAATAAAGCTATTTGACCTTATGGAGAAAGGTCATGTTTCTACCACCTGCTTGGTCTCCTCTCTGTTTCTGAGTGAGTAAACTCCCCTTTGTTTCTGCGTTGTCTTGCTTCAGGGGAAGCTAAGGGGGGAATGATGCTCAGTGGGTTGGTGTCTTAGCAAGCAGTACCGTAAGCAGCTAAACCCGCTTAGAAACCCGCTTAGCATAGACACACAGAAAGTGTTCAGTGAGTGATGAACCGGAACGATGTACTTTATCATCTTAAACTAAGCTTGTGCATCTCCAATCCAAAGGACCGGTAATATCACAAACGTAATTTGCCACAGCTATGAACCTCTGTTAGCTAACTTAGACCTGTTCAAGAGGCCAACCAGCAAGTCCATATAAGATGACCTAGATGTCCTATGATATCCCATCCATTGACTGGAAGATCACTTTGCTACTGAAGTAGCAACCATGGCAGTTACTCTGTTCTGGAGATGCTCTACCCAATTATTGCTATTTGCAGCACAAAGATGACAACCCGAGAATCTTGTCCATTACGTTAAAGTAGGGGGGATGAACAATATCTTAGGGTTATTGGCTCTTAAAACATGCAGCACAGTGGTTTGCCAGAAATTCTTAGAACCTTTTTTTGAATTCCTGTGGCATTGCTCGTTATTATATCCATGTTCACTCAAATTCCCAGCTTGTTCTGATAAATTATTCTTCATTCATAAATGCTGCATGGAGTTCCTCACTCTGCTTCAGTGATGACAGCATTCAAGTAGCAAATGTGTTTACCAGACAAAAGCCCATGTTTATTTTCACTTAAACTGCATTTTTTTATCAGTTTTGAACACGTTTAAAATAGGTAGGAGTTGAATCCATGAGAATAATGTCTATGCATCGTGAAAACGCCAGAGATCGGTCTGTGCCTAAAATTTATGTGTGTCATAGTATGATTTAGGTACACTCAAGGTGACAGCAGCCTACTCTGTCTGCCCTTGACCGTTAAGGGGTTTTTTTCCCTTTAAGAGGGGTTGCATTCCTGTGGAAGCAGGAAATGGAAGGGTTGCAACTTGTGCTTTAAACAATTTAATATTTTTTTCCATACAATAAATGGATACCTTCCTGGGTTCAATCTTTTTTTTTTTAACCTATGTTTCTTAGAAGTGTGTAATTCCTAGTGAATCCAGTCTTGCAGTATCATAAGAAAGCCAAACACTGAATTTTATGTAGCGTAATCACAATGCATTTGCTGAGAGACAGTGAAGAACATGAGCAGGTAAGTAGACGCATGCCACTCTTCAATTAGAGGTGAAATGCCTTGGGAGAACATACTGATTGATTATTTTTGTCCTATTTTAAACCAACATACTGCATTTGGATTTTGCCTGTGACCTTGAGCTCTCATTTCAGATGCCCTGCATTGCACCGCCTATTTCCTTTTAATGTTTCGTGTGCTATGGGAGTTTCTCTACTCCCATTATTTCAGTTACACATAATGGGGTTTGCTGAATGACTGGTGTCTGAATGAATGGCTCTCCTCCTCTTTCAAGGCTGCAGAGTCCAATGGGAAGGATCTACAGGTGACACCACGTAGGACGGATTGTATTTAGCCTGTAGCCCAGCTGAATGAGCAGGGATGGGGGACAAATCTCCATATGAAGAGAACCCTTTGGTAATCGTTATATTCAGGTTCTGTTTCTTCTCTTCCCTGAAGCACTACTGCTACTGTATTGATCTTCCTTCTCATCAGGGAGATATGAATTAACTGCCTGGTCTTAAAAAAAGATGAAATCTGTTTTCAGCATCACAGGCCGACGGTAAGCTGGGCTGGAGATACTCTCAGTAGCGATGGGGAAGGGAGTCAAAAAGCAAATCCTAAGAATCTTGCTTCTGTAAAGAGAGAATCTTGTCATGACTTTAATGCCACTCTTGGTTGTGTCCTTTGACACAATGGTATCTGCCATTATCCCATGGCAGACCATGGCCATGAGTTCCCATGATTTACCTGTCTCCATCTAGCCAGTGACCAGCTGGTGCAGAACACGTACGTAGCTGTGGGAGCAGGTGACCTGTCAGCCTTATGGCAGCAGCAATTACCAGCATGTTAATGCACCTTTCTGCTGAAAGAAGACTTTGCGTGCACAGCTGAGCAGTTTGAGGAGGGGGTCACAGCCACCCACCCGAATGGATGTAGGATGGCCTACATCTGATTGTCTCCCTCTCCAAGGAGTTTGAATCTCCTTAGGCATATGAGGTAACTGAATGTGATCTCCCTCAGCTACGGAGAATGCCCTAATTATTAAGGTATTGTTCACATGAGGGAGGCTCCTCACAAGGCGGTGCACATGTTTGCTTTATCTTGGAAGAATGTATTTGTAGACAATTAAGTAATGCTGTTCCTATATCGTGACACACTTTTTTTAAATTACAATACGTTTTTTAATCATGCAATATTTTTTTTAGTCATACAGTATATTTAAGACTTTCCAATAAACCTTTCATCCATTGATAAAAATAGTCCAAGCGGGATTGCTTGTCCGCCTTCTGTTATTAAACCAGAGATGTTTCAGCGTTGGCAGAAGGTGAGGAGAAGGCAAAAAGAAGTGACCTGCAACTACGTGTAACAAAAATGGGTAGGTGAAGCTCAGCTTTCTTTTCTCTGTCCTTTGTAATACTTTGTAGGCAGTCTTCATAAGAGGAATGCTGTCAGATACACCTGCCCAAGTGTAGGAACTAAGTTATAGCAAGTCAGTCACCTTAAAATCAGAGCCCACCTTGTAGCAGTGAAATTATTTACAGGACATGCTCCTCTCTTGAGGAAAAGTTGTCACAGTGGGCTTGATTTCCCCTAGTCGTCCCCTGGAATATAGCAAGATCAAGCAGCTACTCTTGTGGTGCTGGGGACTGTTCATTGCATTTTTCCCTTTACCTGCTGCACACTTACTTTGGTAATTGTATATTGCTTCCGCTTTTTTTGTATTCTGAAGCTGATGGGGAGTTCTCACAAGGCTCTGCACATACTTAATTTGCCACTTTTTTTTTAATATCTCACTGAGAAACCAGAGAGGCTGAATTTTCCTGAATTAAGCTGACTGCACCAGATTACACCAATGGGCATTTTGGATTAATCAAGTTCATTTGTGATATAATTTGCAGAGACTGTATGCCATTTGCTATTGTTTTGCCCTTTGGGCTGCCCAAGAAATCAATGATTTCCTTCTAAAAGGGTATTGCCTCATGTGTCTGTTGAATAGCTCCATGTGAATAGTTTCCTCCCTGAACTCTAACTAGACAGGCTCTGGTGGAGAACAATGCCTGCTCAGAGCTGGGAGCTTGGCTCTCCTAGAGCTCCTCTCTTGACTGGCAAGGAAGAGGGAAACTAGATTCCTTAGTCTTTGGGAATACGTCACTCACATTTAGCACAGAGACTATCATAGAATCATAGAATGGTCTGGGTTGGAAGGGACCCCAAGGATCATAGAGTTCCAACACCCTACCACAGGCAGGGCCACCAACCTCCATGCATAATCTAGACAAGGTTGCCCAGGGCCCCATTCAACCTGGCCTTGAACACCTCCAGGGACAGGGTATCCACCACCTCTCTGGGTAGCCTGTTCAAGCACCTAACCACTCTCTCTGTAAAGACCATGCTTTAGAAACACTCGCAGCTTCAACATCTGCTCAGTTTGTGTTGTCTAAAACCCCATTTCTGGTGTAGGACATCACCATCTAGTCTCAGGCAGTGGCTGGCTTAGGGCCCAGTTCTGACCAGCACTTTGACAGCAATCCTGCATTGCTCAAAGCTGCATGGCAGGCAACAGAAATGCCTTTAGTGTTTTGGGGGGGAGAAGCCTCGCTGCATGCACATTGCTTGAGCTTACCATAATATAGGTGATGCGGCAGCTTTTGGAATGCCTGCTCCCAAACCATGACCAAAGCTCTTCATTTCCAATTGAATTTCGGCCCCTAATTTGCCATAAGGACGATCTCTTCCCTTCTGGTTCCTCACATTCTTCAGAAAGGCAGATATAATGAGCCTTTGAGACAGTGGACTGGTGGTTAAATAATTAAGGGAAAGCAGAGCTTCTGAGGATGGTTGGACCAGCATTCAGTGAGTGGCTTGAACTGTTGGCTATACTGCTGTGTTTTGCAGAGTTCATCTTTGGATTGAATACTGCTGAAAACACTGCTTTCCAGAGCATGTTAGGGGTGGGGAAAGCAAACCCTACTCTTCTGGCTTTTTTTTATAATCTCCTACCAACTGTAGAAGGGGATGACTCCTCATTACCTCTCCTGATACAAGGACAAGGGGACATAAGAGGAAAAAAATGCTTATTAAAACAGCACTCTCCAAACAAAGACTATACTCTCTCTATATACTCTGAGTATATAGGCAACCTGTGACATTCCTTGCTGCAGGATGCTACGTGTGGTTTCAGAAATGGGTGGTCAAGGTCAGAGAAGAAAGTTGAGGTGTAGGCTGTTTAATACAGCCAGTGTCTTAGCTCACAGAGGCAGAGAATGGCCTTGAGAAATCTCACCGTATCATTGCCCCATCCCGAAACCTGTCCCCAGACACTACTGGAGACAAGTATTGGACTGGGGATGAAGCTCTGGCCTGCCAGTAAAGGGCAGTTCTGTAAATCAGTATTTGTTACCTATACTTAATAAGAAAATTTAAAAAAATAAATAAAAATTAGGATCATCTGGCAAAGTCTATCCTGTAACAAAACCTGTAAGGATCACAATGAGGTGAGGCTAACCTTGGATTAATTTTCTTCATGTTTTTTTAGTGTTAAATGCCCCTGCGCATGAGTAACTACAACTAGCCCTACACAGCTGCTTGTTCTGCTATTTGAAGTAGGCTATAATACTGTGCTGAGGATGAGGTAAACCTTCTAGTGGGAAATGCCTTATCATCTTTCATTTCTTCCTTGTAACATATAATGGTTCATTATTGTTGTAAAGGTTAATTATGCACAGGCAATGCTTTTGTGCTAAGAGTTGTTTGCTTTGGTTGATAATAATAGACATTTGGATTGGCTTTTTTTCCAGATGACATTTTGTGTATAAACTGTTCTTTTGTGTCAGGAGTCCTGGCTTTCCTGAGCATCAGGTATAGCTGCTACTAAGAGAGGTTTTTTACACTGTTTTACTGCTGACCTAACAGAGGTTAATTGATGTATGAATATGGGAATAAACTGCAAGAGAGTGCCTGAGATTAGCTTTCCAGGCGACAAATAACAGGTGTTCTGGGTAAACTTCTGGCAAGCTTGTTGGAAAGCAGTATTGAATTCTTCCTTGGTTTTCATTTGGAGAGATGAGATGCAAACCTCCACATGCTTAATGAAGCACTACCTCTCAGTTCATCCTTGTGTTTTCACAGAACAGTTTTGGAGGCTGCAGATTGAGGAAAATAAGTTAAAAAAAACCCCAAAACTTTGGCTTTATGTTGCGGGCGCAGTTTTATAAGAGAGAGTTGTAAAAAGGAAATGTAAGCAGAAGATGAAGTTATAGCAAAGATAAATACTCCCCTATATACAGAAATTATCTCCATTGAACTCTACTAAATGTATCACCAAGGGAACCCTTTAAAAGGTCCCCTCAAAAAGCATGGTGTATCTTGAGATAAAAAGACTTCATTGTTCCCAAAGCTGCTGGGTTTTTTTTGCTTTTTACACCCTACAGGTGAATCATACAGGTATGAATCAAGGTACTTGCTGTAGCCAGGGTTTGCTTGCAAATCCCTACTGGATTCATCTTCATCATCACAAAAAACTGCTTTTATTTCCATGGAAAATGGATGTGCATGAAATGCTTTAGTAATTATATTTTGTTGGTAGTGGCCACCGTGTCACTGATGGTGATAGAAAGGCCAGGTAAATGGATATAAGACCAGATGGCTTTTTCTACTTAGCTCCCAGTAACTTTGATCTCACCAGGATCAAACGTTATGCCAGGTGCGTGAGTGAAAATTTTTGTGGCAGAGAAAAACGCATGGCTTGTTTTGTTGGGTTTTTTCCCTAAAGCCTTTCAATTAAAGGGTTTACAAAACCTCTCGTGAGCTATGCTCCTGTTTTTAAATTAAGTGTTGCTGATTCATTGAGGGCACAACTTAGTCATGGCACGAGATGTCAGGAGGTGGGTGGTCACAGTACAGTCCTTTGATGTGCCAAATTTCATGCCATTATTTGCACAACAAATGATCTTATCCAAGAGGGAAAAAAACTGACATGGAGATTAAACCTTTCAATGGTAAATCTGGACAATTTTTTGCCTCTGAGATAAAAAGTTCTCAAATACTGTAGAGAATACTACTACAGGGAAATCACAAGTAAATTACCCTCAACGCTTCAGACTGTACCACCCATTGTAAAGGCCAGGAGATCAGACCTTAAAGCAAAGTGCTAGAATATTTGTAAGCTTCCTATAAATAACAGTTTAGAGCAATTCACACATACACTCTCAGTTAATTGCATTAACAGTAAGTAAAAAACAGAAGGGCAACCAGCCCTGGGAATGTGCCTGACCCAGATTTTCATCAGGATTCAAGCCTTGCCTACACTTACACATGAGGTGAGGTTTCCGCTCACGCATAGCGAGCAAGAATGCATTTGCATGAAGCTCACATGTGGCACTTGAACCAAGCTCCAGTGCGCTTTAATGACCACCCTTTCATGTTGTTTCATCTGTACAGATGAAACCCCGAGACATACAGCGTGCTGCAATTCAGACACTGCTTCAGGCGTCCACAGTCCTGCTCCCTGTTGGGTACGTAGGCCTGTTGGGCAACATGTTCCCATGGCTATGGGTTATGCACAGCTTGATACTTCTTTTATTGGCATGGATATCAGAAAACCACATGTCATGGGGCTCGCTGCCATCTTCCACTAGGCTGAAATTATCAGGGAGTGTTTCAGAAACTACAAAGGGCTCCAAATTATATGGAAGGCACTCAGCTAAATCTGGATGCTTGGATAAATCTGGATCCTTCCTGCTGTCCTGGGAATAGGGGGGCAGGGAAGAGAGGTCTGCCTTAAGTATTTTTTGAACACATTTTTACCTTCCCAGTTCATTGGGACTTGAAGATTATATGTAGTTGGTGTGTGGTAGAAGGAGTTACTGCTGATATGCGAATAAAGATGTTGCAGACATCAGAGCTGTCATACATCAGTGGAATGAGCTCTGGACATGAAGCTTTCATGCAGCATGGGAAAAATTTTGATCCGAGAGTTGTTCTATTATTTATTCATGTGCTTCTATGCTCCCCTGGACCGGGGCTGCATTTTTTAGAAAGCTGCTGGCACTACACCAGCTATTCTGTGGTACAGAACAAGAAGCATCGCTCCTTTTTTGCTTAAGAAATAGTTGGGGTGTGGATAAATTTTTAATTTTTTTTTTTTTTGAGTGGGAAGGCTAATTGTCTGAACAGATGTATGTATGTGTTCAGCAAAAGAATTCTGCTGTGAGAGTAACTAACATCATCCAAGTACAAGTGTGCAAAGGGAAGTTGCAATATTTTTTGAACCATTCATCCTACATGGGACCCTTCTGGGATAGCTGTAATGTATTACCATCCTCCTCAGCAACAAAGCATGGGTGGGTTTTTTTGTTTAAAAAAAAAGGGGTTAGGTTTAACTGTGAAGGCATCAGTGTCTCTTTAAAAACATTTTTTGTGCAAAGAACTACACTTTTTATTTTTTGTGAGAAACTGAAGATTTCTCCTGCATTCAAATGCAGCAGGTACACCCAAGAGCGAACTGCACCGGCAAGGCCTTTGTGCTCAGCTCTGCTGTTGTGAGCTCTACAGATGATCCAAGACAGGTATGAGTGGCTACAGGAGAAATTTTACTGCATCTTTCCCCTCCCCCCCCCTTTCCCATTCCTCCTTATGCCGCCCAGTTTTCTTACATGTAAATAAACCTGCACTGCCGGGAGCCAGGGTTAAAGGGACTCTGAAGCATCATACATGGAAAACAAATGGCTTGCAGATTCAGTGGGTGAGGTGTGGCAGCTTCTGGACCATGCGAAGATGGTCAGAGGAGATACTGCTGAGCCCCCGTAGACTAGTGTGGCAAAGTCTCTGAAGCTGCTGGCTAAGCGAGGAGCCTGGACTTGTGTTTGCTTGTGAAGGCACGCTGGCACCAGCGTGAGAAACGTGTGTGACTTGATACTAACGTGGCTTGCAAATGAAGTCATCCCTTGGCTGCCTGTTCTCTGCGCCTATTATGGACAGTGCTGTAGTGCTTTGTGCCATAGAAGCATGAAAAAGCCAGCTGTGGCCATATACAAGGTGCCAGGGAGGGCATTTCTAATATCAGCAATGTGTGTAAGATCAGTAGAAAAAGAATGCCTAACTCTCTGGTACCCCTGAGATGCGGAAGGGAGATGAAACAGATGCTAATAACCCCACTGTAGGGGCTGGTTCTGTGGGAGAGAGCCCATCTTTTGAGCTCACACAGAAACACAGGCAGAAAAGGCACCATCAGAGCCATTCTCAACCTGTGCTGCCAACAAAGAGTATTTCCCTTTTCCTCTGCTGCTTTCATTAGAAGAAGAGCTATTATTCTCAGTGTTTCATGATAAAGACATATCCTTTAGAGAGACCTGTGAGGGTGCAATATTCTGGGGTGGAATGAATCGCTCTGTGCGGGTCCCCGTTCCTCTCTCTGTTGACAATAGGGGAGCCAAGATAATTAGTGCAGCTTGACGTCTATCTTCCAGCCAGCGAGAAGAGGGATAAATGATACCCAGGGCACAGAAATCATTCCAGGTAGACCAATGACAACTGCTGGATTACCAACGCCCTGTGCTGACTATCACTAAAACACATACCCCCTACCCCGATGTTTTGCCAAAATGGAGCACAACCTTTTTAAAATGAATTAGTGTGGCATTGTCTCATGGGTAAGTAGTAGGAGAAAAGGGATGTTCTCTCACAGAATGACTTATTTCTTCAGAATTAGTAGGATCTTGAGCTGCGGAAAGGCCAAGGGAAACAGCTCAGATGTGATCTTTGCTGCTGACAGGCAGCAGAGCAATGACTTTCAACTCAGTGTCTGTGAGTCCCAGAAAACTGAGGGTCACAGCCTTTCTGTTTTGCAGCCTTTCAGTGACTCACTGTATTTCTTTTTGACAGTCATTTATCTGTGTTTGGCTTCTTGGCTGGTCCATTTCAAGCTGGCAGCTTGTAAGAGAATCTGGGTCCCACACCAGCCTACGCAGGAGTTAAGACCCTCACAGCAGAGACCTGCATTGTCGGTGGCTTTCAGATAGCAGCAAATGTCATCTGCAGGCCCAACTGCCTCAACAGATGCACATTCCTGTCAGTCAGCTTCGCTTCACATCCACATTTAGCTTGCAAATAGCGCCTAATGCCGATGGCCCTAGACATGCAGCTATGTGACCTTCTGGTCACTTGTGTGCATAAAGCCACCCTGGCATCTGTGAAGCTCCAAGTCACAATAAAGCAGGCACCCTGCTCAGTAATTTGCTGAGACATTTAATCCTGCATTTGTTTCTTGCTTACTTACAGGGGCAGAAGCAGGCATTAAGAGCCAACCTCCCTGCCCCGCGCCTGCAGCGCTGGAATCTGGAATCAGGCGGCATTGCCTCCTCCCAGCCAGCACTGATAACTGCGTGTTGGCAAAGTCCGGCGCAGATGTAAGCAGATACGACCAGTATAAATATTGCACACACACGACTTTTAGAAGAAGCAGAGCCCTCTAGGGAATGGACAGAACGACTCTGCCGGCGTTATTTATCCAATCTCAGTCAGAGTAGATGTGTTCTCCTCAAAGACGTGTCCTCGCCTGCAAACTGGAGTGGTGAATTGATGGGTCTGGCTCAGCCCACAGGATGGGTGGCAAGGCCAGCAAGTGTAGGCATGCTGCTGGGCTCTGGCAATGCCTCTTTTAGCTTTTAAACATCAGCTTGCACCACCATTCACCGAGCACTAACTTTAGGTCCCCTCAGGAATGGTGGACTGCAAGCTAAGGGAGCAAGAGTGGCACCAAAACACGCTTGTGTTTAATGCACTGGATACTATTATATAAGGTAGGAGCATTTTTTGTCCTTTATCAGGGTTCTCTATCAAGAGGTAGGACATGTACAGAGCTGTTTTACACTGACATTAAGTCCTTCTGTAAACCTAGCTCATTGAATCATAGAATCATAGAATTGTAGGGGTTGGAAGGGACCTCCAGAGATCATCGGGTCCAACCCCCCTGCCAAAGCAGCTCCCTAGCTCATATTGCACAGATAGGCGTCCAGATGGGTCTTGAATATCTCCAGGGAAGGAGACTCCACCATTCCCCTGGGCAGCCTGTCCCAGGGCTCTGGCACCCTCACTGGGAAAAAGTTCCTCCGCATGTTGGTGCGGAATTTCCTGTGCTCCAACTTGCAGCCATTGCCCCATGTCCTGTCTCCACAGACCACTGTAAAGGGGCTGGCTGATTCTCCCTGCATCTCCTGCTTGAGATAATTATAGACTTTAATTAGGTCTCCCCTTAGTCTTCTCTTCTTAAGGCTGAAGAGTCCCAACTTACTCAGCCTATCCTCATAGGGGAGATGCTCTAGGCCCCTAATCATCTTCATAGCCCTTCTTTGGACTCTCTCCAGGACATCCCTGTCCTTTTTAAACCAAGGAGCCCAGAACTGGACACAATACTCCAGGGGCCTGACCAGGGCAGAGTAGAGGGGGAGGATCACCTCCTTCGACCTGCTGGCCACACTCTTCCTGATGCACACCAGGATCCCATTGGCTCTCTTAGCCACCAGGGCACACTGCTGGCTCATGGCCGACCTGTCTTCTACAGGACTCCCAGGTCCTTCTTCACTGAGCTCTTCTCCAGCAGGTCATCCCCCTGCCTGTACTGATACAAATGGTTGTTCCTTCCCAGGTGCAAGACTTTACACTTGCTTTTGTTGAACTTCATCCAGTTTCTAACTGCCCAGCTCTCCAGCCTGTCCAGGTCAAAATTGCCTTATATTCCAATTTTGTTACACCTCTGCTATCAGTTCATGTAACATAGTGTCACACACCAAAATCAACAAGGGCATGTGTAAATAATTAGCTTGTTTAGTGTTGTACTTGAATGCTTTTTATTTATTCACTCATTTTTGTTTCCTCCTTCTTATGTGTGCTTTCTCAGCTGGACATTTTTCTTAAAATGCCATTGATCATTGGACATCAATTAGAAGAGAAGGGAAGAGTTATTTTTCAAGCCCCATCACCATCTCTGAACTTCTCCCTGGTTTTTTTCAGATTTTAAATTTGCAGTTCCCTAAACTTAAAATGTTTTGGGTTTTGGTGGTGTTATGTTTTTTAGCCAGTTTTCATAGTTACAAAATGCTCTTGGAAGCGGAATATGGTATTAAAAGTATAAAACCAGCCAATATGCTGGGAAATACATCTTCCCTGTAACGTAAGTCACCTTACACACTGTTGTCACGGGCCAGGTAATGCTCTTTGGACTAAGAACTACAGGATACCAAATCTGACTTTAATTGGCATGTCTCTCTGAAAGAACATTCTGGCTGGATGTGTGCTGTAGAGCTGTCCATTGGGAAGCAGCGATGGGCAGGAAAACTGCCAGCTCAGGGATGAGATTTACAAAGCCCTCACAATACCGTTTTACACACTGTGATACCAGTGAGCTAGAGCTGTGAACTTCCATTAATGAGTCACTGGTTTGCGCATCTGGCCATCTTTGTGCCAAGATTCAACTTCTAGAATGTGCTGGTATATAGGAATAGCAGTACTGGCATTGGGATACAGGAAAATTAGGATAGTTTTGGATGTTGATAATGTGGAGCTTCATGACTGAAGTCACCTTTTTTTTTTTTGTTTCCCCTGCTAATTCCTGTTCTCTTTTACCAAAAGCCTTAACATTTTTACCCTCCTTCAAGGGAACTACTGATCAAATAGGAAATCCTCTCCAATAGCACCAAACTCTTGACAATAATTTTCCCCACATGATTCATCACGTACTCCCCCTTTAAGCATCAAGTCTTAGCAGATGGAGCTGCTTGCATGAAGAGGCTGACCAAGATCATGCAGCAAGTTAGCAGCCAACAAAAAAACCTCCCAGAAAACAAAAAGAGGACAAGAATGCAAGGGAATGACGAAGTTCCTCTGTGCAGCTGATGTTAAAACTAGGAGACATCAGCATAGTGATGCTCGAGGCTATAATGAATTCCTCATTCCCCAGTGTTGCAAAGGAGGGTGCAGGATGAATCCCAGAGGTAGGATTGATGCCTTGTTCATTCAGAGAAGCTTAACTTCAAAGGCAAGGAGCAAAATGTGTATGTTTTCACCTCTGCCTTCTCTTACTGTACTTTCTTGCTCAATTCATTTTTTGTTTCTCCTAAGAGTTGCATAACAGGGTTGTTGATATATTGGCAAAAGGAGAAAGCCAACTCAGACAGCTTATAGAACCTGACTTCTGAAGATGTTAGTGGTTTTTAGATAGATATATAAAAATATATATACTTGTTCTTTTGGTTATCACTGAAATAAAGTTGTCCAAAGTTTGGAGTGTAGTGGGGCCTGCAAGAGCTGAGAAAGCTCAGAAAAGATGGGCAGACGGGACTACTTTTTCTTTTTTTAAACTACCACAGCTCTAGTGAAACAAATCAAATACAGCTTTAAAACTTCCCTGCTTGAACTTCTCTTCTTCCCTTTCCCTCTCCCTGGGGTTTCTGTTTTAGAGTTCTTGAACTGATTTGTTGAGACAGATCAAAGTATAAAGTATTTCTCAGCTGGTCTTATTTCTCTCACTGGATTGTAGTGGCAGGAGACAGGCAGCTCATTACAACTGGGAAAGCGCCCCTGTGAAACCAACTTCATTACAGCTGGTAAGAAAAAATAAGGTTCTGCTGGAGCTGTAGCTCAGTCTCACCATCACAGAAGTAAATTATTTGAGAACGAATAAATAATGTCACACTGCTTCTCATTAGGGCATGAGGCTGAGCATTAACATGATGTTAAATACATCTGAACTGCACGGTTTCTGTCTGGTACTGCGAAGGCTTTGAAGTTTATCTTGGGTTTGTCCAATTTCAAGCGTGTTTCCTCTGTGCTTGTTCCTTTTCTTCTCTGCAGTTCACCAGAAAGTATTGGGTCTGGGTATGTTTTCTGGGTGCAGTGAACATGTCTATGGTTCCTTTTTTTTTTCCAAGAGGGCTTTATGGAGGCGTGGTACAAAGCAGGAACAGAACCAGGCAGAGTCCAGGCTTGTTGGCTGTGAGAGCATCTCAGGGCAGGCAGGTTCGGAGGTTGCGTCTTGCTGCAGACCATATGCACAAGCAGTCTTTCCACAGGCTTCCATCAAACAAGGGGCAGGACAAGCTTTCTGCTTTTGCTCCCTGTCCTTTTCCTTCCCACAACACAGTCCTTAGCAGCCACAAAAACAGAAAAACCCCAACCAACTCATGTTGTTCTGACCAGGATCAGTGCCACAGTTTGCTCACAGCTCTGCAGTCTTCAGGAGCAGGGCCGCGGGAATCATGGCTCCATTAAACAGCAGAGCTGGCTTGTGAATATATTCACTGAAAGACTTTTCATCTCAAAAAAGTGGAAAGATAAGAAAAAGAGTGGAAATGACCCAACTAAGGCCACAGTTCAGTGGCAGGGATGGGACAGAGTTCAGGTCTCCTAGCTCCTATGAAATCATGCCCAATTCTGAAATACTCTTGAGGTGCACATGATAGGTAAACTGAGACAGTTTGCCTTCCAGTTAAAGGCAATTCTAGAAGCAGTCCAGAATTGCCTTTAATTGGAAAGGGATTCTCCTCCTGATGGTTTGTGCTTATGTTTCTGCTTTATTGCAGCATGATACACTGTGGGCTCTTTTCCCCTCCTTTTCCTTCCCCTAAGACAGAAGAGATACAGAGAAAGATATGTCTAGGGAAATGTATTACATGTCACCTGGTGCTAATTTTTTTGAGTGGCAGAACTGGGGATTTTGGACAGGTATGGTTAGAGCACAGGAGATATCCTGGGCCATGAGACAAGAGGTACTGATGCTGGAAGAAGACCTAACTGGCCTAGGTGTGCATTTAAAGCCAGTGCAGCTGTCCCACCTACCCAAACACTAACCTTGGCTCAGGCTCTGCGGCAAACTCCTTTGTCGGGTAAGTCAAGATGCATTATGGAAATGAAGTCAGATCCAGAGTTTGCCTGCTAAAGGAAAAGGTTGAGTGTGAATAAAAAAATATAAAAGGGTAAGACTGATTTCCAAAGCTGGGCTTGCTGCACTCTGCATGGCTGCTGGTGAACAGGAGGAGAAGGGCTGGTGGAGCCTAGTCCATCACTTGGTAACCGTTTCTCTGTATGCCTCGATGTTCATCTTGGTAGCAGCAGCCTGGTTTCTTAGTCTTGTGGTGTAGAAAAAGCAAACAGTCACTTACAGGATGGAAAATAAGACACAGCTTCCTTCTTTGCCTCTGCAATCCTACATGCTGATATTTTAATAAGTGTACCATATAGTGTGGCAATTTTTGGCAACAAAACAAAAAAAGACAGCAAAATAAAGCTGTGTCTTTTGTCATCAAACGTACTGCACTCCTAGGTCGTTCAGAAAGGAAGGACCAACAAAGATGTGACATGAATGTACACTCCTGAAGAAGGGCTGAAAAACATCCCTGCCCCTGTCTCAGCAGGCCTATTGTGAAATAAAATTTCCCCAACAAGGAAATATTTGAAGAACATAAATCACATCAAGTCTCCCAAGGAAGATGTATTTGAAAAATTGTGTCCTCAATTTGCTGTAGTTTAAGAGCATGAGAGTGGGCTTATTGGGATTTCCTGCTCCTAATGTCACTCTTGGATAGCTCATTCATCTCACCTTTCCAGAATGTTCCCACATGGACACATACAACAGGGGTCTCTATGGGGCCCATGACTAAAGTCAATGTCTTTTTGGGTGCATTTTAAGCATGAAATAACTAAGCAGAAATAAAATCATCATGCAGGTCAGTGGGTTTTTTTGGTGTAAATAGAAACCTAAGCATGAAATATAGCTCAAAAGGGTCCTTCTGTGTAAAAGAATTCTGTCCAAAGCACTATGTCACCCTGTTGCTTTCATCCATGGATGACTATAAAACCATATAGACATTTTTCCCCTGCCCCTGTATGCATGGTTTGGAGCACTTGAGGTGACTGTAGCATAGAGAGATTTTAGCTGGTGTTAAACATGGACAGTGAAGCCTCTGTAGCAACAGAGGTTGATCCAAATCTGTTTTTCACAGTTGGTGTTCAGCTGGACACCATTCGATGTCAGAGGACACCACTTCAAGTAACTGCTGGGAAGTTTGAGGCTTGAAAAGCCTATACCCATTTTATTCATTTTTCTTTGTCCACAACCAAGCTGAGGACTGATCTGTATGCAGCACCCTGTAGTTTCCTGAGAAGTTTCTGCTCCACAGGCACTTCCAAAAGGTGCTGAGGAAAGGAACAAAGATTTAACTAGCCGAAAATGTGACAGTGTCCCTCTTCACCGTTGCTCAAATCTCACAACAATACTCCAAAATCAGAAAGATGTGGACAAATGCCTTATTCTACTGTCATGCTTTTTCTTATGAACTAAAACTTTGATCAGATATACCTCATAGAAGAACTCTAAGAAGCACAAAGTCTCTAGTTCACAAAGAAATTTGGTGTTATTTCAAGGGGACTTGAAATAACACCAAATAATGTGTTCTGATTAAGTCTTGACTTAATCAGGCATCAGCTGTGGATTGCTTACAGCTATTCGTGGTGGTGGTGGTGATGGGCAGGTGTATATAACAGGTCTTCCCAAAAGCCTCTCCCTTTCCCTGAAGGGGGGAAAAAACCAAAACCAAAGCATTGATGGAGTAGAGTGCTAGGACCCAGTCCTGGTGAGTACTAGTTCTAGTTGCTTCTTTATCCTATGATGCTGTCAAGTTGTGACTGTTTTGCATCAGTTTTCATGTTGGTACAAGAAGGATAAGCTTTTCCTATGGTAGTGAACAAGGGTAGTGCAACAATTGCTTGGTTAATACTGTGAAATGCTTTGGAGGGGGTAGCATATGTACAAAAGAGATCAAACTGTGAGCAGTGGTACAAAATTCCTGCATGTTCTGAAGCTCTTCCCTGCGTCTCCCCAAAGTTGTGTCCCTGCCTTTTTTTCCTAGTTCCCTGGTTCACCTATTGCAGGTCCTGTGAGCCATCAATACAAAGTATTGCTCTAATCCTACTGTTTTGCAGACTGACTTTCAGGTCAACCCTATTTCCTTTGCCCTTGAGCTACTACACATTGAAGTTCTTGTCTTGTACAGACCCTACCTCCTTGCTCCCATTTACTTTGCCTCAATCCACCTGGTGGGCAGAGCAACCCCTGTGAAGGGCTGCTAATGTCTGCATAGATGATAAAAACACTACAGCTGTGATGGACTGGTGGGCTTGAAAAGAATGTGTGTGCTGCCATATCTAGAAATGTTCCTGCAATGGTGACTAGTAAAAACCTGGTATGATCTCTTTCATGAGCAATATTTACTGCTCAGTAGCAGTAATCTGAAGTTCCTTCCTGCTTGCTGGCTCCCCACAGAGTTATATAAGATTTTTTGTTTGGTTTTTTTTTTTTTTTTTTTTTTTCTTTTAAAAAGCCTTCTGAATGCTGCATGTTCTGGGTACCCTCAGCTTTTCACTGTAGGGAATGGACAATGTGGAAGCAGAGCTTTCACTTTTAAGCACATATAGTTTTGATTCTTCTTGTGATTTTTACTGTATGCTACCAGAGAGATTATCAAAAGATAGAAAAAGAAATTTAAAGTTAGCTTTAAAAAAAAAGACAACCAAACACCCCACAACAAACCAACAACCAAAAATCAAAACAGTAGATGGGACTATGCTCTGCTAAAGCTGCATGACTTTTGTTCTTTGTTAGGATGTGTCAGACTGTATCAGGAGGGAAAAGAAGGGAGGGAGGGGCTGACTCAGAAATGCCACCACCTTGTAACAGACCCATCCTCCAGGCTCAGACTCAGGTAATATTTTCCAGACTTTTTTTTTTTTTTTTATTTAGGAAGGTGCAGTATCCTGTTCCCATATCATAGAATTACAGAGTTGTAGGGGTTGGAAAGGACCTCGAGAGATCATCGGGTCCAACCCCCTTGCCAAAGCAGCTCCCTAGGACATATCACTCAGATAGGCGTCCAGATGGGTCTTGAATATCTCCAGAGAAGGAGACTCCACCACCTCTCTGGGCAGCCTGTTCCAGCATCTCACCACTCTTTCTGTAAAACACTTCTCCCTAATATCTAATTTAAACCTTCCTTCCTTTAGTTTTAATCCATTCCCCCTTGTCCTGCCATTGTCTATCCTTTTAAAAAGTTGAATCCCCT
The DNA here is from genome assembly GCA_022605575.1 of Laterallus jamaicensis coturniculus. Lineage (NCBI taxonomy): Eukaryota > Metazoa > Chordata > Aves > Gruiformes > Rallidae > Laterallus > Laterallus jamaicensis. Next base: position 26,608,257 of record JAKCOX010000008.1, read on the forward strand.
CCTGCTTATAAACTCCCTTCAGGTACTGGAAGGCTGCTATGAGTTTCCCCCGCAGCCTTCTCTTCTCCAGGCTGAAAAAGCCCAGCTCCCTCAGCCTCTCTTTGTAGGGCAGGAACTCCAGCCCTCTAATCATCTTTGTGGCCCTCCTCTGAACCCTCTCCAACAGTTCCACATCTTTCTTGTATTTGGGACCCCAGATCTGGACACAGTACTCCAGGTGGGGCCTCATGAGGGCAGGGTAGAGAAGGACAATCACCTCCTTGTCCCTGCTGGCCACCCCTCTTCTGATGGAGCCCAGGATACCATTGGCCTTGTGAGCTGCAAGAGCACACTGCTGGCTCATGTTAAGTTTCTCATCCACGGTGACACCCAGGTCCTTCTCAGCAGGGCTACTCTCAAGAAGCTCTTCTCCCAGTCTGTATCTCTGTCTGGGATTCTTCTGGCCCAAGTGCAACCCCTGACATTTGGTAGTGTTGAACCTCATTAGGTTCACCTGGGCCCATCTTTCCAGCCTGTCAAGATCCCTCTGGATGGCTTCCTTTCCTTCTAGGGTGTCGACCACACCACTCAGCTTGGTGTCATCTGCAAACTTGCTGAGGGTGCACTCGATTCCATAATCCATGTCATGGATAAAGATGTTAAAGAGAACCGGTCCCAAGATGGACCCCTGGGGGACACCGCTTGTCACCGGCCTCCACCTGGACATAGAGCCATTGACCACCACCCTTTGGCTACAGTCTGTTAACCAGTTTCTTATCCACTGGATGGTCCACCCATCAAATCCACGTCTCTCCAATTTAGAGATAAGGATATGGTGGGGGACTGTGTCAAAGGCCTTGCACAAGTCCTGGTAGATGACATCGGTTGCCTTAGCTTTATCTACTGATGCTGTCACTCCATCATAGAAAGTCTCCGGATTGGTGAGGCACAAGATGGCTACAAAGTTTTGGACCAAAAGAGTGCCAAGGTAACTGCAGGATGCATTGATGCTCCCCATGCTTTGTGAGTGCTGCTGTAGCTGTATGGAAGTAGCACAACCTGCACGTAATAGTTTGGTAGCAGAACACTGGAAAAGGGGTCAGAGTCAAAAAAAGCCTTGGGGGTTTGCTTTCTGTCTTCATGTTGTCCATGACCAAACACTTTGCTCCCACTGCAAAGCAGCCCCATCTTCTGTCTCTGATAAAGCCCTCACAGTAATTATGCTTCTTGGTGAATCAAGTATGGCCCTGTGGCCTGTGCCTTGCTAGCACGTGTGTTGTTGCTGTTGGAGCATCCCAACTTTTTTCCACTGGGTAAAAAGTTCTGTAGTGAAGCCGTGCAAAGCTAATGTCAAAGATGACAATTTACCCTGTAACACCAGAATATTGTTGCTTGAGACAACTGGCTGCTTCCTGTGTACATTAGATTGCTTTAACGGCTGCAGAATTGACACTGCCTATCTATATTCACTGATTTCTTGCACATAGGCTGCTATTGCATAGGCTTCTATGTCCTGCTGCTGTGCAACTATGGACTGTGCAAGTCCTGTGTGTTTCACTGCTTCTTTCAGGCAACACGAACTATCAAGGAACCAATAGATATGAGGTATTCTGGCAGCGTTTTGGTTAATAGTGCCTTTTCTTTCTAATGTTGCAGCTAGTAATTTCTTTACACAGTGGCAAGTTCTGTAGCTCCAGTGGGAGGTTGATGATATGTAGCCTCCAGTCTAGGGATAATTTTTGAAGGCTCTTTCCTTTTGGTCCAGAAGGCTTTTTTAAAATCACATGAAATGAAACGGTGGGGTTTTTGCCACATGCTGCTGTTGATGACCACATTTTTTATAGACAAACTTCTGGAAGAAAAACTTAATACTATTTTGACAAAGGCATTATTGTCTCTGGTTTGCATCGTCCCCTGAGCCTTAGAACCTGAGAGGCTGGAAGAGTGTTATGGGGAAGGAAAGGGCTATGTTTTCCTATCTTGTATTCTTCCAACGGGTTTCCTGTCAGGCTCAGAGACAGAACTAAGTGCTGGATTGACTTTGCTCTGATTCAATACAGGCTGCTTTCTCCTCTGGTCTCTGCAGGTACCAGGTTATTGTTTAACTGACAGGAAGATTTTTGTTCTAGGTGAGATAACGTGATATGAATCTTGATCCCTACCCGTTTTGGTTAATATATAACTGTAATGCTTTCTTAATGTCATCTTCTGTGCCTGTAGGGCTTATAGTGAAAAACATCTGAAACGCCATTTCTGGCTAGGCCCTTTCAAAAATTATTATTTACAAGTTCATGAATCTGAAAATTATTCTCCCAATACTGCAGACTATTTTGTTTGGATAAAATAGCTATATGGATGGCTAATAGCTTCACACATCCAGACTGATTAAAGTAGCAGCTGATAAAACAGGACTTGACCTATTTCAGACCTCGTTGTATTTTTGCCCTGGGTAGCAAGCAAAAGTAATTTAGTTTAAATCATATTGCTCCCCCCCCCCCCCCCCCAACTTTGTTCCTATCCCTGATGTTCTATCCAATCTATAAAAGGGAGAGTCTCCAAACGAGATCCTGTTGAAAGAGTGACCTTACACTTCAGCACTATTCAGGTGGGTTTAATAGCTCAAACAATTTTTTCTCTGAGGTGCGTTGCCCCCACGCAGACAACAGAGATGCAGTTAGCATCAGGTTCAAAGACTTTTCTCATAGATACCAGTAGCAATCTGAGGAGTCACCTTTATATAAATTTGTACTGGGTGAAACTAATATTTGTCATTTTGTGGACTTGTTTTAAAGTGCTCAAAGGGATTTATGTCATGTTACTTAAAGTAATGTTGAACTGTAATGCTTTGCAAGGGCCTGAAGTATGTCCAGAGATTTCCCAAGAACCTCTGCTCATTCAAAAGTGCCAATTAATCTGAGGTTGGACTGAGTTCTAGTTTGGAAAAAAAAACAACCCACAAAAAATACCCCAAACAAACAAACCAAAAACCAAAATCAAACAAACTTAAACCCCCTGATTAAATCCTCAAAACAAACACCACCACACCACCTTTTTCCCCCAAAACTGAACAGAGTCCCATGAAAACAGGGGACTAAGGAACATGCCTTGAATTTTGTCTTCAGATACATTTAGCCAAGAATTTTCAAATTGTGGGTTATAATAGAGGAAGTTGAAATAACAGTGTTGTACTTTGCTATTTTGAACTGAGTAGCTTGGTCAGGACCATAAAATGAGGGAATTGAGTTTGGCTGTATTCCTTATTTTATGGCTTTTCTTGGTTTTGTTACTTGTACTGGGCATTTTTCTTCTTTATAATTTTAAATCATTTGTGGAGTGGAGAAATATGGAGGTCCTGGAGTTCTGTGTATAAAGTAGTACTGTGTTTCTTCTCAAGTAAGAGGAAGATTTATCTAGGGCATCCAAAAGAGAATATCACTAAAATGAAGGGCCTTCAGCTGGCTCTTCTCCTGGGGGAAGCTTCCCTTGTGAGGGTGAAGCAGGGAGAGACATAGCATCTGTAGGAGGGAATAAAGAGTGGAGAAGAGGGAGTAGGTAGTTATGCAGAACTCCTTTTGTAACCAGGAAATCTACATTTGGGTGATGTAATTCAAGGGCAAACTCTTCTTGTGGTGATTTTGGTAAAGCAAGACTAATTTCTGGTATTTTTCCTTCATAAAGCTACCTGGGGTCCTTCTGGATTTACTTTTGTGTGGCAGGTGGGAACTGGGGCTCCTTGTCATACATCTGTCCTATGAGAACTGTTTTCTCTAAGTCATCCATGTCATGACATTACTTATTTTATATAGTAGTCATAAAGCAGAAAATTATAATCTTTTTCTTATCCAACTCTCTGCCTTCTAGAAAATGAATATGTCTGTAATTGGGCATGAAGTACTTTAAATTGGGCCATCAAACAGCCTGCATCTGTTGTTCTCATTATTATTATTCATTACACATCGCAGCCACTGATGTTGTGTTTTCATTAATATTTCTATTAACTTTCCCCATCAATATGATTAAAGATTCATTAATCTGGAGCAGAATAAAACAACCTGCTGCCACCCCCTCAAACCTGAGATCAGATCAAAACCATCCTGCATATAACACTAGGCAAAAAACTGACTCAGCCTTATAAAAATTGAAGTATTTCTGAAAACAGCTATGTTAGCACAGGATTAGCTGTTCAAATGGTCAAGTCAAACAAGACATAATCAGGGTTAACTTTATACCTCCTCTTCATTTCACTTCTGCATCTGCAATTTCACAAGCCTTTAGATGGGAGTTTAACTTAGTACCAATTATCTTGTACCAATTATCTATGTATTTAATTTGGTCATGTAGTTGGCAGACGTTTCCAATTTAGCTAATTTTTTATATGCTATCTATTTAATGTAGCTGAAGGATTTTTTTTTATTCCCCTTTTTATGGTCTTTTAAGAAATATGTGTGAGCTCTCCTGCCTCCTTTCTGACTGTTATAAGAAATGTTGCCTTCAAGTTTGAAAAGTTTCAAGCAGCTTGAAAAGAATAGGAAAAATGATGGAAATGTAAGTTAGAATGCCTCTAGGCACGGTGGTTTTATATGGATTTAATAAATGTAAATTTTAAGAACCCATTGGTGACTGTAAATCAGCATTATTTTGTTATTCAAAAAACCACTAGTGACTACCCTAATATTAAGCCACCCTGACACAAGGGAATAGACTCATGTTTAAACCTACCTTTTCCAAAATTTTCCACACTTTCTGTCAAGCTAACTTCACAGAATTTTCTTGGTTGGAAGGGACCTTTCAGATGATCAACCTAACCTGTCAAAACCACCACTAAACCATGTCCCAAAGCACCTCATCTACCTGTCTTTTAAATACCTCTATGGATGGCAACTCTACCACCTCCCTGGGCAGCCCATTCCAATGCCTGGCAACCCTTTCCATGAAGAAATTTTTCCTGACACTCAGTCTAAACCTCCCCTGGTGCAAATTGAAGCCAATTCCTCTTGTCTTATTGCTTCTTGCTAGGAAGAAGAGGTCAAGTTCCACCTTTCTACAACCTTCCCTTCAGGTAGTTGTATAGAGCCAATAGGTCTCTCCCTTCTCTCCCCCTCCTCTTCTCTAGACAGAACAGCCCTGGTTCCCTCAGATGTTCCTCATATAATTTGTCTTCCAGTCTCCTCACCAGCCTCATTGCTCTTCTTGGGACACCCTCCAGCACCGTCAATTTAGTACTTTTAGGGAATTGGTGAAAGGATTCACATGAGCAAATGTGCTTTGACTGAGGGTCTTTTGATGCTTGCTGGGGTCCTTCCATGCTTCAAGAACTGTCTGCTAGTCTGTACTCAGTTATACACTTACTCTCCTTGGCAGCAAAGCTTACAAATGAAGGTAGTGATGATCATAACCTCCCCCATGTGACTTGGTTTTCTTCACAGTAACCAATATTTAGATTTTGATTTAACAAGATTCAGGCTTACCCTGGAAAACTAATTTTAATTAATCTGATGTTGGGTGCCAGACCAGAGATGGGTTAAACTGTGTGCATTGGGAATAAGTTTGCTGTCCAATTTCCTAGGTTTTTTTTCCACAGCTGGGAAGAGGTAGAGAAGCTGCTGTTCATAGAGGAATTTGGGCAGGGATGTGAAAGACGCTTGGCCTAAAACCTGCTGGTGATGTTCTACCTGTTTTATGTGCTTTTCCAAAATACAAATATGTTAATTAAATGACTTACCCCATGTTCTGTACAGGGTGAAATATATGGGTTGTCTTTCTGTCTGAGACCCATGAGAATGCAATACTTCTTTACATGTGCTTCTAGGAAGCACAACAGAAACGAGGTCATATGTATAATGCATCAACCTAAAATGGCAATGTTGTGGGAAGAAGCAAGCTTGTGTTTGTGCCATAGCTGCATAAGAAAGGCAAGAGACACTGTCTCAAGATTGTACTGGATCAGTAAAACCTAGCTTTGAGCTTTACTACACTCAAATATTTTGTATGTGTTTAATGGGAACTACGTGTATTCAGGGGAACAAAAAGCTGTCCAGACCTTATTGAGGATGTGCTTCTCTTAGAGCTTCCTGACTTAGCAGGCTCCACTTCTGAAGCCAGGACTTTCAAAGGGAATTCAGTGGAGTTGTTTAAAGGACTCTAGTAATAACCTGCTGCTGCAAATAATGGCCTGGGTGATACCATCCCCCTGTACCAATTTCCAGGCATCTCAGCGCACAAATTAATGCTAAGTGGTCAGCAACTGATCAGTGAATGAGCCATGGGGTATTCCTGGTGCCTTTGAACAATCTGTGATCAGTCTATCTAGCTTGTGTATGGACTACCCTTCCTGGGAACCGATATCTCCAGGTCCTGTGGTTGGTATCAGCCCATTTGAAGCAACATTTTAATAGATGAACATTGTGGTTTGAGAGAATAATAAATTTTATTTACTGTAAGGTGAAACTGAAGAAAGCTTAAATCCGTCTGCAAAAACAAGTGAGACAAAGGCAGGCTTCATAGTAATGTATTCTGCAAATTACCTTCAGTTTCACCCGTCTAAAAGGTTCTGTAGCTGGCATCCATCTTTCTTGCAAAGCTTCAGATATTGTTTTGGATACTGTTTTCATCAACTAGGTTTGGGGAGAAGGATCTGCTACTTTCTCCTTGGAGAGAAAACTCAACATTTCATTTCGTAATTCATAAAGAAAATATTTAAGGCATCCGGAGGTGATAAGTGAGGGAACTTCTGGTTTCTTGCATTTTTTTGTCCCATGGTGTGCTTATTGCCCCTGCTTAATTTTGAAAGAAGAAAAATGCTTTTGACCTCCAGATATGGCTATGTAGGGCCATCTTCTGGTCAGGCAATAAATAAAACTCCTATACTGAGTGTTAATTCAGCCTTCTGACTGGCTGGGCAGTGACTTGCTGATAAGCACCGTATTACACAGATAAATAAGTGAAACCAGGGCATGATCCATGTTTTTCTCTCTTAATAGAAGATAGATATGACTGTGGTCCAACAGCTTTGAGGGGACAACTTCATTAGGGGATAATTCTTTTGCAGGGTGATGTTTAGGGATCCGGCAGCTCTGACATTTGAGGCAGATGTGTCTGAATATCAAATAAACCAGGCCATGTGCACAGAACCCCTCAGTACCAGTGAACACTTTTGAGTCTTGGGTATTTGAAAGGCTGTTAGAACCAGAAGTTTTAAATTATGTTGACTGAGATCACATTCTGTCCATTTTGTTCCTATTCACATGTACTTTATGAGGTTCAGGGTAGTGTTTAGTATAAATACTATTTTTATGTCAATACTTTGAGAAACATGAGACAATCACACTGGGAGTACTCAACTGAAATTTAGTCAGTCTACTTGAGACAGTTAAGCACAGTAGACTTGGAGGAAAGTTTAGGGTTTTTTAACTTAGTCTGTACCATTAATGGCCAAGAAGAAGTGTTTGGAAACTTCTCCATTTCATCATAATTGAGTACTGGAGGAAAGGTTATGTGGACTAAGTCTGGGTAAGTGGAAATGCCAGATAAGTTATTGGTTTATATTTATATTCAAGGTTTTAGTTGATCTGATGCCTGTGGGTACATCTGGCACGCAAGTGGAACACTCTAAAGTGATGTGCTATTAAACTGGGAAGAACAACAGCTTAAGACAGAATTGAAGAGATGAGATGCATACAAAATTGTTTACAACTCTGAGGAAACATCTAACACTTGCACAATGAAAAGTGAAATCACAAATTTTAAGAGGCAGTATTGCAGTTGATAGAAATATTGGTTCCCTGGGAGACAAATCAGTGGGAGTTACCTGTATTGCTCTTCAGAGAATGTCTTTCTGGTCTCTTGATATTTAGGAGGAAAATGCACATGTCCAACTGTGACCCTTTTAACAAGATTATTTGCCAGGAATTGTGCTGTCTAAACCCTGTCCAGTCCATTCAAGTCTTGTGGTGCTCACATTCTGACTATGTAAATGCTATGGGGTGCAAGATGCACCAATGTTTAATGAACAGTCATGTAGGGAAGGAGTCCAACTCATGGAGCAAGGAGAGCAGAGCAGACTGTTGAGAGGTATGTTGAGAAGTGCTGTGTATGGTGAAGCCTGGAAGTTCACACTGACTAGAAACAATCTTGCCTATGAATTAAAGGGTTTTGAGGTCAATATCCATTTGTTGGTGTGTGTAGCTTTGCTGGGATTGATTGCTTTTCAGTGAGGAGCTGTAAAAAAAAAAAGCTGGTATCTGACTTACTGCAGAGTTTTAACAGAGTGTGAAAAACAGTCTGGGAAATGCTGCATCTTTTATGTACGTAAACTTGCCTCCACGCCTCCGTGCTTATCCACCCCCCCCTTCTTAGGGTTTTAGCAATCCAATACCTAAACAATTATGTAACTTGTAAGTGCAGCATAAATCATCCATTTTACAGCTCATATGGAGGAACACAAAAGGACTCATGAATTCACAGAGATTATTTTTGTAATTTCATCAATTGAAAGCAAATTGATGAAACAGTTTATCCAACTCATAAAGTGAGCTGACCCCTGAAGGTTAATGTAGAGTTTCTGAAAGTGCCAGAGCAATGGAGGAGGGCAGTATCAGAGTACCTATGGCATGTGCAACAACTTAATGCCTCTGTGTGGAGAGTGCTGTGGGATGGGATTCAGTGGGATGATTTCCTTTGTTTTTCCACCACCACCTGAAGAACAGAATAGCTTGTGGTCCAAACTATAACCCTGGTGGTAGTGAGCAGCTTCTCACCTATTCTTCAAAGATATCTGAAACCTGAGGAGTGATACTCATTACAGGGAAACTCATAATTCAGTGAACATGGAAGAGTAAAGCATGCCACATGTGAAATAGCAGCTACTGACTGCATGTGGTTCTAATCAGTTCTACAGTGGTACAATTTTACTATCTGCACAAACTTAACTGATTTGTCTGAAGAAGAGGAGTAGCAAGCCAATGCATGTGCCACGTGGTGTGTATTTCATTACAGGCCCAATGATAACTTCCTATGGAGTAGACATTTTGTTCAACTAGAAGTTGTCTGACTCATTTGGTGTAAGATAGCAATGATTATCTGCCCTTCATGTGGGAAGCCTGTTGGTATAGAATATGTATGCTACCTACCCACTTGTTCCTCTAGCCTCAAAATCACCAAAAATACTTCTGGATCTTCCATGTTGCAGAAAGGAAGAGGTAGAGAAAGTGTTAACTGTTTATATGCAGCACCTCCTTAAAAGGTTGCTGCCTCAATTCAGTTTGCAGAGAACCAGGGGTGGTGTGGGAGCAGCTGGGATGCAATGTCTCCAGCTGTTTGAAGAATTCCTGCTATCAGGCATATACCTGAGGTCTGAAGATAGGCTTTGTAAAGTGCGCTTCATGTTGATCTGTTTCACTTAGGCTGATGTTCAATGCTGACAACAAGCTGCTCTGCAGTAGCTCCTGTTGTTTTTGCAGACAGCACCCTTAGGACTGTATAAATGGCAGCAACAGGGAAAAAAAAATTGATAGCATCATTATTCTCTGAGTTTCTGTTGTTAAAGAATTTGGAGAGTCAGGAGCACTGGGACTCATAAAAGTGTCTTTGATTATTAGTTCTTATGATTTCATCTCTCTTTTTTTCTATGTTGGAAATGAGCTGGGATTCTGAATGAAGCATGCATTTAAGATGATGGTATTTTCTGGAGTTTATGGAATGCAAGCTACAAAATGATGAATTGGTATAATATGTTTATCTTGAGTATTCATGAGATAGAAATACTTGCTTATTCCACACTTAAATAAACAAAATCAGAAGTGACTTAGAACCAAATCTAATTCCTAGACAAATCTTATAGGGCTCAAAGTAAAGAGCAATGTTGAAGAAATGTTTTTCTTTAAAACCACTAAAAAAAGTTTCTGTTTCTCCCCTCCCCCCCCCTCAATTTAGAAGCATGCTAACACTTTCTTCAGGCAAAATCCAAATGTAAAAAATGCACCTTCCTGCTTATGTTTCCAAATGTCACAGATATAGTTTAAGTTAGCTTGTGATGATGCACTTGTTGGCCAATGTTACTGCTAGCATCAGCATAACTGGCTTGAGAATTTTATTTTTTGCTTGCAAAGTATTTAGGTAAGGTGTATAATGCTGAGCAAGCTACCAAATCTGATTCTGAAGATGGAAAGCTTGTGTTTTTAACTTAATTGCATGGTGATGGAGTAATTTCTAAAGGGTAAAATAGCTGCCCTGTGTGATGTGGGACTGGCCCTGCTGCTTGTGGGCATCTCACACTGTCCATACAAACTCAAGATACCAGATGACATATGGGTTCTAACTAAAAACTCTATGAGTACAGCATGTGTAATAACTGTGTTTCAACTTTCTAGATGTGCACTCTCAGTCACCAGGAAATATGAGGTATTTTAGTGTTGTGTAACATAGTTGTATGTAGTTGAATCACCTTGCTTCTTCTGTGGCTGTATAGTGCAAAGGTAGTTTATCAGATCTTGGCAAAAATAATGTTTTTAACTCAATTATTCAGGGCGGTTTTTTCCCCCGATAAAGTCTTGGCCTAGCTGCACGTTTATTTCCAGCCCCCATCTTGTCAAATGTTCAGACTTTGTCAGTAAAGTCCTTTCTGTAACTGAAGAAAGCCCCAAAGGCAAATCAAGTAAGGCCTGCTTATGCAAAGGAAAGCAGTTCAGATATTCTTGCCTTTGTACCAAAAGGGATGGATCTGAAACCAAAACTAGCATAAGTACATCCCTAAAAGGCAGTTAATTGTCTATGTCACAGAACTAGTCTGCTGTGCTGCTGAGACACATGTGCCTCCCTGCAAAGCTTTGGTCAGCTTGTGAGAACCAGCTTGGAGAGCTTTTGTGGCATGTTACAGACATATCTGTAAAGACAGGTCCATAAATTTGGAGTAAATCTATGAAGTTCCATTGCTGCCTGTCACCATAGCTTGCTAAAGTGTCTCTCTCTTAGGATGATTGTATAAAGAGTACTGATTGAGCAAGATCTTCTCCAGCTGTGAGTTTATTTGTGGTCAATATATCCTAGGCTCATGTAGTCCTACCAATATTTACTTGGAAACAAGCTCTTAATGGTCAGCAGTGGGGTTTGGAACCAAGTCAGCAGAACCTTAGCTCCACACTGTAAGTGCAATGGATGTTGCAATGTGGCCCATGTTTCAGTGAGGTATCCATCAGAATGAAAATTATTGACATATATGACTGGTGAATACATTATTTATAATGACATAAGAAGGATGGACAACTGATTGCAAATCTTATGGTAAAGTATGGGGACTGCCTTTTGCTGTAGATGTATAGAAGGTGCCTGGAAGTGCTGTGACTAGCCCACACACTTTTAAGGACTTCATGTTTAAATGGAGTGAGGGGGCTTTTTTTGAACAAAGAAAATAATTAAAATATTGTTTTGTTGTCTGCTGCAAAGAGAGCAGGTGGATAAGTTATGATAGAGGCTGTGCAGAAGTTGCCACCACATTATAAAGGGCAATTTTAGGCCAAGGCAGTCCTAGAGGAAGTCCCAAGGGTGATAAGAAAGTCACTGTTAACCCCAGGGGGTACAAGGCAGTCTAACAAGGCAGTTGACACATAACCTGAAAATTGCAAATATTTTGGGAAATGGTGCTGTAGGGCCTCAGACAATTGTCCTGCTTGGGTCAACGTAACAAGGTGGCTGCTGTGGGAAGATCCTTTCAATGGCTGTCATCTTATTGTCATCAAACCGTAGTATAAGAATTAGATCATACCAGCAATGAAGAGGCTGGGTAAGAGATGTTGTGATGTGGTGCCAGTTGTGCTTCAAAAGCAGAGTGGAGAAGTACTGAGGAGGCATTGCTATGTGGAAACCCCAGGGAGGATGCAAGGTGCTAGATGAGAAGAATACAGCTGAGGCAGCTCCCTTGCAGGGGATTTAGTATGATTGGCAGTGCTTGATGAGAGTGTTTGATGTCTGTAGCTGACCACGGAAAAGCCCCTCAGAGGTGACAACATGGAAGGCTTTGTGCAGTCTCTCGCTGCTGTCTTTGAGTGCCCAGCTGCTGCTTGACCTCACAGAGGGGGCTATGTGGCCCCCTGTAGTTCAGGTGTTTGTGTGCTTTAGATGCTGGACTGCAGCCTTGGTGGGTGGGAATCGGACTGTGCTGGGATCACTAATGTGGGGGTTTTTTTAAGTGGTTCTGCATGAAGAGCTTTAGTGCAGCATATCAATAGTATAGCAAATAATTTCTAAACGAAAAGTTGCAACTCTCCATTTGAAGAGAAACTAAGTAAGAATTGGGTTCTGTGAAAGCCTTTTCCTTCCTTTGGATATTTAATTTTTTTTTTCAGGCCACAAAATAGTATGTGGACAGGGTAGATTACCCTTGTCTGATTCCTTCTTTTTCTCATTAGAAAGATGCAAGGTCAGAAATCTGATCAGCAATATTAGGATTTCCCACTGTGCCCCAGAAAAAGAGTACTGCTGCAAGTTTGGGAAAGCTGTGTTATTTCAACACTGACCACAAGCCCAAGCTGCTCTTGTAATTCACCATTATGAAGAAAGCCTGGAGTTCTCTGGTGACTTCATTGTTCTGCTGTGAAATGAAAGATAGTTAACTCTTTTCTGCTTAAAGAGGCAACATCCTTCATACACTTCTTGTTTGCTTTTCAAAGATTGGGTCTCATCTATCTTTACCTTGATACATCAAGATAGTAACTGCAGCTCAGCAGGTTAGTAACACAGGGGAAAAGGGTTGCCTCCTTTGGATGTGATTGTTGTCTTCAAAGTGGTGTGTGTCACTTCCAATTTTACACCAGCTGGAGTTCTTGAGTGTTTTTTATCAGCTCAGGGAGGGAATATATTTACCTCTTGTTTGGTAATGGGGATGTTGTTTTGCCTTGCCTCTTGTGAGCAAATGAGGGTAAGAGTGCAATCACTACTAAACAAGGCCAAATACCTTCCCGTACAGGCCCCTTGATGTATTTATTTCTTTCTCTCTTGTGGTAGGATTTCTACACATTAACTGTTTGCTTTGCTTTGATCTGGTGACTGATTTATTGACATTACAATCAAATAATCACCAGGAGAATCAACGTAGCATACTCCAGCAGAAACAGTATTTAATATGTCAGTTTTTGTTAAGCAAAACTGATTACATAGTTAAATACTTGAGTAAAGCATTCTACAGAAAGCATGCTAGTGCCTCAGTGAATAGATTTTAAAGGTTAAAGTGAGTGTAAAATAAATAAATAAATAGGGAATGGCCTCATGCTGCCAAAGAGGAGAACAATTCAACTTGGGAGGTACAGAAGGCTTCCTGCAAGCAAGTCTCCTTGGTTGCCTATAAAGTAAAACTCATGCTGTACTTGGCCTGGGTGTTGGCTCCACGCACAAGCTGGAATTTCATGAACAATGTAAAAATCCTACCAAGAGCAGTACCCAAGGAGGCATATAAAATGTGGGAGTGAGTAGCATTCTTTAAAATAAAATAAAAGTTTTAATGGGATAGCATCCAACAAAACTAACAAAATAAGTCACGTAATTTAGCTAAATTAGGATCCATCTCTGAATCAACATTTGGAGGAGTCTCCCAGTCTCTACTTACAATAGTAGGAATCTAGGGAGATTAGGTCGTCAGAATAGTGATTTTTATTTCTTTTTTCCCTGCCCTACACTGGCAAGAAATACAAGGAAGTAAAAATGGGATTACTCCATCACAATAAAAACTCTGAAGGATATTTCCAATTGGAGCACAGTAAAAGAAAAGACAAGACATGTCTGGGAACAACTATGGAATCAAACTAATGTTCCTTCTATGGCAGGCACCATGCTTGCTGGATTTCTGCATGTTCATGGAAGCACACTGAGATTCAGATATGTTTATGGATGTTTCTAATGCATTGAAGCTCCTTATGTTTATCTGATATGGGATATACACCATCAAAAACCAGATTTACAGTCAGCTAAGGGTTAGGAAGTGGAAGGCCCAGAAGACCCAAGCAGCCTGACTCTTCAAGCCACTGGATCATATGCTGTATCAGAGCAAATCTCTCCTCTAATTTTCATTGCTGCGGTGGTACATTATATTTTTAAAACACTAAAGAAAAGCCTATCTCACACAAATTTTGTACCATCACTTTTAAGACAAGATGGGGTAAGTCTGTAATATTTTTTTTTTCCTACTAAAACAAAATCCTATCTTTGAAGATTTCCAAAGAGAGCTAGGGTTCCAAATTTTACTTTTTACTAAAAATAGGAATGATGATCATCTTTCTGAGATTTCCTTAACTAAGAAACCAGGCTCCCACTTCTAGGATGGATGGTAGTATCCAGTGCTTCTGTGTACAGTAATCAATGCTGAACTGGTGTTCTTTGCAGCATCACTTCTGGGAATCCCATGGCTGCTACAACAACAACTCCAGCTATCAAACCAGTCCCATAGGTAATCAGCCTCTCCCCTATATCATGTGTTTGGTTTCTTTTTAATTAGAAAAAAAATGCTGTTTCTTACAAGCAAGAGGCTTCTGTCATTAACACTGTGTGTCTGTCTGGGCATTTGGTCCCAGATTAATTTAGAAGCTGAAGCAGGAGCATTCTCATGAGCGAGTTGAGGTTTTTCCCCTGTCATCATGAAAGATCAGTACTGCTCTAAAACACTTTCAGGAAGGTCCCACTTTGAAATGGCCTTTAATACCAGTGATTTCTAATGGGATGCTGAAATATGACAACCAGGAATGTGTGCAGTGAGTTCTGAAAGTCTAATGACAGTCTAACATTTATCTTTTGTGTTGCTAATCTCTTCTGCTGCCAGGAGATTAGTTTTCAATATGTTGAAATAAAAGCTCATTCACTTTTTTAGGTCCCAAAACTATACAGATGGAACGTAGGTTCTGCGTGCTCTTTTACTTCTCTGGGTACCTTAAGCTGAAGCTAACTATGGGGGTTTTTGCTTTCTGTGCTGTTTTTCTGCCACTTTTGTTCCCCTGCTACCTCTTTCACATGGCAGAGTGCTATGGATCCACCTCAGCTCCCACGGTTTCCGGCTTGCTTTGATCTTGCTTTGATCTTTCCTGCCCCCATTCCTGTATGGTCTTAGCTTCATATGGCAAAATGTACCCCACTTCTGAGCTCTTGAACCATGCTGACCACCAGCAGAGACCCCCTAAGCAGTGTGTTTTTCGCAGGACTGGAGTGCCAAATACTGTGTCAGCATATCTGAGAAATAGGGCCTTTTTCTCCCTGCTCATCTGACCTTGCTTGTGCCTTTCTGCCTCTTGGAATTCAAGTGGAAAGGGGTTAAACTGTAGCTACAGTGGGATTATAGTCTGTCTTGCATAACATTGGCTCTGCAAACCCATGTTAATGCCATGATTAAAATGACAGTACTACTAGGCTGAGGAAGCTAACAACAATGTGCTTAGCATACAGCTCAGATTCTTCAATGTGTTCTCTATTTAGATTTTTTCAAGTAATATTGTCTTCAGATGTTTGGCTTCATTTGTGTCACTTGGTGTAGATTAATGACACAAGCTCTAAATAATTTTATTACCTACTACTATGTATTGATGCCAATGAATTATGCTATTTCTGCACCATTATGGGTTATCGTCCTTCAGTACAATTGAAACACAATATATGGGTACTTGAAAGATGTCCTGCCACTTCTTGCAGCTTGAACTGTATTTTATTTCCATGGGTTTAGATCTTAAACTTTCCTTGATTTATATGGCTCATCTGACGTACGTTTTAAAGTCCCTGAGTGACTGCCTAGGAGCTCTTTCTTTTGAAAAAAATACAGATTATGAAACATTCAAGACAGTGTCCAGACTTCCCAATGTATTTCCATCAACTTGGTGATGAAGAAATGCTCTCATTCTCAGAAATGGATTTTGGAATCATTCACTAGATATGTCTGGAGACCTATTCTAGAGCTGATGTGCAAGGATATATATTTTAGGGACTGCGAAGCCAATTGAATTATCCAATTGAAAGATCATAGGGAAACTTTAAGCTAGCTAAAAACTGAGAATTAACCAAGTTCATTCAAATCAAGTGTGACCTTGTTTTAAGTTCAGATATCCTGTATTCTTGCCTGCTGCTTATTGTGGAATACAAAAACAGCTCTTTGATCAGTAAACTGGAACTTAAGTTAAGCATCAGTTATCTGATGCTTTTTGTCATTATGATCCCTCTTATGCCGTGAACCACGTTTTGTTTGTGATCTGTTTTTATAACAAAAGACCTTTGTTCTGCATTTATATTGGTATAAAGAAATGGAACTAATTCATGGGCACATAAAATCACTTAACATCTGCAGTCATACTGGTCTGTAATAAGAAGAATGTGTTATTTTTACTGGGGTTGTGGGGGAGAATAGTAAATAAATGACACTGCTGCTGTAATAACAGTCTTGATTTGTTTTGTTGTAGTTTAGTGTCCTTCAGAACGATATCATTTGAGCAATATTGCTAGTAAGAAATCAATGTGCTCAGACAATTACCAAAATAGGGCAGTCCCATAAGATTTGTTGTGTTGGTAGTCATAAATAGAACGAAACACTATCTGTAGAAGCAATAAGACACTGCCATGAAAAGCCTGGCTAATTATGTGTCCCTGCAATTTCAGTTGATAACACTACCTCAATAGGTATTAGACTTCAGAATGAGTAAAGTAATTTGAGTAAGGGAGATGAAGTCAACAGAATTTGCTAGGTTATGAGGTCATGTAGGGCTTGTATTAATTTTAGGTTTGCTGTCAGATGGAGTATCAACCAATATAGAAGGGGTTTCCTTAAGTGAATATAAATGATCTTGTTCAATTGGGAGGGTTGGGGTGGTTTAAAAAGGTGAACCAGGTAAATCGCTAGCTCAACAGTCAAGCTTCTGTAAATGCATTCCTACCTGTGATCTTAGGCTGTGTGCTCGCAATAAGGTTTGATTTTATGATGGATTTTTTTTTTTATTATTCTATATGTTTGCAGTATAATTTGAAGTGGTAGGTTTTTTCCACATCCAAAGCAAGTATGGTTGTGTTAGGTACTGGGGTAGGAATCTGGGAGACGAGCTGTGTCCTGTCTCTTAGCTGCCTGTTCCCCCCTAACTGGGGTCTGCAAAGGGCTTTTCTTCAGAACTTATAATTTGCAGCATCAAGCTCCCCTTCAAATTTGCAGTTTAACAAGATTTGGGTTCTAATTCCTGACACTTTCAAACTCACCTGAACTTGCAGTCGTGTGTGCACGTGCTATCTCTACCAGACTCCTTGTGTTTGAGGAACTATCAGGCAGCTTCACCTAAACTTGTAATTTTTTGAGAACACTGAAAGTTCTTAAAGTTCTTTTTATTAGCAAAGGTTTATAGACCCAGAAATGAAGTTATTAAAGAAAACTTTTAAAAAGTGAATACAGAAATTAATAGAATTCTATGTCAACATTCTAACTTTCTCACGTGGGATCTCAAAGAAATAGCCTGTTAATCTAGATGACTTAGCTTTTTTGGCTACCATCTGTTCTGATGTTTCCCAGAAGTCAACCCTAAACTGAGTATCTAGCACTGCTGGCTAACGAGAACAATGACCTTCTGGACTCCATGCTTCTTTTTGCAAGACAGCTCACTTGTTCTTCCCTTCATATGCTTATTTACTTGTTTGCTTTCTGGTGCTTTCATCCAACAAAGTATAGATTTATAGACTTTATAAACTGATAATCATGACTTGTCCCTTCTCCCTTTTCCCAGTAGAATTTTCTTCTTTCTTTGCCCTGGTGCCAGGTGGTTCATTTCTGGATATGTTACAGGGTTTATTTAAATGACTGTATGACTTGATGATCCTTATGGGTACCTTCCAACTCAGGATATTCTGATTTAAATGATTGGTGAAGTCTTTCAACAGGATTATAATGACATCAGAAAATGAGCTGATGCGTCTGGAATACACATTGCCACACGTAGAAGTTTGTCTTTGAACGTGTTATTCCCTTTCTGATGTATCTCCCCATCACCTACATATGCTTAACCTTGTCTTCTAGTGTGAATTGCTCTTCATTCCAAGAAACCCTTGAAAGGCTGAAGGAGGTTCAAAGTGAAATGAATGATTTTAAGAAGTTATTTGGTCTAGTGCAACAGAAACCTGGTGCTTTATGCCCAAGCTGTACATCCATGCAATGATTAAAACATTTGTCATAACCTGACAAGGTCGACTGCTCCAATCATTTGATCATACCTCCTTTTCCAGCTCACCTATACTGGTTTTCAGGAGAGGATATTACACTGTTTTCACACAGCAGCATGATTCTTGAAAACTTGCCTTACATTCCTGCATAGCCTGCTGTGAAATGGAAGGCGGAGGACATATAAACACATCATCCCCCTTGGCCTTTTGTGTGCTTCTATAATCTGTGATGATCACAATATATTACAGCAGTCTCTAAAACAGCCTTGCTACTGAAATACCATCATGTTAAAACAGGGACTATATTCACAGCTGTGAGCTCATGGTTTTTTAAATTCTCTGAAAGTAACAAGCAAACTGGATAATAGAACAGATTTAGTGAACTTCTAATTTTGTACTGGAAATGGTTATTACACAGTTTAATCCTAAATGCAAGATTAAAGAAATCTGTAGTGAATTACTTAATGTCAGGACTACATAAATCAATAGAATACTGCAGCACTTAAATAACTGCGCTTCGTTGTGCTTTTGTTTTGTTCTCTTAGCCAGGCACTGCTTTGGTTTCTCTGGGAATGTATCTGCATGTGCATGGACTATACTGAATTTCTTTTTTCCAGGGACATCAGATGTTTGTTCTTGTTCTTTTCAGTTGTCCAGCATTATGTGGCCCCTTGATTTTTTTTTTTTCCCCCTGTTTCTGTCTTTTCTTGCACAATGGCAGTGAAGGTGAAGTTTGGATTCAAATAGGAAATACCTTACTGTACTTTCAGTGTCTGAAATGTCAATATTGTTCCTTTGAATACACTCTTACATGTACCTGTCTGCCAGGGAAAAGTTTTGTTGACTGGGTGGTATCTCCTCTCTTTTCCTGAGCATTGTCTGTTCAGGTTCAGTTTCAGCCGGACAAAGAAACAGACAAGATTTTAAATCCACAAAGAAGGAGAAAAGAAGGAGGGTGGGTTAATTACATACTCTTCAAAGAACTTCTAAGGTATATATCAGAAACAGCTTCCTGTTGGAGAGGTGGATATGAAATGGGTGGTTAAAAAAATATAGTGATAATGGGATGTCTAGATAAAAACATGTTATCAAAATCTGATTTTTAAAAGCCTAGCCTGGGATAATGCTGCACCAATCTGGCCAAATGGATCATTGAGGGAGTTCAAGGGTTAGATATTTCTAACATTTATTGTAAAGTCTTTATATTCCATTACTACTAAAAGCAACAGGAGAACCTACAGCGATGCCTTCCTTGTGAACAAGGGTGGCTGACCCTGTAAGCTAGGGGTGGGACAGCAAAATTCAGAGTGCAACATAGTGCTGGAAATTGCCAAGTACTCTACACCTCCAGCTCTGCTGATATCACCATTTGTGGGGTCATGTTGTGAACCAGGTGGGGAAACAGGATTAAACCTGGAGAGAGGAGAGCAAAAACTGTATCTTGCCTGCATCACTCTGGCTGCCCACTTGCTCTAGCAGTGATAGGCATAACTGCAGGGTAAAGATATGGTGATGGCAAGGTAGAAAAAGCAATAGGGAAAGATGGAAATTGGTTCTATTTTCAAAGGCAGCCGCACACAAAGAAGAGAAAAAAGGGAGGGTCGAGAGATGGAGAGGCATTTATTGGGGCCTAGATGGATGTTTAAAACAAAAATAGGAAGATACCCAGAATTTATTTTTTAGGGGAACTTAGAGACCATAGTAAGTGGATGTGAAAGAAGTGAATGGATAAAAGAATGGCCGTAGACCTAGGAGAATGCTGGTCAGAGCTGAATTGGAACAGCAAAATCAAATTACAAAAGGGATTCTGGAAGTGGTTAACATAAGCTTTACACTATATACATATAATATATGTACTAGTGCAAATATACACAGGTATTGCTAGTTACAAACATGAAAGTGTTAAAAGTCCTTTTTTCCTGTAACCAGTGCCTCTGTTACTAAAGACTGGATTTGAGGATGTGATTCTGAATCCCTCTTTCCCTTCTGATTAGTTCTTTGACACTATCTGTTCTTTGTTCTGCTCCACATCTTAGCATTGAATCCCACTCTTAGCCCTAAATCCTCTTCATTTGATGTGGTCACTTGTGAAGTTCCGACTGGTGGCTTTAAGGTTTTCACATCCAGCTATTTTATGAAAGACATTCTCCTTATCCAATCTACCAAGGCTTTAAGGAAATTCTGCAAAATCTAATGTTTGTGACCACTTGCTGGTAGAAAAAGTACTGTATAGAACTTCCCTTTCCATGTATTTGCTCTCTACTTCCCCCCAGTGAATTTCACCCTTAGGAATGTCTATGGATAAAGCATCCTACCTGTCCAAGCAAAAGGGAGATTATATTGAAGCAGCCATAATACACTGGCTGTGTGTTGTGTGATTACAGCCTGAGCACTGTAATCAGGGAATTGAATCAGTATGTGACCTCTTGCTAACCATGAAAATCTCATTTGAAATGCAGTAGCAGAAATGTCTAACAAGTTGGAATATGCTCACATAAACAACTTGTTAAATAACTTTGAATATTAATATCTTCAAACTGGAGGTGTGTGTATGCTATCCATACAAAAAAGGTCATTGATTTAAAGGTTCTGTGACTTTGTCACTTAAGTAATGTGTCAGCTGGGGCTTCAGCACTGACATTGCTGTCACTAGGAGGAGGTCTTCCATCCTTTAGTCATTTAGTTCATGCAGGTTTCCGTATGCTATTGGGTTACAGATCTATAAAGATGCTAAAACTTTTTGAAGTCATGCCTGGTTCCTCCTATATGTCCAAAAGTAATAAAGGGAAGGTGTGGGAAACTTGGGAAGGTGTGGGAAACTTGGAAATCTGGCTAAGACATGATGATTACAAGAAAAGGGTGGAGGGAGAGTAACTGTAGAAATCAATATGGTGAAAATGTACTGACTGAATTTGGCTATCTTGACTTCTCTGTATGCCTTCCTACTTTCCAAGACAATACACTATCAGCTTGCACACAAAGTAAGCCTACTGACCCTCCCAACAGCTCCACAGACTGAACACACATTGCAAATAATGGGCACTTATGGAGAATTGTTCTTAAGAGATTGATGCTGGAAAAGGCATCAAGAGGTCTTTCCTCCTGACATCCCATGTGAGACTAGAGAAGGACAGTGCACTGTTTTTAAAATGGGTGACCTTTAATCTATGATAAAGCATGGCATCCTTTTTCCAGTTGTACCTGTTTGATAGACACTGAGGATGAATGTAAAAATATAGGTGAAGTACTGGTAACACAGATTTTATGGCCACCTGTGAAAGCCTACACACTTAAATCTGCCCCTTGATTAAATCTTAACAGATCACAAATCTTTGGTGTGACCTTCATCTTCAGGCATCTGTTGTAGTGTCTGATGGCTTCTTGTGCAGAGTGCCTCTGCCATCCCCAGTATAATCAAGTTTGTGTTGGCCAGGTGATCAGTCATCAGCAAGCTCCAGGCTGGGAGCACCTTCCAGGTTTGCAGAGATGTTTCAAAGAATCACATGGAATCACAGAATGGTAGGGGTTGGAAGGGACCTTGAAAGATCATCTAGTCCAAACTCCCACCACCCCCAACCAGAGAAAGGCCACCTAGAGTAGGTCATGCAGGGACACATCCAGGTGGGTTCCGAATGTCTCTAGAGAAGGAGACTCCGCACCTCTCTGGGCAGCCTGTTCCAGTGCTGTCACCCTCACAGTGAAAAAGTTTTTCACTTATTTTCACACAGAACTTCTAATGCACCAGCTTGCATCCATTGCCCATTGTCCTGCCTCTCACTTCCCCCCCACCCTACTCTACCAGGTAAGGCTTTGCCCTTTCTTAAACCTGCTTTCCTCAAGGGGCTACCCTCTTGATTGAGGGTCTCAGCTGTGCTCTGTGGTGGGACCACTGGGGCTGTCAGGAACTGGTCAAGTCTGAATGTCAAGTCTGGCATAGGGTAGCCCCAGCCTCTTGTCACTGTTTCTTCCTTGTCCTTTTTTCCATGTTTACATATCTTTTCTCCTCGCCATGCTCCAGCAGTTCTGCCAAATGTCAGTGACATAACTGCCCAGACAAAAGTAAAAAGAGGAGTGAAGGCACCACCTCCTAACTTTTTTTTTGGGGGGGTGGTTTTTAAATGACCTGCTTCATGAGTTTCCTTGCCATCCTCACTTTAATAAATCATTGCTGTGATACTGGCTGTAGGTTATTTGTAATTCATGTTTGGTAGCATTAACTATTATTTTTAATCTTAACAAAGGTTGTTCAAAGCAAGTCAAAGAGTTCCTGTGGCACATAATATAGAATTCATCATAAATACAGGTTTTTGGATACTTCGGCAACTTAGTTTTTGTAAAATGGATTTTCAAAGCACATGTATAATTCCACAGTTAACATTAAACTGAAAGGATGTGAATTATAAAGAATCCAGCCTAATGTGGGGCCAAAAGGTCATTTGACCTAGTGACACATCTGTGTTTAACAGCGAGGTGGGTCTGGGCCGTTTAGCTGTCTGCTCACCCCTGGCATTGGAGGAGAGGACTGAGCTGAACAGCCCCTTAATTAGCATGACTACATTGTGCTATGACATGGCTGTGATTGGGGCTTGTCAGCTGAAACAGCTCCACAAAACTGTTGCTCTTTATCTGGGATAAGCAATCAACTTGACAGGTGAACTGAATGTCATTAATATTTTTTTCCCCCCTGTCATTGCTGTTATGATAGAGAGTTGTAGAGTAAATTTTATGCTTGGCCTGATATGTTTTCATGACAGTTTTGCAAGGTTAATTTAGGCCTGCAGCTGCACTGAATGAAGCAGAGCTGGAAATGAGCTTTCTCTCTGAAGCTTCTCTTCTGTTGGGTTGCCTTGTTATCTCTGCCAGCAGGTCGTTGCCTCTGATGTAACACCACCTTGACAGCTGGAACCTTGACCACAGAATGCCTCCCAAAAAGTTGTGGTTTTCCTAGCAAAGGCATGATAAAGTGGTCATTTTCTTTTGTACAAAATATAAGCGTAAAATAGCTGCAATGGCATTTGCTTCTTCAGTAGACTGAATCCTGGTTTCTTAAAGAGACATAGGAAATGCTGTGCCCATACAGAGCGTTACACTTCTAAAATATAGATGTAGTTGTGATGCTGCAGCAGATGCCTACAGTTAAGAGTTCCCTTTGACTCCACCTGTGAGATGAAATACATTATCTGAGTCTCAGAAGATCTTTTCCTCCTGCCTCAGGAGTATAAAATCAAAGAGCTGTCTTACGGTAACCTAATCAGAATGAAGTACCTTCAATGCTCTCAAAAGTACATTGGATCAAGAACGTGTACACAGGCAGTAGGGCAACACAGGATTGGCCATCGGCTACTCCCTGCTTACAAAGCAGTAGTAGATTGCTTCCCAACAGCGAAAGAGGGCTCAGTTTCCTTGTTTTTACTGCAACTGTGGTGTTGTGTTAACCTCACTGCTGGGAGTGCACGTAGGAAAGCACAGAGACCCCACCATGAAGGGGATTGTGCATCACACCAGGCAGTCCCAACAAAAGCCTCTCTCTTTCTTCCCAACTGTGAATATATGAGGTCAACTCAGATTCAGGGCTGTCATGGATTGGGGTAAATAAGGTAGTTTTAACAAGTGCTGTGTACAGCACCAAGAGTAGTGGTATTCATGAGCTAGACTTCACCAAAAACATGGCCAGTAAGTATAGTCTAGCTCATTTTCTTCTACATAGCTGCAGGAATAAATCACCAGAGGCAGATAGTGTGCTATAGCCCTTGTCTAAGCAGCAGAATTTGGATAAATTGATTATCTGGGCACAGCAGCATTATGCTGTCTTTCATTGGCATCTTTCTCAGGTGTACACAGTGGCAGATGTAGCTGAATTTTGCTCTGTGCAGCAATATATACATTGAAAGGGTTAGTGGGCAGATGCTTACCTGGTATAAATTGATGTGGCTTCATTACCTTCAGCGAGACCATGCTGATTTAGAGCCGCAGAGGAGCTGGCTGTGTGAAGCAGTCAAATTTATAAATGACTGCATAATCTACTAGAAAGTCAAGTCAGGCCAACCTCTGTGCTATGACATTTCCTCTGAAACTCACTTTAATAAGGTAATATTTTCTTCCAGTTCCATAAATGCAAATCAGCTGAACTGCACTTCACATACTTTCTCGTTTAATTAGAAACTCTTAGTTCAACTATACTGCAACTGCAGGTGAAAGTGAGTTATTCTAACAATTTTTCATTTTAATTATCTTGATTAGCTTTTCCTTCTTTGCAATTTTATTATACCTCATTTCAGAAATGTCCTTTAATTTAAGACAATAAATAAACTTTTATTTAGCAAGGGAAACTAGAGGATATGATGCAAAGAAGATTCAACTCATTAAGCATTAATGTTACTAATATTCTTACACTAATTATTCATTAAGTTGATTGTCTTAGCAGAAAAGTAGGCTTGGCTTCTCTTGTGGATCATCACACTTTATTTGCATATGTCTCAAAGATGGAAATAGCAAAGCTTACTAAAGTTAATGCTAAAATACTTCGGAGGACATAATGCACTTAATTAATTTCTCACGACTAGATGTATTTAAAGGCTCCCATTTGGCTTTTATCTGGAAAACTCCAGATATGTTCTTTCACAAACTTTTAGAGGAAACTGTCTTTTCCTTCATAGTTTCTTTGTTTCTGACCAAAAAAAGGCATCTACAAAGGGAGGAAATGTCAATAAAAATACATGCAATCTCCTCTTCCAGCATCCTGAAAATCCTGTCATAAAAAGATTTCTAATATCTTAAACAAAAACTAACCAAACAAAAAAAAAGCTGACAGATGTTACTGTGCTCACTAATTATTTTGTTGCTAGGTACTTCACAGGGGCAGCAGTCTGTCTCTCTTCCCAGTAAATCCATATATTTTAAATCTACAAAGACAGCTCAAGAATGGGGCACAGGAAAAAAGGTTAAACCTGAAGTCAGCCTGTTTATGTAATCTAGGAGGAAAGTTAAGGAATGACTTGATCATGGAGCCTATAAAGTCTCCAGCTACTGAAATGACTGATTGAGGATGCATGTGGAATTCAGATCTCTACACCTAAACCTGCACTCTTACAAAACTTCTTCTCAGTTGCCGTAGTGTCTGGAGATGCCTGTGTTTCATAGATACTTTCACTGTTCAGCTTCGAAGCTCTCTACAGGACTGCAAACCAGAATTGTGTGTCTCTTGGCAAGCAAAGGGTGTCCAGCCTCTGTCTTGGCCTGACTAATATCCTCAATGTCTGATCTCCCCTGTACCTGTGCCCCGGGTATGTCATCAACAGGAACCGTAAGAATGTCTGATGACCCAGCATTTGGCTCCATGTTAAATGCAGAAAGGTCCAAGTAGTTTGTGCACCTGAGGGGTAAGTGAAGGACATAACTTCACTGTAATGTCTCCTAGGACAGTGCTGTAACTATAAGGCTATCTTGAGAGGTGTCTGGTGGTGCGTAGCATTCTTCTACTCCGTTTCAAAAATTCTACTGCTCTGCAGGCAACAGTTTGAGAAATGAGAGGCCAGGGAGTGAGAAGAGAACACGTCTTGATATATACAGATGTTGGGCAGTTTTTGAAAAAGAAACAGGTTATGTGAATGTGACCTCCTGCTGTCCTCTGATCTGAGGATGGATATAAACTTGAGTTTTCAGACTCCCATGTGAGTGGTCTGTCAATGAGCTGATTTAAAAGGCAGTCACTACTACTGTAGCATACATTTTGAAAGAAGGCTGAATCCTCAAAACCCAGAGGTAACTAATTCCCAGCTATCAAAGATGTAGATTCTGCTCTGCCCTAGCTATTTCCTCCTGACTAACCTCTACTGCGTAACAACAGTTTGTATCATTTTGGGACAAGTTTACCCCAATCTATTGGGTAGAGAGGCTAATTCATGCATCCCAGTTACGGATTTCACTCCAGGAAGGATCAAGTTTTGCAACCTTTCTGTGGTTTGACCCAGAACAGATTAGATAAGGAAGAGTTTTCTGGAAGATAGGCCAAGGACTGAAATCTGAAGTTAGTCAATTATTGGTAGCAAATAATGGCACTACAGTTTCTGTGAAAACATGTAACTGCTGGAACAATTTGTGATGCTTCAGTGGGATGGCTGTGATAGAAGGTCTTTAAGCACTGGGAGTCTTCCTAGATGATCTATCTGTATGACATGATATGATGTGGGTGACAAGTTTCTTGGCCTCTGGTAAAAACCTCATATCAGAACGGCTATGGATGTGTTTATTGGTTTCGGCACAATTTTATGCTGTCAGACTTTTGAAATTGAGGTCCCTGGCCCTCAATAGACAAAGGGTGAATCAGAATTGTACTCTCATGCAGTGTTGTGTAAGGTCCTGTTCACGTGGTACTGCTTATTGGCAGGGAAACAGCTGAAATTAAATAACAAAGACTACCATCTACTCTTTGAATCAGTTTCCTGCTCCTGTTCTGTAGCACTGGACTCTTCTAGGACTTCAAACTTGCTCTCCAAACTACAATACAAGGTCTGGATTATCCAGCAAAAGTTTTAAAACTCTAACCTAGTTATGGCAGATGTACATAAGAGATGCTTGTCCAATTCTAGGGACCAAGGGGGATGGTCAAGATGCAGAACTTGGACTGGTCTGCTTTGGAGGAATATTTGTAGAAGAGTTTTTCTTGAAGACCAGGAGAGACTTTAGAAAACCATCTTGATAAAAAGTGGTTTAGCTCAGTTTTAGATGGGAAGAAACATGCACTAAAAATCATGGAAGCAGAGTTTCTGTTCCGTTGCTGATGTCTGAGTCACTTTTAGCTTTGACTCAACATGACTTGGTCCACAATGTCAAAGATCCCATACATGTCTGAAACCTGCATTTTGAAAAATGCTTTTCAGTAATTTTCTATTTTTACAAAGTAAGGTGAAGTACAATTTTGGTAATTAATGAATCTTAAATATTGACACACAAATTTATAACAGTGAAAACTAAATTTGCTTTCCATACCAAATATTTCAACCCTTCTGAGCATCTCATGCTCACAAAATCCTACCATTAATTGATGAAGCAGAGACAATATGAGAAAGAAGCATTGCCAGTCTTTCACCTTACCTGACAGCTTCTGCTACTTGCCACTGCAGGAAACTCTCAGACTAGTAGTTAAACTTTTGTTTGAGTCTCTGAGATTATTTGTTTTCCCAGCTGTTGCTGGAACTAACACACATGAGGTTGCTCAATGTTTCAAATGCCTGCCCTGCGTGATTGATATAAAAGGTACAGGGGACCATGCTGGCACCTAGTCTCTGTTCTTTGAGTGATGATTTATTGAGTAAAACAAGTTTTCATAGTGACAATATTTTTGTGCTGGTAGCCCATCAATATTCACTTCAACCCAAAGCTCATAAGACAAGTTTGAGTTGAGCTGTTAAGAATCCACGCTGACAGGCAGTCTCCTGTTGTTTTTCCACAGAACTTCACACTCAAACAGAAGAGTCTTGAGACCACAAAGTATAAACACAGCTGAAGAGATAATCTCAGAGGGATAGCAGTATAAGAAATGGTGAAAATGAGATAAACTAATGTACACTAGTGTGAACAGAAAATAATCTTTACTGCAATTCATTTTTCTTCTGTTTTAGGATAAATCACCTTGTGGAAATTAAACCCTCTAAGGAAAAGTTGACTCCCAGTATCATAGAAGGTGGTAGAAAAGCTTTTGAGAGGTTCTTGTAGGGGGTAGTATTGACCCCACTAGGAGCTTTGGGTGTAGCTGGCCCTGCCCTCTGAGTAGGTGGCCCAAAGGCATTTGTAGTAGAGATGGATTAAATTAAGTCCTGAGCAGGAAGCACGCTTCCCAAAGAGCAGCTTTATGGGCAGAGGGCAATCTCTTTTGGGTGGAGGAGGATGTTCTCCCTTTGGTCTTGAGGTGTTTTAGGAGTACTGATATCTGTTTAAGCTACAGTCTTCATGATATGGCCTGTATCATATTTTGCTTTTGTCTATGAATTCAAATCATGTATGTCTGAGAGAGCTTTTAAAAACCAAAATGGCCTTGGTTTTCTGTGTAAGGATACAGAAAACTGCTAATGGTTCTATTAATTACTGGCTTGGATAGTTTCGACTTTTGTGCTTGTCTTTGCCTCTTAGTCCTCTGCCTTTTGACCTTGCTCCTGATCTCTCTTCTTCATCCACCTCCTTTACAGCCTTTGGCACTGCAGTGAGAAAGTAGCTGGAAGGAGCTTGTCTGGACAAATTTTTGCCACATGGGCCTGACTGTGGAAAAGGACTGGCAGCCTCATTTTCTTTGACCCTCTTTATCCTTATCTGATTGGTTCTTGTTTATAAGGAATTGCCAACTGAGAAGGTGAGAGAAGGGCTCAGGAGAAGCATGTTTTTCACACAAATTCATTCATTGGGAGGTACCTCTCTTAAAAGCAGGTCAAAAGAGAACATATCATGAATTATTTCTGGAGCCATGAGGAAGCTGATTCAGCTGGCTACAGTCACGGAACATCCCACTACACTGCAAGTTTTAACAGTTATTTATCTACTGTTGAATTTCCCTTAAATGTCTGCTATATTAATTTCTCAGAAATTTTTGAATTGTAGGTTTTATCACCTTTTATTCCTTGTGGCTCCCTAAAACTCTTCTTTTAAAGGTTGTGTTCAGCCTAGGCTGTAGGTATCTGAGAAAAGACTAGGAATAGTTTTCTGTCGTGGTGTTTAGCTCTACCTGTGTGGGGAAACTCTTCCATGGGCTTAGTTCTGACTTGGGACATCTCAACCTGGTATTTACTTTTTTTACCAACTGGAAAGAAAACTTTAGCTCCAGACATACTCTTGCTTTCGGGAAGACCATATCTGACAGGTTGGATCCATCCAGCTATAAATATTCACAGCTGCTAAATGTCAGGTTTAAAGTTGTGCTGTGGAGCTGGCCAAAGCAGCAATTACTTGTATTTTAGCTAGTGCTGCACATTGACTGTGGATACATTAGCTTTAGTGGAGATTATTTAGAGGCTCAGTAGCTTAAAAGCAGAAATCACTTACATTCATATTGGATATTATTACAGATTCAGGAGAGCTGGCCATAAAAACACTTAGCTTCCTGTAACAAAAGGACTCCTAGCCAAGCAAGTAAAATGTTAATGAGAAGCAAGCACTCATTTTCTTGTCTGTAGCCTTTCCCTCCAAGGTTTTGCTGCTTCATACTGAGGTTCATTAGAGTGGAAATGGTTGACTTTAAAAAAGAAACACCAGCTAAATTGCTAGGGTGTAGAATTTCCTTTCAGATCATAATTATAGGTGATCAACGGAGTGTGTAATTAGTAAGTTGGGTGAAGGATATTTCCAGAACAATCAGCAGCAATTTCCTCCCTGCTGTTCCTTTCTCTGCTCTGAGGACCTTTCGTTTTCTTTGGTAGGCGTGGCTATTTTTAAGCCCAGAAAACACAAATATAAAAACCTAAGTCAGAGTGATACAATAAATAATGATTCAGGAAAAAAAATACAACACAAAACCCAACAACCCAAACCAACCTGCAATGGCTATTTCTCTTTGCTGTAATAGGTCTTACTCATTTTTCACTCTTTCTAGCACTTGAGCACATGTAGTTGTTCAGAGGAAGACAGACCAGCTCATTTCTGGTCTCCCTTGACAAACCTGTGAGACTCTTGCTGGAGCTTGGATTTGCAGTTGC
This sequence comes from Laterallus jamaicensis coturniculus, assembly GCA_022605575.1. Lineage (NCBI taxonomy): Eukaryota > Metazoa > Chordata > Aves > Gruiformes > Rallidae > Laterallus > Laterallus jamaicensis. The sequence goes on from JAKCOX010000008.1 coordinate 26,638,070, forward strand.
ACAGCAAAAATGTGAGAAGCTGTCATTGTCTTCAAATATCATAGGAATGCCCAGCCTATTTCTTGATGCTATGAATAATTCATGGAATAATTCAATGAATCTGTCCAGCGTGGCTAAAAATAGCTAGGTAAACTGAGTGCTTCTGACCTTAAGAAACAAAATCTGTCTCAAATTTAAAATAAATAAAATAAAAGCCATAGAAAAATCCTGTGGAAGCAAAGATGTCAGTGTGTAAAGATATATTTGGTTTTGTAACCTGGAATGAAATATGGCTCATCTTTTCCCTCTAAAAATAAACTTTCAGCTACCTTTTTCACAGAATTTGTTAGGAGAATGAACATTTCTCATAATTAGGATGGTTCAAGGCTTTTGATCATCTCTTTCTGTTCCCACAGTTAACAGGTGCGCTGGGAGGGCGTAGCTTCACAGTGTCCCTGACACACAGCTGTCTCCTCCACTGTTGGTCCTCAGTGGATGATGGCTGTGAAAAGGTTAGGGATGACATCCACCATGGAGACCTCAGCTACAATCAGAGTGGTTCCTGCATGGTTCTTAGTGCTGCCTGCTGTCTGGGGTCACGACTGTGGCTGTATCAGACCTGCCCCCCCTGCTTCTGACAGCAACTGCTGTGCATTGTAAGCTGTGCAACTGTGGGCGCCATTAGAGATGTCCTGCCCACTAATGCACCGGGTGTTCTTCCTCATTCACCTTCATCAGTTGCGTTTCAGAAGCCCTGGATGGGCTCCTTCCTCATGGATTTATTTTACCCCCCAGCCTGCTTGCACTCTTGCACTTGCACTCTCCTGCTCTGGTTTCCCTCTCACCATATACTTGAGTACACAGATCAACCACTGGTTATGAACAAACATAATGATGGGTTTCTTCTAATGTCTTGAAATATCAATCACATGATCACATGTGACAAGGCTCCAAACTAATTTGGTATTGTAACAATAATTATAGCACTCTAGTTAAGCTTGTAGTCTGGTAACATCACTAGGTGGCCTTTCATGGTACCTGCTATTGCTTTTGTAGCATGGTAAAAATCTTCCCTTGACATGAAGAGCCGGGCCTGTATTTGGATGTTGCATTCAGTTAGTCTCAGTCTGCCTTCTGATGAGTATATATTCTGAGCTGCCATTTAGTATTGTCAGACTGCCACAACAAGCTCTTGCAAACCCTGTGGTTTGTGGAAACCGAATACTGTGGTCCAAACCGATCTGACTGGTATAGTGTACAGAAGCAGACAATCAGCTTGAAAACCTCCCCTGGCCTTGCAGCAGGAGGGCCAGACATTGGTCTGCAAAACTAAATGGGGTAGCATCTTCGAATATCTGGTTTCAGACTCTGTTTGTGAGGGCAAATCACAGCCTTAATTCTCAGGTTGTAAATCTCCTCTAGATGAGAATACATTCTCTGAAAAATATTTTTCTGTCTATTTTAAATATGGGCTCAATTATTGGAAACAGTATTTGCTTTCTAATCAATGCTGAACCCATGGTAAAAAGTGAGGTTGAACATGAAGGCTCTAGATTTTCCAATTCTGCATCGATACAATGGTTAAACCAGTAAATGGGGACGGGGGGAACCCAGTTCCAATTCTGCAGATGTCAGACTACTTGCACAGGCTCTTGTATGGGTGACAGGAAAACCACTTGCACTCTCCTGCGCTGGTTTCCCTCCCACCATATACTTGAGTACACAGTACTCAGATCAACCACTGGTTATGAACAAACATAATGATGGGTTTCTTCTAATGTCTTGAAATATCAAGAAAGGAAGCGGTTTGGGCTTGGTTGCCCTACTGTGTAACAGGACTGTCCAGCTGCAAATGTGAACACTCTGTACTGGGAGAGCACCCTTCTTCTGGCAGAGATAGTCAGGGTTTTCCTCTTCAAACACTTCTTCAATAAAAATAAAATTCCACAGAAAATGCACACTCTGTCCCTACAAAAGCATTTCTTGGACTTTCATTGAAAACCCAGATTCAATAAAATCTGAAAGTGTAGGCTAGAATGTGGGAGAATCATGCTTTCAATGTAGATGCTTGGTTTTGACATTGAAAGTTTTTCAGCACACTTCATCTTCTGAAGAAAACATGAATAAATGATAATTTCTATTGGCATGGTAACTCTTTGGTGGGGGGGAAGATGGGGCAGGGAGGGAATAGATGTACCTCTGTCACCTGCTCTAATCTTCATGCTTTGACAGACGGTTTTTTAGTGTGAGGCAAAAGGATAAGTAGAGCTGTGTGTTCACCCTATGGGGCTTCCAGGGGAGAGATGTTGAGTATGTTTTTAAATAAATGGCACCTTCATTATTTATTCATAGCTGGCGTGCTAACTGAAAAATGAAAACAACTATGCCAGTTATTTCAACAAAGCTTTGGCTGATTTCAAGTACAATTCCTGTAAGCAGGAAAAAAAGGAACTAATAATTTTAACTACTTCAAAGCTTTACCCAAATGATCTGTTTACTGAGTGACTGGTATTGTTTCTAGGTACGTGTGCTGTGTTTTCATGCATCTTTTAAACAAAAAAAATTAATAAAGCATTAATAGTTAAAACTATAAATCTGGGACATGGCTGACTCAGCAGCATAAATTATATGCGTAGAAGCTACTGATCACTTCATGCAACATAGAATCATGAGCTGTGTTTTCCTGTTATGAGTTAACTATAAACTTCAGTCCCTCTGCCACTTCAAATCAAAACAACTGATTTTTTTTTTTCCAAGGAGTATGCTTTTACCTGTTTCCCTTGAGCTAGAACTTGAGCACCTGGCAGTAACAGGGCTTGACTGCATTTGTGACTACTTCCTGGAGCTTGCAGGGAAAATGTTAAAGCTACCGAGACTGAGACCCAGACTGGTCAATGTTTTCCTGAACACCAGGGCCAGGGGCCTAACATGCACTAACATGACAGATTTTTGGAGGGATCTGCCACTCAGATTCAGTCTCTCTGGGTCAGAAAATGCCACGTGGAGACTTGTCACGCATTATATGAAATATGGCTTAGGCATGGAATAGGAAGTTTTTAGTATTCTGTCGGGGCTGAGAGATGAAGCTCTCAGACAGAGTCCCCGTGGACATGGCATTAATAGCATTAGTGATGGAGATTCTGGAGATGCAGGTTTTGTTTCTTGTGTTGTTCTGTGTTTACTCTGAGGCCTTAGACAAAGCATATCAGCTCCACAGCCCTGGGATGCTTTATGTAATAAAGGCTCCCCTTTCAAATAGGGCATGTTCAATACCCCCAATTTTCATGGACTGAAACTTTAGGTTGACTCTGGCTTACATTTAAATGGTGAGTGAGGGAGTACACACTCCTCTCCTGTACTGATAGGGTTGTACTTTCCTGTTCCCTGGCCCAGGCTGTATCTTACAGCTGATAGCCTGATCAGCAGTATAGCAGCTGGAGTACCTCAGAACTGAGGTGCTGCAGGAGACCTACTGCCTGGCTTTATCACCCTTGCTCTGTTTCATTTTGCATCATCACCAGACACAACTTCTAGCACGTGACCTCAGGCTGGTTTTCTTTGCAGACCAGGACATTAAACAAGAGGCTTTCTTTAAGATGAGCTATGTATCAACACCTATGGCAGGAATGGCCAAGTCCTATTTCCTCCTTGCTTTGTAAGCCCAAGAGAGTTTCAGGATACAGAATGCAATTTCCCTGATTCCCAACTGGTGAATTTGAGTAGAGTGCTTGGGTTCCCCAAGGGAACCCAAATGGAATCAAGGGAGACCTGAAAAGTTAGAGCAATGTGCACTTACCATAGTCCATAAATAACAAATCTGCCCAGTGCTCTGAGCAGTTAGTTGTTGTACTGACCAGGCTCAAAGCCCAGAGGGAGAGGAGAAGAGCGTCTGTGTCCCACAGTAGGAGATTGCTAGCTCAGAAGAGCTCAAAGTCGGGTTAAGGGGCTGGAGTATTCTTTTTTTAATGGCTTTTCTCTGAATGCATGCCTAGAGTAAAAGCTTCAGCGTTCCTGCCTGAAAAACCCCTTCCTCATTTAACAAAGGAGAACCGGTGTCTATTTAACTGCCTGAAATCACTATTAGCCCTCTTGCCTCTCTTACTTCTGGTGGAGTGGTACACAAAATGTGTTGCTCCCTAGAAATAAAATCGCTGGCTCTTGCTGAGGGGAGAGCTGAGGACGTCCTGAGAGTCACACGGGGCTTGCAATGGGCCAGCGCTGCGGTCAGAACGGGGAATTGATGCCCTCTATTGTTGGGAAGGAAAAAACCTTCAGAACAGCTAACCATGTTCTTTCTCTGTCCTTTCTTTGATTATTTTTTTTAATTTTTTTTTTACCCTGCCGTTTTTTAGTTTTTACCTTTTCATGCAGTGGCTGGCTGCACCCTCTCAGCTAACAGATGGCCGGTTTCATCTGCTGGCCCAAGGGTCTCTGTCACCAAGTAAATTCTTGTCACAAGTGGTCAGCAGGGCAAGGCTGCTCGTCTCTGCTGTCCTCGCCAAAGCATGAAGCAGAAAATTAGCCATGCAAATCTTTGTGCATTTTATTTCCAGCAAGAGTGTGTACTGACGGAGTTCCAGATGGCTGAGGCACACGTCCTCTGGCTTGCCAGCACCTGAAGGGCAGCGTTGCCACCTGCTCTGTGAAACACAGGTTGGCCTATAAAGTCTGGTTTGCAGAGATTACCCTTTATGCAACGTATAGTGTGATAATGACCTTGTACATTCCTCTCTTAGCAAATGTTTTGTAGCAGTTATTTACTGGTTCCGTTGTAGTTGGAGGCAGTTAATTTCTTTTTCTTTCCCCCTCCTGCAGCTTGTTTGCAGAAAGACATTTTGCAGCTTCAAGTCATGAAGCCTCACCTGCTCCTGCTTTATTCTGAACACAAAACCTTGCACTTCATCCGCATTAACTGATCTTGATGCATCCCAGACAATGAGATGATGGCTGTTGGGGCCATTAGGAGAAGCCTCCCTGGGCTGTTAGATGCAGAATTTATAGAGTCTGTCTTTAACCTTTTGGAAAATGGAGAAATGTCTCATTATCTAAAATGATAGCCTTGTACACTGGAGAGTTTAGCTATTTGAACTACCAACCCCACTTCTAAGACTTTTTTTTTAATTTGGAATTTAAAAACCTGAATCTGCAAGAACAGTTAATTCCTGTAGGTGAGAACATTTTCACCACACTTACAGGAGAGGGCTTATACCCATGTGTATTCTGGTCTGTCACTCAAAGTGAACTGCTCTCTTGTTGCATTGCATATACCTTCTCTTAATAGCAGCTCTTTCAAAATCTCACCTGTGGAAGAAAAACCTTTAGATAATGTAGGTCTCACCTGATGGAACTGAATGATTTATCTTCTACCCAGGAGGCGGCATAACCAACAAGAGTATTATATGATCTTGTTATAGAAATAATCTAAGGAGCACACTGTCACTTTGGAGTTTCATGGATTGTCAGTTTGGTGCTGCGTATGCTCTGAGGCAGTGGTACTCATGGAGATCAGGTTTGCATGCTGCTTGGCCAGCTTTCAGGCAGAGAAAGAAAATGCCAATGATCACAATAGACGATTAAACCGAACTAATGAAGTGATTTACCCAAAACTTCATATGGAGCATGCGAGCTAGGAATTATAGTTCAGGCTTGTTAAATCCTAGGTCAGTGTGTCTTTGGCAAAAGTTCATCATTCCTCTGGAAACAGCAAAATACGCTGCAGTATGATTGACAAGGGAGAAGTCCAAGACCAGACCTCAAGTCTAGCATGCTCTGGAGACACTAAAGAAAATGTAGTTTGACCTCAAGTGTAGTGATGTCAGAGTGAGGTGCTCAGTATGGCATCTACCTATTCTGCCTTGATGTAGGCTGTAGCACACGGGATGCAGACCCCCTGTTTCTGCAGAATGTGGGTTGGCAATGCAGCTTTCTGTGCTGCCCTGGGAAACGCTAATAAGCAGTGCATCTGCAGCCCTTTTCTTTACTACCTCCTGGATTTATCCCTGACTGGCCTCTCTATGGCCTTTCTGTCTTCAAAGAGGGACGTGAAAATTGTGTGAAAAAACAATGCTTCCACAGAAAGGTGTCTAGACAGACCATACTGCTATTGTAAACAGGCTTGACTTTATATATTCTTTTGCTTTATGTGCTGCAATGATTTTTGCTTTGAGGGAATTCTCATACAGCTGTTTGTTTTATTGTAGCGCTTATTCTTAGAGGGAGCTGTCAGGAGCTGCAAAAACATTTTCCTTCTTTAATCCACTATAAAGCCAGCCCTTGAAACTGATTTGCTCCCAGAGACCTTGGGCAGTGGTATTTCGATTGAGACTGGCTCCCATTGCAAAGCTGACCTGCGAGCCCTGTAACATCTGAAACAGTACAGGAGAAGGTAGGCAACGCATATCAAGGTCCTCCTTCACAGACCTGTAAGAACAGGTAATTGCTCATAAATTGCTGTTGTGCTGCTTTGATTTCCTTGCTGAGGAGCTCTTAGTTGAGAAGACTGATACTTAAAGGGAAGAGAGGAGTGATGTTACTTTCTGCAGTGGAATAGAATCAACCAATACTGCTGTTTTACAGGTGGGTGGTCAAAACTGCTGGGTTTTCATACATTTTTCAGGGGGCACCTGCTTGACAAATGGTCCCTACAGATCCACCAGCCTCATGCTCTCTGCTAGGCATTTGAAAGTAGATTATAGTGTTCTCTACCTTCCCAGGCTAGGAAATAAACAGCATAACTGTTTTCAGTGTCAAAGTCTGAATGTGCTGTGTGACATATCAGAATTACAAACCTCCCAGCTCTGCAGAGCTGACTTTTTTTGGTTTTTTTATCATGCTAACTCCTCCAGTGTGAAATAAAAGTCTGGCAACTGCACTGAATTCCAGTTGTTTTAACAAGCAGGTACAGAAGAGGCTCATGCTGCATCCAATTTATACGTGAGCCCCCACTACATAGAGAACTCCAGTATGAGTGCTGTGAGGGTACGAGCAGGATTTCAGCCTGCATTACTCCCAGGAGCATTTGGGAAGTCTGGCTCTTGTCCAGTAAGCAGATATACTTCCTCAAGAGGGTATGATCTCCGAGCAGGGTGGTACTTGGTTTCCTGCACGCAAGTGCAAATAGTGCACCACTTGCTCCTCTTGAAAGATTTAAGATGCTCAGTGTAAATTGTCTTGCCTTTGTCAGCAGGCTGATGGAGTGGCATAAAATGACTGGCATGCCTCCATCTCCATTGCAATTTATAGACAAATAAATTAAGCCTTCGGGATCCTTTTTCTTTTGCCACCCTCTGTAGTACTCAACCTTCTCCCATTCATAAGTCAGATGCCTTCTATTTGAATGCTACCCAAGAAATGTTATTCTGGTATGGGTTAGATGCTGATCTAAAGGCATCCAGGGAGGCTGTAAAGGGCAAATTGTAAAGATGTTGGTACATAAGTAGCAAAATTGGCTACAAAAGCTTTCACTGTGATCCTGCAAGTCAAACATCTGTTGGGGTTTATACTGCTATATGGACATATATGAACTAGGGGAAGACCTAAGCTTGGTCTTGCACGCTGAGGAAGTTGTGTTTACATTCGTTCAATAACCAAAAAAAGTGGTGAGGTACATACATGCAATGGCAATTTCTTATGAATAGACTTGAAGGAAATCCTATTTGTGTAAAATTACTTTTGTCAGTGTTTGAAGCACTGGTCTTGGGTGTTATTGAATGTTCTGGAAGTATAGATGTTATACGGGCACCAGGGGAGTGCAGAGGTCATACTGAATAGGAATGGGTGTCAGAATTCCATGCAAGCCCCTGTGCTACAAAGTATGAGGAATCTGAATGGCTTCACAACATAGATGAGAACATGAGTAGCTGGAGTCTTCAGTCTCCCTTTGCATCTCAGCCTTACAGAGCAACAAGCCGTCCTGATCTGGTGCAAGGAAGCAGCTATAAAACTTCTTGTTGGGTTTGAAAGGGATTCTCTGAATCTCCCTTTTGTTGCTCAGCTGATGTGCCATTCTATAATAAATCCTTGAATCCTTTTGTTCTGTAGCACGACCTCACTTTCCTATTGGCATCTTGAATTCTGCCTGTGGTTTAGCTCACTTTTGCACTTGTGGAAGTAGACTGCCTATTAGCCCTACCTGCAAATGCTTAATCTTCCCCTCTAGAGCTGCACATAGAAGCTCCTTTCTGCCATCCTGACTAAGAGGAAGGAGGACTCCTCCACTGCTTTTCCTGATAGAACAAGTCCTCTCATACAGATGAATTGGTAGAAGAATAAAAGGATGCTGTCATTTTATACCCAACTTGCCAATAACTGGTATAATACAGGCTACTTGATGGGCAACAGAGCTGTCCCTATTTGCTAATTTAATAGGATGTTGCCTACAATCTGATTAAATCAGACGTCACAGCTGATTTTACCTTGTTTTTCCCCTTGGTAATCTCAGAGATAGTTGCAGTCTTCCAAGTAATGATTCACAAGTATGTCTTTCTGTAGAAGGTATGACCTTTCATATCTCCCATACAGGTTTTTGGGGTGTTTGTTTAGTTTGTGTTAGGGCATGCAGTGCAGCAGAAGTTGGCATGAGAATGTCTTTCTGCTGGGAAGAGTAAAAGCGTTGCACCGGAGTTTCCTAAGTCAATTTGCTTGGCTGCAAGGGGAAAGTTTGTAAAAATATTCATGGCAAAACTCCAATTGACTTCATCTAAGTGTTCAGTGGGATAACCACATTAGTGGAAAGACTGGAAACGAACCCAAGATTGGCCACATTATGGAGTAGAAGCTTTAAAGCACTCTGTAAAATGGTGAACAAAGCCTGAAGCACAGGATGTAGGAGAGATTTATATTCCAACAGTATGAGAGTGTTTTAGGAGGAGCTGAGAACATCCTGCACCCTCATTTCAGATAATGGCTTGACAAATAGGAGCATCTTTCTCTTAGAACCTACTTGATTTTTTTAAAATGTTCTATCCCAGCAAGATAAAAAGGGTATTAAAATGTGTACATAAGAGGATTTAATTTTGTAGACATAAACTTGAATTTTATTTTCCCTTTGCAGATACTCTAAAACAGCATCTTTATAGTGAGGTTCTTTATTTTTTTTATGAGGATTTTGAGAACTTCTGTGTGTAGAACAGGAGATGGAGCTATTTCCTAGCATGAAACGTATTTTGCAGTTTAGTTAGGTATTAGCAATGGTTGCATGTTGTCCTTGATCCAGTTCTTATGTTATCATGATTGCAGTCCTCCTCTAATCCCTCTCTAGCCCTGAAAATTGCCTGGTTTTTTTTAAAGCTCAATAGTAGTTGTCAGTGCATCAGGATGACATTTTATTCACAATCTGCGTTTGTGATTAATGGAATCAATAACCAGCAATCCTTTGCTTGCGTCGCTGGGGTAAGCAGCTCTCAGAGGTGACAGCTGCTTATTTTGAGGTGAAAGAAAGGTTATTTATAAGGCTCACAGTTGTGTGTCCATTTCAGCAACCAGGAAAAACATGAATTACTCTTGCAATCCTTTGTTTTATTTCTAGTCTCCTCTTCCATGAGGTCATGTGTTTATTCTCAGCTATCTAAATTAAATGTAACTGGGTTTATGTTTGGTTTCCAAAGGAAATGAGGCTTATGGAGTCATGTTCCTTGCACAGGCGTTGTGTCTGTCAGACTTACTGCAATTAACTTTTGAACCACTGGTCAATTCTGGTGGCACTTGGAAGAGGGGCAGAGGTCTTAAAAACAATTGCATTCCTGCAAATTGCACAGAAATTGACAGCTGGGCAATTGAGGAAAAACCCTGTTAACACTCTTATAGAGGGGAAACTGTCAGTGTTCATCTGTTATGGAACATGAGAAAATCCATTTAGAAATACAAATCTCTTGGAATACTGACTTCATTGGGTTTTGCTGTTCCTGGAAGGCTTTTTGTTTGTTTATTTTCACTCAAGGGGTGTTAAAAAAATGAAATTAGATATATTTTATATTTATGCTAAGAATTATAAGGCTGTTCTGGGAGAAAAAGCTGAAACAGAATCAATGATTAGTTTGGGTTTGTTTGTTTGTTTGTTTGTAAGATGTGCCAAAGGAAGAAAGCATGCTCTCTGCTGGCAGGAAATAGAAACAGAATATGCTAAAGCAAAAATGTCATTTTTGGACTGCCTAGAAGCAGGAACACCTAAAAAATTAAGAGATCTGTACATATAGTTGTCCCATCCCACCTCTGTTATTCTTGGGAACAGATGCGCAGACCCTCAAATGATTTGGTAGGTTCTTTCACTTCTTTCTACAACACCTATGGGCCACCTGAGCTGTGGACAAAAGAGCAGAAATGACTAGTACAGGTTTATTTTCCTTTTCTTGGTGTCACTGTGCTGTACTATAGGGTACTCATTCTTCTTTTTCCAGACATGGAGGAGTCTCTTAGCCTCGCTACTGTCATTGGAACTGCAATCCCAAGACATGCTGCAAATAGGGTGGTTTCACTGAGTAATGGAAAGACCTTCAGGTTTGTGAAATCTGAGATATGCCCAAAGGAAGTTATCCGGATAGGCAGATTTCTCTGTCTGCTAGGAAAGATCAACCCTTGTTAAGCAAGAATGAGTCCTGAATCCCCTCCCTGGAGAGCTGAGCAGGGAGATAAGAAAGGAGGTATTAGTCTACTTCCTATGAGTGTGTAGTAGAATAGAAAGCAGAAAATGCCCAGGAGTTCATAGAATCATAGGGGTTGGAAGGGACCTCAAGAGTTCATCAGGTCCAACCCCCCTGCCAAAGCAGCTCCCTAAGACATATCACTCAGATAGGCGTCCAGATGACTCTTGAATATCTCCAGGGAAGAAGACTCCACCACCTCCCTGGGTAACCTGTCTCAGGGCTCTGGCACCCTCACTGGGAAAAAGTTCTTCCACATGTTGGTGTGGAACTTCCTATGCTCCAGCTTACAGCCATTGCCCCTTGTCCTATCCCCACAGACCACTGAAAAGGGGCTGGCTGATTCCCCCTGCATCCCCTGCTTCAGATAATTATAGACTTTAATTAGGTCCTCCCTTAGTCTTCTCTTCTTAAGGCTGAAGAGTTCCAACTTACTCAGCCTGTCCTCATAGGGGAGATGCTCCAGGCCCCTAATCATCTTCGTAGCCCTTCTTTGGACTCTCTAAGTTGAATGTAATTAATTTTGTGAAATTTACTGTTTGGTTGCTCTTTTTGCTCTCGCCAGGTGTTCAGTTCCTCTATGAGGCTAGGAACTGTTGTTTGTTTGGATGCGTCTTCCCTCCATGGTTATAAACACAGAACTGTGTCCCAGCCACAGTATTTCACCCAGGCTGCCTGACTGACCCACCATTGCATCTGTGCAGCACCATTCTCAAGTCTATTTTCTGCCATTAACTGAACCTGGCTTCAATACTCCAGGCATTTGACAAATGCAACAAGAACGCTTCACATCTCATCTAGTGTAATAAGAAGTAGTCTTTTCATATCCTATAAACTGTGGTGTCATTAAATTAAAGACCCGTCTACAAATGTTGTGAGATGCTTTCTTATTCAATTTGTGGTGACAACAAATGGTGTATTTTTGTATGGAGCTTGGCATATGCAGACATTTTCTATAATACTGACATAATATAACCAGACCAGTCTTTGTTTATCTTGAGCCCAAATAACTACCTTTTCAAATGTCTGGTTCATACCCATTCAAAATGAGTTTAATAAAAAATGTACCATGTGCATTCAGAACAGCTAGAAAGAAAAAAGATCATCCAGGAAAAGCTTTGCTGGGCTTGAAGAAATCCCAGTTTGGGTTGTAGTCCAAATTACCATCAGATACTTGGGACGCCCTTTCACTCATTTCTTCTCTTCCTTCCACACTCATCTCTCATGCAAAAGTGGGGACATTGCCTTGCTCTGTTCCCACCACCTGGGCCTTTCAACCTACCTTTGCCTCACACAGACTGCTCCTCGGTACTGAGCTGGTCCTGGGCTTGTCTAAGCTGGTGAGTGTGGTGCAGGCTTACTGCCCAAGATCATTACTAGCTCCATCCAGCTTTGTGGCACTTATTGGGCTGTATTTTCTCATGGATTGGCTAAATGTAGCATATAAAATCTCCACAGGTAAGGATCTTGTGTTTACTATGTGTTTGGAGGGTGGTTGTTTTATTGGGGATTGTTGGAGAATGGCTGACAGACAATGGTCATGGAGATATAGCTGAGCTGCATATGCGTACATGAGGAACTGTGTACGTGCACGCAGGCACGGAGTGCAGAGTAAAGCAGAGCAGAAGAAGCGCGGCATGACCAATCAGCGTCAGGGTCAAGATGACCTTAAACGAAGATAGCCCTCAGAAGAAGCAACTGAATCCGGGAAAAACTGGTTAAAGGAGCTGTAAGAATGAAAACAAGAGTTGTAAGAATGAAAGCAAGAGGCAGGCTTATGATGATGTAACTTGTAACTAATAACCAATGATAGTTTGACTAGTAGGCATATATTAACCACAATGTATAAAAGAGGCTAACTTAGAGCTAATGAACGAAGCTTGCTGATCGCTCATATTGAGTGTGTCCTTGTTTCCCTCCGTTTGTGACCATCGGGTCGCGGCCGATGGTTTCCGACAGGGGATTTATATGCCCTGAGTTCATGAGGTATTTACTTGGGAGGCAGACATCAAAATGTGGGTCATTTTAAAATAAAAAAACAGACCAAAAAAACACCACCCCAAATCTAGTTGAGTTCCAGCATTATTCATTAGATTTAGTTCAGTTAACTTGAAGAAATTTTGAAGAGATGATGAATACTTTTTTTTTTGTGGACTCAGTGGGTATTATATAATGAGAGCAAATAGCAAAGAGAATACAAGCTGTATTTTTCTCCTGGAGAAGTATTTTCATTCCTTTTTTCTACCAGTAAAAATGCTGACAAATGCAGTTACTTTTTAAAAAATATTCACTAAGTATTTTGACATACCCTGACACATGAAATCCTCACAAGTGATAGCATATAGTAAGAGACAGGGTATGTATTTTCAGGCTATTTTGAGGTTACCTGTTCCTATTTCTGGACTGTAGGGGAAAGCATATCTTAGCTAGCAAGATTAGCTAGCACCTTGTTGATCATCTGTGTTATCAAGACTGAAGGTCTTAAAATTCCTTGCCTGCTCTGTGAATGTGAGAAAATGTCTGATTAAGAACAGAGCTCTTTCCTGCTGCTGCTACCATACTGTGTAAGAACAGATATATGTTAGAAATAGTCTGAACTCCTGTGATGGGTACAGGAAAGAAGGAGGTGGGTGTTCACAGGTGTTTTGGAAGCAGAGGACAGAAAATGCTACCCGGCTTGTTATATTGTGGCTAGGGAAGGAAGTCCCAAAAGCCAGCAGATGTGGAAATTTTTAAACTTGCCATGTTCAGTCTTTAATTGAATTTTTTTTGCTAGTTGGATCATCTTTTTGGTCAGAGATTTGTTCTGGAAAGTACTGTCTTTCTCAAGGCAGTTGAACTTTAAGACTTGGAGACTGATGATAGATGCTGACTTGTGCTAAATAACAGGCTCTGCCTACAAGAAGAAATACGGTAGCTATCCAAGAGGCTGCCCATCTTTCCTGCAGTAAATTTTCTCCCTGAATCTTGAAGATGTCTGGTTAATGCACAGAAGCTTGATGCCTTGTTCAACTTATGGTCTTAATAGGGACACAAGAGTGAGCAAGATAACACAGATTCTCTTGTCTCATGCTCTTAGCCTAGTTTCACAAAAAAGCTTGGTTCTGGTATGTTTTCTTGATTCTTTAAAGCAGGAGAACCTGGTAAATCTGCCACCATGCCAATCATGTAGCCTTTAATCAATGACCTAACCCCAGCCCAAGATGAAAATCTGTTTGAATAATTTCTGAAATCAAACTGATATTTTAATTCTTCAACTCTAGTGGGACCTAAATATTAAAACCTCACAGCTGTGTTGTAACTGAATTCAAAATACCTGAGATTATTTCCCTGACAGAAATGTCTAATTTCCCTGGTCTCTTAAGGCCAGTGTGGTCTTTCAAGCTTTAATGTACCTAGCTCTAGTGTACAGCAGGTTTAATTTTCTTACCTTCTCATCAACAAGGTCAGCCAGTCCCCTGCCATTAAACATTTTCACCATGTGAAGGTACGGGCACACGGCGATCGAATTACTTTTCAGTCTTCACTTTGATAAACTGGATAGGTTTGGCTTCTTAATCAACAAAGCAGCCCTGCTGCGGTCCTCTTTTGCTCTCTTTCACCTTTCTACATTCTCCTGCAGTGTGGACACCAAACCAAAATAATCTAGTTCAAATGTACTTACTTTTTTGATATTATGAGATAGAGTAAGAAATCAGAATCTGGTATTGGATTTCAGTTTGTAAGTTTAAGTCATGGTGTTTGAGATAAACCTGTTTAAAAAAGCAAGCTATATGAAAATGAATGTGCTCCTCAAAAACAGGTCAGTGCAAGGCTACAGTGAAGAAGGAGAAAAAACTAAATGCAAGCAACAGGTTTAAATGCAAATTTCATTTTTAGTAACAAAATTGGTAGCTATGAGGAGTTCAGCTATGTTCCCAAGTGCCCACCTAAGAATGACTGTGGTGAAGTATTCGGTTTATTGATCCATACTCAAATAATCAGTAATAGGCAATGTTGTTCAGGATCTATGGATTTTGATTCTTAAATGAATGCTGTATTATTTAATCCTTATTTTAAAAACATTTACTGTGAGTTGATGTTTCTTTCCTCCAAGAGAGATTAACAGCAGCTTTTACTTCATGTTTTAAACAAATTCATAGTTTATTATAGTGGTTCTTCCTATTCCATTGTATTGCTAGACACCCTAATAGAGTAGTATTTAGTTCTGCCAAGCAGTGCATAAAGCTTGAGCTAATATCTATTTTCATATCTTCTGATCCAGTGTCTCAGATTATTTTTTCCTAAAGTAGCACAATGAAGGAAGATGCTACAGTTTTCAATTAACTCCATGTTCAGATATGGCACACATCTTCTAGGTCTCTGTACACTTGAATCAAGTTACTTCCTCAGCAAATTTCTGTACTACTTCTACCTACTCACAAACCAAATGAGCCTGTACTTCCTCTTTATTAATTCAGTTTCCTCTCCTTTCTAGATGAACTGTCTTTTATTCTCATCGTGTCTGGGTTCCTACCCCCCAAATTTTTCATAACGTCTGTTTTATAATTACTGTCTCATTTGGTAGTAAAATAGCTGTTAGTATAGGTAGTGCTATTCCCTGGCCGATAGTTACCTTCCTGGCTTTTACTGCTATCTGTCACAGACACAAATACTTCATTAGTTAGCAGCTTCCTCCTCCCTATTATGTAGGAACTGTCAATCACACAGCAAATGAATGCCGCAGGAAATCCACACTGCGTTCTCATATAATTCAGCCCTATAATTTCCTCATCTAACTCTAGTACTGTTAAAAAAAACCCCAAATGCTATCTAGTGTTCTCAAGCCTGTGTGTTATTCTTGGGACTGGCATGAGAGGTCTTTTCATTGTTGGGTGTCTTACTGTATGGCGCTATGCTTTAATCTGAGTGGCTTTCACAGGGAGAGGCTCTGTGGCTTATAGGAAGTTGAAAGGCCACAAAAGAAGGCACTGGGAGAATGTAGGAAAAAACTATGCATCTTCTGTTGTGGCATATGTTGAGAGATGAGAAGGTGAGCTTTTGCAGAACGTGAGGGCAGCTCAGTGTCTTTTTGGAGGTATCTGAGTCAGGAGGGAGTCTTTTGAGGTTTTCTGATGAGCAAAAATGAACCCACATGATATTTGAAAAGTTTTTTTCATATACTGAGTCAAGATGCCTCCAGAAAGACTATGAGCTATAGTCAGCTAACATTTTTTTTCCTATCATACATCAGCTCGTCAAAGTCAGTTAATAGTAATCAGCTTTTGAATTGAAGACCTTTAAATTTACAGTTCTTTTCCTTAGTAGGGGCTGTCACTTGACTATTGAAGCACACCATCCTTGCATGGATGCCCTTTAGGGAGGTGAGTTTGCTTCCAACAAACCAGATGCTTTCCTCTGACACTGCAGAAAATCAGTTTAAAGTGAAACAAGAGGATGAGCTTACTGCTTTTTGTAATGAACACAGCTGAATCATGTTGTGTCTTAACTTGCGCTGTTACCAGATACTTCTTTGTCACAATGGAATTATCCTAATAGCAGATTGGCTGTCTCATTAAGATGTTAATTAGTACATATTTATGTTAAAAGCACATAATGGTGTTGCTTTCTGTGTTTTCCCATGTTCTTAAGGCTTGAAAATGATAAGGTTTTTTCTATTAAAAGATCCTTAATTAGGTTACACCAAGTGCCAATTAGCCAAGATTTTAAAGTAAGCTTCCAGCATGTTCCTTGCATTACTTTTGTCCTCACAATTGAAGTAGGCAATGATAATCACGCATATGCATCATGTGGGCACCATGCGGCAGACGATATGTTTGGGTCAGAGCAGCAGCTCATTTCCTTTTTGTGATTCCTGATATGCCTTTGCTAACAAAATGAGATTAAATCCATTTCTTCGGTCAGCTTCTTACAGCTATAGAGAATGTCTTTGCACCTGAGAGGTAATTGTCATGGAGAGATAGCTAATGTTTTCTCTGAGCTGTTCGTGAAGCAAACCTGATCCCCAGGATGTCAGAAGGCTGGTGCTGCTTGTGGAAGCAGCATACTCAAGATCCTGGTCAAGGATGTGTAAGGATGAGGGTCTGACTGTTTTTCACACAAAAATAATGCACACGTATACCCACTGCAATGTTTCAGACAATAAGTAGAGGCATTTTGTGTAGTGGAATTGCTTGTACAAGTGCCATATGGATATGAAACCTTGCTTTCACATGCAGCATATTAGACTCAGTCCACCATTACCTTGAGTGAAGCATGTTTAGCAAAAACAGAGTTCCAATGTCGCAAACTTATTGTTTGGAGGTTTGACTTCTCCCCCACCTTGCCCACAAACAGGGCAACTCTACTGGGGATCATTGGTATACCTGTGGCATTGGTGTAGCCCAAATACTCGTGGTAGTTCCTGAAAACACAACTTTTAGCTGAATGAAAATGTATGAGGCGTTAAGGGAGAGCTTGAAACTATTAGACAGAAATTGAAATATATATTTGTGCATACACAGACACAGGTATCATTGTTAGGGCTGTTGTATTCAACAGTTGGTTGAAATCACCTAGGGGTAATTGTTAGTACCTTTGTTGTTTCCACTGAATTTTGTGCTAGTGTTGGTCAGTCCTGTAACATTTATGATAGAAAAAAAGAGTACTGGGGAGCTGTGATATCACATCGTAGCTTGTGTTGTGTTTTGGGGGGCATTTTTCCCTTCAAAAAGATCACTGCTCCTCACAGAAACATGGATGGGCTATTTAACGAGAAAACGTTCTTTATTATATTCCTTTCCTGCCTCTTTCCCTTTGGTACAGCTCAAATCAAAGCCTGAGGCAGGGATGTGGAAAAATAACTGCTACTGAAAAAAAAACCAGCATGATTAGTGTGCCGGATGCTTTCCTGTCAGTGTGGAGTGAGAAACAAACTTGTTAGCAGAGCTCAGGCTTTCAGGCCATCCGCCTGCTATCTATCCTGGGTGTTCATAGGCGGAAGACATGGATGCATGATGCCTTTCAAAAACAAGCAAGCATCAGCTTCCATTTGTAACTTTGAGGTTATAAATCTTAACTAAAATAGGGAAACTTGTCACTACATCTAAGTAGTTCACATTATTTAACTGAACTAGCAAAATTTGTAATAACTAATGGTGAAATACTATCTGTGTTAAAATCAACAAAGTAAGCAAATTAGTTTCAGTGCTTGATTAGCTAAATCGCCATGCTAATACTGCAGAATAATCAATCCTTGATGTCCATTGGGTATAAAACTCACTAGGGAACCTTATTACAGTCAGTAAGCCCTCTAATTGGAATCTAGCAAAGTATTCTCTTCCATCTTTAAAGGAGCTAGTGTGATCTTGTCAGGATCAGATCTTAAATTATGTTATAGTCTGGGAAAAAAAAATCCAATTTAAGATAACTACAAAAACATCTAAAAATATGCTGGCATAATAAAAACACTTGCTCAATGTTCATTCAACTGTAAACTAAAGAAAAAAAATCAGTGAGATGCATTAGCTATTCTGCTCTGTACTAAAGACAACGTTCTTACTGATTTTGGCAAGCAAAGCAATTAAAATAATATATTTTTGAATGGTAACAGACAGAATTTAAGTCTTGATAGAGAACATATATCTATTAAACACAGTGAGATGAAACCAATAAGCAGTAAAAAATGTGCAGTTTTGTAGATTTGCATGCTACTGACGTATTTTCCTTGCAGCTGTTGCTTTGTTTACAATTATAAAATATGTTGTCATTTTCTTTTGGGTTTTTTTTAGAAAAATAATATCTAGTATTTAGGATCTCAGCAGGACTTCTCTTTTCCCTTCTCGGATCTTTCCTTTCACTCAGGAAATAAAAATATTATCTTACATTGTCTAAAATCATGTATGTATGTGGAATAGTAATTACGAAACACTTCTTTCACAATTATAGTATCTATCAGACAATTCATACAACCTTCAGTAGGACATTCAAATTCTTATCCTTAAGTATGACGTGAAACAACAGATTCAATGTGGAGAACTTGCATACAAAGTATTAATTCTTCTTTGCATTTTGGGGAAGGATTCCAATGAAGTAAGTTTGCATATCACAGCATATTATTATGCCATAACTGGTTCCAAGTTAGCTAAGCAATGATTGCAAATACCTGGCAAATGCAATGAGAACCAACTGAATATGTAGTGGCAATCACATTACTGTGCTGCAGACTTCTTCACCGTTATGAAGGGGTTTTGACAGGTAAAGTTCTACCATTTCTCAAAACCAAGTAGGGCTGGCTGTTACCACTGTTTCAGGCTAGCAAGAGACATTGGTGGAGTTATTGCTGGTTCAGCAGAGGGTTATAGTCATGACAATCTCAATGATGCCTGGGTTCTCCAAATTCATTGAATGAAAGGTTTGAGTACTTCTATATTTACATCTTCTCTCTGTGAGTAGTGCAATCATTTATAATTTTGAAAATCAAGTGTAAAATATGTTAGAGAAGATTTCTATTTTGAGAGCATTTTGCACATACTTGCTCACAAGTGTAATCCCAGAAAAGTTCTGGGCTGCTGAATCGCAGCAGCAAGCAGAATGATAAAATACTTCTTCCTGTTTCCTCCAAAATACCATGTGTGAGAAACCATGGCGGGAGGGAGAGGGAGAGGGCGGGTATATCTGCAATAAAATGTTACAATATTTTTGTCAGACATACTGCGCCTGCACTGCACATATTCTATACTTTTAAAATTATGCAGAGTCCATGTGTGTCAACATTAATTTCCACTTCACATAAAGAATTTGGTAAAGGCTAGGTTTGTTGGGGTTTTTTCCTTTGTCTATTACAGCTGGAGACATGAGATATCAAAGTGACTTCTAAATCTTAGTCATAACAGTTTAGGAATGGAACCTATGTTCTTTAGGTTCTAGTTTCCTAGAAGGACTAGAATATATTTAATTTCAGAATTTCAAAGGAACCCAGAATTATTTTCACATGGAAACTTGGCTTGTAATAAAACTGAGGAAGGGTCACACTTGATCAGTGAGTGATGTGTTGTTTGAATTTTGGCCTTCCATCATATTCCTTTCCAGAATGTGCTCTGGGAGTTTTGGTTTAGTTTTCCAGAAATGTTTAGTTTACTGGTAATTTTGGAGATGGCGGATAGAAGTAGAGAACCTTTGATATGGAATTTCTGATAATCTCTAACCTTATTTTTATTTTTCCCCCCTCTCTTTTGATTTCAGATTCTTGTCACTTGTGTAACCTGATGTTCTCTCCTGTCAAAGGATATGTAAGGAGTGAACTTAGATTAAATGACTGATGTGGGCTAAGAGGAGCAGACCCTTCTGTGGCTGGAATCAATGTTGCCACTCAGGTAGGTGTACTATGCACCTTTTTTTACTTTCTATTTGCCTTCATATGCTGACCCACAAATACATCCTGATGTGCCTGACAAGTCTTTGAAAGTGATAGATAATTATGAAGGCAGTAGGAGACAGAGGAGGAGACTGTTCCTCAATGGGCATAAAACTTGCATTAACTCATTTATCATAACTCATTGATTTCACTACCATAACATCAATTTCTCCAGTTGAGCATCTAAGCCTTTCTTAAATAGATTACGCTGGATTTAGCAAAGCTGTAAGGACTTATGCCTCCTTAAAATCTGCTCTCTGCAACAATGCATGCCTAATCTTATCTTAATATACACACGGAAAGTTGTTTGCAAGGGAGTTAGAGCTGCTGTTACACACTTGATGTGTCTCAAGTGGCTGCAGAAAAGTGAGAAACAGCAAGTAAGGTGCCACCCAGTATCTCTGAACATAACGTCTTCTCTCTATCCATAAACTACAGCTCTGTCAGTACACCTCTGCATTGACTCAGTCCTCTGTTACTCAACCCTTCTGTCAGATTTTTCCCCATTCCTTATGACCAATTCTAGCTGTGGATGATTAGAATAATAAGTGAATATATCAGCCCAGTGTGAAGAAATGCATCGTATGTGGTGTATTGAGATTGTGTGACTGCATTTTTGTAGGTGTGGAGGGTTGACCAGACCTCATTCAGCCCTGGCCCACTGAGCACAGACATATCTCACCTCTCTGCTGCTCTCCATCATCAATGAGGCCTGACTGTGCCTGCTCTTGACTCACTATTTGCAGTGGTGTAGACTAGAACAATATAGTCATGAAGCATGAGTATCCTTCATGAGCATTCATGTGTCGAACATGCAGAGCTTGACTTCATTTCTCCTTTCAGTCATATCTGATAAAATCCTAAGCCAAGTTGTTTAAAATAAAATTGCACGTGGCAACTAGGTATAAAGCTGTTTATAATAAAACTACTGCAAACAGGCTTTGACCTTGGATAGTTCTGGTGTGCCATTGCCTGGAAATGTGGTCATAAAGGAGGAACGTTTAACTTGGGAGGCAACTGGAAAGGGTACAATGCTTTCTAATGCCATGCTATTCTAATATATTGTAACTTGGAGAAGTGAAAAGAAACCATGCGATTATCAAATTATTGGTAACTTTCAAAAAGTCTAGGATTTCTGAATGTGTTTAGTGGTCCTTGACTGTTTAGATAGAAAATGTAGATTTCTGGTCAATATTTTTTTTCCCCCCTGGATAAGTAGTTATGCTAAGAAAATTCAGTATATTCTTTTCTGTCAAAATGGCTCTTTCTCTTCTAGTATTTTTTCCAATGTAATTTGCAAACTTTTTCTGGAAATACAGCATTGTACTGGTTTCTATTCTTACCTCTTTTCAACTCTTTTTGTTTGAGAACAATTGGTTTTAAGCTGTAGTAATTACTTTTCTGCATACTTGTAAACTCTCACTGTTCTCTTTCAAGTCTGAACATTCCCTAAACCACCCTTTGTACCTCAGAAGTTAACTAGAATGTCTCTCATTCAGTGACAGAAAAAGCAATATAAATTAAGGTTACGCATAGATTGAATGTTACTGTTATTTGATTAACTGCTCAAATATAGCAATTATTCCCTAATGCTCATGAACAAGAAGGCAGAGGTATTTTCACTAGGTCTTTCAGCTGCACATACAAACCTAGATGGGCGGTGTTCAGATGAGCCTCTTGTGTTATAAGAGTGAAAAACAAGTCTGGAAAAAAGTTTAAAGAATTGAAACTTGAGGTATGAACTGAGCTCCTTGTCTTCCTTAAGGCCCTGATTTTACTGCTCTAGAAAGGATGCATTTTATGACCCTCCATTGCAGCCCCTGATGGATTTAGACGCACATGCATAACCTGGTGTATCATATGAGCTTTTCTTATCAAAACAGCCTCAGAAGCAAATACTTGTGTAGGATATAACTTTGGGGAGAAACAGATACATCTTGTCAAGGAGGAAATGAGAGCTTGTTGGTATTCAAAAATCACAAATGATAGGCTTCTGTGGGGTGTAGCCCTCCTCCACGTTGAGGTTGAGTAGCTAAGCTTTTATCGGGACCAGGGCTTTAGTCATCAGTTTTATCTATTATCAGTGATAACAGGCTGTATGAAAGCTAGATGCAGATGATATCTTTTTTTAAAAGTCTAGACAATTTTTTTTCCATAACAGTTATATTCTCTTCCACGTTGAAATATAATCAACATACATTTGCATATTTCATGTAATCAGGACAAGTGGAGGTGCATACTAGACATGGGATATTATGGTCAGAGTGTATGGCTTCATCTTTCTGTAATGCAACTATTTACAAAAACTCAACTGCAAAAAGCTTAACCCATGCAACATTGTTTATTCACTTGTACTTCAAGCTGTAAGAGTACTCCTTTATATCTCAGTCCTTCTAGAAACAGTGACTTTGGAAAAATAACAGATAGTTGCTGCAAAGACAAACTGTTACAATGCATTGTCATTACTAGAGCTGACAATGATGCTTACTGATTTATTTTTTACTTTGTTCAGCTCTATGGAGCAGTTCAGAGAAGATACCGAATTTCTCTTTGTGTCATGAATTATCATCCATCCAAGCATTTAATAAATTTCAATTAATCATTTTAATTTATCTTATCCTTTTGAAGAAAATGTGCTAAGACAGGTGCTGTCCAGGATGTAACTAGAATATGACAGGATTGCACAGCAGTGACTGTTGATTTAGTTTACCTTCTAGGAACTGCTCCATGACTGAGAAATATGAAAGGGAAAGAACACACTTGATTTTCTCAAAGGGATTTAGAAAAAACCCACACATAAATAAGGCAGGTGTCTTAACTCCTGACAGTTCTCAAATTGATGTACACAACAATCCATTTGAGAGATTTGAGAGAAACACAGTTTCTAATAGAATAATACATGTGAGAACACTTCTACCCCTCTGGATGCTTCCCTATGCAAAGAGAAAAATGTATTGGGCCAGAGGCAGCTATGATTTTGTCATTCTTCTGACAGCTAGGCTTGTTGTGTTTTGCAAGTTATGCTATTCCAGAGGTAAGTAGAAAAAAACCCCACTTTTATATATTTCTATATAGAATATTACATATTGAATATATTACATCTATATGTACTATAATATGGTTTATAAATATGTATTTATATAAAATATATAGACAGATATGTCTCAGAAAGTGAAAACCAGCATGCAAAGTTCAGCACTGTTCTCAAATTCTCATTAGGATTAAGCAGTCTGTCCTGTTCTGAGGTCCTTAATGTACCTTTTGATATCTGGGTAAGCATATGTGCTCAGGGTAATACAGGGGTAGATTTCTTCAGTGGACTAATGAATTAACTGCCTTTGCCCAGAAGGAATGCTCAATCTCTTCAGCTTTGGCATATGTGAGTAAAGCTCTGTTTAAACACCTGCTCCTTCGTGGCCAGGTAATGTGGCTAGGGTTTGCTTTGATAGTAGGAGCATACCAGGGCCTCCTGTACTCACTTTGTGAATGCATGTCAACAATTTGAATCTGCTCTCCCAGTTCCTAGCCAGGAACAGCTCAGCTTCTTACCATTTCTAGCACATCTTCATCTGTTGCTTGATTTACAGACGCTATAAAGCAGCAATTTCCTTCTATTTCTGGGAGGCAAAGAAGTTGGAATCATTATAATTTTAAAAGTCACCAGAAGTTATTCACATCAGCATTATACTACAGTTTTTTCCCTTCCTCATTTGCTATTTGTCAAAGCAGAGTGTTTTCCAGTGTTGGAACAGCCAGTGGGGCAAAACACTGTGCTACAGCACTGTTTTCCAGCAACTACAAGCAATGAGTTTATTATCTCGCTTTGTGGTTTCTCTCACAAGCAGGGGAGTTGGGGGATTAGCATCCTACAGATTGTGTTCCAAAGGCCATTGACTTGAGGTGTCAACCAAGAAGGTAGAAACTCAGGCTTAAGTTTTTCCCATGGCTAAAATACATGAGTGAACCCCAAGGACTCTCTTCTGCCTAATGAGGTGCACTCTTACACTCCAGTAACTTCCTTGATTGCAGCACTAAAATAGTCCCCTATCAATCCACCTGTTTGTTTTAATGAAAAGTGGAAGATTTCTGTATGGTTGAGTTATTCCCAAAAGTTAAATCTGCTTGAAGCTTGTCAGTAGGTTCAAAAGTTGATAATCAGAGACAAGTGAAGTAAAGAGACCCTAGGGAGGGACTTGAAAACAAAAAACCAAACAAAACCCCACCACCAAACAACCCCCCAAACAAAAACCCAACCAAAAAACCCCCGAAAACTCAAGTCTTTTTCTAGATAAGTGCTTTGCTTTCCCAGGAGTTAGCAGCTTTCACTTGTACTTGGTGTGTTTTATGTCACAGGACATGAAATGATACATGGAAGACTTTACTAGTAGTAATGCTTGTAACAAAGCTCTTCGTTCTGTAAGCAGGGCAGAAGTGTCCTTTAAAGAAGGCCTTGAAATTGGAAGCTATTACAAATATCAGAACTGGCCTAAATTATTCTACCCAGTTATTGTTTGTATTGGAAAGTGTGGCCCCAAGGAAATTTAAATGCTTTGTTGAGGGGCAGCATGATCTGAAAAGAAATCTGAGTTTCCTAGCACCGGGGAAAAAATGTTTCCATTGTATTAGCTGAAATGATATGGCTTAAGTGAGGCATTTCAATTGGTTCTGGCACAAAATTGTTGATTAAATATTTTCCTTCAGCACAGTTCAGTGTCCCTGAATCAACATTTTCCAATGCAAAAGTAATTTAGTAGAAAATATTCAGTTTTGATCTTTGTAGTACTTTCCGTTGGGTTAAGAAGCTATTGTTTTTCAGAAGGGCGGACCAAGCTTCTTTTCATAAACACTTCTTGTTTTAAGTTGACAATGCTGTCATGAGGGAAGGATAAAAGTTAGTCAATCCAGTGGTCTTAAATGCATTGAAGCATTGTCAAAATGCTCATGTCCTTATTCTGTCCCTCTCCACTTTCTATTGTTTCTACAGGAAGAGAATGTCTTTACTCAGAAAGGTCTGTCTCACTTCATTGTTATGAAATAATGAATCTGTCGGTGTTTATAACTTGTTTTTTCAAGTTGGGCTTTCCCCCATCTTAATAGTTAGTCTCCCTTATGAGAAGTATATGCTGAGAACTGTGGGTTGAGGGATTGTTTTTATTCTTACCTAGCACTAATGGATTTTTCTTGAAAATAAAGTTAAATGTTAAATGAAGGGTAAAAGCGGGTAGTGATTTTAAATAGTTATTAACGCTAATTGCAATCTGTGGTTCAATTAATGTTTTGTTAGGGGGAAGAAATTAAATCCAGAAAACACTGACCAACAGGGAACAGCAGGTACTTATTAGAAGTGTTAAACTGAAATTAGTAATACTGTGTTGTGTTTGGAAGCCATGGCAACAGTAGGGAGTGGCAATAAATATAATTTTCTAATGTCTAAATATATTAATTAAAAACTGTGCCCACTTCTACTTTAATCCCAGTGGCAGTTGACTCCCCTGAAATAATGTTTATGGTCCATGGATGTGAAAGGGAGAAAAAGCCATAGAATAAGTGGTGAAAAAAGAAACATGAAGCCAAGGTGGGGCATTTAATTTTTCTCCCCTAACTTTCTGTCTAATCTGAAGATAAAAATACTTGGAAATTTTTGGTCATAATGGAGATACAGAAATCTCAGCCAGCTGACCTCAGGTTCAGTAGTCGTTAAAATCTTCTGATAGTAAATAGTTTACCTGAGAAGAGCCTCCCTCACTGGGAATTTTTTAGAACAGTAGTAGATGTAAACCAGATCTTAATCTGGTTTAAGATGAAGGGATAAACCTGTTGGTCTGTTGGCTCCAACAGCATTTTTTTGGCTTCATGGAGTCACAGAGCTGCTAAAGGTGTGCCCATGCTGTGACTTTTGACTGTGCTAGCACTTGGTATGGAGCCAGAGCCTCCCTGATCTCACAGGACATCAGCTGAATGAAGACAAACAGTGAATTCAGACTCTATTCTGTTTCTCATTGCTGGCACGTTCTGGCTCAGGTAACTCTTCAGATGGACTGTGTAGTTACTGTGTGCAGACAGTAATGTCACATGGATTATTTAACAATTTAAGTGAGGTTGTTCTTCCCAGACCACTTAATCAGGAGTGTAGCTTTCTATGCATCACAGGAAAACACAAGGGGCAGTGAAATGTTGGGGTTTTCTCTTTTCCCTCGTGCAGTGCTTACCAATTCCTGACCAGGCACAGCTGCTTTAGCAATATGGACCTGTAGAGGGAACAGGTCAAACCTAGGTGAGATGTGAGAAGAGGGTGCTCCCTGAAGAGAGAGGGACATGAGATCTTGATGCCTAGCTGAGTTAGTGAGGATGTAGTTAAGTGCCTCAGTTTCCCAGGAGAGGGGATGCTGATGGATACCTGAATGTGTTATTCATAGCAGGAAATTAATTTCAATGAATATCATATAATTTCATCAACATTCTGAACAATTTAAAGGTGGTGACTTTGGCTGGAAAAGGGCTGTCTCTCCTGAGGACAGCAATGATTTCTTTGCTTGCCAAATCTGAGAGCCATTTTCTTAAAAGCATATACCAACAGCTGCATCCTGCACGCGCTTCACAGATGCAGCACTTCTTCAGTGTGTCTGTCTCAAGTAGCCACCAAGGGAAAGGGGTTGTACCAAATTTAGATGTATGCAGTGGATCACAGAGGGAGAACTCGTTTTGTTTTACAGACAGTTGGTACATAGGAAGAAAAAACCCAAGGAAATGAAGAACGATTTGCTTAAACATATGTCTTGGTTGCTGTATGAGCTGCCATGTGGGGAGAGAGGAGTGGCTATGGAGATGCTTTTTTCTCTTACTTCTGCGGTGTAGGCCAGGAGGATAGCTACTGGGCAAAGTCAAGAATAACATGTATTGCCCACACAATCTGGACCTCTGCTGCTGTCATTGGAGCTTGGAAATAAACAATTGCCCACTTACAAGGTGAAAGTCACCTTAATACCAAAGGTGACCAAATTTGATGAGTCCAGTGACATGACTATTCAGGTAGCTTATTCATCCATAAACTCATCGATATTTATAACTGTATATAAATGACAGACGCCTTAATTTTTTGCAAAAAGAAACCAAACAACAAAACCCGGACTTGATTTATAAAACTAAGTAACTGCTTGTGTTTGTTCAGCTACTAATACCATGAATTACTGAAATGGAAGCACACACTAGTGTAAAACTTGTACCTGGGGGAATGATGAGACTCCAACCAAACTCTGCAGAGTTTAGTGGCTCATTCTGTACTGCAAAGTGTTTTCGCTCCTACAGCATTTCTATCTCTTTTGGGCCAGTTCTAAGTATTCTGACTGGTCATGAATCTCAAGAGAAATTAAACCTCTATCAGCAATACTGTAGATTAACTAGAAGCCTGGCTTGCATTTAGTTTGCTTTTGATTGCCAATTCAGTGGACAGTTCCTAATGTTTACTTAAAGAAATCTGCAGAGGTCGAGGATATAGAAGTGGAATAGTGGCACCTGCATTCAGCTCCTGGTTTGTTGGTTTTAGACTTACACCCCCTTCCACCAAAAAAGAAGACACATCTGAGATACACCTTTGTGTGGGCAGGCCAGTCCCTGCCTGATGTAAAGCAGCGTGGTCCTGTTGATTTTGTGGAAGTTAACAGTTTCACACTAAGAATTCAGCCTAGTAAAATATCATCTGAAATCTAGTAAGCTGGTAAACCTCTCTACCCATTTGGACCCTTGTGCTGTTTTGTCCTTCAAAAACGATGTGTTATCTAGTTGATATTAGATCAAGCTGAGTGCACTGGCAGAACATACCATACTGCAGTAACCATACTTTCTTCTGCAGTTACAACTATTTTTGTGTACTCCCTTTTCCCAGCTGCAATGAATGCCACTATTGCAAGGTGAGACAAAAAGAGAAAAGATAATTTTTCCTGACTGCAGCTTTTTCAGTGAAATTGAGGACTATACTGTGGTTCCAGGGGAAAAAAAAGTACCTAAAACAAACACAAAACACATGCAACGTGCGCAGAGTTGTGGCAAAGTGCTAAAGCTGATGATTAACACAAAATAATTCTAATAAGATATCAGTCACTACTAGGCCATTTTCAGGATATCTTGCAGTAGTTTGAGAGAATGGAACTATTCTAAAGCAAGCTAACTTTCTCTGTCTGGGTACAACTGATTCTTAGCAGAAGGCTGCCTTGCAGCTTTGAGGCAAAAATTGTTTGTTCTATTTTGCCTTTAAAACCTGCAAGCCAACTGCATGAATATCTTGGTTTTTGGATAGGTAAGAGTTAACTTTCACAGGAACCGAGGACAGTGACCCATGCTGACAAGAGGGGGTAACCTATCCCATATGATGTCATGCTCCCATAAAAGGGTGCTGCTTGTTGGGGAGGGGCAGTGTGGTCTGAGTGTCCTATCAGGTCAGTAAATTGCCTTGTGTTATAACCTGTTTTGCATATTCTAAGTTCTGTTGTTGCTCTCTCCCTCTCCCTTTGGTGTCCCAGTAAATCATCCTTATCCCATCCACCAAGGTTTGCCTTTGTCTCCCCATTCTCCCCATCACACTGGTGGTGTGTAAGCAGGTGGTCACACAGTGCTTAGCTGCTGGCTGGGGGTAAACCAAGTCAGTGAGGAAGAGCTGTTTTCAGTAGAAAGAAGGCTTCCTCCATTCAGAACTTATTTATGCACAAGGAAAGTGAACTTCACTTTAGGGTCAGGGGTTGCAGGTGAGAAAGCCAGAATGAAGAACAGGGGAGGCAGGGGAAATTTATTCCCCTCTTTGAATGAATGAGGTACAGAAAACTTTGTAAGAAATAGCCTAGGAATACAGCTTTCTTGCCTCAATATTTTCAAACTCCTAAGTATAACATAGGGAATTTGACTTGGAATTGAGAAAACATGGTGGGGAGGAGGTAATTTGTTACAGTTAGATCTAACTTTTGACAAATCCTTTTCCCCTAGCTTGAGCTACTGCACAGGTAGCCATTACTCAGTAAAAGCTAATGATTGCAGGTGTCTAGATCTAAATGCAAAATCATTGCAGAGCAGAATATCGATTCCTGCCTGAGTGCGTAGTACTTCTTGCTTTTACATGTTCCTAATCAGTTATTTCTGTGTTCTCCCTGAAGTAAAGCCATTTGTCAAGAGCATGTCAAATCTGAACATCAGTTCTGGACTTTAACTAAGCATCTGCCTCAGATTCTTCAGCCATGGCCCTAATTCTTTGTCAACTGCATGACACAGGCCCTTGTTATAGTACCCATCAAAGAGTCATACCCACCCTTTCTTCCTGACTCAGCTAAGTGCTACAGGCCTACAGGGATAGGAGCAATGGGAAGCACTGTCCCACCATTTATCCAAAGGAAAAGAATAGGCGAACAGTGGCCTCTATATCTACAATAGGCTTTGTTCTCATTCACTGCAGCGAAAAGCATCTCTGGTGTCAGTGCCTCACATTCCTGTTTCTATCAGTTTAACTTGGGTGATACATGTCAGTCAATTTCAGTTAATTTTTGCACCAGCTAAGGAGATTGATATGTTTCAGTGGCCTGATTATACTGCTATTAACCTTGCAGGGTTGTTTTGATGAGTTCATTCTGAAATACTTAGTTATCTGACACAAAACATTCTGATATTAGCCATGCAAGCTTTTCCCCAGGCATTTCAAACACTGGGTGTTCTACTTGGAATGCTGTGAACTGCTAAAGCAGCCTCTCACTGCATGCTGCTCTAAGACTCTGTTGTCCTTCAGACTAAACATAATTCATGCAGATAGGTAGGAAGTTCATATTCAGGAGAAAATTGTCTTAGTTTATGAAAAGGAGGTTCTGCTTGACTAACCTGATCTCCTTCTATGACAAGGTCACCCACTTAGTGGATGAGGAAAAGGCTGTGGATGCTGTTTGTTTGGCCTTTATACTAAAGACTTTGACACCTTTTCCCACAGCAGTCTCCAGGAGAAACTAGCTGCTCATGGGCTCATGCTTTGCTTGGTGAAGTCGGGGTCCAGAGAGTTAAATCCTGTTAGCGCCCAGTCACAAGCGGTGTCCTCTTGTGACCAGGCAGAGAAAGAAGTGTCTGGTGCTGATGTAACTAGCTAGTGTTAAACTGCCTAGGTTTAGTGTGCAGACTTACTAGCTATTTGACTCTCTTGTCTTAAACTGTCCTGTAAATTCTGCCTAGGCCTTGGGTGATATAAATCACTATCGTTCCTCTGAGGACAATGAGCTACTTCTCTTTTTCCCAGCTGGGGATTTGTCCCTGCATGTTGAAACTAAAGATGTTGAGGAAATAAAATATTCATTGCAAGAAACTGGAGAATGCTTCTAATTTGCTGCTTCTGATCCTTGCTGTTAACTGCCGTTGGCTCCACAGTGGCTGGCACAATCACATCAGAAAATGGGTGTGCAGAGAATTGGGAAACATCAATATTGTTTGGATGACTGTGAGGCATGCCACTGCGTGGGTGTTTTTATAAAAGGTTATGTGCAAATGAGACAGATTGAAAGGGAGTTTCTAGCAGGAGGACAGGAAAAACAAAATGGTAGTTCAGATCCCTTCTAATAGCAAGGTCTGTCGCTGTACAAGAGGATTCTGCTCCCTCAGAGTGATGACAGGACTGTTTTGCCAGAAAGAGATCAAAAGACACGGATGCACTAGACCAATCATCACAGTGAGAACTGGAGAAAACCCAAAGAACCTACTGCTGGCTGAACCAAAGTTTGTCCTCACAGCCCTAATGAGGATCTTGAGAAGAAGGCTAATTCCAGCTATGAGCACACTTGAGCACTCTCACTTCAGAGGTGTTTCCGGAGTGCCAGCCAGCCATGCTGTTTTGGAAGAGTGTTGCTGCACCCTGTCAGTGGTTGCAGAAGAGCTCCTGAAGCTGCTAGGATGTTGGGTTCATGTGCTGTCACAGTTGGCTGTGGCAAGTTTGTCTCCTGGGGAATCTGTGGCACAGAAATGGAGTGGGCTCTAATGCTTAAGGAAGCAGCGCTTCTGGCCTCTGAGCTCTCAAGATGGGCTGTGCTGTCCAGCATTCTGGCAGCGATTGAGATGTTGGAAGATGAGGGAAAAGCAAAGTATAGTGAATATGGGATTCAAGAGTCCAAAGGAATTCTTTTTTCTCTACCTCTTATCACTATGCAGAATTAATACAATCCTTTCCCAAACCCATGCATGACTTTCACGTTTCTACTCCACAGAGACTGACTTGAATCAATAATGAGTCAGTTCGGAAGGGTGAAGAGCTACAGTCTGCTGAGTAGACTGGGTGTATATATAGCGTAGAAGGGCTGGGAGTTCATCTCTATCCCTGGAGGTGGGAATATTATCTATGTTTTTCTTAACAGATGATCCTCAAATTCATGGTCCAACAGCAGAATCAGCAATCATAAAGTCTCTTTGGCTGACTGTGTCCATGATTCATCATGCTACTGCTAGCCCATCATAAAGTCTCTTTGGCTGACTGTGTCCATGATTCATCATGCTACTGCTAGCCCTTTTTCTCAACATCTATGCCAGATCTTTTTTTTTTCTTCATTACTTCCCTAATTCTTTTTCCACATTTAATGAATGTGGAAAAAATTTATCCTTTCCTGAGTAGAACTACATCTGAAATATTAAGGAATATTATCATGTACCTCCTAAATTGTCCCTTCCCTAAAATAAATAACCAGAATTCTTTAACAGTCCCTTGTAGGGTATTTTTTCCAGGCATTTAAAAATTCTCTTTAGTCTTTCAGGCTCCCTTTAATTAGACCATATTATTCCTGAATCATATTACTGTATGCCAGCTGAGGCCTTACTTGATAAAGAATTGCATCATTTCACAGACAATACTCATGTTACATTCCCATATGGATGACTTAAACAAATTTTAGCCTTATGTTTAGCTTGTCATTGACAGTGATGTCTTAATTCCTTACTGCAGTATCAATGCCAGTCATTCCCTATATGGCACTTGAATAGCTAATTAACCCTACCTATGGCTGGAGCTGTGTGCTTCCCTTACTGAATTACAGTCCTCTTACCAGTCCTTCCATTTTCAAGAAAATTTTGCATTTCCCTTCTCTTCTGCAATATGCTTGCCACCCCTCTAACTTGCTGAATTTGCAGATTAAAACAAACACTACTTGTTTCTCTCCCAACCATTGATATAAGCCTGACAAGCCTTGGGTCCAGAGCAGACCAGAATCCCCTTAATGTAACCCACTAGTCTTGAAGGTCAGTCCTTGACAGCTATGTCCTAAATGCGGTTTACCACCCATTTATGCACCTAATTGGTAATTCTATCTATTTTCTTTTATCTGGTAAATCTATAGACATAACAGAACAAACAATAATATTTCACTCCAGTTCCCATGTGAAGAAATTGAGCTTCTGCAGTCTCCTCTTGCAAGACAGACTTGTCATTTTTTGGAATTTCTTGTTGCCTTTCTCTGCTACTACTCCAGTGTAAATTATATGCATGTACCTCTTTTTTTCTTTCCTAATATGAATGGCCCAAAGTACACTTGGTATGCCAGATGTCACAAGATGCTGCCTAATTTTTCTCTCTTTCAGCTGGAAATACCTTTCCAATTACATCAAGGAACATGTCTGTCTTTTTCCACAGTAAATCCAATCACTGGCTCATAGTCATCTTGTGATTGATAACAGTTTTTTCTCCTTCCTTAGTTTTCTCTTAAGAATCATTTGTTTACTAAGCTATAATTTTCCTTTCTTGGTCTTGGAAAGAGGTTATAATAATTTACTTACGTGAATCAATTTTGACAGTAGCATCCCACAGAATGGATTGTATTGGCTTGTGGTGTGAGTAATGGCCTGAATGCTCTTAGTCTATATTTTTTTAGTGTGCACTCTCTCTTCAAATTGAGGGCACTGTAAACACTGAAAAAAACCCAACACAGTTGAGTGATACATTGATATACAAAAAAACCCTCAAACCCTGGAGATGATAGGGACAACTTTAAATACTTGAGTGGCATCTTTAAACTCTATGTTGGAGTAATAAACACATATGAGAGAACTTTTATATCCTGTAGCTAAAATTAAATATTCCTTAGTTAAATAATTATGATTTATTAGAAAGAAGTAACAGGTTGTCAGTATGTGTACCATGTTTGATGCTGTGACCCTTTTAAAATATGATTTAAATTACTCTAATTCTCTTTCATTGAGTCACCTAAGAACATTAAATTGATAATTACTTATAGGCATGTCTGAAATTTTCTGAACTTAGCACAAATTGCTTTTTCTTCTGAAAATTTTTGTTAGCTTTCTTTCCCAATAGCCTTCCTAATATTTGGTAGTTAAATTGTAAAAAGAATGAAAATAATGGTTTGGTGCTTTCTAATGGATTATGGGGTTTTTTTACCTGTCGTCTTTCCATGTTTTACTTACATTTCTCTATACACTAGGCATATGAGATGAAAAGTTTTGGGGGTTGTGTGTGTGTGTTGGGTTTTTTTGTGGGTGGGTTGTTGGTGGGTTTTTTTTGTAACATCAATTGGCAACATAGGTTCACAGAAGAGATGGGGTTGGAAGGGACCTCTGGGGATCATCTAGTCCAAAAGCAGGATCACCTTAGAGAAGGTTGCACAGGATTGTATCCAGGCAGGTTTTGAATATCTCCAGAGGAGATGATGCCACAGCCTCTCTGGGTAGCCTGTGCCAGGGCTTGCCACCTTCACAGGAAAGAAGTTTCTTCTTATGTTTAGGTGGAACTTTCTGTGTTCCGGTTTGTGCCCATTGCCCCTTGTCCTGTCACTGGGCACCACTGAGAAGAGTCTGGCCCCATCCTCTAGACGCCTACCCTTTATATATTAATAATACATAAAAATCCTCTCTTATAATAAGAGGTTGGGTAAGAGAAGATGCACAGACCTGCACAGGGGGGTAGCTTGGCGTGAGTGACAGGGACCTGACCTGATTATTGGTGGGAAGAGCCCAGCCAAGATGGTGTTTTACTATTCTAGTAAATGAAAAATCTCTGTTAGGAAGGTCAGTATCTCCATGGGTCAGCTGAGTCTGTTGCTCCCTTCCTGTACAGTGACCTGATCAGTCTCACAGGTTAGTCTTTCATGTGTTTAGTGCCTGGACCCTCGTGAAACCAGCTCATTTGGTCCCTGTCAGTCAGCCTCACATCTGTCCCTGGAAAGATGATGGAACAGCTTGTTTTGGATGCCATCTCCAAACATCTGGAAGAGAAGAAGGTCATGAGGAGTAGTCAGCATGGATTCACCAAGGGGAGATCGTGCTCGACCAATCTCATAGCCTTCTATGATGTCATTACCAACTGGGTGGATGGAGGGAGAGCAGTGGATGTCATCTACCTTGACTTTAGCAAAGCTTTCGATACTGTCTCCCACAACATCCTGATAGAGAAGCTAAGGAAACAAGGGATAGATGAGTGGACAGTGAGGTGGG
This sequence comes from Laterallus jamaicensis coturniculus, assembly GCA_022605575.1. Taxonomy (NCBI): domain Eukaryota; kingdom Metazoa; phylum Chordata; class Aves; order Gruiformes; family Rallidae; genus Laterallus; species Laterallus jamaicensis. The sequence continues at coordinate 26,672,522 of JAKCOX010000008.1, forward strand.
TTGAGAACTGGCTGTCAGACCGGGCTCAGAGGGTGGTGATCAGTGGAGTAGAATCTGAATGGAGGCCTGTGACTAGTGGTGTTCCCCAGGGCTCGGTGTTGGGTCCAGTCCTGTTTAATATCTTCACTGACAACCTTGTTGAGGGAATAGTATCCACCCTCAGCAAGTATGCCGATGATACAAAGCTGGGAGGAGTGGCTGACACGCAGGAACACTGTGCTGCCATACAGCGAGACCTGGACAGGCTGGAGAGCTGGGCAGGGAGAAACCTAATGAAATTCAACAAGTGCAAGTGTAAAGTCTTGTATCTGGGGAGGAATAACCAACTGTATCAGTACAGGCTGGGGGATGACCTGTTGGAAAAGAGCTCTGTGGAGAAGGACCTGGGGGTCCTGGTTGATGACAGGTTGGCCATGAGCCAGCAGTGTGCCCTGGTGGCCAAGAGAGCCAATGGGATCCTGGGATGCATCAGGAAGAGTGTGTCCAGCAGGTCGAAGGAAGTGATCCTCCCCCTCTACTCTGCGTTGGTCAGGCCCCACCTGGAATACTGTGTCCAGTTCTGGGCTCCCTGGTATAAAAAAGACCGGGACCTTCTGGAGAGAGTCCAGAGAAGGGCGACAAAGTTGATTAGGGGTCTGGAACATCTCCCCTATGAGGAAAGGCTGAGTGAGCTGGGTCTGTTCAGCCTGGAGAAAAGAAAACTAAGGGGGGACCTAATTAGTGTTTATAAATATCTTAGGCATGGGTTGCAGGGGGAATTGGCCAGCCCCTTTTCAGTGGTCTGTGGGGACAGGACAAGGGGCAATGGCTGTAAGCTGGAGCATAGGAAGTTCTGCACCAACATGCGGAAGAACTTTTTCACAGTGAGGGTGACAGAGCACTGGAATGGGCTGCCCAGGGAGGTGGTGGAGTCTCCTTCTCTGGAGATATTCAAGTCTCGTCTGGACGCCTATCTATGTAATATGAGGTAGGGAGCCTGCTTTGGCAGGGGGGTTGGACCCGATGATCTCTCGAGGTCCCTTCCAACCCCTAAGATTCTGTGATTCTGTCTTCTGAGGACATGTTTGCAAGCTCACATTTTATAGACCAGGTCAAAGTGCAAGGCTGCCTTTGATAAGGAACAGTCTTGTTTACAAAGGACAAATCATGCCCAAGGTAAATCCAAGCTGCTGCTGCTATTCTGACAGGGGAGGGAAGGGCAAGGCATTGCATTGCCATGGAATAGAGCAGAGTAGCACTCACCCCCACAAGGCCATGGGGCTGAAAACCCTTTCACATGATAAACAAGTTGGAGGAAGGTCCTAGCAACCCAGGGTCAGAGACAAAGAAGGGAAGGTACAAAACTTTAGGGAAATCCTCAGGGTAGCATATGTAACTCCAGTACTGAATCCCATCTGAATAGGTCAGTATTGAGACCTGAGATGCTATGAAATCTTGCTTTGGCCTTTGAAACGCATCTCATTCCTACACTGCTGCTAGTTGTAGCCCTAACTTGTGTTACACAGGCTGCTCACAGATGGCACTGGGCTATGTCTTCTGTCGAATCCATTGTCAGCTCACCTACCTTTATCAGGATAAACTACAATAAAGAAATGATAGTTCTTTCCCATAGCCCAGTCTAGGCTGTGAAGCAGTGTGTTGTGGCTTAGATTTGGTTTTTTGCCCTGAGAGTCAGGACTCTTTCATAGGCAGCAAGGAAAAACTTTGTGGTGATGTACCATGGACACTGACCTCTGTGTCTAGGGTTTGTATGTATTTTTTCTCCAATGCTGTTCCTCTTTCAGGGAAGTTTTATGCATATCTGGAAGGTCTCTACTTTTTTGAGGGTTATATTGAATTTTTCTTGGGTAAAATATTTTATTTACTTTTTAGCCCCCTAGCATTTCTCTATTGGCAATTCAGAGTTTAGTGTACAGACACATGCCCGGCTTTCTCAATTATTTTCCCTCGAAAGTTGCAAGCAAATATGTACGACTCCTCCACTGGCCCCCATTGCGGTTTTACTCAGTGAGGATGCAACAGATTTCAGCCTTAGCCTTCTATGAAATGTAACTATGGTGGTGTGTCTCTCTAATGAAATAAAAGCTTTTAATTTTTATACTTCTGTTACTACAGTAGTGGAACAGAAAGCACTGGCAAGCATTTTGCTTTCCTGAGACATGTTTGAGGAGATTAGTGAGGTTGCCATCTGGAACAGCAGACATTCACATTTTGGGTGTGACAGCTAACAACGTGACTATTGCATTGTTAAATGCTTTATTTTCAGAAGAGGTACAACCTGGTCAACTAAGGATTAGGAAATCTGACTCTGCCATCAATTTACTGTGTGATTTCAAGCAAAATCATTGTAACTCTTACTGCTAGGCTTGTTCATATGTAAAATAGGAATAGTAAAGCTTTTGAACCAGAGGATAGTGCTTCAAAATCTACAGATGAAGTAGTTATGGAAATAAAATGGGCTGACTTACTTTCTGGCGTTCATAGAGTTTTAAATACAGGCCCACAAGGAAAATATGAAAACCATCTATTTACATGAGATGGTACAAGTTAATTGTAAAAAAAAGAGCATCTTAACTGAAAATGAAGCTTTCATAGTGACGAAGTTAATTCTTTAGTAGATTAAATTATAGGATTAAACTCAGCTGTTTAAAAATTAAATTACCTTTATCACTGAACAATGATAATGGTACATTCAGGGCCTAGCTCTCCATCCCTTTTTCATTGCCTTTTGCAGATATGTGCCTGGGAAAACTGCTTTCTTTAGTATGAAACATGGCCTCTTTTTCCCAAAATATTTGTACTGCATTCCTTCACTCATTGCAGGGTTGTAACATTTGTACTGCCGAGTCATTTACCTGTATGTCCCAGTACTACAGCTCTTCGAAACTGCCTTCAGGAGGTTTTCCAAGTGCTTGCAGGAAGACCAAAGGGATTAGAGGAAATGTGGAGGGATTTGACTTTGTGGGTGAAGGTGATAGAATTTGGGGAAAACTGGGCAGGCACTTTCAGTGGCAGGTTCACAGCAGCTTGGTGATTTTGGGACTGCGAACAGTTCTGCATGTCTTATAGATTCTGAAATTACATTTATCCCATTTCTTTCATTAGCTTGCTGCAGATGCTGTTCTGATTTTCTAGAAACTTTCTTTCAATATTTTTTGGGTTGTCAGTGAGAATTTTTCTAGAGCTCAAACTTTCATCAATATTTCCACCCATATAATTTTTGGACTCTCTCTGTTAGAAACTGGTTCAGCTTCCCTTAACTTCCATCAGAACTCAGGGAGGAACCATCATGGCACTTGACCTGCCTTCCTGGACAGCTTTTGGCATGGTGCTTTAGATCTTCTCCCATCACAGGAAGCTAAAAACTCCTTGGAGTTGGGACAGCCAGAACTATTTGAGTAGCACCAGATAGCCAGTTGTTCAGAAATACATATGGTTGACCCAGGTTTAAACAAAGTAGCAATGTTAGGCATCTGTTTTGCCTGAGTGTCTACAGTTAGTGGCATATTTTTCTTCTTAGTTTTACGATTCTCTTCTATGAGCAGTGAAAAAGTTCACCAAAAAAAAAAAAGCGTGGCAAGAAGTAAGAAACTTTAATGGTTTTAGAAATTATGCTAATATATTTAGGTCTATATTTTGCTTTGAGCTTGGAGTATATAGAGATAAATCCTGGAGTCCCTGTTTTATCCTGAAAATAATTAGAATGTATTTTGTATCCATAAAATAAGATCAGTGGTTTAATCAGTTTTAATCCTGTATCTTGGGATGTAATTACGTGCTTTTTGTAATATACACTAAGGAATGTCTTCTCACAGTTACATAGTGTACTATAATTCCTACTTTGGCTAACCTTTACCAAAACCAGTAACTTGAAAAATACTTTCTACTCTCCATAAGAAGTGATTTCTGGGTACAAATCAAATTGCCAAACAGTTTGTGGGATTAAAGAACAAGTAAATTGACATGTTAAATTACTGGGATTTTGTCCAAAAAGAGTCCTGGATTTTCTAGCCTACAGGAGTGGAAAAGAATTGTGGGAGCCTCGATGGGGAAGAGAGGTTTTCAAGAAGGGAAGTAGTTCCAAAATCCACTTGAGTTTTAAAAGAAGACGAACAAGGCTTTTTATTGCTGGAAAGCAACGTGTTTCAAACGTCACTAGAAAGGTGGCTGTAATATAGACAGTGGCTGCATTTTGGTAGAATGTTTTTACTGGTGGACATTAGACAGAACACAAGAAGCTGGGAAAAACAGGTACAATATGTAAGAGTTTATCTTTTGACTCACATTAAACTCAAATTTACCAATAGCACTAAAACCCCTGTGGGACATTTGCCCAGTGTTCCCCAATGGCAGAAAAATTTAAGGAGAAATGCTCGTAGTGTAGAGCTGGCCTTTGTGCAACTTTCCAGAAAGACAGTAGTAGTGCTAAGAGAGTGGTTGCTGTGTAGTATTTCCTCTTTATGTAAGTAGTCATCAATGATTTCGTGTAATCTCCCTCCACCCCCACTGTTCTTCCACTCAGCAGCACTCTGCCAATCACCCACTCAGTGACTCACCCAGAGAGCCCTTTCTACTATATACTTATGGAAAGGTTAGAAACATTAAGCTGTTCCTTTTCTGTTCTCCCTGCCTCCACCCCCCTTCCTAAAATCACTTCAGACAACTTTTTGGCATAGCTCTCCCCCAGTTTTCCCTTACAAAACTTCATCATCTTATAAAGATAAAGACTTTTGAAAGTTTTGCTTTGAAGTGGTGAGATAGTTGACATTGCTAGAATTTAGGACCAACCAGTTTTTCCCTTTTTTTAACAAACTGATCCTTTAATGATCATGCAAATTTATATTTGAGTGAAGTTCTTTCTGGCCTTAGTAATGGATGGCCATAGCATGATGGTTTTGTTATGAAGCTGCTAATTCCTTGTCTTAATTTTTGATGGAGTGTGGTGGAGAATGCAAGACTACACTAAAGAAATGTGTAAACCTTGTGTCTTCCTTGGTCACTTGGAGATGGATTCCTAGCAGTGGAAAATTGTTGTCTTTCCCCTGCACCCCCATGTTGTGCATATAAATCTTAATGGGGTAAATATGTTTTTCTTTCTCCCCCTGAAATCTCTCAATGTACCAGAAAAAGGACTTAAATAGCTCATTTGGAACTGCAGAGTTTGCTCTTTCAGTAATCTTATGCAGTAAAGAATTAACATTGAACAAACTGCCTAATAATAAAGTTACAGGATGAGAAGTAGTTGTTTTACCCCTCAAGGCAATCAGTTGTTCCTCAATGGGTTTTAGTCCAGGAGGAGTTGAAGGTGGAATAAAATGAGAATTAGTTGCTTGTTCCTGGTTGCCAGCTCCTTATTTACTACTTTGTAAACCTATGCATTAGTTTCTGTGAAAATGTTTCAGATGGATTTGTATAAAATTGCTTGTTTTGTTGTTGTTCTTATTTCTTTAATGGTAATTTTGTGTTTTCTTACAAATGAAATATTAAATGAAATGACAGGGTGGGCAGAGAGACAAAAAGGAGATTTGTGGAGAAGTAAAGCTTCTCATCCATGAAAACTAAGTGTTCCTGGAAGTACTCTTAACGATGAAAAGCAATATGGATGTATAAAGGAAGGAAAAATATTTTCCAGAAATGGCTCTTGATGTCAAGTCCTGACCTGGACATACTTCTTACTGCATAATGGATATGTGGGGTATTAATGGGATCATAGAATGGTTTGGGTTGGAAGGGACTTTAAAGACCATCTAGTTGCAACCCCCTCCCATGGGCAGGGACACCTTTCACTAGACTAGGTTGCCCAAAGCCCTATCCAACCTGTGTGCTAGTGCCTTACCACCCTCAGAGTGGAGATTTTTTTTCCTAATGTCTTATCTAAATCTACACCCTTTCAGTTAAAGCCATTACCCCTTGTCCTATCACTACATTCCCTGATTATGTCCCTCTCCATCTTTCCTATACTGGAAGGCTGCAATAAATTCTCCCCAGAGCGTTCTCTTCTACAGGCAGAATAACCTTAACACTCTCAGCTTGTATTCATAGGATAGAAGCTCCAACCCTCTGATCACCTTTCTGGTCCTCCCCTGGACTTGTTCCAACAGCTCCATGTTTGTCTGTCTTGGGACCCCAGAGCTGGATGCAGCTCTCCAGTTGGGGTCTTACCAGAGCAAAGGGCCAGAATCACCTCCCTTGACTTGCTAGTCATATTTTTTGATGCAGCCCAGAATCTAATTGGAGCAGTGACATTGCAGATCAGAATATGTTGTGCAACACACACCTATTTTAATTTATTTATATGAAATTTGTAAGAATATACACAGGTAAATTTCAAGCACATCACCTTCTGCCTAAAGAGGCAAAAATGAAGAAGCTAAGTCCTAAGCTGTGTGAAGAACATGATACCTATGGGTGTTTCATTACTTGCAGCAACAGACAACATGTCTCTGGCTGTGGGAATTATTCACTGGACAGCCTGGTTGCTCAGTCCAGGACCTGTCTGAAAGATTTTATATTTAAAGATTTTATGGATCATCAGTGTCTGCTGTGAGCAGAATCTCCCCTTTCAATGGTGTGTAAGCTTGGAGTCCTTTGCATTCTGCAGCTTTTGAACCTCAGAGACCTGTCTACTCTCCTTTGCTCAACCCCAGAATAGCTTTGCTTTTCCTTCTCTCTGGGAGTTTCAGGACATTAGGGAGAACTCTGTCCTCTTTACCTTCGCTATATCCAGTCTGCTGTTCTCATAGCTATGGTAAATGAAATATTGATCTATAGGATGCTCTTGAGGGAAAATGAGGTGTTACACTGTATGCGATCAACTTTCTTTGCAAGTCCTATATACTTTCATATACTGCACTACAGGGGAAAGAATGATTGCCTACAAGGATACATTCAGAGTTAAAAATAACAAAGCAAGTCAGAATCCTTTCTCTAAGGACAACAGAAATTACAATATAAATTAACATAAAATATATTGGCAGGAATTTCATAGTATTCTTTACTTTACATGGTCCAGTTATGCCCTGAGGTCTAGAAGTGCTCCCAGATCTAGGCTTAGTGCATCTCTGTTTGCTGACCTTAGATATCACTTGCACCTTCTTGCACGAATGATCATCTGCTGTTGTCTTGGATGAGTACTGACTTGCCAGGGTGTCATGGTTTAATCCCAGGAGCACAGCCATCACCAGATGCTAAGCAGCAACCTGAGCTAACCCAGATGACATCTCTAGAAGACTCCTTAATCAGGTGTCCATAATGCTTTCTGCTTTCTCTTCTGAGAGGTGGCAAATAGATCAGGGGAACGGAGCAGATCTGCTGACCAACTCAGTTGACTAATTTCTTTCTGAATAGGGTGTCTGCTGCAGCCTGCAGTCATCACCTTGACTTGTGTTCGTATGCATAGCTGCAACTGATTGCTAGATAAAGCCCAGAATGCCTCTGCCATTTTGCAATAACAATGAAAGAGAAATTTTAAACCCCCTACTAATAACAATCCTAGCTCATAAAAAAGATAGGTATTAAAGGATGATTATTTTCACTGAGTAATAAGAAGGGTGGGGGGGTGCAGGAAAAGCAGCACAAACAAATATGGGATGACAGTCTGCTAAATGAAGTCTGCTAATGACAGCCTGTTAATTAAGGCTATTTGACAAGGTAGAATGGTTTAAACTAAGATATAGAACAAGTTCAGCTGTGTAATCTTTTGTATAAAAAAGGGAGCGGCAAGGAGGAAAACAGGTATTTTGGTGAGCAAAATGGAGTGAGTGATGCTCTGAAGCACTTTAATGTGAATTATAATGGGATTTAGGTAAGTTTAAAAATTTACCGAAGGACTGATGCTTCATGCATAAAGCAAATATAGGGTTAAACTATCTGAACAAATCACCTGTGAGAGCTATGAGTTGATAAATGACTGGAAAGGGGGTATTTTTTTAAATAATTTTTTGTCCCCTTTTATAATCTACTTTTTTTTCAGTAAGATGATAAGACTTTAAAGGTGATAAAATATTTCTGAAGAACACCTTCCCTTTTGTGTGTTTCCTCATAATGCTCTTATGGCAATTTTGTACTTATTCTCCATTAATGTTTTATTGCCAGATAGAAATTGTGCTGCTCTGGATGCTCTATTTTTTAATGAATGCCCTGCTCTTGTAATGGACCAGACTGACAAATCTGAGACAAATCTGTTCCCTGTTTATTTGCAGGTGATACAGATAGCTCAGGGTATGCCTACCTGTTCTGTGGGGTTCCCTCTGCTCCTTTGCCAGTGTTTTTTGCTGTCACCCAAGGTGGGCAGTACTTTCAGAAACGAAAGTGATGTCCGTGCGTATTTGATAGTGCTGGATGCAGGTCTATGAGGGTTTATCTGAAACAGTTCTTTCTTTCTCTATTGTATCTGTTGGGTTTTTTTGATCTATCAGCCAGTAATACAAACACAACATCTCAATTTTAATCACATATGGTTAAAGTCCAGTTGTCCCCTCAGAAACTTCTAAGAGAGAATCTTGAGGACACACTAGGGGAAAATCTGTGTGTTTGAGTAAATCATGTTTACTTGGTAGTTCTGGAGCTCAAAAGTTTCTCACCTGAGAATGCTTCAGGAGTTGAATCCCAGCTTACTTCTCAACAGACACGCTTTTCTTCAGCGTTCTCTAAACACAAGCTTTCCATCTTCTTTCACACTAATTGTTCAGCGGTGCCTGGGCTGGGTTGGCCCTTGCGCATAGCAGCGAGAGCTTCAGCCTGCTGTGGCTGTTTTTCTAAACATCAGAGTGTGCTCATGAATTCATGTGCTGCAGAGCTACTTTGGGAATTAGTCTGAGAATCTTTGGGCTTAGATTCTGAAGTAAATATGTATACGCATATTTGAATATCGCCTTGTGATCACGTTGGAGGTTTCAAATCCAAATGACAGCTGGGGACCCCAGCTCCTGACAAGACTTTAATGCAATCTGAATCCTTTATGGTGGTGCAGGCCTTTGGAGAATCTCCTGACATTTCATGGAAATAACCCTTTTTGTTCTAACCCTGGGGTTTCAGTCTGTCAGACTCGTATTCTAATATTGTCAGCAGCATGTGGAAAGAAGGTAATGTGCTCTCAGTCTCTGTGCAGCTTTGCTGGTTCCTACATTTGCTCAGATGAACACTAAAAAACGGGTAGTCACGCATGCCTCTCTCAATATGGTAGAATAAAGCCAAACTGGACAAGTGTGAGAGGGACATTTGCCACAGGGGGAAATACTACTTTATTTTCTTTACCTTTTTTTGTTATTTTTCCACTCATTAATTTTTATGCTCCTGTACCCCACACTTTTTGAGAAATGCGTGCGGTAGGGCTTTTCCTCCCTTAGAGCTAGCTGTTGGAACTTGCAACCACAAGACAGCATCTCTCCTGTGCTACTTCTTCAGCAGACTGTGACAGTACCTCATTCTGGAATGGATCTTATTTCCCAGGGCTTGACCAGCTTTGTAGGCTGTACCTCCAGTGCTGTTTATGTTTTTCTTAGTGTAAGAAGCTGAAGAGGTCTCCCCCCACCTTTTTTTAAAGATCCTAAACCATGACTATTAAACATAAACTCTTGCTGTTGTAGATTTCTAAATTCTAAGGTCTAGGCCATTGAAAAGGGAAGAAATCTTCAAAACTATCAAGCAGTAATAAAAGCTTATTGATTGGCAAAGTTAAACGCTGTTATGAACTTGGAGAGATGGGAGTTCTGTTAACTGAGATTAAGTATTTTACCCCTGGAGGCTGGTTAATGTTAGTCCTTGTACTTCCTGCAATGGATGTGAGCTTTGACATTAAACAGGCAACTTGCTCCTGACAGCATGTTACTGGCCCTTGTGTCCCTAAACTCAAAAGCTTACAGAAAAACATGGAAAGGATTAACTAGAGAAACTGTAAGAATTATTTCTTGCTTGCGTAACTGTGGATCCAGTGAGCTCAAGCTACTTAGCTTATCAAAAAAAGGTTAAGCTTCTGGTCAAAAAATTTTAGGCACCTATGCAGGATGATAAAATTTGATATTAGAAGTCTTTTTAATGTCTCTTCCTTACTTATCCTAGCCTTTTCAAAACTGTATAAATATTTCTGAGAATATACTTTGCATATGAATAAGACTTTTTCACTGAAAATAGCCTCTGACTAAATTGAAGTTTCTGTGGAATGTCCCTTTGTTCTGCAATATGTTTTTGATGAAAAACTGAAAACTAAGTTTGGGTTTGGAACACTTACATTGAAAATTTCTCTATTTTCCAGCAGATAAATACCATGAATCTTCACATTTTTTTTAATGTGTTTCATGGGCATTTGTCTTGGAATACACTAGATTCTGTCCTGATTAGATTTTACTGCTATGTGAAGTCCAGAAGTAATGGAATTTGAAGGACTATTATTTATGGAGAGCTGTAGTAGGTGAGTTTGAAGTCTAGTGATTGATTTCATACTGGGATTAGCAGTCATGATGTGACATGACTGAGGTTAACAGATGAATGTTTGTACACATGGCTCTTGAGATTTCTGCTTCTCTTTATGGCCATATAGCACAATGGGACTTTCCACACTCAGTTGCTGTAATGATTTTCATCTTCTGCTAGATCTATGATGTGTTCTCTCCCATTTTTCTAAAGCACTAAAATAAACCTAATTCACACACTCCCTGTGATTCAGGGATTGTTCTCCTGTGTTTTTAAATTTTATCCTTCATTAGAAGAACCCTCGAAGTTGCTTGTTTTTTTTCCCCCTGCTATCACTCATACTTTTGCATCTCTTATTTTTACCTGAAAATCATTAATGACATCATTATTCAATACTAGCAACTCAACTCTGTATGGCATTAATTTGCCTTGCAGCAATCTGTTTTCTCTGCATACAGCTGGAATGCTCTGGCATCACTTGCTAAGAGCATTAGTCTTCAAATCTTCAGCTGCTCTGATCGGGTAATATTCATTTAGGCCTGCTTTTTCATTAAATCCCTTCCTGAGGCTTTTATTTACTGGGAAGTCAGCTTTCCACTCTTTCTAACTACCAGCCAGGAAGGTGCTGTCATTAATTTAAAATGAAATGTTTTGCTTTAGTTATTTGTTTGTCTTGACAAATACTAATCTCTGTGTTCAGTTGAAGCGTCTCTATTCATTAACCGGTTAATTGTTGGAAGGAAATAGAATGCTGTGACACTCAGTGTTATGATTCTGTAGAACTATCTTTTCTGCAGACAAATTTGGCTCCCAATGAATTTCATATCAGTATAAAAATACCGGCACCATCATACCAGATGTCAATGAAGTAGGGCAAGGGGAAGAAGGCTGTGTGTGCAATTTTATGTTTTGCCCCTTGGGCAGGAAATGAGGGACAGCATACCCTCCTCCAGCATATGCTGATACATCAGATTAAGGCCCATGGAAGCTATAAACCCTGCTGTTCACTCCAGCTTTGTCTATCCAAGTCAGGAGAAAAGCCTCACAAATGACCTCAGGTTTTAGGATGTATTTCCATGCACCGTGTATTAGCTGCTCCTCTCTGCTTTTCATCTTATGTCAAGATACTATCTGATGCTCTGTTAGAATCAGGTCTGTCTTCAAACAATCCTATGTGTTTCCTGGAGTTGCCTCCTTGAATTTAGGTTACAGAATCTAATTTCAAGGGAGTAGTTTTATCTTGCTCTGGCCTTTATTACAACCTGGGGATAATTTCAGAGTTTCTATTAGCTTACTCTGTCCTTTTTCCTGCACCCAGATTTAAGTTCTGTGACAGGAGTGAAGAAACCTTTCTTGAATAGTGGTATGTTCAACCATCAATAATGCAGCATGCTGATGAAAAGCATGGATGTTTTCTTAAAAACTCCTAGATAAAAAGAAGTACTTATCCTTGCTGTATCTATAAAGTGTTTTTCCAAAGGGAAATGTTATATAAGTCTTTCTAATACTTTTTACAGCATACTACGTTTTTATTATCTAGTCTAATCATATGTGAGACTTCTAGTGTCAGGAGACCAAATGCCTCGCTGGCATATATTCCAGCTTCTGAGATTTTTTTCCTCTAACTTCTGATAATTCCATTATTCCAAAGAAAACTCAAGTTGATCGCTATCTCTTTGCTGGTCCTGCTCCATTAGCTTGCTAACTATTTTGAAGAGGATTTTACCCTCTTCAAGATGTAAGAATTTATCTTCATTTCTCATTAGTGCTGACAAAAAATTCAAAGCTGTTTTCATTGTAAAATGTTAAAGCATCTATTTTGTTTTCTTTGCAAGGTAAGCTTGTTAGGATACTATATATATAGTATATATGTATTTTTCATACAGGTATTTTGGCCTTTTTAACCAAAATAGTTGAAGGAAATTCACATTCTTATAAAGTGAAATTGGTAACATGAATTAAAAAACTACAGTTGCTTGGAACAGATCTTCAAAATCTTGTATCCTACTGCTTTTTAAAAAGCTTGATCCTTTATACAGATACAAGCTGATTTTATCAATATAGGCCCTTTGTTTGATCCTAGTCTTTTACTGCTTATTAAGGAATAATGCTACTGGCTATCCACAGGTTTCATTTATTTGGAAAGCTTGGCTTAAGACACTCAGCATGTGATTAAGAAGCTTTATGTTATCCCTATGGGCAGAAAAAAGCACAGGTCAATATTTGAAATATTTTCTTCCTAAGAATATGAAATTACTTTTTTCCCAGAGATAGCAGGGTTGCAAAAATATGTTTTTTCTTCACTTCAGTGACTTATGGGACAAAGAGAGGAAACAGGAGACAGTTATCCAGGACACGCTCTCAGGTTAGCATGGGCAAGCTGTCACAGTAAGGGTGACAGAGCACTGGGATCCTGGGGTGCATCAGGAGGAGTGTGGCCAGCAGGTCCAAGGAGGTGATCCTCCCCCTCTACTCTGCCCTGGTCAGGCCCCATCTGCAGTATTGTGTCCAGTTCTGGGCTCCCTGGTATAACAAGGACAGGGATCTCCTGGAGAGAGTGCAGAGAAGGGCTACGAAGATGATTAAGGGCCTGGAACATCTATCCTATGAGGAAAGGCTGAGAGAGCTGGGGCTGTTCAGCCTGGAGAAAAGAAGACTGAGGGGGGAACCTATTCAATGTTTATAAATATCTTAAGTATGGGGTGCAGGGGGAGTTGGCCTGCCCCTTTTCTTTGGTCAGTGGAGACAGGACAAGGGGAAATGGCTGCAAATTGGAGCATAGGAAGTTCCACACCAACATGCAGAGGAACTTTTTCACAGTGAGTATGACAGAGCCCTGGAATAGGCTGCCCAGGGAGGTGATGGAGTCTCCTTCCCTGGAGATATTCAAGACTCATCTGGACGCCTATCTGTGTAGTATGAGCTAGGCAGCTGCTTTGGCAGGGGGGTTGGACCCGATGATCTCTTGAGGTCCCTTCCAACCCCTACAATTCTGTGATTCTGTAATGTGGCAGCTGCATGTCTAGACCTACCTAGGCACACTTTAAAGGAAAAAGTGGGAATAAGGGAAAAGTTCATCTGGAATCTGTGGCATTTCAAACTTTAAAAAAGTACATTTAATATTTTTATCTGTGCCAGTTCATGACGATGTTTCAACTGGTAGGCTGAAAACTGCAGAATCAGGATTCCAGGGTCTGATCTCGTCTCATAATGTTAATGCTCTGGGAGGGAATTATGTATCTTTAGAACAGCGGTATGATGTAATCAGTGTGTGTAAGTATGATATTGAGATACCAGAAATGTGATGTGCTTTATCCTCTTGTTGCCTTAACTCTATGCAGACCATAAAGATGATGGTAATTCAGTCTCTTCTTTTTCTTTTTGTCCGGATGATGACTGCTATAGAGTCTGATTAACGTGCTTGGGTTGGGGAAAAAAGGCCCGTTTATGGGTACAGGCAAAGAACTGATGGGCTAAAAAACCTGTTGGAAAGTACCTGTGTGTTACAGTGGATGTCTGGCTGGACAGGAGCCAGCACTGTGCTCCCATCATGAATAAGGCAAATGCCTACCTACATTAGAAGATGTAGGGAGATCAGAACAAGAGGAATTATCAACCCTACCCTGGGAACACTATCCCAGGCATTACTGTATCCAGTTTTGATGCACCCAATTTCAGGACAGCTGCTGAGAAACTGAAGTGCATCCAGTAGACAGTTGCCAGGATAGAACACTGAGGGACAGAATAAGGCCTGGTTTAGTCTGGTAATGAGGAGGGTAAGGAGCCATCTCATAGCAGCCACAACTGCTGATGTGGAGCTAAAAAATGCTGAAGCCAAACAGCGACATAAGATGATGTCACAGAGGCAATAGTTACAAATTAAAGCTTGGCTAGTTCACACCGGGTATTAGGAAAAACTTTCTACTACAAGTTTGGCACAATGTAGGAACCTGTTATTCAGTTGTAGTGAAATCTCCATCCCTGCGTGTTTTATGCTTTGGCTTGGAAAAGCCACAGCTGACCTGGTTGGGTGTTGGCAGTAACCCCACTTAGAGCAAGAAACTGGACTAGAGAGTCACCAGAAGTCTTTCCTAACGACTCACCTGCAGTTTTGTGCAAGGCGTTAATGTTTCTGGTCAAAGTCAGTGTAAGGAAATACTAATTGCTACGAATCCAAAGCTTTGCAAATTAAAAGTTTGGTTTAAATGTTTAACTGCTTGTTGTTTTATTCCTAATGACTGGGGTTCTGATCCTTCCTTCTTGATGTAGAACTCTACAGGACATCAGAACTGTGCTTCTGAGTGATTGTTATTGCAGAATGAAGGTCGCAGGTCTTCATCTGGTAGAGGCAATATTGACAGTGACTTCTCTAAAAAAAGTTGGGTTTTTTCATAGCTAGATGCTGATTTGTAGGATAAGAAACATTTTTGGAACAGATCAGTTTATTGAGATATTTAAGGAGATAGTCTCAGCTTGGGGAAGTAAGATAGTGTTCTAAAGTGAGGCCTAGAACTTGATCCCTGAATAGGTGAAATGTGAAACAGAAGAGTTTCAGAAATCTCAGTATAGACAAAAGTACTTGTCCTCCAGATACAAAAGTGAAACATGTTCTAGACTTGGAGAAAATACAATCAATAACTATGGCATTTTAGTTACTACAGTGATTTTCTTTAAATTATATTAATTATGTATCAGGTTTTAACAGTCAAATATTAATTAGCTGTTATTACTTTATCTGATTTTGGAAATACAGTGATCCATTAAATGATGAACATATTTAATTTGGACCATTTATTGAGAATCCCAGGAAAGCCAGATACACTTCCTCCTATTGCTTGCTTTCCTAGGGGAAATCAGTATTTCGTTGCTACCAAATTTATTTAGAATATTTATTTAAACATTTTTTCAGGTTTTTATAGCTCCCATGATTTTATTCTTGAGTAGAAGGTGAATCACTTATGAGAGTAAATGCTTCTTTTTCAACTGGACCGGGTATACTTGTGGATTTCTTTTTCTTTTGGGACTCAGTACAATGTTTTGAACTTTGGTTATAAGGGTTTTGAAATCCTCTCTTTCCATTAAAGTGTGTTATGCCCCTTCTTTTTCTTATATTTAAACCTGTGCTTTACTGTTTTCCTATTTTAAATTGATTCAATAAATGACTTTTTTCATTGTCATCTATCTGAATCCAGTGCTCTTTTTTTTCTTTTGTTCATACTATATAAAATTAAATTAAAGATACAGTTAGTTTTCCTTTTGCTTATAGGTGGCATGAATGAAGTCAGCAGAGGTAGCAGAATTGTTTCAGATGTTTTATCTGTTAGCAATTAGGAATTGGAAACAATTTCCCTTTGACTTTTCAAAACCTGATATTAAAGTTTATTTTCACAATTTAACAGATCACTGCAGATTTATATAACACCACTGCCCTTTTACGTAGTTGACAAATGTTTATATATGGTCAACAAAGTGACTTTGTCATTGTGTGATCTTCAGCCTTCTTCATCCTTTGGTCATGTTCCCCTATGATCATGCTGAGGTGTTTTCTTTCTTGGTATTTGCAAGTTAACTGCAATTTCAAGCCAGCCCAAGCAAGAGATGAATGAGACCTATTATAGTTTTGTTGACTTTGAAGCATGCTGCATTTCCATTTCTCTTCATGGAAAAGGTCACTTTAATCAGTGGTGAATACTTCAGAGTTGATAGCACAAAATAATCTTAATAGGTTATTTGAATAGCAATTTGGTTCAGACAAAATTCCCTTAATTGGAAGAACATACACTTGCAGCAAACTGCAACATGTACTGGAGAGATCCAAGAGGAGATCCCTGTTTTCTAGTCGGGCAATCAAGAACTGATTGACAGAACTAGGATTTTTTCTTCCAAAGGAAGAATTATTAGAGAACCACATGACAGCACTCCTTAAACATACACAAGTGTGTTGCAAAAGAGAAGAGAACACACTGTTCAGATGACCAAAGAGACAAGAAGTAAGTATCGGTAAGCAACATTCGGATCAGACAGTATGAAAATCTTCCTAGCCTTCAAGATAATGAGTGAAGCACAGGGATAACTTGCCTTGGGAGGCTATGGGAATTTCAGTACTGAAGCAGAAACTTCTGTTAAAAGCAGAACCAGTATCCAACAAGCACAACCTAGGTTTAAGACAGGAAATGATCCTTCTCTGAAGCAAGAGATGAATTAGATGTCCTCTCAAGGACCCTTCCCAGCCCTGTTTTCCTTACTTCCCTTTGTTCTTAGATTTCAGACTTCATCATGTCAACATCTGTGTCCAGAGAGCATAATTTGGTAAGAAGGCTGGAGTGAAGATTCTGTCTACTTTCACACAATAATTTAGTTTCTAAATCAGCTTGCTTGTTGAAAAGTTTGAGGGGTTCTTTTCAGCTTTTAAAACGTCTCAGGCTTTCAGTGTGTCCTCATTGCTCAGGTCTTGTTTGCCTTTTTTGGGGGTCTAAATTGAACTTAAAGGTTGTGATGCCGTCTGAGAAGGTCCTCCTAAGTGAAATGAATCTCAGTGTTAGCCAACTAATAGCCAGGTATCTGACCTAACACAGTCAGCCAAGCACACACTATGGTCTATGGGGAGAGATGCTGTTAGAGGACCTTGCCTACATCCAAAATGTTACTTAAAATGATGAGTATCATTTCTCAAGCAAAATCTGTGTTTCCATGCGGAAATATGTGTCTCCTATGTATGAAGTTCATTGAAGTCATTTCATGACTTTTAACTTAATTCAGAGAAAGTGTACTGAAAAGTCACATAAGAATAATGCAAGTCTAACACAGTGTGTGATGCCGCTCACTGCTTCAGTATATGCCTCCACTTCTCCTGATTACATGAAATATTTAAATGTGCAAATTTCACTTTTTTCCTAATTGTTACATTTTCATTCACTCTGAAATAAAATCAGGATCAGCCAATTTTATATGGAATCTAATCACAGAAAGATGCTTAGGTAAGTATGAAAACAATACTGAAAGATGCACAGCAGATCTACCAGAACAGATTTTGTTGGGACTGATAGAGCTTTCTAGATTTGAGTTACGTTCACTTTAAATTCCTAACACTGATATCCCACCCTCAATAAGAAGAATCTGTCTCTATTGGAACTATTTTCAAGCAAGTATTTCCTGCTGTGGCTGTTCAATGAGGATTATATGGCTCTACGGTTGATATGTGTGGCAATAAATTCACCAGAGGCTGTGATGGAGGATCATAAAACACAGCCTCTGCAGAGCACTATGATTGGATCCCTATGAGCTCTGAGGAGTTCATCTCATATCTCAAGCTCTGATTCCTTGAACTCTTTTTTTCTAGAGTTATTACTCCCTCCTTTACTAAAAAAAAAAAAATCTAAACCAACCAGGAACTATGTGAAGAGCACCCATCTCCTTTAGTGCATGTTTGCAGTTTTAAGAGGCACGCTGGAATTGCTCCTGCCCAATGTCCAGGTATGATTTCCATATATAAACACACCAAATGTAAACAACTAAACCAAGAGTTGCTCCATTCTGATGGAGAAATGCACTTACATCTCAAAGTCACAGAGGAATTAACTTTTGTAGTGTGTTCAGATTCTACCAGCATCTCTCACTCATATCTATATTTCTTGTTCAGTCCAAATTTGTGGTGAAGTCAAAGGGGATTAATAAGTCCGTTCTTTTCCTGAGAGAAAAAAGTCACTAGTTAATAAGATTGAGTATATTAGAGTATTGCAGAAAAGCTCAGGGTTTTTTTTTTCCTGACTAGAAATTAGTAAGAGTGAAGAATTTTTCTTAAAGTGGCAGACATAATGGAGGATAACAAATATATCTTATAATCCATTGCCATTGAACAAAGAGATATGAAACATGGTAAGAAAGTGTTTTTGTGCAAAAAGGCATCTTTGAAAAAAAATTTTTTCATACTGAACCATGAGAAATTATACTATGGAAAAAAGACTAGGATGGAGAGAAAACAGAATTTAATACATATGTCTTCCTAAGCATCATTAAATATATTACAAATAATAAAGTACATGCCACATATCTGAAAAAACTCTCTGAAACAACAAATCGACAATGAAGGCATGCTGTCTTTTCTGTTCTTCTCAAAAGAATCTGAATTTGGTAGCCATATAGCATTGAGTAATATCTTCTAATTGAAGATAAGAATTTATATAATAGATGTACTGCAGTATTACCACAGGGTTTTATCCATTGAAGTTATGCCTTTGTTCTCCATAGCTGCAGAAGGATCTTGCTGCTACTGGGCAAGATCAGCTTCTCTTGCAAATACCTTTCCAATTTCCTCTTTAATCCTGTGGCTCCCCAGGGTGCACCTCAGGCTCGTTTAGAAAATGGGTTTGAATTTCTGTCTGTGGCCAGGATTTTCAGGGGTTGCTATTTTTCAGGATCTAAGCAGCTGGTTTTGTGTGTCATGGGGAAGAGCGAAGTGCTTGTATACACAGTTGCCTGATGTCTCCTGTGACATAAAAGGCATGGCCATATCTATTTCACTGAATGAAGGAGCACCACAGATAAATCCTTGGCCCCCAAATCATATGAACTGGCAGGATCCCATCTGCAGAATTTAAATCTAGCTCTTTCTGTAGAGGATTAGTTTTGAAGGGAGGTGAGTGTAGGAGTTCAGGACTGAGCTGCCAAGTGACCTAGCAGTAAAGCAGTACAGACATTTAGGGGCTAGTCCTTAAATGAGCTCCTTGACTGTCTTTTCATGATATTTATCAGGATAGTTGTGCCCTAGGGCTATGTTCATATTAAAAACCAAACAACAAAAAACTAAACCCAAAATACAATCAGTGTTTCAAGATACAATCAGTTCTTTAGATGAACTGTTAGAAAGGCCCTGGTATGATTTCACAGAATCACAGAGTTGTAGGGGTTGGAAGGGACCTTGAGAGATCATTGGGTCCAACCCCCTGCCAAAGCAGGCTCCCTAGCTCATACTGTACAGATAGGCATCCAGACAAGTCTTGAATATCTCCAGAGAAGGAGACTCCATCACCTCCCTGGGCAGCCTGTCCCAGGGCTCTGTCACACTTACTGTAAAAGATTTCCTCCGCATGTTGGTGCGGAACTTCCTGTGCTCAAATTTGCAGCCATTTCCCCTTGTCCTGTCTCCACTGACCAAAGAAAAGGGGCAGGCCAACTCCCCCTGCACCCCATACTTAAGATATTTATAAACATTGAATAGGCTCCCCCCTCAGTCTTCTTTTCTCCAGGCTGAACAGCCCCAGCTCTCTCAGCCTCTCCTCATAGGATAGATGTTCCAGGCCCTTAATCATCTTCGTAGCCCTTCTCTGCACTCTCTCAAGGAGATCCCTGTCCTTTTTATACCAGGGAGCCCAGAACTGGACACAGTACTCCAGGTGGGGCCTGACCAGGGCAGAGCAGAGGGGGAGGATCACCTCCTTAGACCTGCTGGCCACACTCCTCCTGATGCACCCCAGGATCCCATTGGCTCTCTTAGCCACCAGGGCACACTGCTGGCTCATAGCCAACCTGTCATCAACCAGGACCACCAGGTCCTTCTCCACAGAGCTCTTTTCCAGCAGGTCAACCCCCAGCCTGTACTGATAGATGCGGTTGTTCCTCCCCAGGTGCAAGACTTTACACTTGCTTTTGTTGAATTTCATCTCAGTCAGCTGGTATTTCTCCAAAAAGGTCCAGTGCATTGGTTTTGGAGGTCATATGTTCTGGACAGCATCCTTAATAAGCAGTCTGTATGTGCGTACTTTATTCTGATGGTTAAGAAAAATTTATAGTGTGAACCTGAGCCAGTTCTTGCTTTTTGGTGGGAATATCAAACAACAGTCCAAGGCAAACTTAGTTTGCTAGTATGTAACATATATACTAGCACACATCAGAGTCCATGAAGGTCCTCCTGTAGCATAAGTCTCTGCCGTGCCCAGCTGCTGGTCCTTTCCAACTGCTGAGGTAGCACAAACCTGTTTTCTGTGTTTCAGAGTTTGTGCAAGTGCTCCCTTAATACACTTCAGACAAATACACTTATTTAAACTAGGTAACCTTACCTTTCTGATTTTATCTGCAGTGAATTAGGGAGATAAAGAAGAGGCAATAAACAGTCCTATAGTGCTTTGTGATTTCAAATCTAAGCTCTTTTTGCCCAAAACTATTTCCTTTTTTTTCCCCTCTGAGGTATCACTAGGCTATGTGTAGACCAACACTGTAATTGTTTCCATAGTAACAAAGACTTCAAAAGATGGAATGAGTTGAAGAATAAATAAAAAAAATCAAGTTGTAAACAAACCAAAAATGAGTGGCAGAAACAGGTTATCTGAAGCTAAAGTCTAAGATTGTGTGGCTCCTTTGCAATGACCCAGGCTAATGTGAGAGTGATGCTATGTGTTCATCTCAAATTCACTAAGATAAGCATTTCTTAGCAGTCCATATTACCATTTCTAGTCACTGACACTTTTCCTCTCCTGTGGCTCTGTTTCTTTCTATTTAAACAAACATGCTGGTCATATCCCTTAGCTGGAGATGTCAATTTGGGTGTCATCCTTCTAGCAGTGCCCCTTTAAGTCAGATATCTAAGTGAGGGATCTGCTGGACAAACTGGTGTTGTTCATTTCAAGGCTACTGATTTACATCAGCAACGAATTATTCAGTCACATCTCTAACTAGATCATAGAATCATAGAGTTGTAGGGGTTGGAAGGGACCTCGAGAGATCATCGGGTCCAACCCACCCTGCCAAAGCAGCTCCCTAGGACATATCACTCAGATAGGCGTCCAGATGGGTCTTGAATATCTCCAGAGAAGGAGACTCCACCACGTCCCTGGGCAGCCTGTCCCAGGGGTCTGTCACCCTCACTGGGAAAAAGCTTTTCCGCATGTTGGTGAGGAACTTTCTATGCTCCAACTTGCAGCCATTGCCCTTTGTCCTGTCCCCACAGACCACTGAAAAGGGGCTGGCTGATTCAAAGATACGTGCTCCTGGGTTGGGTTTTGTGTTGCTTGTTTTGTTGGGGGTTTTTTTGGCTGATAAATATCACAGGAATGAATATCAAGAAACCTGCATTCTGTTTTTGAACCTGCTACGGGTGTATATTGTGTATTTTATGTTGTGTACTTGACTTCTCTACATGTACAAATGGACGTGTAATACCTTTCCATTGTATACTGGTTTTGAGAGTAGGGTGTTTTGAGATGAACACTGTGGGCAATCTTTTATCTTGTTCAAGTCTGCTCTGCATCGAAAGTATATATAGTTAGCAGCAATATGCCTGATGCTTAAATATTGTAACGTTCTGCAGCAAATTTTTTTTTAGTTCTGTGAACTCTTGTACATGTTTTGAAATATTTCAGAAAAAATGCTTAACATTTAGCCTAAATTTGGTGCTAGAAATATCTTAACTAAGAAGCGTTTCTGTCTACATCAGAATGTTACTGCAAATTACTTTTGGGTGTGCAGAGTACAACGTGTCTAAAATAAGTACAGGTTCTTTAAAAGATAACGCGCTGCATGTTGATGGCCAGTTGTGAAGATTAAAATGTTTGGTTTTTATTTGTGCACCCAGAACTCCTTGGAAAGTATCACAGCCCCATGCAAGGGGGTGGAAACTCTTATGCCAGGAATCCAGCCACATTTGAGAGAAAATTAACTGGGGAAGGTTTGGCCCACAGTTTCTGGTAATTGCTCCTGCCGTCAACCTATCAGTCAGCTTCAGAAGCTATGGAAACTCCCACATTTGAAAAGCTTGTCAGAGTCTCCAGCTGAGACCTCCCAGGCACATGCATCGTATCTCAGAGTTTAAATATAATTTGTTTTGGCTAAAAAGCCTCTAAATCTTTTCTTCATCCAGATGGAAGCATTTGTGTAATTAAGCATTTGGCAATGTTGGCATAAGTAACCATGTCCCCTTTGGAATATTTTCAAAACAAATACACAGTAAATGTGGATAGGGTGATCCAAAGTCATTAGTTTTTCGGGAAGGGGTTGGTTGTTGTTTGTTTTCTGGGGTTTGGTTTGGTTTGGTTTGGTTTCAGGGTCCATGCTCCTTTAATGTGTAAAAACACAGCCCTATGTGGTAGCTTCAGTCAAACTAGGCATGGGGGTTGATGAAGGATGCTCACATTATCTATTAAGAGCATGGGGTGAAAAAAACTGTATCTAAATTTAGCTTGGTTAATGCAGTTCTGCAGCAATCACCTGGCCAAGGCCTGGAGACTGAGTCAGATTTGTTGACTTTGTTGTGACAGGTAGTCTGTGTTTATTCAATGTAAAGTGGGAGTGAAACTGGTAAGGGGCTGTTGTCATACCTCAAGGACTGGCATTTCATGCCCATTGAT
Source organism: Laterallus jamaicensis coturniculus (assembly GCA_022605575.1). Lineage (NCBI taxonomy): Eukaryota > Metazoa > Chordata > Aves > Gruiformes > Rallidae > Laterallus > Laterallus jamaicensis. The sequence continues at coordinate 26,695,270 of JAKCOX010000008.1, forward strand.
ATAAATGACAGAAGATGTAAGTGAATGACCTCCATGTTGTAGTACTGTTGCAAAAAAAGGGCTGTGAAGACCTAACTCCAACTTTATATTGATAAAACTATAGCAAACTTTGTTCAATATAGAGTCAGATCTTTACAGATGCCAAAGGAAAGAATAGTCAGATAACAAGTACCTTGTGGATTTAATGAACTCTGAAATGTACGTTGTTGACGCTAGATGTCTAGAATATCTCAGCCCACACTATACAGAGCCAGTTACTTCCTATGTCTCTTAAAATGAGAAAACTGTACAATATCAAGGCCTTCTGTGTAATGACAGTTGGCATGTTGTGGCTTCCAAATGACTATTACTGTAATTTAGTTATTAGATTATTTAAAATGTATTCTGCAATGGGCTGTCTGGTTAGGATAAAGTTTGATGACTTGCAGATCTGAAGCCACATTAGTTTTATATATATTTTGTAGGAAGGCAGGGTGGGCCAGGAGAAAGGTGCTAGCGGAAGGAGCAGGAGGGAGAAATATGGTGACTGAGTTTCACAGAATGTTCAGCTTTGTGTGGTTTTAAGTACTAGTGGTCTCTCTTAGGAACGGTGGTCGACATCTCTTAAACAGATATGCATAGGGTTTCCCTGAGGAAGAAAGCATTGCACTCTGGTATTTTTGTCCTTTGAATAGAGCCTAGTTTCCTGATGTCCAGTTTGGATTGAAAAGCTTGGATTGAAATTTTTTCTTCACACCACTAACTAGTCCTGAGTGTTTCGCAAAGCAGTGCTTTGGGGGTTTTATGTTTGGTTTTGTTTTGTCACTGTTAATTTTTTTTCACTTGTGTCAGAACTCCATCACCTCACTGCCTAGCAAGCCTGCATTAAATCTGAAGGCCTCCAACCTGCCCTCACAAAAATATGAGCTTCGGGGTCTTCTATGAAAGCTGAGCCTGCTTAATCTGACTCTCTAAAACTCCAACTTCAGTGTGCTTGGTATTTTGCTCCAGCTTTGAAGACTGTAGTTTTATCCTGCCTAATACAAATCAGCTTTGAGGTTACATAAGACTTCAGTCTTTTAGGTTCAGAAAAATATTGAACTGATTTTGTTTTGATTTTCATTGTTCTGGAGTCATAACTCTGTATTGAGCCCTAAGTGAATAGAGGGGGAGGAAAGGAAACAATAAAACAATAATTGCTGTGTCTTTTGACCCAAACAGTGAAATAACTGATCCCAGGAAATTTTTAGTCCATCTCCTTGGATAAAGAGGGTTAGATAAATGGAAGATAAAAAAGCAGCCTGAACTGAGTCGGCAAAGGTTTTCAGTCTTTTTTTTTTTAAATTAGAATTAACTTATGAGGTTCATGAGACTTTAATAATATGTTTTCTTTGAAACAAAATGGAAAAAGGGTAAATGAGACAAAGCCTCTTGCTTTGAAGTTTGTGAAGGAGACAGCATAGTTAGAAAATTGCAGAAATTAGTTTTGTTTTGGCCAAATTTTTTTCCATTACCCAGTAACTGCAATCACTTTTTGGCATGGGCTGTTACCTGTATGGTGCTCTGTCAAGGGCAGGAAAGCAGCTGTACACATCCTTTCCAGCTATTTTCTCTTCCTGCTCGGGGGCTTCGTTTGTAGGAGGAAAGCTTTGAGGCAAATGTACAGTGTCTGACATAAATCACAGCCTATTTGACACTGGGTTTGATATCTGAAGTATAAAAGCCGTTCACAGGAAATAATGGCAGCTTCTGCATTTCTGGTTAGTGAAAACAATTAACTTCATGCCTCTGAACATACCATTAGCTGGATCTCATTTTAAAGGGCTAAATATTGTGAATATTTACAGGGTCTATTTACAGATCAACCATTAACCTCAGTGCTTAAATCTGCTTTGAAAAAAAAATCCCATTATGTCATCCTACAGTGAAATAAACAAGAGTGCACCAAATCTTTGATGCATTATGTAGCATGAGAAGTGTTTTTCCTTGACAGTTAAAAACGCAGTGCGCTGTCTGAATGCCTGAGAGGATTGCCTTGCTGTTAGCACACAAGGGCCACCACACCACTATAACTTTTGGAGATAAACACATCACTTGATAGGGAAAAAAAAAACCAAACACAGCAAAACTATATTTTCTTCCTGGCTGTTCTGGATAGTCTGTGACATTTTACAAAATTCCTATCATTACAGTATTCTGGTGGATGGGCTGTCTCTGAGATCCCCTCATCACTGTATACTCGTGGGAGAGGCAGTGGTAAAATGACGTGAGATGTGCATCATGTTGCTGTGAGAAGATCCTAAAGTTTAAGTTGGTTACACATTTTTCTGCGAGGGGGGCATCTATAAAAGAATAAAACTGTTCTCTTTTGTACTGCTTAATGGGGGTGGCACAGCCGTAGAGGTACTGCTTCAAGGATCTTGTAAAACATAGTCTTATGGGATGGTGTAGTGGGGCAGATCAGGTCCTTGCACTTTGGGATTCTCCCTGATGTCACCCTAGAATATTTTCTGTGCTTGTATTTGTGGCTGCCTAATTTAAAACCTGTCTGTAGCACATTTATCTTCAAAACTAAAGGATATTCTATAATTCCCCAAACTACAGTGCACCCATTGCTTGATTCTCCTCCCATCAATGAGGTCGGTGAGTACCTTGACAGGGCTTCCCATCAGGTTCCCTAACTCTGCTTAGCTTTCTGGCATTGAGTGATTCTGTTTTGAAGAGCTACACCAAGACCACTTTTACTGCTACCCTGGTTCCCTTGTTTTATTTTCTCCTGAGTTCAGGTCAGTGTTACAACTTGGTCCTTAAACTCATCTTGTCCCCACATATATTTTGTAACCAGACTAAAGACTTTATGATTCTTTATTGCCTGTTTTTTCTTCAATTAATTTTTATTTGGAAAGCAGTAACAGGAATCTGGCAGTTGGAACTGCTTCTTAAATGCCCTTGTGTCACACTAACCAGCTGACATTTGTTTTGTAATCTGTGATGATTTTATCGCATGTATTTCCAAGAAGATCATATTGTCACAATCAAAATGTGCCATCAGATTTTTTTCTTTTCCAGTCTCTAGAACTGGATATGATTGGGACTTGATTGCAAAGGAAGGTGGTTACAGAAATGTTTCGGTGAGCAAATCCTCAGGCACTGTTGAGAGAGGAGAAAGATTGATTGTTGCTCTCATGCGGTTTGGTCCTAAATCTTGGCTCCCTTGGAGCTTTTTCAAACATCCAAGCCAAGAGGACAAAAATGCAAACCTTGAGTTTTGTTCTGTGCTCGTATCTGTTACGGTATCTGGGTTATGCTCCTCTGAAGAATTTTTCTTTCTTGCTTCAACTCTTTGACATTGGTTATATTTTCTGTTGCTGTTAGGCTTGCTGTGATGCTCCTCAGTCTTTTGTGTGTCCTTTAATGATGGTATATAGCATTTTTCTATTTGAGAAACATGTTCAGGTCAAAGTTGCATTTGCTATCCATGCTTTGTCTATGAAAATGAAACTGAGAGCAAAAAGGTGAGAACTGAACAACACTTTTGTGACCTTCCCATTTCTTCTTGGCCATTTACTTTCTGAAATTATAAGCAATTTGGGGGTAAAAAACTCAGCATGTTCAGGTGGAAGGTTTGAGTTTAAATCAAAGACTTGTAATATTTATAGCAATGAAAAAATAAACGTTAGAGAAGAGCTTGGCCCTCAGGAACTGGTCCTGTCTCAGGCTGTAAACCTCACACAGGCTTCCTGTATCTTGAACAAAATAAGATACTACAGTGACTCAGGTGTGCTCTTTTGTGATCCAAATATCTGTGTAAGCTATATTCTCTGGTGAATATGAAGGTGCCAGAGGAAAAAAAATGGTAGGTTTTGTGTAGTTTTGCAGGCCCATTATGCCTTTGGGTACTTTCCTTTGTCTCCTATTTGGCTTCATCAGAAGCTAGATGAATGTGTGTTAGAAAATGTGTGCCTTCTGGTCTGTATTTGTCAAACTTGGTTACTAAATCAAACTTCTACATTTGTAGCTGCACATTTCTTACATAAAGAGCCTGATACATAAAGATGCTGGTAATTCTTTCTTGTATTTACTACTTCTGTTTGTTGGCTTGTTAAGCTACAAGAAAGATCAGGTCATGAGCTAGCAGCAGGGCTGTATATCAGCCCCAGCCCCTCCAAGACTGTCATGATGTTCTCAATGTTTCCCATGAGTAAAATTGCATTTATGGACTCGTCTGAGGTTCAAGTTGCGAGGCTACAAATGTTTCCATTCAGATGTCCCTAGGCTTGCCTGTGGATGTCATCTTCCTCTTTGCAGGGATTCAATCTACTTCAGTGATAAATAACCTGATGGAGGCTGTTGTGTGGGGGAAGGGAATAGCTCCATCCAAGCCAAAGCTGTCAATTGCCTCCTGTCTGGGGAGCTATCTAACGGCAGCTATGATCATTACTCTCCTGCTCTAATTCCTTTCTATTTTATTTCACTTCCTTCCCTCACTTTCCTACAAAACACTGTGGTGAGACAATGCTACAGTTATTGATTCCTTTTTGCTCGTGTTAATGACACCGCTCCTTCCTCAGGTGACTCTGTATTAGAGTCATTAATCAAATGTCACGGCCTACGAGCATACGGTCTCTGTTCATTGCCAGGAAGCAGTAATTGGCAGCAGGGTAGCAGTAGCACACCCTGGAGAGAAATTTTTCTTAAAAGTGAAAATGTCATCCTCCCATCCCAAGACTAGAATCAGTGGAGTGCGTATGTGCAACTGTGTACATCCTTTCCTTACAGCAGCCATCCCACTTGTAATCCTCTTCTGGCTATAATGCTACAGTGCCTTGGATTGCAGTGCACCATTTTTAGTACTTATCGCGTAGCAGCAGACAGACGGGCTTTTACAGTGCAAAATAGCCACCACTACAGCAGTGGCTTAGATGGCAGTGAGGTACAGTCTGTAATGTATGATCTTGAGTAATGTCTAGTGCCCAGAATAAAAATGAATCTGACATCTCAAAAGACTAAATGCAGCTGAATGGGTTTGTTCAAATGGGCTATAACAAGTGAAGCATGCAGCAGAGCCAGGAAAAGAGAAAGTACATTTGCTCTCAGGCAGGCTTAATTACCTGGGTTACAGATTACTGCTAGGTTTTAGAGAATAATGTCAAAACTAAAGCCAAGGGAATACTGCAGAGAGGGGGTGCTTACGCTGTCTGTCACTGAGAGCTACTCTCCAGGTAACTTTGTCCCAGGACAGATGACTACTTCACCTAGGCCCATATTCAACACTTGACCAGTGTGCTCTTTATCGTTCATTAACTTTTAAGAGTATCTTGGGTGAGCAATTTTATTTTGCATGTATATTTTGGGAATGACTTTGTACAAATGCGTAGTTTTGCTTATTAGAACTGAAGTAGGTGTGAGCTCTCTCCTTAAGGATGACTTGTCCTATTCCTGTTCAGTGTTAGCCACCCAGAAATTCCTGGACAGCTCAAATAGGTAAATCAAAGCAGAGAAGAATCTAAATTGCCTACACTACAGATGGACATCCTAAATCTTAGTCAAGCACGTTAATCAAGTAAGTATTGCATGCCCAGAGAGAAAGGGAGAAGATCATTTGTAGTCCAAGATAGGGGACTGCACTTAGCCTTCCCAGTTTTGGGCAAGACTGAGCCTTGTAACCCTGTCTCTGAGGGAGTTGCACATCTAAAGGGATGCCTGATGTTGGCGTGAGTAGATCTCATTCACTTAGAAATAGGATGGCTCGGATTGAATCTCAGAGCCATACAACTGTTTGGAAATCCAGATATTGCCCTCCTTCTGGGCTAATCTCCAAATCAAATTTTCTCAAAGACTTGCCACTTCCTCTTGTAGCTAGCACAACTCACAGGAGTTGCTGCTTCTCTTGTGCAACTCCGCAGCAGTTCCTGAAGTAGTGAAGAGGAAGGAGCTCAGCAGGGTTAGTGCCAACCCACTGCTGCAGGCTCTTCATTAACATACACAAACCAAGGGGAAGGCTGCTAAGATGTGAATAAATTCATTTGGCTACTTGGAGAGGAACTGCAGTGGGAGCTCAGGGAGGAAGGATTGGTGGGAGGATTTATTGCAGAAGCACAGAAGGACGTAGGTTTTGAGAGAAGGGGAAAAATCAGAGGTAGCATGAGTTGAACAGCCTGAATTGAGGTGAAGCTAGTCACTGTAGAGAGGGATGAAGATTCCCAATAAACTCGAAGTCTAAAATTTGCTTGGCGGAGACTGTGTGTATGCACTTAGTGATATGCCCACTATTTGCTAATAAAAAATTATGCACTTCCTTATCTAGGGGGACTCAAAATGAATTGTCTAATTACAGAATAGCTTTCTAGAACCCAAACTGAATTTTTTCATTCTGTTGGGCTCAGCTTTGCTAGGCTCACGCGTCCTGGAATATGTCTGTTCTTCACTGAATGTGATCTAGCATACAAGGAGGGGACTGGGGACAAGTTAAATTTAAATTGGGGATTAGTGCACATTTCTCTAAGACAAAAGCCTGCAGTGTTGTACAGCTGCAGCTACAGACACCTGCAATGGACAAGGGAGAGGAAAATCTATTTTCTGGAATGAAATTCCAACAGGACCTAATTGAGAGTCCATTGCAGTGCAGCTAGGCTTTTTAATCCATCTCAGAGTGGTTTACATCAAGCTTTTAATTTCTTGGCATATCTCAAATCAGAACATCTAATGGTAGTAACTTGTGCTGAACTGAGTTTGCACTTGGTGCAGGGTGGTAACTGTTTGTCAGTATTGCTTTTTTCATATGTAAATAGGTCTCATTTGTAAGATGCTCATCTCTGGAAGCTTTTGCCAGCTGTCTTCAAATGCAGGCATTTCTTCTAAACTTTTCTGCACGTGTAGCTAGAGAATATAAATCTGGAGAGCAAGAAAGGGACATTTAAAAATATATTTTCTCACTCTTATAAGGCAGCAGATTCCTTCACAGTCCAGCTTCATGTATAACTTCTGTCACCATATTAATGAACTCAGCATGGGATTTCTTTTTTTTTTTCTTCTTTTTCTTTGTTTTTGTTGGTGCTTTGCATATTGTTTTGTTGTAGTTGGAGGATCAAGGGAATATATAATAACAAAAACATTCAGGGAGAGAGTAAAGAAAAGGAAGCAAAAATTCAGGGATAACAGAAGTTGATTTTTCTCTCTCAAAGGACAAGGGGGACTGTAAGTCACTTGTAACTTGCCCTAGCTCCCTGCTCCCTCAGAGGTGGTCTCTACAGCAAAGTCTGCACAGGGACCTGTGCACAGCCCTCAGCTCCTAGCAGCAGTAGAGGAAGCACGGACGTTTTGTCTGATGGGAGCACTTCTCTGACTTATCAAAAACAAGTGCAGGAGGAAGATGCAGTAGCGAGAGGTCTGAAATGAAGGAATGAGCAGATGACTGCAACCTTCACATATTCCTCCTTTTCACCATTAGAAAAGCAGCAATGACCTTGAATGGGTTTTTCCAGTGAGAAATATACAATGCAATGTGGTATACCTGATCCACAGTCAATCCAGTGGTTTTGGGATGCATTGTATTGTTCATAGCATGCTCGAATGGCAAATCCAGGCAACACTTTGTGACTCCTGGATGCTGGAGCAACTGTTCAGGGTGTACGTGGTATGCCTAGCATACTCTGTAGGGATGTGGCTGATTGTATGCATCCTAGACAGCTGCTCTCCAAAGGTGCCTGAGAAACCTTCAGGGTTCTCCAATGAACAGCAGTCACGTGGTTGCAGGGGGTGGTAAGAGCTGGGATGGTGGACCTGGCTAAGGGGGGTCCAAAGCCCCAGGTGGAGGATGTAGGACTGAGTAGCTAAGTAGTATGTTAAGTGATGCCTGAGAAGCTGGTGTCCAAGGTGCATTCACTTATCTCTGTTAACTGCAACTCCATCAGAGTAAAAGACAAACCCAAAGTGCTTATTCTGAGGATGGGGGGAGGCATAAAATGTTAGACTTGATTCATGACAGCTTTTTCATTCAGGTGGTCCTGGTAATATGGCCATTACTGTAAGAGTCCTGCAAGTACTTCAGGAGTTGCAATTTCACTTACTTGAAATGCAGAGGTACTTAGATACTTGCTAAGGTATCTCTATTGTAGGAATTTCTTTTTAACTTAACAGGGTAAATGCTTTTATCTCTTGTAACGTGGTATCTTGAAATATAATACAATGAAATGGTCGCACAGTCCAAAGAGCACATTATCCAGCATTATGTTCTAGAGACTTCAATTTTATGGAAAATTTGGGGGGTGGGGGAATCCAAAACCCCTTTGGTTTTGTTTTGAATAAAATGAAATTTTGCAGTGTGAGAATTTCAGTATTTAAGGGCTGTGATGCTATGCTTTCATCCTACTTGTACCATACTGTTGTATCTTTACAAAGCAATAGGAACACATTCATAGCACAAACTTGAAGAACCGGCTTATCCCTCTTGTACTATAATCAGCAGTACATGAACTACCTGTGTGGGTCTTCTATTACAGGAAGCATGCTCAATGAAAGTTGGGTTCCTGCCAGTCAATTTTGGTGAGAATGAAGCAGAGGAGAAATTTGAGCCTGGTCTTATATGGGTTGTTACCTCTCACTTTACCAGAGAGAAGCCAAAGAAAATCACAGACACTCGAACACGATTTCCCCCTGAGGTAGCATGTGGATAAGTTTTAAGTATCTCTACTGCTCTCTATTCTTGATAACAATTATCTTGTATAATAGTGTGCCATATAAATTTATTTAACGATTGTAATTAACAAATGCTGTCATAACGCTGATAGTACTGTCATTATATTGCTATTAGCTGTAGTATCTGTAGGCATGATACACCTCTCATTGATCATGAATGACTTGGCTGGCATATCAGTAGGCTGGAGCTGATCAACTGCTGGTATTTACATGCATCATGCTCACCAAATGCCGTATCTCTTAGAAGGTGGGGATGCCACAGTTGTTTACACATACAAATGAAATCACCCGCTAATAAGCAGCAGATATTATTGCAGGGGGAGGGGTTGGGAACAAACCAGGCAGTCAGCAGCATTTTGCCCTCTGCACGCTTGCCAAGCCATGCAGGGCTGGCCTGGCCAGGGTTGTTCTTCAACCACGCATGAAAGCAGATGTTACCTGACCCAAACACTTACCTTTTTCTGTGTTAACTAGAAATTTCTAAAGCAGCTGCATGCAGTGTGAGCCCACACCAGCAGATGGGGCGGTTAACTGTGTGTTTTCAGTCCGCTCTGCAATATCTCATTATTCCTGGAATGTGTTTTCCCCTGCAGAGCTCTGAAGCTTATTTTTCATTAGGAATCCGGTTTTTGTGGTTAATGGTATTATTTGCTATTGCCTGGCTTAATTCTGCAAGCACTGCTGATGTATGAGTGTTTGAGGCACTGTTGTTCAGGGCAGTGTCTCAAGGGCTACATCCTAAGTGTTTTGTGAAGTAACACGAGGAGTGGCCCATAGCAATAGCAGTGAAAAAGTACTTAGTTTTTGTTCAGTCAGACAGGTAATGTTCATAACAAGCTCCCCAACGCTATTCCTGTTTACAAGCCTGAACTATGTCCTAGATTTAAAACTTCAGTATTGAAAAATCAGTGAGAAGGCACTAGAAAGGATCTAGTTAAACCATAACGATAGCATTTTTGTGGGCAAAGGAACACATGCAGTTCATTATTATTTGATCTTGCAAGAAAGGATGGTGTTTACACACGCATACACAAACACACACACTCTTTTCCCTCCCAGTTAAACAAACAGATCCCTAATTTATGACCTATATCCATAAGAAATCACATATGTCAATCTGTTGTTGCAACTATACATTATATTCTAAGTACCCTGTTATTTATTGTAGCAGAAGAAAGCATGTAGAATGCAAATACACTATTTTCCTAAGGTTAGTTATGACTATCTTTTTTTTAAAAGGTTGTTTCTTGAAGTTCAGACCTCTTGTAGGAAGAAATATGCTGCCACTTTTACATTTGTTTTATGATGGGAAAGTTTCTTCAGGCCATATAATACTTTTGGTGTGAAAGTCAATAGTCAGAGCAGGGACCCAGGATACTGGAAATTTAAGTTTAAGTTCATTCTGCCTGGTCAAGACTTGGACCTAAAGCTCCAATATCTTTTACCTGTTCACAGCAGGGGTTCTTACATCCTGACTGTCATATGGCACATTTAAAAATGTGTGAGCTAATTCCAGTGACACACTTCTGATGTAAGTATTCTTATCTATTTACATTTGGCACAGCATTGGAAAATGTCTGCAAAAAGCAATGTGGGGTGTCAGTTTATCAATATGCCAGTGATCAAGAAGGGTTCCCTTCTCCAGCATGAGTTGTTCTTTATAGAACTTGCCACGTCATGCATCCTGCCTCACCACATGTCCCATACCTGAAAACTTGCAAATCATTTACTTTAAAAGAAAAATGCAGAAGCAGTGATTCAGTCCATTCATGTCACAGTTTTCTATTAAAGCTTCTTGACTGAACTCTTCATTCAAAGTTTTTACCAAGATTTCCTATAATACACTTGGCTTTTTGCCATAAGAGTGGGACAGGGATAGAAGAAAAGGAATTTTAGTCCGAATGGTAAGCTGGTAAACTGGACCTGTAGAAAATAACAGGATCATGAAGAACATCTGCAGAAGATGAATAACCACCATGAGGGCATTTCTATGCTGAGTGATGTGATAGCTTCTCTTTCCTTCGATGCAGTAGGAGGTACAGCTGGTCAATACGAAGAGAAAAGAAACTCAAAGTAACTTAAATAGGATCCTGTAGATGGCACAAATAAAAATAACATCTGTTTCAGAGGAAAAATGAATTCTGTAATCCAGTCTTAGCTTTTGAATCTGCAGATCATTTCAGACATGACCTTTTCTAAGGTATTTTTTTTTTCTAAATCTCACTGTCTAAATCATTTCTCATGTGTCTTTAGACCATGTCAGCCACAGAATAGTTCTGTTTCTATAATCCTGTATGGAATATTTAGTTTATTTTAATGTTTGGTCAGAGGAAGACAATACATGGCCTCACCAAGCATATCAGGATACCCTTAAAAAAAAAATTGTCATTTGTTGATGGTGGTCTGCAAAGACTAGAGAGGGCTTTTGTCTTATGTGCTCAAAAGTAAGACTGTGTTACAGACACAAATCTGAAACACATGAGCAACATTTTACTAAAGCCTCAGATGTTCATGGTCTAGGATTAATGTTCTATATGAAACAGTACAAAAATCTATTTCAAAACATGATACAGCTTAAACCACTAAGCACCTTTGAGTGAAGCAGCACTGTATGATGGGGATAAAGCACTGGGAATCAATTTACCATACAAAGTGGTTCTTCACCATTCATTTCATTTGGTAGCTCTGAAAGGCAAACAGTTGTCATAGAAACAGTAACATAAATCCATTTGTTGGGTCTGAATGATGTGCTTCCTTTGAAAATGCAAATAAAGGTTCACTAGATAGGTTTTTGTCAAGTGTGGATCCTGCCAAAACTTTAAGTTTGGAATAATATGCTTCTGGTCATGTTTGTTTCATTTAAATGGCTAATCCTCCCCATGCTGGTTGGACTTACACAGCATGCTGTTCTAGTTCTTGTGATTTCATATTGCAACTTGTAATCTTAGACTTTTCAGACCATGTCTTGAATCCACATATAAGAGCTTTTGAAAATTTTCCTGGAAACAAACATGTCAGGACCTCTCAGGGATTCATTTTCCTACTATGTTCTCATCTCCTTTATTAGACCATTGTGCAAATTGAAGGCACAGGCTGCAATCAGGCTTTACAAGCTTTTAGGCTTTTACCCTTCTGTTTAAAAGACTAACAACTGCATAAAGTGCTGTTTGAAGAATGTCTAGTTAAAGCTATCAAATAAGTGGCTTAGGGATGTATGGGAAGGACACAAAAGTGTAAACTTACTCTAACACAAGACAAAAGCTATGAGTGAGCCTGAAATCTGGATTTAGGAGTGAAAATTTCTCTAGCCTCTGGAAGGAGCAGAGCTAAAGGTACAGACTCACTGCAATGGTAGCAGTAGTGTATACGCCTCCAAGCTTTCTTTAAATTATTTTGGTTTTCAGTACTGGTGTGAGTTGGAGTTCAGTGCAGTCTGATTTACTTTGTCTTTCTGACAAGTCCTGTGTTTCCCTTGTCAGACTGCTCCTGGTACTCAGAGCAGCTAGTACAAAGCAAATCAGTACATCACGTGATGTACTGAAGAAGCTGGTTCAAGCCCCTCAGAACACCTTAAAATACATTTGAGCCAGCACATGCTGTGGTTACACGACTGTCAAAATAAATCACATCATTATTTATTTTGAGGTACTTTCTGGGGAAAGATTAACATCAGTGGCACCCTGAAAAATTTGGAATGTCAACAAAGGTCATTTTTTAAAAGGACAGTAGCCTATGACCTAGAGTTCTAGAAATAAAGCTGAGGTGGGATGAAATCTGTAAATGTTTGCATCTGAAGTAGAACCCAAGAAGCAGACTTCAGACCCAAGCTCCCAGCTGTACTGTAGCACACATGGCACACACATGCCCTTCATGTTCACTGAGCTTGGGATCAGTCTTCTCGCTGTTCATGGCTGATACATCAACATATGGCACAATGCATCATTATAGTTAAAATACTACATGTTTGAAAATTAAGCATTCATAAAATGTCCAGTTATGTTTCCCAAAAGTTTCAAGAAATATAGAGTTGAACTAAGACTTTGAAAGTACATAACCACTTTAGGACTTTTGGTTCTGTTTCCCCAGTTCTGAATACAGATGAAAAGGTGTGTTCTTCCCTGCTGAAAAGTCAAAGTGGAGTCAGTAGTCACCTTTGAATATCAAAGTCCTGGCCCCTACCTGTATGCAGGCTGCATGGATGAATCCTGGGATGTGAGAAAATCTAACATGACTGAACACATGTTTTTGAATTGGTGAATTTAGGGCCACTAATATCCTTCAATAGGACATTGAAGGTAAAGTGTTTAACAGAGGTCTTGAAGAGAAAAGAGACTTTGTTACTGGATATGTCAATCAGGCTTTTACTAGTGATTTTAAGGACTCAAAATTTCACACTAAAATGTTCCTCAAACTATGGAAGCTGCGTTTAAAAAAGAAAACACACACCCACCCCCAAAACAAACCCAAACCCAAAACCCCAACAACCATAAACCTGCATTTGAAAGGTAAAATATTTTACCTTTCTGTCAAGATCTGACAGTCTTGCAGCATTTACATATATACATATATATATATATCTTATAGACAGGAAAAGATAAGTAAATTTAGTAAGTCTGCTTAAAAAGCTGTAATTCCTTGATATGTGGAGTAATAAAAAAACCTGCAGAGTTCCATATTTCTATTTTTATGCCCAGTGACTAACAAAAGGAAGTGATTACCATTCCTACAACTTAAGTAAAGGACCTCAGAAAAAATTCTCATTCATCCAGTTTTACAAATGCAGATCTGGTGAAATGTACCTGAAGTGTTTCTTGGAGCAAATATTTCCATCGTTTTTTTTCTTTAGTTTTCCTAGAGCTCTCAAGTTACAGCAACATGGCTTATTCATTTCAGAGTGGAATGTGAAAATAGGCAGATAGAAAGGAACGGATGGGTTTGATATGGACAAACAAAAAAATAGTGTGTTATTTCTCAGTATCCAAGTGCACATCTTCTGGAGTTTTCAAATGTTCAAAATGTGGGGTTTTTCTTCTGCTGTTGGACTCCACACAGCTGTGGTTCTTAGTATGGTCTGGCAAAGACTAGAGGCTGTATTGACATGATACTGTAAGAGCTGTGTTCCTCAGACTGCTTTCCCAAGTGGAACCACAACGTTCTCAAAAACCTCTTATGAAACTTGCTATTGAAAGGATTTTGTTCCAGCATTTTAGATGAAGAAAATTTGAATACAAGTTGGAGAACCCTCTCAATTTCAGGGTTTTCTTTTAAATATTTAAAACCATAAATTTTCAAAAGTCACCACTTACTCGTGTACCAATGTGCTTTGATGAGAACTGCCCTGAGTTACACAGTGAAAATATTCCCGTTACTAGGGGGACAATGCACATTGTAATGTTTCAATTTAAAATAGCTTGTTTCGGGGATACCTAAGGATTAAAATTGGATACATATTTATAAAAGCTGGAAAATAAAGATATTTCAGTCTACTTTTTAACACCAGAGAATGGGCAGGTGTAGAGGGAGAGATAGAGGGGACAGTGAGCCAGGGGAGAGCGAAACGGTGTCACTCCAGGTAAACATGTGGTCTTTGGTATATTACTGATAAACTCTTCTACATCTGTCTTCTGGGGAAACATCGAGACAAAATGCACATTTCCATTCTCCATTCAACGTTTTCAGTGAGTGACTTTTGGAGTGGATCTTTGTGTTTGGGTGGGGGTTTTTTATATTTAAAAACCTCAAATACTGTTTGAATTTGGAGAATGCTTAGGGGAAGGGCAGTTGACAAATTTTAATCAAGAAACCACTTGCATAACGAAGGAAACAATGGAGCAACTGGAGGGAGGCAAAACCATCTGGAGAAAAAGATTGATTTTTTTTGAGAAGCCAAGGGTCTGTGGAAAAACAAAAAAGTTGTCTCTGGGCTGCATAATTAGCCTGGTATTTTATTTCTTTATGGAGTGTGGGCTGTGGGCTAGTTCAGAGATCAATGAAACTCATGCAAAATTCTCTGAGGCTGGGGAGGAGAAATGCACATAGTTTGAAATAAAGCTTGGCCATTTTCTCTATTTCCATTTCCTGGAAACAGATTTCTTAATTTTAATTTCCTGGAAACAGTGTTAACTGAAATAGTTTACTTTGTTTAAATTTTTCATCGTCTGCGTAATTTCACATCTCTCCTGGGTTTGCTGGTTCTAAACAATCCCATGATTTGCCAAATGTCACAGCTGTTCTTCATATTTGTCATAGCCTAGTGACCTGTAACAGCAGGAGGAGACCAAAAAGTAACAATTAGACCATTCCAAAACGTTTAGTTCTTTAATATTAGACAAGATTATTATTCTTTATGTCTCTAATCAAGACTTTTTCTCATGTTGACACCACTTTAATGGGCTGCACCATGCTCTGTGAAACATTTCCATGACCTAAGAACTTTACTTCAATAGTTATGGTGAGAGAAAGGAGTTGGTGCCATCCAATTATCATTCTGATGTTTCTTTCTTCTTTTCATGATTAAGCTAGAACAAATATCTACAAGACTAAAATCCTACATGGAAGATATACCTAAATTTCATTAAAAATAATCTATTTTTTTTTCCATGAACCCAATAAGGACATTTTTACAAAGTAATGGTAGCAGTTGGCTTTCTGAGTATTTTCTCCCCACTATTTTTCTGAAGGGACTTCTGTGAACTATGTTTTAAATAACCATTCTTTTTTCCTTTTGCATCTTGATTTCTCCCATTGGCCTTTTTGCTTTTGAGATTTGAAATGCTATATTTGTAACATAACTGCATCTCCCCTGGTGAAAGACAGATGAAAAGCACATTCTGTGGCTGTAGTGCCGGTCTGCACCAAAGTATCGGTGGGTCTTCAGCTATATGTTCACTGTGCTGATTCAGTATTTAATTCCATCAAAGCTGATTTGGAAAATCTCTTATGTCTGAGAACTTCTCTTGGGTTCCTAGCAATGTTACAGCCTTTAAGCTACACAGAAATATGGAAAAACAAAAGACACTGAGTGACTGAGGAAGGGAAATAGGTTGTTACAACTACAGTGAGAGCTATTTAACCATATAAAAATATGGGAGAATCCGCACTAGGTAAATGTTGTGTGAATTTCAGGGTATGAGAACATAGATTAAACTGGTTTTGGAGAGAAAAGCTTTTCACCTAAATAGGATAACATAAATGTCTTTATAACAATAAAAATCAGGAGCCTCAGCAGAGTTTCATGGAGAGGACCCACCTCTCAGTTTCTGTGCTGGATGTGACATTGCTGTGCTGTGTTAGCATGGAGCTGGTGTAAGATAGTGGAGAATAAGCCTGATGGATTTTACACAAGTTAAATCCACTGCTACATGAGGAATAGATCTAACATAAGCCATCAGAAATAAAATCTCTCAGAAATCCCTGAGGCTGTTCACAGTAGCTGTTCTTTAGGTGCAAACACACATTTCTTTCCTTCCCAAGCAAATACAAACCATTTAAAGAGTTGTTATTTTTAACAATGGGTCCTGCTGGTGAATGGTTTACTTGAAGTAAAGCCCAGCTTCGCTGGCATTTGCATGCTTGTTAACAGCATCTCACCTGCATGAGCTGTCATCCAGCCACTGATAATCTGGTAAGTATTCTCCTGTGTGAGCAAATGCACCTTGTGTGCTTTGGACCTCAGTTTCAGATGTAACAGCTAATACAACAGATCTGTGCTTCTCATCAGTCTGCAGATGCTCCCCCATTATCATCAACTTGTTCAAAACCATCTGTAGATAATCACACCCTCCCCCCGCCCATTACCCTATTCCACTCCTGCAAAAATGGGGGGTGGGGAAGAATATGCAGGAGGGGAAGAATAGGGGAGAGGGAAAAAAAAAGGCAGTATCTTTCCTTTTTAAAAAGCACAGATACACTGACAGATTTCTAGTGATAGCAGTCAGGGAATTTGACTCTGATAGAGAATAAGCATAGAAGCTCTGAATGAGACCAGTTATCTAAAAGGCAAAATGGTCACTGAGTGTGAACAGTGGATAGCACAGCTCTCTACTTTCAGCCAAAGCTAAAGGAAGTAAAATACAAACATACAGGGAGGGTAAGGAGTGTGCTTACCTGCATACACAGTTTGGGTTTGTGGGTTTTCTTTTTGATAGCTCATATTTCTACCTAATAAACAGGGCTATCAAAATAGCAAAATTAAGAAAAACTGTGAGAGTTTATGGGCTTCTGTTTCATAGAATCATAGATTTGGTTGGAAAGTACCTTTAAAGGTCATTTAGTCCACCTCCCCTGCAATGAGCAGGGACATACTTCAAATAGAACAGGTTGTTCAGAACCCCTAGAATGTAGTTGCCCCACACCTGGCAACTACCTCTCTGGGCTTCCTGTTCCAGTGTTTAACCACCTTCACTGTAGAACATTTCACATAATCATAAAATCAAAGAATGGTTTGAAGGGACCTTAAAGATCATCAAGTTCCAAACAACACCACCCCACTCCCACCATGGGCAGGGACACCTCTCACGAGACCAGGCTGCTCAAAGCCCCATCCAACCTGACCTTGAACACCTTCAAGGAGTGGGCATCCACCACGTCCTTGGGCAACCTGTTCCAGTTCCTCACCACCCTTGTAGTGAAGATTTTTTCTTAATATCCAGTCTCAATCTACACCCTTCCAATTTAAAAGCATTCCCCCTTGTCCTTCCTTGCCTGTCCCTTATCCCTCGGGACTTTGAATTCTGCCAATGTGTGATCACTGCAGCCCATTTCTTCTTTATATCTAAGAATATATATATTCTTATATAAATATGTATATTCTTATATATGTATTCTAATATATATATATATACACCCTTTTTCAGTTTAAAACCATTACCCCTTGTCCTGTCACTACAGGCCCTGGTAAAAAGTCACTCTCCACTTTTCTTATAAGTCCCCTTTAAGTACTGAAAGGCCGCTATAAGGTGTCCCCAGAGCCTTCTCTTCTCCAGGCTGAAAAAGCCCAACTCTTAGCCTGTCTTCATAGGAGAGTTGCTGCAGCCCTCTGATCATCTTCATGGCCTTCCTTTGGGCCCACACCAACATGTCCATGTCTTTCCTGTTCTGAGCGCTCCAGAGTTGGATACAATACTCTAGTTGGTGTCTCACCAGAGCAGAGGGCCAGAATCACCTCCCTTGACATGTTCCTTTTGATGCAGCCCAGGATATAGATGGCGTTCTGGGCTAGAAGTGTGCATTGCAAGTTTACATCCATCTTTTTAGCCACCTGTAGCCT
Source organism: Laterallus jamaicensis coturniculus (assembly GCA_022605575.1). Classification (NCBI taxonomy): domain Eukaryota; kingdom Metazoa; phylum Chordata; class Aves; order Gruiformes; family Rallidae; genus Laterallus; species Laterallus jamaicensis. The sequence continues at coordinate 26,713,214 of JAKCOX010000008.1, forward strand.
CAAGTCCTCCTCAGGACTGCTCTCAATCCCTTCATCCCCCAGCCTGTATTGATACCAGCAGTGTTCCCCAACCCACCACGCAGGACCTTGCACTTGGCCTTGTTAAACTTTGTGAGGTTCAGATGGCCCCAATTCTTAAGCTTGTCTGGGTTCCTCTAAATTGCATCCCTTCCCTAAGGCATGTCAACCACATCATTTGGCTTGGTGACACCTGCAAACTTTCTGAGGGTGCACTTGATCCCACCATGTCATTAATGAAGATATTAAACAGTGAGCCCAATACAGACCACTGAAGGACACCACTTGTTACTATCTCTATCTGGATGTTGGCTATTGACCACTACCCTCTCAATGCAAACATCCAACCATTTCCTCATCCACTGAACAGTCCGTAAATCTCTCTCAAATTTAGAGAGAAAGATGTTGTGAGGGACTGTATCAAAGGCCTTACGTTAGTCCAGATAAACATTTGTAGCTCTTCCCTTGTCCACTGATGTAGACCCTTCACCATAGAAGGCCCACCCCTAGGTTGGTCAGGCAAGACTTGCCCTGGGTGAAGCTGTGCTGGCTGGCCCAAATCACCTTCCTGTCCTCCATGAGTCTTAGAATAGCTTCTATGAGCATCTGTTCCATGATCTTCCTAGACACAGAGGTGAGGCTGGCAGGTTAATAGTTCCAAGGGTTCTTCTTTCTACCCTTTTTAAAAGTGGTGTAACATTTTTCTTTTTCTAGTCACTGAGGACTTTACCTGACTGCTGTGACTTTTCAAATATCATGGAGAGTGGCTTGGTTACAGCATAAGTACCTCAGTTTAGCCCCAAGCTAAAGTTGAATTGGGCTGTGGGTGGGTGTGTGCGTGTAAATGAGGACACAGAAAAAGCAACTAATTAAGGTCTGGCAAAATAGCAACACAGAACAGCTGGTGCAGACCTCAATGGTAAGAATGAAATGGGAGGGAGGAACTACATCAGCCTTTCTTTTCTCCCTTTCACTGTCAGTATGTCAGACTCTTTCTGTGGTGGAACCTGCCAGCCCTGGGATGTCTCTGTACCTGTGTAACCTGCTTGCTCACAAGGTATCTTTGCTAAATAAATGCGTGGTGGTTTTGTTTCAAATTCTAAAAAGTGGGGTACAGATGGTACTTGTTCCTTCATATTAATGCTCTTACATACCATAACGTTTGAGTGACACAAAGATATAAATCTCTCTGTTCTTCCTCTTTCATCCTCCACACATATTCTTGAAGTAGACTTACGAAAGGTCCTTATTCAGGCCGTACAAGGCAAAGGACAAGTGGCAGGGTTTCCACACTTGCTCCCTACCTCCTCTTCTCCTGTGCACCACCCACATGTGCACATGCTTGTTTGCTTGCCCACAAGCCTGTTACAATCTGGTTCTTGTTTAAAATTGCCTTTATTTTTCACATATATCTTGAGAAGATTTTGGGAAGGCATCTTTCCTTGTTATTTACCCAACAGGTAAACTGGGAATGTAGGCACTGTATCTCAGGAAGGTGCTGGAAATTAGGTCTTGTGTTTTATTTGTGTTACTGTGGGGTGAATCACGATAGTTCTTTAAATTTTAAACTCTTTCGGCCCTTCTGCTGTAAATGGAACACTGATTTCCCATTAGAGGAAGGCCTGTAGAAAGATGTAATCATGCATTCAGTGATTCAAAGATGTTTTGCATGCAGGGTTGCTAGTGACTGAAATGTCAGCTCCCCTAAAAAAGAGTCACTTGAAATGCTTGGGTTGTTTCCACATAAAATTGATTCATAAAAATATTCATATAGACTCGACTCAGAGGCAGCCAACACCTCTGAAAGGTACTGCAGGACAAATAGCTGGCTCAATTAGTATAATTGCTCTGTGTTTTTCTTTTGAAAAATCTGACAATTGCATCACATTGTTATTTTTAGACAGATAATAAAGTGGAACACTGGGTTAATGAAAGCAGCCTGCACAAGCTGAGTACTATGGAATATTCACCCAGCATATGCATGGTAGGCTATATGTCTGAGGGAAATGCACGCAATCCACCTGCTCCGTAACTGTGCCTTAGATGATTTTCCCCCCCCCCCCCGGCTCTATTGGCAAAACAGAAAACATAATTGGAAACAATTTATCTCTTAATCTACTCTTCTTCAATTCCTTGAGTTTATTTTAGAGGCGAGAGAACGCTTATGCCATCATCTGAACGCAAATGGTGTCAAGCTGTAGGAAGGGAATAATTTGACGTATGCGCTGGTATTCACAGTGCTCTTCTGCAAATGGTCTACATGTTTATTTTACAGTGCAATTTTCTAAAAGCTTTAAAAAAAAATGCCCTGAAATTTGCAGCTCCATTGAGTACACTCTAGTAGGCTTCACACACTTTTTAAGGTTTCTCTATTTGAAATTCTTGCAAGTTACCGTTGGTACTGTTGTTCTGGGCAAATAAGAGTTGAAGGAACCCAATACTTCTTATGACTTTTGCAATCTCAGTTCCATGTACCTGGGACAGTATGTAGATGCTTCCAAATCCAAATGGATGCTGCTTTCATATGGTTACAGGTTTTGCTAGCACAGTCAGAAGGGAGAAAACTCAGCCCCAAGATGTCAAAATATATAGTTAATATTAGAAGTGTCTTGATAAATTAAAGGAGGTAGTGAAAATTATAACTTACTGTAATCTGTATAAGAGGGGACTCAGTTGTTCACATTATCAGTTGCTGTAAAATATGGTGATGTGGATTCAGCCTCTGTTTTAGGTAGGCCCTAAATTCCCAATTGCCAGAGGTTTGGAGATCACACAAGGCACGCTATACCTGCCTAAATCAGGGTGTTATATTTTCTGGGTGATGAGTAAAAAGCCAAGAGGGGATCCTCTCAGTCTCTGAGATGATAGTGAAGTACTGTCTTCAATGAGACGGTTCATGTTCTGGAATCAAAGCACGAGCTGAGGATCTTGCTGAACTTAGCTGTATGTAGCACAGCAAGCAGCTGTTGGGTTAGGGAAGGATTTGCCTGAGTGGGTGCAGAGAGCTTTCTGTGCAGCTCCCACATCTCTTAAGGCCTAATGTGGATGAATTAGAGACTCTACAGAAAACAGAAAATCTTTTATATGAATTATTTTTTCTCCTAGAATGAACAGATTAAAGGTTGATTAATCCATGCTGATTGTCAGCTTAATGAAGAATATAAAGATCACAGGGAAAAATCGAGCTCTTTCTGACTTACAGGGTCTGATTAGAGCAGTCATCTGGAAAGCATAAGCTATGATGGTACTTTTCTATTTCCAAGAATAGATTAATAACTAAATTGGTTGTTCTGTTATAGCCTTTTTAAACAGCTATACTTTGTCTCCAGTTATTACACTCTAGGTACTGTATTGAGTGTGTTTTTCAAAAGCTGCTGCTCAGTCCAAAGATCAGTGTGTATTCAGACTTTTTTCCCAGTTGCAAATGGCACTTATTAGCCACTGGGAAAAGGATACATCAGAGGCAGCTTCAGCCTCTCAACAGCATGGAGTAGGAGTTAGGGAAAGCAGAAAGGGTATCCGGAAGGAGCTGGGGTTGCCCTTCCTGCCCCATAAGAGGTCCAGAGATCTTTATCCCTACCCAAGTCTCCTGTCTCCCATAGCAGGAACCACTATCTGATAATTCCACATTATTTCTTGTTGGCTTCTGGCAGACTCCTGCCTTGGGCAACTGATAAATTTGCCTGTGCCTGAGATATAGGTATAGAGCATATGTAGGATGATAACATTCACTGTCCCTCCACCTGCCCCATCCTTTCCCTGGAGATGCTGTTTTCTTCTAAATCTGCATTATAAAATTAGAGTTCCATTTGTGTGTGTTATGGCTGAGCCCAGCTGAAAGTTATTAATGACTGCTACTTTCAACTTTGTGTTTTGCTGATACTGACAGACAGAAGCAAACCAAAAATACACTTGTCAATTCTGTTGTGCGCGTACAGTTCTAGCCTATATTAATTAAAAATGTATGTAGCTAATAGCTATCCTTGATGTGTTACCTAAGTCATATATGCTACTTATATGTGAAGTTTGGTCTTGACTAAGCATGCTTAGATTGAAGAGATAACACTTAAGGGTATTTCTGATTCTTTTAACTGACAGTGAGAAATAATCTTGTCTCTGTCTACTTGTTTCCCTGTGCTTTTTAAATTTGTTAGAAATTCTGTATCTTTCCATCTATGACCTGATTTTAGCTGCCAGAGAAGTTGGCAGGAGTTTTTCCACTGGCTTCATCCAAAACCAGATCAGGCCACTGGAGAACAAATGACAAATTACATTCATAAGCTGGAAGTTACCACAGGCGTTGATCAATACACACACGAATTTCTGCCTAGGCAGGGTTTGTAATTTGGCATCCTTCCCTCAGTAATATCAGGATGCCATCCTTATTACAGCTAAAGGTGCACATCTAAAATGATGTTGAGTTTCACTGTCCCTCTGGGGCTTTATTTGGGGCAGGTATTGAGACCTGATCGTGGGAATTGCTGGGGAAGGTACATTGCTTCAAAGGTGCTTATGAACAATGGCACTTCTTTCTAGAGATGCTTTTCCTTATATTTTGAGGCCACCAAGCTCAGTGAACAACCTCATGTTCTTTTTTTTTCTTTTTATTGTTATAAGTAACAAAATCTGAAAATTTTGGCATAAGGATATCATGGGGTTTTAGCAAAAATCATGTTCCTCAGTAAAATGTTTTGCTTAGAGTTGCAAAATAACATAATTTTAGAATTACCAAAACAGAATATTCCTCAATTTAAATACATCTTTTAGGTTCTTTCAATCTTTTAAGTGTTCTTTAACCTATTAAAACCAGATTATTAAATGTTTTTCAACTTCAAAGAGTAAAAATATAATTGAATATATGAAGTGAGATTATTTTTTAGACTAAAAGCATGACTATTATCTTTCTTTTCCCAGGGAACATTTTGCCCATTATCTGCCTTGACAAACAACTAGTCTCACTAATAAATAATTCAGCAGCAAGAGACTCCGGGGCTGTCTGCATAAAATTATGGCATACATTAACTGATGCCCTCACTAGGCAAGAGGTTCTGGGAGATCTAGCCTTGGCAGAATGGCATTGCTAAATCCCTACATGTCTTCTTAAAAACTGTCCCCTGAATTTTCAGGTCTCTGCAGTTAGAAACTGACTGTTCCCCTGGATAAACAAGGACTAAGGTAAGTTTACCTCCCACCCCCACCAAAGCTTTGTTCTTTTGGAATCTGTTAAGGCTGTCTGAATATCATATATTACAGAATTCTTAATCTGATTCAAGATTAATTGAGCTGTTGTTTTTAAATTGTTTGTGTGGGTTTTCTTTTGCCTTACTAAAAGAAATGTTTTAAGTGCCTGGCAGAGTAAAAGGGGAAATAATAAACTGAAAAAGAAACTGCACTCCATGCCCAAACTGTGCTAAATTGTGTGTGGGTAAGGCATATTCAACATAAATTATTGAAAGTTGGAGGGTAATACTAATTTCAAGTGAAGTCTTTATCTCCAGGATCTTTCTTTCAGTTGTGAAGACTTTAATAAAGGAATGAAAAGGCTGAGAATGAGTACTGTACTTTCCACATGCCTTACCCCAGGTTAGCTATGAAAAGAACCCGATTTGATGGTTGCAGCAGCAGCATCAGTGAGTTGGTGTAGGTAGCCTGAGTGGAAGTTAACCCTGGGAGCTTCCTTGTCCTGCAGGGCCTCCTGTCCCTGCTCCCTGCCTTTGGCTTCTCAATGTCTCTGCCTCTCATGCAGCTTGTTGGAAGGCCTGGACTACGTGGAATTACTATATAGCTATTTAGAAGTGATGAAAGCTGTATGTATAAAAATACTGTCATTTAGAGAAGACCTTGTGTTTAATAATACTCTTATCTTTAAAAGATAAAGTTTCCGCGAAGTTGTTATGAGGTTGGGTTGGTTTTGTTATGCAAGTAGCCTCTCAAGCTTTGTGGAACTGTGAAGCCAAAACAGAAATTGGTGTATACATCTTCTGGCCTTAGTGAACAGTTAGATTTTAATATGATAAAGTTTTATTCTGGATTTGGAGAGAGGAGCATTTTTGTTTGCAGTATCACATAGAAAATTTAATGATAACCAAGACCATATCACTCCACATATCTAAAACTACAGCATCATATAGACAAGATATATCATATAAACAAGGGAGTAGGTAGGAAAAATATTTGGAGGGTTTTGTTGGGTTTTGTTTTTTGGTTTTGTTGATTCATGGAAAACGGAAGTGAGTAGTTCTTTAAACAAGGTCACACAGGAAAATTAGGGAAGGCTCAAATATTAACCTGCAGTCTCTTAACACGGTCATCACCTTGGTCAGCCAGTTTCTTCCACTTTGCTGGTTCTGTAAAAGACTGCATTTTAGCAAATATGCTGCTTCATTATCTCAGGAGGACACCAGGGGAAGAGATCGGATTAGGCACAGGAGCTGGCTGCCCAGCCTAGTGGCAGACCTTTATATTTTGAGAGATAGAAGTTAGGGAAGCAACTGTAGTCGTGTGGGAGTTCTGCAGTATCTGAATCCAGCCAAAACTATTCATTACTGTTTGCTGTAGACAGCTGAAACTTCTACCAGTCTTGCTGCTTTTATAGGGCTTAGAATAATTAACACATAGAAGGGAAATCTGTAATGGAAAGTCTTTAGTTCTGATAGAAGGGCTTGATATAGTGAGGTTTGCACAGTTGTGTTGCCTGCTCCCACTTAATTTCACTTCAATTTTTTTTTAGAGTCTAATTATCCGACACTTGAATTAATTTTCAGTGTCAACTGCAAAAATGTCTGAAAGCTTTCATTATATAGACTTTGAGCACTTGGCCAAAGAATTCATGAGGTGTTACTATTCAGTTTTCTATAGAGTGTATCTTTTGAAAACAGCAGTTGGAAAGAAGATTCTGGATCATGTAATCACTCGGGGAGAGACAGTGGTAAAAAGGGGTCAGAAAACCTTAGAATTTGTTCATGTTTTGATTTTTCTAGGGCATGCAGACCTTGCCAGAAGCATTTCTTCAGCCCAAAAAGACTTATGAAAGTCTACAGCAAAATGAACCGGATCAGTACCTAGTTTCAGTTTAATTTTCCTCTTGACACAGAAGTGATGCCTATTGCTTTTATTTTCCTACATGCAGAACATGTAGTTGGTTTTATTTGTTCTGGCTACTGTGAAAGGACTTGGGGAGTTCTGTACTGTTGCTGCAAATACACCATGATGTAGAAAATAAATATTTCTTTCACAAATATTCACACATATAAGTGTGCTGCCTGTATCCCCTGCTACAGAAATCAGTAAAACCACTGTTTTATGTTGAAATGGAGTGGAAACAGAAGTAAGGATAAAGAAAAGCTGTTATGTAGCAGAGAAATAATTTTTAGAGTCCCAGTTTGAAGTTTACTGTGATTACAAATTTTGAGGGCAACTGTTATGTCTAAGCAGATACTGAAGTGAGAATTTTCAGTTACTGCAGTTACTAGGTGCTGAAGGGAAACGGATTCTCAATAATATCAGCTTTTTGCAAAATCACTGATAAATGCATAAGCTGCAGACTGAATGAACATAGCAAAGGAAAATTACAAGAGAGTGTCCCATAGCAACAGTCTATTAGTTTGCCATTTTAAATGGGAAAGATATATTCTTTCCAAAGTCATAAAAATAGAACCTTAAAAAACATCATCTGTTTTCCTAGCTGGGATAAGATCCCATATATGTACTGTCTTCAGCTGTGATTCTGCACAAAACATTCAATATTTATTATTTATTTCCTCTTACATTTTATTATTATTAATGGAAGGGCACAAAAATACAATCAGGAATCAGACATAATGTGTCTGATGGAATAAAAATAAAATAGGATACCTGTCTTGCACAGAGAAGACTTACAATAGAAGACATCAACATATGTAGAGAACATACATATTAACATATGTATGCACATGTGTCTGTTTGTCCCCATGAACACTTTATACAATTATCTAATAAATAACCAAGTCAGTTACCTCTGAAATTACACCATATATCTGAACTGGGGGATCTGAAAGCAATACTGACTTTCTGGGTTCAGGAGCTTGACCTTGTCTCAATCTGAGCAGGACCTTGCCAGCCACCACCTGTAAGAGCTTGGCATACAGGCCAAAAAGGAGCCCAGGTATTTTTTATTTAGTTGGTTTTTGCCAGAATCAAGGTCTGATCCTGTTTTTGGATGAAAACCAAAATGTTTCCCTAACCTAAACTGAGCCCTAAATGTTTTCACAAAAAATGCACTGAAGTGAAATGTCCTGAGGAGTTTGGATTGCCCCACCACTTGGTTTCTGGTTTCCCAGAATACGTATCAAAAGTTTTTGTGTAAAAACAAACCAATTTTCAGCTTAAAAAAAGAAGGCAAAACAAACCCAGTAATTTCATTTAAATAATCACTAACATTTTCAGCCTGAGTATAAGGTCTGTTGTGAAGAAAAAAAAGCATTAATCTTGAAAGTTTTTGGAAGAAACGCGGGGGTGTTTTCCTTTATGTTCTGTGTAAAATCTGTCCAATTTTTCAGGTTTTGTTTGGTTTTCTCCTCCTTATTTGTTTTCCCTTAAATATCTGTCAACTTTGCTCCATTTGCTTCTCTTTAAAATGTAGAGAAATCAGCACTCTCTCAGAGGGACAAAACCCAAGCTCCTCATCCCTTCCCCAAGTCCTTTATTTTATGGAGGGATGTTTTTCGTGACATGTGGATGGTTCTTGTCACTCTCCAGTCTTGCAACTCTCTTCTGGTTGTCAAGTGGCAAAAAGCGCAGCTCTGGGAAGTGAGCCATCACACAGTTCACATAGCCAGAGCCCACTGCAACCTTCAGCAAGAAGGCAAGTCAATTTGAAGAGTTAACAGCAAAAGTAAATAGTTTCCTTTTCTAAAAGCTCTCTGCCATACCCTGGATCCTCAGTGGAAAGAATAAACAGCACAGAAACCAAATTACCTCTTTGCAAACGTGAAAGTTTGAGCTGATCTCTGTGGCAGAACTTCTTCAACCTGTAAGACCCTGGAGGACCAGGTAGCCCTGCTTTGTTAATGTAAAGGTACGGTATTGAGAATCATCCCTGGCTGTGATTTACAGCTGGAAAACTTACACTGAGCCATATGTCAGAAGGATTGGGACAGGGCTGAAAATGCAATTCTTGAAGAGGAATATTTGAGTTCAGACAGGGATACCATATGAAGGCAGATTTATCCCTTCATTTCAAATGTATTAAGAGGAAGTGTGAGGGTTTAATTTATTTTTTTTTCCCCTTGGTTTCTGGCTCAGTGGGTTCTGCTGGTTGGTTATAGAAAGAAGCCTGTTAGACTTTTTTACAGGTGCTAGGATGTTCATCGTCTGGGTTGGTGAAGGAGGCAAGACTAGCCTTTTAGTCTCTTCTGACAACCAAGATATTGATAATGCTATATTGAAAAATCTGAAGCTTAAATATCAATGGACATAATTGTACACTTTTAGAAGCTACAGTTGTGGCCCTGTACAAAGACAAGATAGAGCTATAAGAGGGATTGCCTTACAAATGATTCATTATGGATTCAGGTCTAACTTTAGTCTGTATGTGAAGCTTCCAGTAAGATTTACAAAGGTTTGTACTTAGAGCAGGTACACAGCTCCCTAGAGTTTAAAAAACAAATAAACAAAAGGGTAAGAAATGCATGAAGCTTCCATTACAGTAATGACTAATAACTGACCTAGGCTCTATTCTTCAGAAAAAATATGCAGTACAGTTCTTTCAGACACTAATTGCCGTGTTACTGCTATTGTTCCAGCAAACACAAATAGACAAAACAGTACTGCAAAATAAAATTAGCCTTGATAAATGTATTGTGTGATCTGTGGCAATGGAAAAATTCTTTTGGATGAGTGTAAATCTTCTAATCTGTGTTTAGAAATTGAGGCTGATTTACTCCGTAAGCCTTTTCTCAATAACAGCAATTTAAAAAGCCTTGCTATTCTGGCAAAGTTTCTCTCCATAAGATCCAGATCACCTGCAGTTGTACATCTCCAATGAGTCAAAAAAAAAAAAACCAATCCCAAAAAAACCCTAAACAAAAACCCAAAATAAAAAGACCCCAGCAAAGCAAACAAGAAACAGAAGAGAAGAAGGTACATGAATTTGGTAAATCCTTAATCTAATAGCTTTTCTTAAGAGATGGAAATGTCCTGCTGACTGTCTTTTTGAGGACTGCTTCTGCCAAAAGCAGGAAGGATACTCAAAAGTTACTAATCTGATATCAATTTTTTTAACTGCACATGTGCATTAAATTCTCTGAAATACCCATTCTTGTTCCTTCTGTGATGCAGTAGGACAATTCTTGCAACCACTGTCAGGTCCACAAATCCTACCTAAATCTTGTAAATCCCCAGGATCCCGTTATAGTTTCAGGTTCAATCAGGAGGTACTCAAACTCATACTTTTCTAAAGGAAGGCACTTGAAGTTGTGTCACTAGGAAGGCACATCTCTAGCAGTTTCCTCTTACATCTTCTGCACATGTGCATGGACTGTGTGCCTTGTGAATGCACCCACTGAAATTATCCTATGTAAAACAGAGCATCAGGCAATGTTGCTGTTGTCCTCTTCCTTGGCACTTGTTTGGAGTTGGTTTCTCCCTGTCAGAGGGAATGTGCATCAGCATCTCCTATCTGGCTGCTCTGTGGACCAGACATGGGCATATCTAGGGTGAGGCTGCTAAACCACTCCACTTTTAGAGCATGAGAGAATCCTTCTCAGGATGATGTGCCCATTTCTGAAGGTGTTTGTCTGCTTGGGTGTTGCTTACAGAAACTGAGCACAAGTCAGTGATGTAAATTATGTACTTTGTTTCAGGTAGCCTGATACCTGGGAATAATAGTAGCTAAAAACCTGATAACCTTGATTGGCAATGGACCAAGTATTTGTTCCCAGTGATAACAAACCAGAGGATTGTTAGGGTTTGGTTAAGCATCCAAGGCATCCAAGATTATCCCTTCACACACCCAAATTATGCTCAACCCACTTTTGCTTCACGTAGGACCCAGAACACATGTTGTATTTGGCAGCCACTTGACTATGCCTATGGACACAATAGTTTTTTTCCTTTCTCTTTCTTTCTCCTGGTAGGGGAGAAAGTGTGTCAAACATGGAAGATTTAGGAAGTGTGGGACATAAGAGTGGGGCTTGTAGACTGTTTCCTTTCAGGAAAACCAGATGCAAGATACAGATGTAAATATTGACACTAAGATATGGCTGAGGAAGAGCTGGGATGTGGAGAAATGATGGTTTATGTAGCAATGTCCCTTCTGGAGTTCTCTGCTGTCTTGGAGACGATAACAACCTGCAGGGAAGAATTTAGTTACAAGGGAATTATTCTAATGGGGAAAACAAACAAACCAGCCAACTCAGAAAATTAGAAGTATGCATCAGAAACAGTAGAAAAATGGAGTATGTTGATCTGAAGCCATCAAGGAATTTGGTGAAAGCAAGACATTAGGAAGTTCTTCACTGGAACATTGCAGCCTGGAGTGTTGGTGGGATTATCAACACAGATGTTCTGGTGCATAGCAAACTTGGTTCATTGACTCAGCTGTGGGGATAAGTAAAACTATCTGAGAATTTATCTTCAGTGTCATGTGTAGCAAGTTGGACTTGCTATTTTTTAGCAGATCAGCTCTGCTCTGAATACACACTGAGCAGACTTGCTTCATGCACAGATGATGTGTTGCCTTTGCTTACTGCATCATAATGTTGTTGATCATGTAGGCAGCAGCTAAGGCTCTTCCTGAACATACTCAGAGAGTCTCCCTGGTGCTGTGGGAAAGCGCTGTGTTGATGAAGGCTACCATTTTTAGCAAAACCAATGTCCAACAGCAGACTGCACTGAGGAATTGAATCTTATTGTAGATGGCTTATCTCTGAGTCAGGCAGTACAGTTTTTGGTATTGCATGCACAGGAGGGACTGTTACTATAGACTAGAATGTATACTTTCTAGGGAACTACCTCCATGAATTATTCCCTGGGGCTTTGGAGTTTGAGGTTTTCAGTAATGGGGGAGCCCACATGAGAGACCTCCCTTATTAAGGAAGGAAACATTTCTGCTGTTGCCTAAGCCAGTCAAAGTCTGGAGAAGCCAGGATTTGCTTACGAGATATTACAGAGATGAGGTGAGCCAGCCATGGGAAGCAGGAAGTCACACAGGGATTTGGGGAATGGAGAATTGAAAGGAAAACTGTGAGAGTTTACAGATTGAGTGAATGGGGAGTACATTCCTACTGACGGAGCTCTGATTTAGGTTACTGCAGAAGGAAGAGTTGTGGTTGAATTAAGTTGTGTTTGCAATTAGTATTTACCTTCTTATTTGATGTGTTCCTTTTCTTCTTCGTTGCTGTGTTCCACCTTTGATTCAAGCCTTTTACTGCTCCCATCATTTATATTTTTTTGTGTGTGTCAACCCATTGTGAGCAAGCATAATGGAAATTGGTCAGTGTGCATTAATTGTAAGTCTCTCCACATGAGCCACAGGTATGGCTCACATAAAAACAAAATGAGCGGAAGGTTTTTGGAAATAGCACTCCCACTGTCACCCTCACACTGTGTTGCTTTATATAGGATTTTTGGGGGGTTTTGTTAAGGTTGCCAAAACTGGCTCACTTGATTAAAAGATTGTTTGCTGATACCTTGTCAGCTCTGTTGTAATTTTCATGCAAAACTACGATGATGTTTTGTTTTTTTAAGTAGCAAAAATTTGGAGTCTGACAAACTGAAATATTAGCAAGACTATTGGGGAGTTTTGGCAATCTGTGCTTGTGAATTTTAATGTCTAGCAGCAAACAGCTCTTAAGCAGTGTTTTAACGCATCTTTTATGTTCAGCTTTATGATGCACACCAAGCAGTGCCAAAACATGTACATGAGTGCAGATGTGCTAAGCAAGGCTAAAGACTTTTGAGAAATATGTGTTTAATGTACTTGAAAATTTAAGAACATTTGGGGAGCACAATAAAAATAAAGCATTTGCCCCATGAGTACCAACAGGAATTTACAAGTGCAAAACATAATCATTGCTTTTTCACAGAATAAAAAAGCAGAAATGCACTGTGCCTGTTCTTCTGTCCTTAAACCACATCCTTTTACTACAGCCATATTGTCATTGTGATTACACAGCCTAGGTGCTGGCTTTCTGAGTTAGGAAGAACATCCCTAAAAATAACTGTGGTGGTGTTTCAGTTTGAGTGTTTTTAGAATTTGACCCAAACACTCATTCCTTGCAAGACAGATCTAGATTGCAGGAGGAAGAGTATTGAAAACATATGTTTGGGAAAATTAATCTCCGAAAGATAGGAACAGCCTCTACTTAATCCCATTTCTCATGTTTATAAACCACACTCTTCATAATTTGCATCATACAGAAAGAGATGAAAATTGGTGTTTTTCTTTTAAAGGGGTAGGTGATTTTAAGCTGTGTGCCATTAAACTCAGTCATTCTTTTTTCAGGTGCTCTGCTGTGTAATTTAATTGAGAAATTTAGAAGTATCTTGATGTTCTTTGTCTCAACCAGTGGCTGAGCACCACATGCTGCTCGTTAGGAGGAGAAAGAGACAGAGCCTCTGTGGGCTGGGATAAGGACAGTTTACTGACAAAAATCATCATGAACATAGTACAATAACAGCCAATTACACTTACACCTGGTGATAACACCAAGTACCTTATCAACCCCACTATTACAGAGTGCTGCCTAATGGCAAGGACTGACCAACCACACTCAAACTGTCCCCGAGGCACCAAGCATCTGCCCCTCCCCAGCCAGTCTTTTTTATTGGGAGGTGATGCCAGGTGGTGAGGAAAACAGCCCGGGTTAACTCTGTTCCCCTGTGCTGGCTGCTTGGGGAGGTTGACTCTGGCATGGCCAGAACCAGGACAGTCTCAAAGTCAACCTAGATGCTGGAGGTCCAGGTAATATGTATCAGGCTACAGGTGCTACCATAAACAAATAGCTATGGAAATGCTACACTTGTTTCACAAAGACTTATCTCCTCACTTTAGCTGCTATATGAAATTCATTTGCTTGCTTGTCTGTTATTGTCTAGTCTGAACACTGAAAGGAATGTGGGAGCACAAGTTTGGTACGAATACTCCATACTGTGTAAGTCTAGTTTCTTGACTGAGTCCTAGGCACTGTTCCTGGACCTTATTACCTTCAGTAGGAACTGTACAGATAAACTAAAGTTTATAATGGCTGGAAAGATCAGAGGATACATTACAAAAATTACCTGGAAACATTTTATCAAATATTAACAGGGTTTGGTTGGATTTTTTTCATTTAGTCATTAAATAGACCATTAATCTCTTCATAGTTAAATTGCTGTTTTCCCCTTGTGCACAGACCCACCAACTCCTCCTATACTATTATGAATTATGTAGATCAAAAAATTATATGAATGAAAGGAAAACTGTGCAATTCTATTAGCTAACATTTAAATAAAAAATTACTTCAGTGGCTGTAGTGTTCATATTGGGAATCAAAGTATGCTGGCAGTGACTAGGGAGACAACATCTTAATATTTATCTTGTAATTATGGACTGTCTCATTAAATTTTAAGATCTGCAATGGCAGTGTTCAAGGCTCTTTTCTTTTGGTTATTAGCATGGCTGGCATATGCTTTGGAAATCACTAAATAATAAGCCAGGTGCTTGCTACTGCTTTAATCTTTTCTCCAGCTGAAAAACCTCTGATTTTAATGTATAATGAAGAAGGCTTAAAGCTCCATTTCTTTCTTCCTCCAGGGACGCGCCCTTAATAGTTTTAGTGGTTTGGGTTTGATATGCTATTCACTTCCTGACAGGAAGAGTGGTTTGAAATGCCTTTAGAATTACCTGAGACAAGCTTGTGATACTCACTGGTGTCTTCCACCTGCTGGAGACCATTTCTTTTTAACACCACCACTGATCCTATGAGATTTTTGAAGGCAATGTCAGTAGTAGAATGCATAGTCATAGTAGAATGCACAGCCTGTAAAATCTAAGCAACTCATGTGAAATGCATCATAATTTTAAAAAAACCTCAGAAATCTCATTTCAAATTTCACTCTTGATATGGCCAGTTGCAAAACTGGTATCACAATGCTCCTTGGTGCAGTGGTCTAGCCATGAAGCCTTGTGATGCATTAGCTGTGCCTGAGTGATGCATTCTTTCAGTCAGCCCTTTAGGCAGCAGGGAGAGTATTCTTCTAGTTTTCCTCTTTATGCCTTTGCAGCATGAGAACCACTGACTGCCTCAACTCTTGTGCTGCTACCTAAACTGCTTTGGCCAGTAGTGTTACCTAACTACTGTGTACAACATGGAAAAAAATACATGCTGTGTTCCTGAAGAATGAACTGGAAGATTTTTTCTATATATCTGCTGTGTAATATACTCATGAATGAGTAAATAAAAGTTGCTTGAAAGCAATATTGTATAATTTTAAAAAATCTCCTTTAAAATACATTTGTAAAACAGGACAAGAAAGTAAATTCTGTCAACTGTTTGCAACATAAAGTGTCTTCATGGTATCTGTGGGGTTGCAGAGTACATAGAGGATTATTACTCATGCAAATGGAGTGCCTAGGTAATTGTTTCTTTCCATCCTTCCTACTGTTAATTAGTTGGCAGTCTTTTACATGAGTTCCATGCAAAACAATTATTTTGCCTCTTCCTTTTCCTTTCACGGTCTTGGTTATTTCAATTCCAAGTAACTACAATAATTTAGAAGCTACAGTAATGGATTTATTGCAGCTAAAATGATGACAATAATACAGTTGTAGAAATGGGAAAGTTCAGGAATAGAAGAAGAGAAAGTTCATTTTCTTGCCTTGTTTTACCTCAGATAAACACTCTGTCCTTTATTCCTATTCCAAATTGATGCATGAATAGGTAAGATGTGTCAACAACTAAGTGATCCTAATGCCAAAAAACAGCTTAGTCAATACAGAGTTCCTATTTGCAGGAATACTTGTCAGAAACCCTTCTGTATAAGGATGAGAACTGTATCACAAAATTCTCTGCACAGTGGAAACAGTCTTTAGTGTTCTAGTACTTTTAAAAGCTCTAATACTTGCATTGATTTTTAGAAGATAATTTAAGCCAGTATTTTTGTGTTACAAGATGTGGAGAGAACGGGACAATGGGGCTACTGCAAGTTTGCAATAGTGAAATTTTGGCTGGTTGTGCCTGGGCAACAACCCCTTTGAAATCCTCGACAAAGGAGGTCTCCAGAGGCCTGTAAAGGATTTAGTTCCAAGATTTTTCTTCTTGTGCTGTGACAGCGTGATCCAGACTGTTCCATTCCCCTAGTCAGTGCAGAAATGAAGATATTTTCTTTAGGCGAAGCTGTGGCAATTTATATTTTTTCTTGGGCTCGTCCCTGGCTACATTGGCTGAAGGATAGTGATCCTCATGCAAGTGAGGAACTTATGGGCATGCTTTCTAGCTGTGTTACTCCTCCAAGGTGATCAAGTGAGATACTCTAGTGAGGCAGGAAACCTGTGGCAATGGATACAGACATGAGATTCTTCTCCTGTCTCCTCTCTTTCTACTTCCATGGGCAAGCCCAAGGGTTTTCCAGTGACTGTG
Organism: Laterallus jamaicensis coturniculus; assembly: GCA_022605575.1. Taxonomy (NCBI): domain Eukaryota; kingdom Metazoa; phylum Chordata; class Aves; order Gruiformes; family Rallidae; genus Laterallus; species Laterallus jamaicensis. Next base: position 26,729,830 of record JAKCOX010000008.1, read on the forward strand.
GTGAAGGGGAATCAGAGTGAAGATACGGCCCTACCTCTGACTGGCAGATCTCCAAGCTGACCTAACAGAGAGCAAGAGGAGGGCATACCCACCTCCCTCTGGTTGCACACCATGGCTGGCCACATAGTGATTTTTATGGGGAGACTTCTCAGGTCCCTGCTCCAAGTGTCTGACTTCACCCGTGCTTGTATCCACAGTGGGCAGAGATGTGGGTGTGCACCATCACCTTTCTCTGGCAAGATGTTTTTGTGACATGGATGGCTAGGAGGGATGCAGAGCAGGCTCAACAGAGCTCTGGTATATGCAGAAGCACCTGAGCAAGCCTCATGTCCCTTTATGCGGGGATGTAGGCTCTGGAAAGCTGGCACAATGAATGTTTTTTCTGTCTCTGAAGGCAGAGAGTGCTGGCACTGGGAAGAGATGCTGTCACACACATACGCACCCTCCCTTCCCCCCCGTAGAAACAAACAGATGTGAAGTAAAATTTTCCAAGTGATTTTGGAGTACACAGAATTACCTTCTGAAGTCACTTTTGAAACTGTTCCCTTATAGTTCTTCTGGTAATGGGACTCCTGCCTGCATCTTTATTTTGGAAACGCTACCTACTCGTGCCAATTTATGAGGTTGTGTCGCAGCACTGTGACTGCTTCATCTCTTGCCTCTGGGGACTGTGATCCATGTGAGGCCAGAAGCAGTGGCTTAAACGTCAGCCTTGACCTCTACTTATTTATTTGCAAAATCAGCCTGAAGTTTACTATAGCCTTTGGAAGAGTTCCAGCTATTTACCATAGGTATGCTGGTGCAAAACCCTCCCATCCAGGACACAGAAGCAGTTCCAAGGGAAGATTCTGTTGTGATTGCTGTTAATGTTCCACAATTAGAAGGGCTGGTTGAGGCTTAGTGTGGAGTTCGGGTTTTTTTCTGCTTTTGCAAGTCCTCTTTCTCACTTGGCCTTCTTGTGGGTGGCTCTTTAAATTTAGACAAGGCAGAAAGCTGCTGGTTCAAAGCGACTGATTTAACTGTGTGCTTTCATTGCCTGTTCTTCATTCTGGTGGGTATTTTTAACTTCTCTCATGTTGTCAGTAAGTGTTTCCTTTCTATTTCTCAAAGTTCAGACTGTAAAATTTGGATCCAGCAGGAGAAATAGTAGATTTGTGTGAGCGCCTCTTTCCATGATATCCTGACCCCTGTGTTAAACCACCGGTGTTGCAAACATTTTGAAAGTTCAGGTCCCTTCGAGTAAATTTCTATACAAATTAGGAAATAAAAGAAAAATAAAAAGCATAGCCCCACAGGTGAACAACCTAACATTTATAATTTGTGTTCTTTGGTAGCCAATCTGAGCCAAACCCTCTGGCAGAGGTCAGCTTTGTTCAACAGACATGTTTAGCTCTTTCATCTTGTGCAGCTACAGCCTCTGCAAAACAGCCACTTCCAAATGGTTGTGGTGACGCTGCCCAAAAGGTAGTGTTCCCTTTTCCAGCATTGTCAGAAGTCTTACAATAAAAGTAATAATGTATGATTATGATAAATAACTATTGCTAAAGCAAGTCTGTGATAGAGCTTTTAAAAGGGTATATGAATGGTCTGCTACTTCGCAGTTTTCTGAGGCTTTCTGCAAAGTTATTCCATGTAGCTTCGCTGTTAAATATCTTTGTGCTCTACATTTTGCCTTGGAGAGTTGTTGTGGTCCCTGAATCCAGCAGCCAGGTCCTTGCTTCTTACCTCTCTTTCTTAAGGAGTTCTGAAAGGTGTTGCCCTTTCTCCCCAAAGTACCCATTTGGCTGGTTCAATCTGCCATGGTACCGCTGTTTGCTTGTGATTGAAAATGCACTGTTGGGAAACAGTTAGCAGAGCTGGTGCCTCAAAACTGTAACTGTGTTGTGGTTTTCCTATCTCTTCATGTAATTATGAGGTCTGAGGTACTGTCACCTCAGTTACTGATAATACATTGTCCTCTGATAATATAGTGTTTTCTGTTGAATGAGATCATCAGTAGGTAAACTCTTCGTGCTTTGCTGGGCAACCATACTGAATTAATGTAAATAATCCCCTATGTAGGTGATAACCACTTAAATGTGTGCTGGATAAATTGAGGCCCATTTGGTATATGATGTTTACTGAGGACAAGTAATAAATCCAGGGACTGAAATCATGCTATCTATTGTTATTGATAGCTGAACACAAGGAATATACTTGCTGGCTTGCTCTGCAAAAAGGTTTCAGGCTTTTTTTTTCCCCCTCTCTGGGGTAAATATTTCCTGTGGTATTGAAATGGACTCTTCTGCTTGGCTTGGCCTGTGTTTTTGCCATACGTGACAGCCTTAACAGTTGCCTCAGTATTTCTGTTCATCTGAGGACTTGTATAAAATATATTTGGCCCTTTTCCTAGAGGATATAAATATCCTCTGTATCCTTTATAACATGTTGCTCTGTAACATCTAAGGAGTCAACATTCCTGTGGCATTAAACAAAATCCTCTCTAGTCCCTAGAACTGCTTTTTAAATTGATAATGCTGCTGAGGCATTTGCTTCCCTGACCACCCTATGCTGACAGAAGGAATTCAGTTCCTCAGACTCTGCTCCTCAGCAGGGGCTCAGGCAGTCATAATTCATGTACTCTTAGAGATCAGACATTTGTTCATTTCTTTTAATACAAGATAAGGTGTATTGATCGTGTTTATTGAATGCTCCAGAGAACGAGTATATAATCACTGAAATTCCCTTAGTTTGGGTTTTCCTGTTGTAGATTGGTAGCTACAAATGCAGTCCCTTTGTTCTCAAAGGTGGGGGTTTTTTGCTCTGCCTTTGTATCTCTGAGTGCTTTCATGTGGGGCACCTAACTGCTCTGTCCTTCCTTTAAGGATATTCTAGTTTCTCTGACTCCAGGTCTCCAACATTCTTCGATAATCACTTGGAGCCAAGCTGCCTGGAAGTGTTTGGGTTCATTGGGTGCCTGACTGTCCCATACTGGTGGTGTAAACCACTGCATAGCACAGTGTCCAGTTACGGTTTTCATCCTGGAGCCTCTTAGTTGCCCATATCCGTCACTCATTTTCTGAAGATGATATATTTTAGCTTAAGATTTCTGTTGTCAAAACCCACAGGGCCAGAGATTCTCTGTGCCTTTGTGGAAATGAGGTCTGTCAGCCTTGCTGACACAAAAATCTATTTGTATTTCTCAAATCAGGCAAAGTAGGACTGATAAGACAAGTACTTATCAATAGCGGCATCAGAACAGATCTTAGGAGAATGAGACCATGCATAGAAATTTTTCTTCCTCATTTTTTCTTCTTTTTTCGGAGTATTATTCTGTGCCCTTAACCAAGGATATTCTTAGTTAAGTGCCTGTGTTTTTAGTGTTACTTTAGCTTTCCTCATTGTATTGCTAGCATTTTGTGCCTTCACCATTATGCAGACATAGTAGCTTGATGTGGCTTTGTTAGCTTGCAGATTTGAGTATGTATTCCAGTACTTACCCTTGGCATATTTAACTTCTGAATAAGTCAGTAATGTCAATTCGTATACAGGAAAAATATCAAACTGAAAAATGTGTATTATTTACTACAGCAATAAGAGGCCCTCTTGGACAGTAAGCAGTCCAAAAGGTTGTTGACCTTGAGGACATAAACCACATGGATAAATAATAGCTGCACAACATTATGTTTCAGTAAAAATCTGACGAATCTTTAGAGCATTCACTTTCCACATCCTCAATACAGTAAAATTCAGTGCAACACAATAATAAAGTTCTGAGAGTTTCCCAGTCCAGTTTTTGTTTCAGTGAGGAAGGAGGGTAATGTGCAGTTGACCATGATGATGATTATTATATAACTCCCTACCTACTACAAACCCAAGATCTATTATCAGGAAGTAAATCTGTCTTAGACCAAGTCAATGATTTTTTTGCCTTCCTTTGTAATGGAGGGCAGCATATAGAGGAACATGATTAATTTTCTGGGGTCGGTGAAGGTGTTCACTAATGGATTGCTTGTCATGACAAGGACTTGAGGTGCCAATGCCTTTGGTTTTCTGCCTATGGCATTTTATTAATTGGCTTTTTTAAACTTTGGTTTTCTACTGAACTGAAATATAGAATATGAGGTTATGCTGGGGCCAATGGTGTGATGGGGCACTCTGTTCTGGAGTAAATGCTGCTGCTGCGGTTTGGTTGTAACAGCAGGGGAGAGACTGCATTCAGTGACCAACCCGTTTGTCCTTCCTAACTCAGCTCTCCAAACCAAGTTTATGGTGAAATGCATGCAACAACCCTCCCAACCCCTAATTATCTCTGAACAGCACCACCCTGCAAGCTAGATGCTCTAGCATTTGCTGTTTTACAAGGATTGTAAAAGTACTTGGATACTTTGGACATGGGTGATAATACAAAGTTAACAAGTTAATAGTTGTGGAATGGAATTATAGGAACTCTCATAAGAAAAGGCATGGGGTTTTTCCTCCCAAGGTTTTTAAAGATGGCTTATCATTGTTTTTATCATTTCTTACATTTGCAATATTTACCTGAATGTATGTTTGATTTATCTGGGGCTCTAATTTCTTTTGGTAGTTGGAAATATTAACTGTCATAAGAAGCTGATAAATGAAGTGGTTAACCATAAAACAAAAAATAATTGGGGTCATGATGTGGAAATAAAGTTATCGAGCCATTGGAAAAGCCGAGTCACTGCTTATTGGGAAAAGCTGGATGGCAGGGACTCCTCAAAGTTGTTTTAGTCTTGGAATGTATATTCCTTGAAGTTCTGCTTTTGTCATTTTTACAGAGAGGTGCACCTGTAACGGTGGTCAGTGGTGCCATCAAATCAGTGCTAGCAGGAGATAAATACTCCTTATCCAGCAGAGATGACTGGAGCCGCACATGTCGGGGAAACTAGTGGAAGTATCTGGTCCTAGTCGTATCTCAGGACTGTAGTCAGCAAAACGTGCTTCAGTGGAAGGTGTTTCAAACTGAAATTCTACTCTGTAAAATAGTGAAATAATTTTCTTGGCAGAAGAGTGTGGAGTTTGACATAATTCAGAATGTTTTGATCTTGATATTTATAAGCCTGCCTACTTTTCTTTCCCCTTCTCAAAAACACCTTGTCTTATTAAATAGTTTGGCTAAATATTAGTTATTAATTTTTAAATTTTATGTAGTGTTTCCATATTCTGAGGGCAATAAGCAATGCTGTCTGGTTGACTTAGCATTTAAAGCAACAAATGGCTCTGAAAGTCCCCCCCTCCCTGCCCCCTGCTTCTAGCTTAAATAGGCTATTCATTTGATTGCCCTACAAAGAGAGGTTGAGGGAGCTGGGCTTGTTCAGCCTGGAAAGAGAAGGCTGCAGGGGGACCTCATTGCAGCTTTCCAGTACCTGAAGGGAGATTATAAACAGGAGGGGAATCAACTTTTTAAAAGGGCAGATAATGGCAGGACAAAGGGGAATGGATTAAAGCTAAAGGAGGGAAGGTTTAGATTGGATATTAGGGGGTAATTTTTTTACAGAAAGAGTGGTGAGATGCTGGAGCAGGCTGCCCAGAGAAGTAGTGGATGCCCCGTCCCTGGAAGTGTTCAAGGCCAGGTTGGATGGGGCCCTGGGCAACCTTGTATAGATCCAGGTCTGAGGTTGGTGGCCCTGCCTGTGGCAGGGGGGTTGGAGCTCTATGATCCTTGGGGTCCCTTCCAACCCATGCCATTCTATGATTTTTCCCTTTGCTGCAAATCTTCCAATCTTTCTTTATATATTATGCTGATCTCATTTTTGAAACAGGCATGGCAAATTATTGGCAGTAATCAGGGCAGGGGGAGAGTGCTGACTTCTTACTAGCAAGAAAGACCAGTATTGGTGCTAATGCCCAGTGTTAGCTCAAGTTCCATTTTTATAGGCAAACGCCTTGTTTTGTCCTCACTGCCACATGGTCTTGTTTAACTGCCCACTGTGATACTCAGGTCTTCTCCTTGAGTGGTTACAGATGACAGATGAGTCTCATGTGAGCAATACAAATTGCTTCTTTCCCCGTGTTTTCAATCTGAGTTCTTAAAGCTGAAGTTTGTCTTCTATCTTGTTCTGGATGCTTGCTGTTTAGCAGGAGACTCCTCCCCGTCATCCATAAATATTAAGTTGAATATCTCTGGGAAGATCACAAGCTTTACCATCTTATTATTCCCCCAGATGGTTTAAAACTCTGATATAGTCCAGCCTTTTGTTCTGCACTGGTGTCCTGAAAAATTTTGTTTGTATACTACACTGTCCCATCAGTTCCGTTGGCAAAAAATTGGGCCAAAACCTAAAAAAAGGGGAAAAAACCAAAACAAACCAGCCAACAACAACAAACTAAACAAGTATCTTGGCTAATTTAATCTCTGCTTTCCAAATTTTGCGTTAGTTTTCCAAATCAAGTTTTTATTTAAGTGATAAAAGGAAGAAAATTTCTCAGACATCAAGATCATGAGGATAGTCATTTATCTGCAGATAACATTTATGGGAAAGAAGAGGAGGTAATAAATATCAGGGAAAAACAGATGTACATCAGGCAAAAAATAAAATCTATGGGATCTGATGGCAAATTACAGAGGCTGCATACTACACCATCATGCTTCTCAAGGGAATGTATAGATTCAAAGAGTGAAAGATTTAATTTATCCTTTTCCAAGCATCTGATGCTATTTTAATGGGCTTAAGCAGTTATTACATTCAAATGCTCCACGCCATGTACTTTTTCTACAACTGTACTCTAAATAGCAATACTTCAAAATAGTCAAGAAAACAACCCATTGCAAGTTATTATGACACCCAAATGGTTTCATAAACTGAGTATGTTTTAACTCGTGTCTCTCTCTTATCGCTTACTTTGGGTTTTCATGTTTAAGACTGATAGTCTAAAATTGTTTGTAGTTGTCTTATAAAAAATTTTGAGCTATAATACTCTACATAGAGATTAATTTGGGGTAGCACAAAGATGGGTTGCTTAAGCTTCATCAGCCTGTGTGAGACAAGCATGTGGCTAGGTGTGCTTGTGAATTAAAGTAAAAACATCAGCTGTCACATCTACAGCTGGTCTACTATTACTTTGAACAAGGATTGATGCTATCCAGCTTTGTGTCTTGAGCCGCTTTTTGGCATATGCATTGACTGCAGTGCAGTGGATGTGAAATCCGCTTTTCCTGGCGGAAGTGAGGCTTCATATTCTGTCACTTCTGCAATACTTGGATCAGAGGTACCTCTGAACAGGGAGTAGCGCATTGCAAAGTAGCAGATAAGGCAGGAGAGTGATCCAGTTAATGCTATGGGACTATTCCAGAGTGAGAGTTGGCCAGTGTGTATTTTTGCAAGTCTTGTCTAGAAAATCTAGCCATTCATACCACTTGAGTGAACATGTGGCACGGCAACTTTTTCTTCTGGGGTATGCTTGAAATGTCATGGTGAAGCCTCCGTCCTCAGATTTCTACCATAAAAATACAGAATAAAAGCCATAATTGTTATTTCCTATCTCATGTTTACATGAACACAAACGTGAGAGCGTTTGGCAGGTGTGCAGCCAGCCAGAAAGGTAGGGAAATTCCCAATGGATGTGGTAATACGCAGCTCCAGTAGCCTGACCCTTGCTTGCTTAAAGAGTAAGCAGCAATCTCAGACAGTGTGGGGAAAGAAGAGGGAAATCTGCAAACCCAAAAGATTTTAATGCAAACTGGGCAAAATCTTAATTGCAGTGGTTCCAGGTGAGGTAGCTCAAATTTGTGGTGATGACAATTTTCACTTTCTTAAAACTCCAGAGTTCTAATGAAATGTATGCAATGTTGCTTGTTTTACCTAGTAAGCAAATTTCTACAAATTTAATAGACTTCATAGAAAATAAAATAATACAGTTATTATACATACCCTTAAATATCCAGAGTACTTGAGAGAGGATTAAATCAAGGACAGTTCATACGTCTAGTAGTAAGCACAATTAAGAAAACTTCATAAATCTAGGGTATGAGAGCATCTTACTCCATCAGCAATAGAGTGTGACAGCAAATTTACAGTGAAACTCCTCTGAAATGAATTAATTTCTTTGATGAAGGTCCAAGTCTTTGAAAAAGGAGAAGGTGAAAAATGGGTTTTGTTCCCCTTCTGAGATCTATTGATGTGCATCCCTTTAACATCCTGATTACTGCTGAATAGATTAAGAACATGAGTTAAATGAGCGTTGATTGTCTTTAATCCAAGGATAATACACACTTCAGGGTGTTTGCTTTCTTTCCTTCTTTTTTGGACTAGTTCAAACAACCTATCAAGGGACTACCCAGTGCCAGCCATTGAGAAATGTGTCTATTTTAAAATTCAGACCCCACAGAAGACCATGCTGGGGACTGCACCACGTGCAGATAAAAACCCCTCTGACACAACGTGATCAGTGCAGGCATTTGGGATGGTTCAGTGAGAATCTGAAGGCAATGGGTTATACAGGAGCCTGATCTGGCAGATTTCACTTCCATTACAAGAAATTAATCCCCTGCTCAACAGAACCAAAATAGAAGCTCTTTTGCCTGCCTGGTAATTAGTCTTTTGCATATTTGCATCTCATTGGCTTTTTCTCTGTGCTTAATGGCGCAGCTGCTTTTTGCTCGTGATAAATTAGAACAGGGATCAGGAAAACAGTTCCATTTGGTAGGAATGGTGTGTCTAATAAACTTGTTGCCTCCTGAGTTTCCTGGTCATAATGGCAGTCTCCTATTAGTTTAAAGAAATGCTTCGCTTTCCTTGCTTTGTCTCTGTTCCTTAGTTTAAGTACAGGCTTAGTGAAACGGATTTCCACATCAGCCATCTTCTACTGAAATCCCAGCTATCATTGAAAAGTTCATGCATTCCATCAGCCGGTCTGAATTGATGCCTGCACAAATCTACATATAATAAGAAGGGGAAAGATTGAGCAAAGCAGGGAGCAAATAGGTAGCGCAATTCAAGCAAGCAATGTATTTTTGCTCCACTGCCCTCCATCTCCAAGCTGTATATAGCCAAATTCATATTGTCCATGTCTGTTGCTTCCATGTAATGACTGAAAACCTTCCCTTCGTGTCATGATTTGTGTGCAGCCTGCTTATGGCAACAGGAAAAACAGGCAGTCCCTAGTGCTTCAACAACCTTCTGGTTCTCTCAGCCTTCGGTGGAAATAATGAGTAGCATGGGGAAGTGAATATAAACAAATTACTAGGTCTTTAATTGCAGTAGCTGTTGAGAATTTTGGATCTTTGTGACTGATGATTCTTCCTAATTAAGTTATGAATCATCTGTTGACCATCAGGTATAAGTCAGAAGCTTCTTTGTCGAGGGCAGAAGGAGTCAAATAGCTGGGGACAACTCTGTTGGTCATAAACCGAAGAAAAATTAAGCCAAAATAGGCTGTATGTAATTTGAATTAAAAGTTGGAATTGAAACTTGTTCTGTGCTGGGATGTGATGTGTGAAATCACTGCAAGTGAGCAGGGGTCATAAGAATAACTCTGTCACTAAAATGTTACCAAGGAATTCCCCGGTTGCCTTATTCTCTGATACAGAAACTGCTGTGAAACCACAGCAGATTCTCTCTCAACACTATGGTTGGGTAATAGAAATAAGTTTTTCTTGTGCAGAATATCTTGAATCTTACATTGTCTAAGCTTTTTTTTTTTCTTTTTCCTTCAGATTGTCCTTGTCTGAAAGTATTTACATTTCTGGCTTTGCTTTTAATATAAATGTTTCTACTTTGACCTGAAACTGCTTCTTGTGAATAGATTGCTAATGTCAGGGCTTGGAATTCAAGATTGAATTCTTTGTAGAAAAAAAATAAACTGAAGTGCATGTTCTGATCCCTCTATTTTCCAGTTTACAACCTTAAAATGACATTACTAACTCTTTTGATCTCACTGGTCAAAAATTGATGAAAATATCTTGGCATTTCTGGTTTTTTTCATTTAGCACTCATTAGGCTAAATCAAGTGATAATTCTGGAGGTAGAACTAAGGGACTAATTACTTTAACCTTTCACCTTCTTAGAATTTGATATCATAAAAAAGAAAAATGTTGTGTTACATTACCATGCAAACCATTAAGCCACACTTACACTTTATTGTATTTGAATGGACATAAAAAGTTTTCTCTTTGCCACATGACATAGTGTTAAATCCTAAATTGAGCTCACAGGAACATTGTGTAGATGGGGTGACTAATCCAGCGCAAATTCTAACTGGTGTCACTGGTGGATTGAGTCTCCATGGCTGAGGAGCAGAAAGACTGTAAAAAGGAAAAATATAAACAATAAAAAGCTCAGAAAATGGATAACCAGCAGCTGTATTGAGGGGGGGAAAAGGAACCTGGAGACAGGCAGAATAAGGTGAAATAACTAGCTGAGCATATGTACACACTTGCCAGGATTATATATTTTAATTTAGGATGAGATTTTCATGTGCTATTACAAATTTGAAGAGACTCTCCAGGAAAGGGAAGGTTCTTAAAAAAAACAAAGCAAACCCCAAAACCCTCCAAAACAAAACTACAAACAAAACCCCAATGCCTTATTTCATCTGCAAACTCTACAGAATTTAAAACACATGAGTCCTGGCAAAGTCCTAGATGAATTGATTTAGATTTTGTCTTTTTTGTAGCCATTAGTTGTTTGCATTATTTCAGATAAGATGGATATAGGCACTGGGGTTTAGTTGAAGGGGATCATGCAGTTTAGGAAAGAGCAAAAGAGAGCCATGCTGTTGAGGATGTCCCGGGCTTCCTCTAGCAGGCACTTGCAATATTTACTATTGGTGTGCAAAGGATGAGAGTTGGTTGCTTGTTTGTGTCTGAATTATAAAGATGTTTCACTGGTGATGAGTGACTCTTATTTCCCTACTGAAATGGAGGAAGTTTCTTCTATCAGAGGAGGGAAGGAGAGAGAGGACACCAGGGCTCCTCCTCACTTGCTAATTGCCGGGAGAGAAAGCGCTTCACGCTTACCACCTTCATCTCAAGCAGCCCTTATACTGTGAGCTGCATCAATGTAATGTCATAAACACTTGGATCTTTTGCAAATTCCTGACTTTAGCAAAATGTGGAAACAAAGTTTCTCGTGGACACCTAAGTATTATCCTGTTATTCTGTGGTTGTGCCTTCATTAATTTTCAGGTTTTTCTTTATGGTCCGGTGAAAGGCAATTATTTTTCACACCACAAGCATAAAGAAGGAGGATGTTCTTTGAAGAACAGGTGCCAAATTAGTGATATAAAGATAAGAGGAATTAAAAGTATAGTTGTGCACAGGGTGAGATAAATGTTTCATCAAATACATAAATTCATCCCCTGCTAGCTCTAAATATAGCTATTGTAGAGCACCTTCCTATCGTAAACCCCAAACAACCTCTTCTTATCAAAGATCCTAGTTTAATATTTTTCCCTACAAAGTTTTTCAACTTGCTTAAAAAGAACAAAACAAACAAAACAAACAAAAAAAATGAAAATAAGAGAGGATGGGAGTAGTTAGAAGGTGATGTTGCCCAGTGAGGCTGTGAAAACCATGGAGGTTTTAAGAACCCAGGTAGACAAGACTCTGGGCAGCCTGCTGCAGCAGATGCTGCTTTGAGTAGGGGGGTTGACTGTAAACTTCCAGATGACTTGTTCAACCTCAACTATTCTATGAGTCTATAATGACACTCATTACTTTGCCAGTTGTGCAAGATAAAGGGAGGATGAGTCCCAGGCAGCATTGAAAATCTCTGTTCCAGATTTAACCAACAGGGATGATGTCAGCCCACCTTACTTGCCGACAGACCTTATCTCTGTGAACTTGTGTAATTTGTTATAATAAAGTGGCTGGTCTAAATGCATTTGCAACTCTAAAAATAACATTTAATTTCAAAATTAGCATATTTTCAATTAAGACTCTCCTGTCTATTACAAAACAAGAAACATGCACGTTAACTGCTAATTGTTCTGTCATGGAAAAATACATAAATTAACCTGACAAATGTAGGAATAGAACTTTCTGTATGTACAAGATCTGTATGAGTGAAAGCAGTGGAACAGAGCAGGAAGAAGATTGAAAATTGGTTAAACATGATCTTGGCACTGGAGGAAAGGGGGAAATGAAGGAGGCAAGATATAGCCATCAGCAGCCACAGTACTGCTTTTTTTTAAACACAGATCACGGTGTTGATTATCTTTCAAAATGGTGTTCTGAAGATTTCTGAAGAAAACCTGCCAAGAAATCATTTGTGTCACTGTGGCAGCGTTTGAAAAAGGTACTTGGAAAATATGTTAAGTTGTGCTGTGTATGCTTTGATAATATGTCATCAGCCTCCACTGTCATCCAAAGCTGACTTTGAATTTGTTGTGAGCAGAGCTCTGTGTCCCTTCTCCTTAAACTGTGGATTTATATTCTAATCGCTTTTTTTAAGCTATAGCAAACCACTTTGTGCTGTGGATGCTCAGTATCAGCTTGTCTAGATGGGCCCTGTGGGAGTGACTGTGCAGACCCTTTAGGATGTATGAATTTCCAAAGCCATGCCAGCTTTGGACACCCAATTCCATTCCCCCGCTCCAGACACACAGTAAAATGGTGAGCTTATTGGTAACTCACTAAGCCAAGCTTTCACTTGTAGCTGTGCTTTGAAATTTCTAGTTTAAAGGCAAGACCAGACTTTGGGCTTGTAAATGAGTTCTGGTTGTGGAAGGGCATGAAAAATGAACCTACTAATAATCAAATTATATTATCTGGAAAATCTGAACAAGCAAAGAATAGCAACTACAGAAGAACATTGGAAATCAGGAAGAATGGAAACTTCAGGATGCAAAAAGATAATCTGATAATTGAATGATATCTAGGTTTGCACTTGGGCCTGACATAAGTAACAAAAGATAGGCTTTAATTTATTAATGTGTTTGGGGTTGGTTGGTTTTTTTTGCTTAATATTCTCATGACATTGAGATGATGCCTGTTGATAGTTACTCAACCTGTGACGGTTGTTGCATTGTTTACTCTCTAGTAGGCTGGGGTTTGGGGTTTTTTTGTTTTGGTTTTTGCTGAAATGCTGCATGCCTCTTAAAAAAAGCTTCAATTATTGGGACTGAGATTTCAAAACTGGAGATAAAATTGCAGGTACTTCTTTGGCTGCATTACAAGCACTGAATACTTTATTTGTTGCAAATTATTTGCTCCCTTGTCATAATGAGAATAACCTTCATGATCTCTTTCAATGCAAATATAATAGAGACAGATGGTGACATCACCAAGAAACTTCTTTCTGAAAGGTTAATCTGCTTCCTAAGAAACCTCATTAGCCAAGAGCTGTCATTCTAACTCTAAAGCTTGCACCTGTAGGAGGGAATATTGCCAAGTTGTACATAGACTTGTAGACCTTAATCACCTTTCAGCCAAATGCTTTCTTTCCAGTAAGTCCTTGCATTGCTCTCTCCCGTTGCTAAGCATTGCTATCTTAATATTTGCTCTTTGCAACCTAATTTATTTGCTATCTAATTTAACTTCAATGCATTTAGATTGAAGCTTAATCTGGGTTCTGAAATGTGATCTACCTTTGTAAATAGTTATTTTTTCCCAGTGCATTTTTAAACCAATGCACACACACAGAGACACACATCATTGCAGTGAGGGACTAGCAAATTGAACTGTGATGGTGTAGAAAGGTTTTGATGGCACTTACTGTGATATGTTTTAACTGAGCCACTTCAGAACCATAGACTGTTCCAGAATACATTCAGACAGGTGCATTGATGCCTATGTCAGAACTGTAGATGCACATTTTGCAAGTTTGTGTCTGAATGTTGTTTGGATTCCCTAGTTTTAATTGTCTGATCAACAAATCTGTAACAGTTTTACCCCTCTTCTTTAACATTTACACTGTTCAAAAAGATAGTACCTTCACCACCTTTTCTTATATTGTAAGAGGCGTGTTTCCAGGTAGTGTCAAGAAGATAGAAAAGCTAAGGACTAGTCATAGATACCGGGTGGGTGGATGGGCAGCCAGCCAGCCTAATCAAGCTGAGATCATCGGCACAAGATACTGCCCTCCTCCAGTATTTTCTCACCACGCTACACTTCGCAAAGAACTTCCCAAAATACACAGCATTATAGCGCTGGGTTCTGAACTCTTAGTGTCCAGCCTTAACTGTGTGTGCCATGTTAAAACTCCTATAAACAGTTGTTTTAGGGGTCAAGTATCTACGCTTGAATAGGTTGATGAAGTGCTATTAATTGCATATGTATAAATAAATACTTATTTATGCATTATAATTAGATATATTTAAGTAATCCTGATAATCTGTCCCAGTTTTATTGTTTCATTTCAATTGGGTATACAATGGGGTTGCTTACTGGAACACATTTTTTCCTGGTACACTATGCTCAGGTTCAAGGCAGGGAGGTTTTTCCCTCATCTTTTTACTCTCAGCCTGACTGAGATCTCTGTGTTAGCCCATTGTTTCTGCCAACATCAACCTAATGCATGTTTGAAATATCTGTACTTTAGAAACTCTATATAATATTAATGAGAAATTTTGCTTTTCTTTATCTGGAGATAGTTTAGCATCAAAACAGGCCAGCTCTGCAGTAGATTTGGTATTTTTTGACAGGAGTTTAAAAGGTAGAGTAACAGTGGGAGACAATTTATGTCTGTACTTTAGAAATTTAGCCTAAAAATCCTCCAATTTCAAATCTACTTTTCTCATTTTAAGTCAATTTTTGATGGCCAGCCTAAACTCTCCATGAGAAAATTTCCTTGATCTGAATATGACCTTCAAAATAAATCATCTTAAAATAGGTGTTTTGCTCTTAAAGTTGCTGCTAAAATGACTCTTGATACTGCTTTAATTAGTACTTTGTTTAATTGCTTACAGTGGTTGTATGTTCCAAGATGAGCTGCCTCTCTAAGCAGCCCTGTGCTTAGCCAAACCAACCCTTCCCGAGCAACAGGTTTGTCTGCAGCTTTATTGGATGATCTATTAAGATAGGAATAATAAAGTCTAGAATTACTTGAGGAAAGCAGAGGGTAAGTTAAAATTGGATGGTTGGTTTGAGTTTTATTTTAATTCTTAAGAGAAATTTCTAAGAGACATGATGAGAGAACAAAGAATTGAGAGCACTTAAGAAGTAGGAGAGAAATTCCCTTTTCCAGGAAAATCAGGGTTTCCAGGAAAATAAGTTCTTCCCAGCAGAGACTGGGAAATTCCATCTTTCACCTAAACGCTATTTTCTGTTACAAAGTGAAATCACAGAAAGGAAGAGCAGAAGAAATTACCTGCTGTGATGGCCTGATGGATGTAATATGAAGAACAGGCAGTCTGAGAATGTCAGATACTGCTCTTTTAGGAAATTTCTATTTGGAAAAAGGTTGTGGGAAATGTTTTATTTCAAACAAGACATGAAGGAGGTAAACACAAACATCCTTCTTGATGATAGTCAGTGGGCTGTTTACAAAAGCTGGTAGACAGCTGGAATGACTGTTATGGGGTAATGTAGGTAAATCAAATTCTGGATTGATCAAAGAGCAACTGAACGATTTATTAGATAACTAAATTAAGCTATTTGGGAGAAAAGGTTTTTAAAGGGGAGAAGGATAGAGGGGACTTTTAGGGTGGAATTGGGGGGGTCCATTTTTGGCTCCTTACCACACCTGATTGAATCAAGCTCTCATTTCTTTTGGTCTTGTTTTTTCTACTTATAAAACCTCTTAGAAAACCTTGGACTCCAACTGCAAAGCTGCATCAAAAGCAACATTATTTATAAGTAGAACAAGCAGACTTCATTGTGTTATGGTGGAATGGTAAATATTTTACCTTCCTAAGCATCTCCATTTCTTTCAAGCTTAAGGAGCAATCATCTACATGTGACACAAAGTAATAACTGGTAATTTTGTGTACATTTGGGATTGTTTGGGTTTTTAATGGCTTGCTCATTTTTATCTACCTAGATCCTGATCCAATGCCTGTGAAAATCAATGGGAAGCTGTTATTCCTTATGTGACGCCTTTTTTTGTGGCTTTTTTTCTTCCCCTGCTATTCCTTTCAAAAGACTCATTTAAAATAATGTTCCCCATTGTGTCATCAGGAGAGTTACTCAGGGATAAGTGTCTCAAATAACATATTATATTGTCTAAATGCCTTGTTTTTTGATTAGATTATAATTTTTTACATGCTTAAAATTTCCCATAAAGTTTGGTCACTACATGGAAAAGTCGTGGCAAAGTGTATCTGCCCACTAGCATGATCCATTGTAGCTGGAAATTCAGTAGGAATAAATTGGTTGCTGGCAGGGGTGGCAAGTTCAACCTGGAAGAGTTTTAGGAATAGTGGATTGGTTGTTTAACTACTGACATCTAAGGAAAAAAGCTCTTCTGCACCTTCCAATTCCCCAGATAATAATTTCTGTCTTGAGGGTGTGTAATATTTATGTTTCACAGGGCTTTCTTAGAGCTTGGATGCAGACATGTGGTCAACACATGCCACTCTCTGATTGGAATTTTCTTTGTTATGCATCTTTTTGTTATTGCTATTTATGAAAGTCTTGAAAAACACCCTTTGGTTTGTTTCAGTTTCACTCATTCATTCAGAATGGTGATGACTGGCCTCTTCTCATTTAGGGACCTGTGTTAATGTGGTTAAATGCAGACCTCCTTGTACTAGCTTTGACCAGGTCCAGAATAATCAGGTGCAAAACAACTCTTGCCCCAGTCCCAAGTGCTACTGCTTGCAGGTCTTGCCCGTACTCTTATCTCCTGCCCCTGGGTGGACTTTCCATAGTGAGGCTGGTCCTTCTAAAGCATAGAGTCAGGATGTCAAACTGGGGAGATGGATGAGGTTGATTGTTTTGCCTTGTGTCAAGTTGTACTTAGCACATACTTGTTGCAAACTAAGTTTCTGTCACTGCAGTCAACATAAGTAATTTGGATTGGCTACAGGTGATGATGCACAAATATCTGCTTTTCCAGCTCAACAATTCAGCCATTTATATAACTTTATTATGCACATCAGTAGCAGTCAAAGTGAATAGAAACTTGAGTCTAAATAATTGGGGATAAAGTCAAGTAGAAAGACACACGTACCAGCATTTATAGAGAGGTAGATCATCAGTGATAAGGTTACCTATAGACAGCATGTGCTAAAAGCTTTAAGTTGGTAAGAACTTCAGTAGGTAAAAGTATTTTCCTCATGACCTGAAATACTGGGTGAAGGCAGAAATACTTCCATTATGGATGTTATAGACCACCTGCATATGGATGTTAACTTGTAGTCATGATGCTGTGCCACGGGGAACATTCAAGGATTTCTTACACTGCTAGGAAAATAAGCATTAGCAGTCTTTAATGCCTCTGATTCATTGAAGTACTTTGAATCTTAATACAATTGCTATAAAGAGACCTTGGAGAAGAGGGTTTGCCTCATGCCCACAATTTCTCAGTTTTATTGTCCATTAAAATGATTTTATGCCTTGAAACTTCTGAGTCCATAATAGGAGAATTTAACTTTACTTTACATCTGGATGTCTCTTGTGTTTCATATCTCCCCTATCCTTGTGTTTCAGAAAAATTTTCACACTTACTGTTGCAGTTGGTAGAATTTCATTGTCAGTAAAAAAGATGCAGGGTCACTAAACAGTGACTAAACTACAGCATTAGATGTCTCATTTCTGAATAGACGGTACCAAAACATAGCTTAAAATATTGATGCATCCAGGAGTCTGCCACCGTAGGCGTACTTTTTCCTCATCCTACAAAAACATTTGCCAAAAAAATGAAATATAGTATACAGTATTGAGTAGAGTTGGTGATGCTGAAAGAAAAATGAGAATGGTAGTCAGTTTGACATCTTTGAGTTTACAGATTATCTTCGTCAGAAATGTGAACCGCAATAATGTGTCTGAGTGTTCTAATATGAATAGGGAATTTGAATGGTTCCCCAAACAAGAAACTCTTCCAAGATGCTGATCATGTGTCATGACATAAAGACAGGTGATGGAAGGAGTTAGGCTTGACACCAATGATCAAACTCAGACACGTCCAGAGAGGAATAAATTCCATATTACCCAGTGGACTGGTATGGTGAGAAATGGGCAAAGCTGCTCTGTGAGGTCCGGTGTAGGACTAGCCCAGTAACACTTATGAATAAGATGCAGAGTTGTCTGAATTGTGCTAGCCCCAAATTGAATTGTGTGTCATTTGTGAGGAGAAACCAGTAACTGTCACAGATCATTCCTACTCCAGCACAAAAAAGACTTGGTATTCAAGGTGGTATGTGTACAATATCCTCAGTTTGCATACACAACTTGTCATCTCTTGAGTTCTGGGCTCTGCTAGTGAGTGTTGTGCTACTGTTGCCTCACCTTCTCACCCGTTTGCTTCAAAAGTGAAGAATTTGACTCCTTCATGGACAGAAGAGTGGGGAATTTGTGCAAATTTGTATTTTACAATATCCCTACTGGTTTTGTCTGCAGTACTGACTTGGATATAAATCAGTGCATTGAGTTGTCACTTAGCCATCATCTCAAATCCTGCCTTCATGTCTTCCTCTTAATCTAAGCAAAGAATTTCCCAAAACAAAGGTGGCACTCTGAGTTCTTACTGCAGGGCTCATGGGACCAGGTGAGATGAACTACTCTGAACCCTAAACATGGTTATGCGCCTTCTCATTTCTTCATGAATTGAACTCTGTCTAAAGTAATGTGCTAAAAAAATGCTTGAATTGCATCCTAGTAAGCCCCTGTAAAGCCTGAAAGAATAAAATGCAACATGTGTAACAATATACATATATACAATAGAGTCAGTGATAATTTGGGAGGATTTCAGCATAGATTTTCTGCATCATGGAATAACCTCTGCCTTTTTCTACCTTTTACCTTTTGGTGTATATGTGTGTATGTATATTAGGTGCATGAATCGTTGGGGTTTGCTTTACTTCCCTTCGTTGTTTTTTCGCTTAGAAACCTGATGCTTCTGGTGATAAGGACAGCAGGTACAAGCTAGCAGTTAATTTGTGTTCTGTCAGGACTGGGAGAAATATAAACTTGCAATTCATGATTAGCAATTTGACACTTGGAAAACTATACTCAAGTTGATGGAATAATTTTTCATTTTCTCTTCATATTACTTCTACTTTAAATTCCTCTTTGGAGTCTGCTTCAGACTGTCCTGTGGATCTCATGCTAGGTTTTCCCAGAAAATGTTAAGAGCACTTAGAATGTGATCTGATAAGCTATTGCTTTCCTCTTCGTAGGAGGATTTGAAAAAGGCTCTCCTTAGGACCTAGTTAAGCAAACACATGTTCCTCTGCATTTCCGTGACCTGGGTGTTGAATGGTTCATTGTTAGAGTTTCAGTAAATTCTTAACAGCCCAAATACCTGCTCCAATGTGTCATATAGATACAGGCTTTCTATCACTAACCCTGTGTTTATTAGAGCTGTGGGTTGTTTTTTGGCCCTTTTTTGGTTTTTTTACTGATGAGTGGCATCGTCCTAAGCCTGCTCGAAGCTGTACACATATAAAAATTTTGTAACCATATATCCTAATTTTCTAATACTACGGATATTATATACTGTAGGGATATAACTGTAGGTAGATCCATATGGTTTAGTCTTGTATTTCACTTCCAAAGACAAGTTAAGGAAAGTAGGTACTTAAGTTTTTCTTCAAAATCATATTACAGCGCATCCATTTGTATCAACTTACACAACCAACTAAAGCAACCAATATTACCTACTAGGCAATCTACTTTTTCTCCACATCCAGGGCTCTTGCACTGCATACCCATGATAAAACGTGAAACAATCTTCTGCTTGGATAGTTCTCTTCTAATTACAATGTGTGAGTGACTTATTTTTTCAACGAACCAGGAAACTTAACATCCTGCTTTGCATTTTGCAGCATGCTTTCTACTGTGCATTCCAAGTGGGTCTAGGAGCTGATAGGGAGCTTTGGTGAAGGTAACAAATGCAGGGATGTGGCTATATCCAATGAATTAGGACCTTTGTTGGGACTGAAACTGCCCCTATGGCCAGGCCAACTTAAACAGGAAATAAAGTAATGAGCTCCTAAATTCTGTTTGTTTATCCTTGTGGGTGTTTTCCAGAATTTTCTCTTTGTTTTTATTATTCAAGTACTTAAGAATTTGCGTTGTATTTTTCAGAAAGAGCTCTGAGTCATGTTCTGTGAATGCTGCTGTGTAAATCATGTATTGCAATTGATTAACAGTTTAAAGCTTTCTTTCCTTAGAGCAGGTGCTAAAATTAGTAACACCACAAAAAGACTCTGTCTGTAAGCTATGACAGTATCTTTGAAAGAAATCATTAAGTTATTCACTTGGAGTTTAAGCAAGCTATTCTGATTTTATTCAGGGTACGTTCTCAAGCAGGTTAGATTGCGTTAGTCCATAATTAATGAATGTGTGGTGCTTTGAGAACTATTGACGAAAAATAGCTGTAACAACTTCTCACCATTACCTTTGTTCACAACTAGAGAATTCAGCATCATCCAGACTAATTGTCTGGATGATTTCATTAACTATAATCTTGATGTGGAACGTTATGAACAAGAACTCTAATCTGAATGCTTTCAGAGTTCCTACTATAGAGATGATTAAGGAAAGTGTGTCTGTTTTTTTTAATAGCATTTAAAATGCATTTCACTTGGTTACTTTGAAGGAATGAAAATGAAACACTTCTATCTTCCAAAATTATGCAAATATCTTCTACAGTCTGCTGTTTCTCTTGTTCTTGTTTCTTCCTGTTCTCATAGCTAAATATATTAAAAGTGAAGTTAATGTCAAAAAACAGGAAAACTCTGACCCTTCTGAAACTGGACAAATTTTGAAAGTGTTAAAAAAATTTAAATTGCATCATAGATGGTAGTAAGAAGAGAAAATGACTTTTACAGTATAATGCAGTTCTAATTTTATTCTCTGTGGCAGTTCTTGGTCACGTTTCAGCATTGGAGAATTTTTTCTTTTGAGTAAGATCTAACATTTTCTATCATGTTTTATCCTTCATTTGTAAGAGGAAATTCCTGTTTCTCTAGAACACAATTCAGCTTTTTCAAACAGTTACCAATTCTTCTTTGAGTTCAAACATTCAGGGTGGAAGCAGGACTCTTCATTCCTGGTTAAGAAAGGAAAGATACTGAGGAATTAACTGTAATTACCTTCAACTGACTGTTCTACCCCTCTTTCTTTTTGAACCCAGAGCCAAATTAAAAGAGCTAGATTTTACTTTCTGAATACCTCTGCAGGCTAAATCCCATCAACCCATCAATGAAGGAGAGAAGTGCAGCGCAGTGGGCAGACTGTTACACTCAACTCGCCTGAAAGCTTTCTAGGCTATACAACTCATCAGTGGGCTTGACTACCATTATTGTGAATTGGCATCTATCAAACCAACATGAAGTTATTTTGCTAAATTAACAGGTGGCTACATGGTTTGTGTTTATTATAGCTAGTAATGCATTCTAATGGTACTGAACTTTGAAGAAAGAGCTCCAGTCTAATGTAATACCCATCTGGTCTATCTGTAGTTAAACAGAAAAAGGTATTACTCACTTTGGTGTGCCAAAGTATGCTATTTCTATGTCCCTTGAATTTTCTATGTTTACTTGATTTGATCAGTATCTTCATTGTTTCTCATTATAGCTGAATAAGTCAGTGACTCTGACTTTGTTTTTTTTCCTTTGGAAATAATACTTTTCATGGTGTTTATTTTGCATTCCTGTCACAAGGTATCAGGGATGGATAAATTAATGTAGGGATGCCAGAGGATGATGATTGGAACATGTTACTACTTAGTGTGTCCTCCTTGGAATGAAAACACTGGTCCTGGGGAAGGCAAGATCATCCTCTTGGGAAACTCATTTTAAAATTCTTAATAAAGTTATCTCTGAGTCTTCCATAGGCCTAATTCAAGGGAGATTTTTTTTTCCCTTAATAGGCTTTGAAAATAGTGGGAGGAAATGGGATTCTTTAGCATTTTTCATTGCATAGCATCTATCATTGGGCTCCATATCATGCTTTCCAGCTCTGTATAAGCTGGAGTGTTTGGAGCTCTGAAGGACATAAACATTTCATTTAGAAACACAAGGTGCGCTGCTGTCCCATGCATATTTATGGCACTTTTCACCCTGTGAACTCATCCCACAGGACTTTGAAGAACAAAGCAGTAGTGTAGCATTGTGACAATAAACTAATATAATTTATAAAACCCTGAGTACCTTTTTACCAGTTCAAAGCCTCTATCAAACAAGTGTGCCTCTTCAGTTTAAAATTAGAGCAGGAAATGCTCTTTTCTGTTCTGTAAAGGTAGTGAGTTAAACAGTGAAGATGAAAACAGGCTTGTTTTAGTCCTAAGGCTTCCAGATGAAAATTAACGCACTTTTTCTGCCCTTTGAGTCATCTGTCATCATCGTTCTTGTGAATGCAGATTAAATGTAGCCCAAATACCCTAAAGCTTTTAACTAAAAAATAAATAATTTTTCTTGGTCTTGATCTTTGAGAGAGATGTGATATGCATTCAAGTTTTTCCCTGTGCGTTATGTAGAAATCCCTTTTGTTGTAAGAGTCAAGGGTTGCTGTTTTTTTTCAAATTACTTCTAGTTGGAGCATTGAAGATGATGTCAAATTTTGAGAAAAAATTGTGATAGTTTTGTTGGATAGATATGGAAAGGAAGGATCATCCCAATTATTCTCATTGTGGAGCAGAAGTAGGAAAGCACGCTGATAAGCCTTTGCCTTCTCCTGTGTAAGTTAGATATCTGTAGATATACTGAAGATGGACAGTTGAAAAAGCAGTACAACATCTACTAGGAATTTTCAGAATTATCTGCATTTTTTAAAATGTATTATTTTGATTTCCCTACTGTAAGACACTCTTCAGTACTGAAATAGAGTGCCGTAGCAACAGTTTCCATTACGTACTATAATGACCAGAACACAAACCTGCAGAGCATTGACTTATGTCAGCCTGTTTTTAGGCTGCCCTAGTCCTTCTCCTTTGGAATTCAGCCAGCCATGTTTATCAGCTAGATAAATTAAAGATTTGTGCTGTGCAAACCTCTGTTTATGGCAGTTTAGGATGCTGCTATCCATTGCCACACAGTCCTGAAGTGGAAGCATGCAGACATTTCATGCGGTTTGTTATTGACAATTGTAGGGGTTTCCCAAAGTCTAACATTCTTAATTTCCAACCAGAGACTTCAAACATCAGTGTGGATTTCTTTTGCTCAGTTTTTCCTCTACCTTATATAGGATTTACTGACTGATGGCACAGGGAGAATGAAATCTGGCCTTTTCTCCCAGGGCATCTGTGACATCCCATAGTTTTTTTCTTTTCCTTTGATTTAGAAATTTAATCATTTCCCTCCTTGGCACTGACAATTCTATAGACTGGAAATAGTTTGTCAAAATGCTCAATGCTATGAGTGCATCCCGGATTTGTCCAGGACAGAGTTAATTTTCTGTCTAGCAGGTGGTATAGTGCTGTGCTTTGGAGTTAGGATGGGAGCAGTGCTGATAACACAGGGATGTTTTAGTTCTTGCCAAGCAGTCAGGGATTTTTCAGCTTTTCATGTTTCCCTGTTAACAAGAAGACGGTGAGGTGAGGCACCTGGGAAGCTGGGACAGGACACAGACAGGACTGGTGACCCAAATATATCAAAGGAGGTATTCCAACTAAAGGGGGGCTGTTGGAGGAGTGGTGCACGGTTCCAAGATGGTGGGCAGGAAATGAGCAAGCAGCTGGGTGGTGCTCAGCTGCTTGGCTGGGGCTAAACCACAACAGGGTTAATGAACACAAATGGAAAAATTTGAACACAAATCTCACTCTGTCACAATTCTTTTTTTATCGGGCAATATGTTCATCAGAAACAGTGTAGATGTTTAAGCAAGTTAATTAGGAAAAGCTTTAGGGACCCTTAGGGATTTATACAAATATATACTGTGACTTTGTAGTGTAGTATGTACTTTGCATGAGGATGGTAGTTGTCCTGTAATATGCTCTAGTACTCTAAAATGTCATTACTAAGTGCCGTTCGAATTTCTCCATCAATGTAAAGCTGCAAGACAAAGCACATTTGTTTGAAAGGCGTTGTCAAATACGCCTTTCCAGTCACACTGGTGATTGGTGTCCTCTTTCCTATCAGAGTACACTTTCTTTGATTATGTCTATGAAAATAGTTCCTAGATCAAGGATCCAGCTAGCCTTGCTCGTAATTTTTGACGTATTCCTAGGGAGATATGGAAGAATAAGGGAATGCTACTTCTTTCAAAGACCCTCTCAGCTTCCAAAAAACCTGTGGCTCAAAGCTGGGGCTGTTTTGGCTTTTTTTTAGTGAAGATAGTATTTTTTTAATTGCTCCAAATGGATTCCAGTTCAGTGAAATTATGCCTTGAGCCTGTGTCAGCTTTTAGCACCTAAACTACCATGCAGCAAGAAGTTTCAGTTAATAGATGTGATACAAATAACTATCTTTTGATTTGTCTTGAGCCTGCCACCTGTTAGCTTTCATCAGTGCCTCTTCTCCTGGGAACACCTGATGATCATTCATGCTTTTTCCTCACATCCATCTCATTTAGCTGGAAGAGCTTTGTGGCAGCATCTTGATGCAATGACCTCCCAGGTTGAGAACTTGAGCTTCAGAAAAAGAGAAGTGTTTACTATATCACAATTCTTTTTTTAATCAGACAATATGTTCATTAGAAAGTGTAGATGTTTAAGAAAGTTAATTAGGAAAGCTGATTAGGTACCCCTAATCCATAAGCACCTTCTTAATTTTTCACATTATCCTATGTGAGCTAATGTTGGTCTGCACATTTTGCGTGATGATTCCTGTACAAAACAAGCCTCTAACCTTCACTGTTAATGCTCCAAAAATGTATTCATATGTGTCCCGAGGTTTTTTGCATAGTCTTACTCCTTTTTTTTTTTTTTTTGTAATGAATCTGGGTCCCAATCAGAGTGACTGGAGTCTGCTGGCTTGTCACTGGGAGGAGTAAAATGCACCAAATAACAAGGGAATCTGTAAGAAAAACATCAGGCTGGGGGTGGGTGGTGTGTTGATCTCCTGTACCTTTATAAGTGAGCTTTGTCTCCCAAGAAAGATCTGTAGGATAGCTCCTTCATCAAAGGCACAGCAGCATCCACAATCATCGCCTCAGGGATGTGATAGGACACCTTTCTGCTGTCCCCTTTGGTTTATGGTCCCGTCATCTCATAGAGTTTGAGTCTACAGAGACACCACATTGGTAATGAATTTCTCTGTTCCTGTTCAAATGCTCTCATTTTAGAGAGCTCTGAATCCTTTACAAACCAGGTAATTTCTTTCTTTTAAGAGAAGTCACTTGGCAGGAGCTGGGGGTAAGCAGAGGAGGAGGAAGAGAGTGGGGAGAGACAGTGTCACTGTATCTTACAGTCTAATGTAAGCTGAATAACATAGTAGCGGTAGATGCTGAATTCACTTTTTCCAGTTTAATTTCCTTTCTGACATTATTCTATTGCTTGTAACTTTCCACAATAATAATTCACTAATATTGACCTTCCATTTTTGCTAGGATAATTTACTTACTTCTCCATCCATCCCATTTTCATCTTGAATTCTGATACTCAAAGTAAAATTGCATTCTGTTTGGGTGTAGTAAGCAGATATCGCTCTAGTTGTCGTGCATGTAAGCAAGCCATGCTCAAAATGCATTTCAGTAATCCTAGGATCATTTGGGTGGAAGGGACTTTGCAAGATAACCTAATCCAACCTCCTGCTTCAGAACAGGGTCAGTATACGTTCCTTAATTTCATTAGAGAACATGCATTAGTGAAACACAGGTGGACAAGTCTTTAATCACCATGCTTCAAGATCGTGCATTTGTGCAGAATAAAATTAAGATTAAAATTAAGTAGTAAAATTTCCTGGCATGGTGCATCTTGGTCACTGTTGGCATCTTGGCTGTGATCATAAATTTGGGCTGACAACTCTCTCTGCAGTCAGCATGCTGATCTTGTGGGAGCAGCAATTAACATATTTAACATAACAGGGCCTGTTCATCATCTTCTTCTTAACTGCCCTCTTCTTTCTCTGTTTATCTTTATAAAAAAAGAACAGAATGTGAAATTTTCCTAGGGGACCATCAGCTTGCACGCTCCTAACTGGAAAATAAGGTGGAAGCTTCTAACACAACCATGTTGTTGTCAGGCACAGGACAACTCCTAAGCAAGCTGAACACATCCCCTCATCCAAAGGGGTTACTTCTATCTGTCTAGCATTTTGAGAGAAAGTCATAAGGGAAAAGAAAAACTATTTTATACACACCATGTGACACCCACCTCAGGCCAAAGGTCTTGTTAACATCCTCCTGAGGATAGGATGGTGCAGCATTAAATGGAGATGTGTTTGACAGTTACTTAAGTCACTTTGCTCGTATCTTGGTTAGCTTAGGGCATATACACAATGTGAATCAACAACAGTGAGTACTCAACGTATAACTAGCTACAAGCACGTCTGCAGCAAACTCTTCCTTGTGCTTCAGATCACTTTATTTTATAGTGCAATGTAGCCTAAGATACCTCTGTACCTCCAAGATATCTCCAAGGACTGCAAGTATGCTGCGAGGAGCAGAGAGCTAAGAGCAGAGAACTGATACACTGCTAATATGTTGTGTGTCAAGAAGATGATCTTACTAGATGTGCATTAAAAACTTTATAGGTTGGGAGAGGGAAAGGGGAATAGAAAAGCCTTTGGGGCTACAAAGCAGTTTCTTTGCAAGACACTTTTTTTTTTGCCAGACTTGCTTTGAAATGACACTTTCTATCTCCAAATCCCTTCAGCATGGAATGTGAAAGCTGTAAGGCAGAAAGACAGATTTCATAAGGTTTTTACACTCTTTAATTGGCTGGATCTCTGCTGTGCAGTCCACAGTATCTTTCTTCCAGAGATGAAGATGAACATGAAAGGAAAGAGAACCACTTGCTCTGATATCAAAATAAAGAGTTATTAGGACACGGAGAAATACCTTTAACACCAGTATATCATCTTTTCCTTCTCTCATTTGGTGTTTCCCATTTTTAAATAATAAGGCTCTGTAAAACCCAATGTCACTTTGAAATTGGCCCAGACTCTGCAGTGAGTTTGGACCAGGTCACAGAGGTTTCTTCCAATAAAGAAAGAAATAAACAAAAAAAACCCCACCCCTAAGCCCCTATTCTTAATCCTAAATATTAGTGGAAAATAGATACTTTATTATTCTTTTTTCCTGGATGTTGGTGAAAAAAACCCAATGTGTAGCCTAGAATTTTGGATTCCTAGAGTTTTTTCCAATGGCAAAGGGGCACAAGATGTCAACCTAGAGAGGAATCTACATCTAGAGCTCAGGGTCTTTTGAGGTCTGGCATTGTTGTGTTGTTGCCTGTCAGGGTCAGGCAAGCAAACAGGCAACTTGGATCACAATTTTGCTGCATCTTCTTTACAATGAGCCTTTTTGTGAGCTGGCGTGAGTGTTGGGGGAAGAAATATATCTGTAGCTGTATCTTTAATTGTATGAGACCTGAATTTATGAGCAGACTTTTGAGCACATTTCTCTAAAATGTACTAATAGTTTTTCTGACAGATGGAGAGTAGCTGGGGGGATGTTCTGGAGATATAATTAGATTTAATGGGCCATGATGAAGACAAAGAAAATATGGGGAAAATATTGGGGAAAGCATATTCTTTATTCAATACAGTACACTATAGCATCATAGACAAAGTTTACATTGGTACTTGAATAAACAATGAAGCAGAGAGGTGGGGACTGAAGCAGAATGAGAGCGAATAACTGAGATAATATGCAAGTTAGGTGGGTACAAAGTGCATGTCATAAAAGAAAATTGTCTTGGTTGATTCACTCTTTTATTGGCTACTAGGAAGAAGTGGGACTTTATGAGTATTCAAAATCATGCTGAGAAGTATTTGAATCTAGTCCTCCAAACACCTCCAGGGTATCAGATGGCTAACACTTTCCAGATTACCTCAGCCTGCCTCTACATTGGCATCATATATGAAATGAGTAATGCTGATTTGGAATCAACAGCAACAACAAAGAAACAGTATTAAAAATTAAGGTGATTCTCAGCCAGATTGCAGATTGAATCATCTGAGAAGGAATGTGTTCATCAAGCTTTCCAATGGCTGCCGTTACTACTGACTTGACAGCCTTGTCTTCTGCCTTGCTTCTCAGCAGGAAAAGGCGGTCACTATTTACCCAACTTATGTACATTCTACGGTATTCTTAGAAAGTCTGTTTTGTCTTCCTTACTTTTCTTTCCTGCAGGACTTCAGGAGGAAAAAGATTCTGGCAGCCATACTTTCATAAAAAGAATTTTTCTTTTGCCAAGATCCAGTTTCCAAAATCTCTACTTCACATTCTCTTGCATCTAATACATTTCTGTGTCTTGAAGGATGTAACTTGAGCATATTGGCTCATTGAGAGCAACGTGTTTCCAGCCGTGGGCTGCACTGTACTTCTGGTGTCTATTATTTGTGCTTTGAGATCAGTTTTATTTATAGGTGTCTAGTAGAAAATGCTTTCAAAAGTACAAATCTGGGGTAAGTAGCAGAAGAAAAGAGAAAAATGGGGAGAAGCAGAATTTAAGTGTGCCTCTAATCCCGTAAATTACTTGCCTACAATTCTCCATTGCTAGGACATAGGGCTCTCATTTTAGACCACAAACATGAGAATGCCACCATGCAAGAACAGTAGTAATTAATATCCACTTTGTACAAATATGACTTACTGTGTGAGTTGAAGACAAATATAGCCCGAGCCTCTGCATGTCCAGATTTTTCTTTCTACCCTGCCAAAAAAAGAATCTGACCTGGGGAGTAAAGAGAGCAGTGCTTTGTGCTTCTAATTCCTTGCTTTCTTATCCTATAACATATACTTTTTCTTCTGAAAGTTTATCTGAACTTCACTTCTGCTTGTGATTCTAATGCTGACAGATGATGACAGAACCACGTTAAAATATTGCCAAAAATTTTTAGTACATGATAAATCATCTATCATCTAAGGTTTATATGTTCTAAAGTTACTGCCCTTCTTTATTTATGCATAATGTAAAATCATAGCTTTTTGATGGCTATGAAATACTACCCACACCTTTTTCAATATCAAGGATGTAGTATGAGTCACTGCTTCGTTTAACCCAGCCAGTGACAGCTGTGTTCGTGCAGCCTTAAAGCAGACAGAGTAATGCTACACAGTCCTTGAAAAAGTATGTTGTGGGACGTGTCACAGAAAGCCTCTCTTCAGTGACTGGGCAGCCGCCTTGCAGAGTTTTGCTTGAGACGTGGAAGAAAAACATTAAAAGTTAAAGGAGGGGGCTGGTTCAGCTTTGTTGCTGCAGCCAGATGATTTGGTTGAGTAACCAGAGACTGCAGTCTGAAAAGGAATAATAAAAATGAGGTTGTAGGGTGATGCTCTCTTTAAACCTACTTTGCCTCGAAATTGTTTTTGTTGCACAATCTTTTTCCAGAACCAGTCAGTCTTTCCTTTTAGTCACTGCTACTGGGAGAGAGTGAGACTGTGGTGATAGTTACATTACAACACCTGGGAGGTAAAGGAATGCAAGGACAACTTTCTGCTTTTTTGCATTTAGGGGACTCAGTGTTGCTCATGAGCAGATAGTGTTTTGGCATGGCAGTCGTTCAGACTCACAGTCTCCTCCTGCAGCAAATAAGATGCTTAAAAACATTACCTTCAGCCTCAAAAAAATTAATTTGTTGTATCTGAGGCCTTTGCATCTAAGACTGATGATAACGCAGGTAGAAAACAAGAGTATGTCTATAGATGGGACACTGAGGCACCTGCAGTTATATCCCAAATGCATAGCAGGAGGGAAGTGTGAGGGCACAAGTGTACGTTTAACCTCAGCAGATGAGAGGGCAATGTTTTTACTGTTTTCTCTTGCTGAAATTAGGAGATTCTGTGGGATGCTAAACCAGACAGACAAGAACAATGTTTCTTAGTCTCTCACTTTGCCTGTTTTTCTTTCTCCCACCTGAGATGTCCTCACTGGATTGGTAGTAACTGTCATGTTTGTACAGCTGTCATTAGCCAAAATCTCTAGATCACTGAAGAAATTGTAGATTGACTTAGACTGGGCAGTGGGGAGACCATGGACACAGAAGGTCTCCTCACTCCTAAAGAAATACTGAGTTCTCAGGTCACATCTCAGACAGGGCTCTAGTGACTCATGATAGGGGAGATATCTTTTGATAATGGTTAATATCCATTGAAATGTGCATGTGTTATTTTATAACCAAGACTTTTTAAACCTCACAAATTGACATATTTGGCTGCCTTCTGGATGATTCTGCTGAAAACACAGATTGTGTGATACAAAGATTTGCCTCATCGAATTTATGAATATCAAGTGTAGGAAAATCTGCTTTGCTCAGAATTTGTAATAATTCAGCATATGGTATTTTGTCACAGGCTTTCATTTGAAAAGAGGAAATTGCTCTTAAACTGTTAGTATGGAGGGCCCATATATACGAATATCTGTTTGAGAACAATTTCTCTTTTTGCACGAGTCTTTTGGCTATGTCTAGGCTTATCTCTTCAGATTGCCAATTTCTATTACAGAGACTGTCAGGATGTAACTCTATTATAGCTGAACTCTACCATACCTTTTTGTGGATTTTTCCTTGATGAACCAAATGACTGGAGTTAAGCTTATTTAATTTCATTCCCTTTTTAAGGGAAGCTGAATGCTGGCCACTCGACTGAGTACTTATGGGTTTAAGGCCATGTTTCCAATAAACATTAAAAAAATAAAATCAAGAATAACTTTCTGGACTATCCTAACATAAAGACTAGGATTTTTTGTTTTTTCACATCTAGGAAGCTGTGCCATTTGTTTACATAATTTTGGCTTGCTGAATCCAGACCTGTTATGTAGTTCACTGTTCTGTGAGCAGAGCTTTCCATGTAATTGCTTTCTCATTTCTCTAAAGTCTAAGTCAAGCTGTCGCAGATCTACGAATTGCCTTGCTTATTCTAAGCAGCCTATCTGACTGAAGAGGGTGTATGTGCAAAGGGCTGTGGCACAAATGTTTCGAAGTAAGCCTGTTCACCGTGGAATTGTATTGATGGTATGCAGTATACACAGCATTCTATGTATAGACTGGCAGACTCTCACAAAAGCTGCATACAGTCCGGGACTTGATTTGCTGTCCTCTGTTCTTTCAGCAGTTTCCGCAAAGCTTTTATATAAATCTTCCCTTCTCTTTTCTCACCCGCAAATAATCCTGAATTTTTCCACTCCACAAATATTCCTTTCCACCTCCACTTTCCTCCCCTCCCCAACTCCCAGTGCTGTGGATGGAGCTGAAATTATCTTTGCTATTTTTATTTGATAACTTGAGTCTGCAGTACATAGCACCTTATTTGACAAAACATCACGGTTGTGCACAAGCATCCAGAGTGATACCAGCAGGGATCTATAAATAGTGTGTGCTTGCTAACATTTCTATTAATTGTTAAAAATCTCTTCCCATTACTCTCTCCCACCACCCAGGGGTATTTATTAAGAAAAAAATCCTCTGAAGTCTGAAACTCGGAAGTAATCCCTTAATAATTTTACTGCTGGATTCTTGTGCTAGTTTTAAATGGAGGACAAAGAAAAAAATAGAAGAGCACGCTCTCTTGCAGGTCAAGGTAGCAGCTGCTCTAACTTTAGACCTCAGTCACTTACTTTATTTTCTTCTCCTTAGTAGAAAGCTCTGAGTTTGATGGTTCCTTTTTATTGTGTGGCTTTGCAATCCAGAAGGTCTTGTATCCCCTTCTCCTTGTAGCTTTAACTTTGGTACTGCTGATAAACCAGCTGCCGTGGAAGAGGTTGTTCTGTCCCTGGTTTCGGGGAGAGGAATAAGAGGGAAGTTTTGGAAAGTTGTTCCAAATCTCAAATCTTAATGCCAGCTCTTGTTCCCAGAAGAGTCAGAGGTGCTTTGAGGCTATATTAATTCATGTTGTAGAGACATAGTCCCAGATTATTTTGGTGCTGCCATAAATGTGGGGAATTCCTCTGCACCATTAAGCCTGATTCAGGCCCCACTGGGAAAAGGAGAGGGGGAGGGTCTCACATGGCTTTCCTGTCCTTCTAGCATTTTCCCTTCCAGCTGTTTCTATAATGCTCGCAGACCTCTTCCAAAACTGTATCCTACCTCAGTGCCATTCTTTGAACGCAGAATAAAAACCGGAAAATATATTGCGGTGTGAAAGAAAATGGTAAAAAAATTAAGAACTATGTTCCAAAAGGCCCTGTTTTATTTGGGGGGTTGTTTACAGAAGTTGTACCATTTGCAGTGGTTTTAAATGGTAACACTCTTCTCAATTTCCAGGCTACTCTGTAGCCAGTTGATCAATTTGTGGGGAACGAAATGAAAGTAAAAACATGTTTGATTTTATTTTTGTTTTAAATATCCAAATGAGAAAGCCACAACATCCAATGTCTTCTGCTAGGCATTCCAGCAATCCATATTCTGATTCACAACAACAAAACTCAGCCCTAATAAAGTACTGCCATGCAATTAGCGTCATCTCATGAAGATTAAGCTGTTCTGCTCTCTGAGAAACACTGCATTTATCTCATTAAGGATTCCTAACACTTTACAATTAATAAATGGCAAAAGCTTCACCTTTGTTGCAGATGGAAAATAACAACTTGAGAGGAACATAAGTAGTCATGCTCTCAGACGAAGGCTCACCTGCATCCAAAGGGATGCTGGCAGCACTGAACTGCCTGCACCTGTGCTGGATGCAAGGAATTATTTAATGGTGGGCTTCTACCTGAGAATTCTAAATGTTTTGGCAGGACTGAAATGGTAGCAACTACAATCAAAAGAGACTGTTTTTTCCTCTCAAGAGTTTTAATTCAGAAACATATTTTGTGAGTATTTCATCTAGAGTACTCTCTGTTTCTTTTCCACAACATTTTAAATTCCTTTGTGACGAAAGGCATTTTAAAAAAAACCTCAAACTACAATAGACTAACTAAAACACTTCGTGAGTATAAAGTGCTGAGCATGGACTTTAATACCAGGTCTCTCCACTTAGCAAACTCCATTACTTCCTTTGCTGCTGTCACCCTAAGCAGGTCTTCACTCATGGTGATTTCACCACAGGTTTACACGGCGCTTGGGTACTACCTTGCAACAAAGGACTGGACTTGTTTTCTGCTACTGACTCTTCAGATGCTTGCAGAAAGTCACTGAATCTTGTCTTCAGCTCATTTGCTTACAAAAGGAAGTAAATAAAACTAAATATAGTTAATTGGTGAAGAACTTTCCTTTCTGTTTGAGCCATAACAACCCCATGCAGCGCTTGGGGGAGACTGGCTGGAGAGCTGTCGGGCAAAGAAGGACCTGGGGGTGTTGGTTGACTGCAGACTGAACATGAGTCAGCAGTGTGCCCAGGAGGCCAGGAAGGCCAATGTCATCCTGGCTTGTATCAAAACCAGTGTGGCCAGTAGGTCTAGGGAGGGGATTGTGCCCCTGTACTTGGCATTGGTGAGGCTGCACCTCAAGTGCTGTGTCCAGTTCTGGGCTCCTCACCATAAGAAGGACATTAGGGTCCTTGAGCATGTCCAGAGAAGGGCAACCAGGCTGGTGAAGGGGCTGGAGGGCAAATCATATGAGGAGCAGCTGAGGGAGCTGAGGATCTCCAGCCTGGAGAAGAGGAGGCTGAGGGGAGACCTTATCACTGCCTACAACTACCTGAAAGGAGTTTGTAGAAAGGTGGGAAATGGTCTCTTCAGACCAGTGACAGGAGATAGGACAAGGGGAAATGGCACAAAGCTGCACCAGGCCAGGTTCAGCTTAGATGTTAGGAAAAAAAAAAATTTTACTGAAAGAGTTGTCAGGGCCTGGAACAGGCTGCCCAGGGAGTGGGTTGAGTCACTATCCCTGGATGTGTTTAAAAAAAGGGTAGATGAGGTACTTAGGAATATGGTTTAGCACATGATGGGAACGGTTGGACTTGATGGTCTTAAAGGTCTTTTCCAACCTTGTGATTCTGATTTGGTAACACCTATTGTTACCTATTGTTACCTATTGTTCATGCTAAATACAGTGGTGCAATATGTGATGTGCTACAACCACTTGGAAGTAAGGATGAGAATAAGGCCACAGTTTGAAAAAAATCCATGTATTTTACATAGACTGCCCTGATCTAGAACATATTTTCTGTGATTTGTAGGAGATCTAGATGAGAATTCAACTGTCCACTGGGAGGCTTTTGAATTGTGTAAATTGAAAATATAGCCTTAAAATTCATGTTAGTGTATGTCTCATAGTATTGGTTTTTTATGAACTTCTAATCCCGTTGTTGAAATACTCTTAAAAATTTGGTAAAGAGTACATGCATAAGGCAGAATATAGTATGGTACTAAGTAATGATTTGATTCTTTGAACAGTCTCATTGAATAGTGGATAGTCAAGAGTGAAGATTTTCTTTACTGAGAAATGTTTTTTTTCTTTATTGAGATAATGGATTAAAGGCATATAGATGGATAAAATGTCTTCATTTTTATACAATATCAAGAAAGTCTATGCTGTTTCCTACTTGTTCTATCTGATCTGACAAAAAATTTTCAGCACACAAATACAAACAGTGCAATGCTATCCTTAAACATCCTGGTAGAGATCTGTCAGCCTCTTTCTGATGATGAGATCCGAAATATTGCATGAAACTTTCTCTGTGTGTGAGCATTCGGGGGGTGGGGGAATCATCTATCTACTCATCTTCCATGAAGAAACTAGAGATGGTTTCAGGCTTTTGTTACAATGAATGCAAGAAGAAAAACAAAATCCCCACTAAATTGGTGTTTTTCTGTGGTTCTTGATCTGTTTCTTTTTATAAATCCAAGGAATTTTGCAGAAAGAGGCTGGAATATCCCCTGCAGAAGGCATTAATTAAGGATAATGAACAACATGAAAAATACTTGACACACAAAATGCTTATGTCTTCTACCACTCATTCCCTGTCTGCCAATTCAAATCACATCCTGTCTCTAGATCACTTATTTCCTGCTGGTACTCAATGTATACAAACAATTAGCACTTTTGCAATGCCTTTTAGGCCTTTTTGTTACACGCTGAGTTAATTGTAGTTTGTTTTGATGGCCAACACACTGCTATCTTTAGATGAAGAAGCATGGTTTATTTTTGAGCCAGAAGTGGAACCCTTCAAGGAAACTTGTCCAATTTTTTTCGTTTTTAACCATATGTATAGTTAGAATGTTGCCACCATTGATTTTGAAGCTGTAGCAACATTTACCCTCAAGTACCAATACAGTAGAATCACAGAATGTGTTAGGTTGGAAGGGACCTTTAA
The DNA here is from genome assembly GCA_022605575.1 of Laterallus jamaicensis coturniculus. NCBI lineage: Eukaryota > Metazoa > Chordata > Aves > Gruiformes > Rallidae > Laterallus > Laterallus jamaicensis. The sequence goes on from JAKCOX010000008.1 coordinate 26,765,174, forward strand.
AGGGCATCTAGTTCAACCCCCGCCCTGCAGTAAGCAGGGACACCTTTAACTAGATCTGATTGCTCAGACCTTCACTGAGCCTGACCTTGAATGTCTCCAGGGATGGGGCCTCCACCACCTCCCTGGGCAACCTGGTCCAGTGTCTCACCACCCTCGTAGTGAAGAACTTCTTCCTAATGTCTAATCTAAACCTACCCTGCTCTAGTTTAAAACCATTGACCCCTAATCCTATCTTTACCTGCCCTTGCAAACAGTCCCTCCCCATCTTTCCCAGCTTATCCATAGGTACTGGAAGGCAGCTATAAGGTCTCTTCTGAGCCTTCTCTTCTCTAAGCTGAGCAACCCCAATTCCATCAGCCTGCCTTCATAGGAGAGGTGCTCCAGCCCTCTGGTCATCCTCATGGCCTTCCTCTGGACTCACTCCAAGAAGCCCATGTTCTCCTTGTGTTGAGGGCTCCATAGATGGACACAGTAGAGGAGCCATAGCTGATAATCATGTTGGTCTTTGCATAACACCTAAAGAGGTCAAGATCAAATTTCTGGAAATATTTAAAGGCACATATTACATTGGGTATTCCTCTGGCCTGAGCAACTCTGAAATCTCTCTCCTTCAAATCTATTCCAGGTGCACAAGAGGTGGTTCTTTCTCTTTTATCTCATCTTCTCTGGCCTTTCTGCATGTTTGGATCCTTCCCACAGGACAGTGATAGTCCAGAAACCTTTGTGAGAAAAATCTTATTGTAGCTGTGGTCAAAACATTAAGTCTTTCATTGCTGTTAGACATAATCTGTGAAGATGGATGTGAGTAAACATATGGGCCTTTAAGTGCTCCTACACTCCCCTTCACTTATGGGAGTGAAGCTTCCAAATTGGTTCTTCTTAAAAGCAAGGTTTTTTTAAAGTTCCTATTCATTTAATCAGCTTTAAGGAGACTTTCTAGCTCGTAGAAATAACTTTATCTTTTTAGAGTGACTTTGTTACCCCCCTTTTTTTTTTTCCTCAGCCACTTTTGTAGTTTCTGGAAATGTTTGTTTTAAAGAAAATTTATGCTTCTCTATTTGAGAACCGTGTCTTGTGCCTGATTCCTTAATGATGCTGTAATAATGTTGTAGCATCTTTGTGGATAGTAACAACCATTTAGAAAGAGCAGACTTTATGTCTCATCTGCTTTTTAACTATTCTGCTAGTATTATGCTTATTCTTTATCTAGAGAAGCGTAAGTCTGGGTTAGCTGGAGAAGCCCTGTGCTACAGTCTTAGCTTTTGAGAACTTGCCAATGGCCTCATCTTAAATGAAAATCGTTGTAAATTCTCCACAGTAAACTTTCAAAAAGACTAAAGCTTTTATTTAGGTCTGTAAATAAGGGCCCTATTTTTAGATTCATTCAGTATCTACCTTGATGAGCTGTTCTGAAAAGTGTACCATCTTTTCTAGCAAGTAAATGAATGCTATATCCTTCAAGAAATTAATCCCCAGTCATATCTGCTAAAATCTTTCAGATTCAGATGATCACTTTAGCAAAGCATGATAAATAGTTAATCAAATCTACATACTTTCCACTTCAATATTGATGTGGAAACAGGAAAAGACTAAATGAGAGAAGGTACATGGCTGTCTTTTGTTCACAAACAGCATCTCCAAGAGGTGTCAACAAATTAATGTGGGGGTTAGCTGGAAGCTGCCACCAAGAACCACTTATTAATATAAACTCACACTTCTCTATGACTTTCAAATGCTTTAAGCACTGTGTAAATGAGGGTGTCATAGTTGTTGGTGGTATTTTAAGTGTAGGAAGATATTTAATTATAAAAGGATATTCTAATTTATGTGGCTAGGATCCTAAGGTATGGTTTAGCCTTGCTTTATAATATATACTCTACAAACAGTTTGAAATATCTATTCTGTAGAGTTTAGGAGAGAAACGCAAGGGAGATGAAGACAGATTTGAAGTTGCAAAGAAAAGCTTGGATGAGAATGAAAGGATTTAGCACACCTGCAGCCTGATATGTTGAATTGTTTAATGTTTAGTTGTCTATATGTAAGAGGAGAGGAATGGGCATTAATTTGTGTATTTTGTAACCATTGAATTAAGAGTTTCAAGGAATTTCAGTGTAAGTGGGTAAGAATGTTATACTGCAGATATTAAGTTGCATTTTCCAGCCTTCAGATGTAGAATATGGGAAAGCACATGGCAAGATTATTCAGTGAATGGCATCAGTGTGGGCTGAGATGTTGCATCCCTCCTTGCTTTGGATGACATTGAAGATTAAGGGTTGAGCAGGCATAAATTGGGAAGGAGCTGACTGAAAACAAGAGGAATAAGCTTTCCAGTTGTTACAAGAATGAGCCATAAAGTTTGGCGTATTGCAAGGACAGGGAAGGCAACATGCTAAAATAAATAGGCTAGAAGAAATAATAGGCTTATTATTTTTGATCTTCTCACTGGTAAAACATTAAGACTGTGCTTCTCTGGGAAAGGGGTATGGCTATTTGAATTTCAGACTTAACTGATCATGATTTTGGGGACTTCGCCCTGGCAGCAGGAGTTTAATTTCCTAACAGCCTGTTGCTCTAGGTGAGGAATAAAGGTGTAGTTGTACCCTGTAATAAAATTTTGTTTTCCATTTAATTTATTAGCTTCTGAAACCAGACTGTGTTGCTTATACATTAAATTTTCAGTTCAGCCCGCTTATAAAAATTTCATGAAAACCAGGTAGCTGCTAGGTCATCTTGATAAGTCTCATATCTCAGTAGACTTATGTCTTCAGCAAATTTTCATTAGCATACAAAATGTCATTCATATTCCAGATTTCTGCAGAAGGTCTAATGACTTCCAGTATACAGATACAAATTCTGAGCTCAATCCCTGTAGTTTCTCCAGTGTATACGATGTGTTTAAACTGCAGTTTTGAAGAGTGCCACATACCACGAGCAGAAAGAGGCTGCGAGATGATTAAAGTAGTTAAACGAAGCACTATGCGTGACACTAGGGAAGAAGAGTATCTCAGGATTAGCTTTGGGGAATGTATCAGTTACATTAGGACAATTATATTAAAAATTAGTATTTAGAGTCTTCTCATTGACTGCTATGGCTTATTCTAGATTTATGGAATGAGCCTGAAATATTTTTGCTTTTCTATTATTGTATGCCATTATTTAAGTAACCTCTGCAGCCTGAATTGTATTTCAGTGTGACAGCTTAATTATCTGATACATAATAGATGTTTAAAACTATAGACATGTTTAAATATTAAAACCAGTCTCTAGATACAACTTTTATCTTTTTTCTTTAGTTTCTCACCACATCCGCCCCCCCAATTTTTATTTTTATTTTTTAAATTATTTGTGCCCATTTCTTTGGGATAACTCAAATCTCCTTTGTGAACAAAACCGAAAGCAATAGAGGAATTGCTGTAAGTGCTGTGAATCTCTGCTTGGCTGGAGACTGTGCCACAGAAAACACCAATGAGCCAACTTCAAGAATTCTCTAAAACTGTCCAAAATTCGTATTAAAAACATTTGATGGGAATGGATCGAGTCTTCCCACCACAAACATTTGTTCATGCTCAACATATTCCAAGTCCAGACATGCAATAAATCAATCCCAAAGAATGTATAGACTCAAACCAGCAAACCTTGAAAATACCAGGGTGACTATTCTGATAATGCCTTGTTTAGTTACTGCTTTTATGAATACTTTACTTTTTGTTTCATTTTCTTTTGCATTTCTGACCACATTTCTTTCTTTCAGCTTAAACTCCAAGGTATATTTTCAATGACTAGCCGCAGCTAGTTGCTATGTTTGGGTCATGTCTTGGTTTAGTCATTAAGAGAAATTGCACTTCTTAATAATTTATTCATTGAAAATTATATATGTGTGTGTGTTAATTAAATATTAATGAATACATACATATTCATATTTCAAAGTAGATCTTGCAAGTGCTAGAATCTACGCCCTTAACCCTTTTCAATTAAATATATCAGTTTCTGCTAACTTTTAAAGTCAGTTTTTCAGTGAAAGGCACCACCTTGATGACATTCATAGCATGCTGTTCCTGCCTGTATTGATGCCAGTGGAAGTAATAGTCCCATAGCAGAAGCCATAGTCAAGAAATCAGACATAAACTAAACTTCCCTGAAACTTTCATTGAGACTTTGGACAAGTTGCCTAATGTCTTCTCACCTTTTTCTCACCCCCAGGTTTGAAAAAAAGAAGTCATTAAATTACCTCTTGCTTTCACTTTTCTGAAGTCCAATTTTCAGGCAAGGGTATTTATGTGTAGCAAGACTTCTGATGGTTTGGCTGCTTAGCTGGAGAACATTGAGGGAGGTTGGTTTTGGAAATGATGAATGATCAAGCTCATTATAAAGTATTGCAGATTAAGTGTGTAAAATGTCTCATTTATTGCTTTTATTCCCCAAGTTATATTGAGGTAGTTCCATGGAGGCTGTTGAGCAATTGCAAAGTGTTGTTATTTACATGCTTAGGCTGGCTTTATGCAGACTATTAGTGTTATATCCATGCTCATATTGGGCTTGTATTGCCTTTAATAAAAGGACACGTGTCCTCGGGACATAGAAATGGAAACCCATATATTATGCCTAATACACATATTTTAAAGTCATTATGTTATATAATGAAATAGCATAGCATAAAAGACCGCATGCAGGGAAGTGATTTCCCAAGAGTATTGTTGAAAACAGCATTGGTTTAATGTGGGGTACAGAGGAGATATGATACCATACACTAGAAACTTTCTGTTCAGTATTTTACTTACAGTCCCCTAGCAATTCTAGCTTTGGGATCCTGTCCCCTAAATGCCCTCTCTTAATTAGATTGTACTTTTGTTAATTAGTTTTCCTAATGCAATATAGTCAGTCCTCTCTGAAATTTTCTTTTGATGCCTAGGGACACATTATGTCAAAACCTCGTGAGTGCTATAAGATTATATATGTAAAAAATGATGTATAGTCAAACTTATTCCTCAACACCAACATAGCAAAGAAAGGAAGGACTAGAACTAATTTTATTTTTTTTTTACATTCCCAGCAGGAAACCCAACTTCTTGTTCTTCTGTTATAAGGTCTTGCAATACTATGAATGATAGGCATTTGCTCACAGCCACTGAGCATGGCAAGGGTTTTCCATTTCCAGCTTTCATTTATTTTGATCATAATCAACACTGGTGCTCAGGACTGGGTGTATCAGCCATGGGACCTGATCACCAAATAGCAGCTGGAGTAGAAAACAGCAATATTGTTTTTTTACACACAGAAGCTGTAGCTTTGACTTGACCTAATTAATTTTTCAAATGTGTTTATTTTTCTGAACTGCTTAGAAAAGCGAAAGGGGATTGGAATATTTTGTTTGATGCTTCTTTCAGTGACATTTTCCAAATTGATAATACCTTTGTGTCTACGTATATTTTGCTGTGAATAGCATGTTGAAAACAATCAACTTTCCTTCATAAAACCAGGGGTTTGGGTTGTTATTTTTTTTGTTTCTTTGCACACTAGGGAACTTCCTGTACCCCTTAAAAGGTTGGAGAAGTCTAATTACCCAAAGCAGAACTGAAGTGCTAAGCCTATCCCTTGAATATGTTAAATTGCTTTATTAAATTATTTCAGTTGCAACTTACTTTACTCCTTGAGTTTTTATCTAACTTGAAAGCACTATACATTTAGAAATATTTTAGCAGTTCTAACTAAAATTCTCCAAGATTGATTCCTTTGACACTACACAATACTCTGAGGTAGCTTATTACAATACATTTTCTCATGAGCATGAATTTTGGAAAAAAACCCAAAAGTTTAGAAATTCAGGTCCTTCTGGATCTCCATCCAGATGGAGCATCCATCCCATGGGAGGCATCTCCCATAATACTCCCATCCCTTAGGTATAGTGAATCAATAGAGTTAGATGGATGGCTGCAGGGGACATTACACAGGGATAGTCTGAGGGTATGCTGTGCTTGGGGCTAAAGGCAGACAGAGATGTTCTAGTGTTCAGCTGCTTTTTCCACAATCCTCTGCTGATGCAGATTAAAAATAGGCTTTCAAGTACAGTTGTCATAGTCTGAATCAGCCCAGTGATCCAAGTTAGAGCACGATCTCCTGGCAGATGGCACAGGAGGCAGAGGACAGGAAAAGGCAAGTGCTGGAACATCATATAATTTTTGTTATAGAAGGAAGAATACTGTATAACTTTACTCTGAAAGAATTGCACTTTTAGGGGATGCAGCACATAGGAGAAAAAAATCAGACTCTGAACTAATTTTTCTGAAGTCTGTGCTGTGGATGAGAGCGACATTTCAGTATAATGTTTTATCAAACTGGTACACAGCTAAAGCTTATGGATGAAATGGATAAACTGAAATATCAGAACAGGCATAATCCACAATAGTTCCTATTCTTCATGCAAAATCAGTTTGTTCTTATTGGAAAAATAAGGAAAAAGTAAGCAAAGCCCCCTCCCTCTCTGCCCCCCAAATCTACACTTTGTGTCAAGAAATTCCAATTGAAAATTACCCACTGGTTCTAATTAAGTAATCTAATTATATAAAAAAAAACAGACACATGAAATGAAATGTTTAATGTTTCTGGACCCTTTGCCAAATCCAGAAATCTTGATTCATTTCAAGTGCTATAGTACTATAGCTCCTAATACCCCTAAAATGGGAATGAACTAAAATGAACTCATTACAGCATTGTTTATGGAAGGCAGAAAAGAACAAGCCACAAGTATGTCAGTCAAATTTTTTTGTCTTGTTAATTTAAAGCACGCTAAAGGGATGGAAGACAGAAAATGGTTGTTTTCTAACCTAGAGTCAAAATGCCACCAGGTCTAGCTCTCAGCTCTGGGAAGTGACTCCCACAGTTTACCTGCAAGTTTCTAACCTCCCCTGCCTTCTACACAAAACCAGAGCAAACACTTCACATGTACACTGAGGATTTTAAGGCAATCTTCCTCATCTTCCTCACATGCAACACCATTGCTCAGGCTGTTAACACTGTGCATGTGGGCATTTTAAGTAGGCATTTTTATCACGGGTGATGTTCTTCCATATATTTTTTCATTCATTGTCTCATGTTTTAGGAACATTTTCTCCTACAGATTTCAAAGGCGAGGAAGCCTGGGAATGGGACGTTTAGTCTGTGAAGCTGATGAGGGGATTGTTCTAATTTATTGCACTTAAGTAATCAATGCAGTTATTGAGCACAATTTTACTGCATTTAATGAGTGTTACATAACATGCAAGAAACACCCTCCTATACTTTTCAACTTCATTCTGTAGGGAAAAAAAACCAAAACAAACAGGTTTACCACAGCTCAATTGCAACATGGGTCCAGCTGATGCTTTTTATCCCTTTGTACTGTTAGTGCAGGGGTGACCATTTGGCATTTCAAGAATTCTTCTCTCTTGCACCAAGACCAAACTTCAGAAGTTTTCTACTTAAACACAAAACTGGGGAAGTTTCCTTGGGGAACCTTTCAATCTCTTAAGCAACAAACTAGTTCCCTAATTTTGGACAGTACTAAAAGTACCAAAATCTAGCTTCATACCAAAGATTAAGCACACAAAAGGATGGGGATTGGTTTTACTTAAACCCTGGACTGGCAATATGGATCGTTAATAGAACTAATATTGATCGTTAACAAAACTAATCAGATCTTTGACATTTAAACCATTTTAGGCATGGAGAAAGAAGCAGCCTTTCTTTTATTTCCTAGCTTTTTCAGATTTGCTCAGAAACTCAGAAAAAATTATCAGCTTAGCCTCTGAAATTAATACAGGCTCTGAGAGGAATGCTTTGATGTAAACCAACTCAGCCCTCTCTCTACCAACGCTGATCTCTTTAATTACAGCCGCAGTATGTTTTATAAATATTTGTTTACAGCTTCCTGCATGAAAGCACAGGGAAAATATGGAAAGAAATTTATATAATTACAGTTTAATGATCTGCATTTTAATTGAGATTTTTACCAAATAATTATGTAGGAAGTTAGGAATGCTCCAATAATGCAGATGTATGGTTAGGCACTTTGGGGTTGAATTCTTCTTATTTGTTATATTAGCACCTGTAACGGCACAAAGACAGGGGCATTAAAATACTTTTTAAATGTTAGGATTGTTTCCTCTCACTCATTTGCCACACTCTAGAAAAATGCCATCTTTTCTTAAGTCTGGCTGCTTCTGATCAGTCAAACTGCATTCCACAGTGCTCTGAAGAAGGGCTTTAATTAAAGTTGATAGTGAGGTCTTACACATACTTGCAAAACATTTAGCTGTGCTGCTGTTACTCTCTGAGATGCCCTCTTCCTAATTCTTCTTCTGTGAAGACAAAGCTATACTTTTTTCATTTTGCATTTGCCCAGTCCTCCAGTTTCTGCCCTGTTTTCCCATCTAATGTTTACTTGTCATATATTGTCACTTACCCGAATAGAGAGTTAAGAATGAGGTAGTGGAGATTGCTGCCAGAACTACTCCTAAGATATCTTTTTGCATAATTTATGATAGCATGACAGTTGCCATGTTGGCTAAGCAAGCAGGAATTGAACCAAGATCTCTAATGGCCTGTGATACTACTATTTCATCCTTATTTGGAGCTGTAACAGACTCCTCTCCGCTGTCACTTTCATCCAGAGGACAAGAAAGTGTTGATGATGGCAAAGTCTGGCTACCAAACTCTTCCCCTTCACTTACCCTCATAACTTTGATAACATTAACAAATTGTAACCAAACTTGTCAGAAGCATGGAACAACTTTTTGTGACAACAAGCCAAGTGGGAGGGGGAGACCCAAGCTCATTGCTTTGGGAGACTTGGTGGTTTTACTTTGTGTTAACCCCATCAATGCAGGTTCCCACACTTGAGATGGAAGTTATGTGAGGAATTGACAAAGTAATTGCCAGTCCTTGTTTTTCTGCTTTTATTATAACTGCTTTTTCCTTTCTGTGTTTCTATTTCACATCAAACACTGAGAAAAATACCAAATGAACACAGGTCGCTATTTTCAAAGTGATCCTCTGCAGTAATTCTTGTTTTTCTCCTGCTGTGTTCATGGGGACATGGTTATCAACTTAAATGTACTTCTTTCCTTTGTGATTTTTCTTTGCTGCTAAATGATAAGTGCCACTTAATTGCTAAAAACATATTTTGTGTTTTCGCAACTACTGCAGGTGCTGGGATTGTTTAGTTTTTTATTTTTTAGTATAGCAGTAAATCAGAATGTTCTTGGCAAGTGTGCCAAATGAAAATGTAGCTCTTCCCACTTTCAAGGAAAAAACTGTTTGAATATATGCCTGTGGATATGGACTTTTTCCAGATGTGCAGAGGCTTTGCTATGCTTTTGGACTTAAACTACTGAAACTGGGCACAAGACCCACCCATGGATTAAAGATTGTGTGTGAATTTGGTTCTTGGGGAGATATTGCAATGCAACTGTTTGTGTGCTACTTTTGGTTTTCCCAGAAATCATTTCCTCTCCACTGTTGCACCTCCACTGTCCAGCCTTGCCTTTTCTATTGTGAGCTCTCATCTATTTAAAATAGTAATCTCAGTTTATGGAGCCATAAATAGGAAATTAAGAGTATTGTCTCTTCTGGGCATTGAGAGTTGTAGTGTGTGAATATTCACTGTGCTCTACCAAACCTCTTTGACATCACAGAAGACTCTTTGACTGCAGACTTGAATTGCTAGCATGTATCTATGTCACACAAAGTACATGATGAGCAGAAAGCTTCTCCTCATTTCCCTACAGCTACTTTTCCAGCTGTGTGTGCATGCACAAATAGGTTATATACTTAAATTATGCATAGAAGTCATCTGTAAATAACCACCTGATTTGGCTAAGAAAGATTCCTCATGCAATGCACAAAACTCTTTTTTAGCTTTTGTAATCCATATCTTGGATATTATCCCATACCTGATTTTTACTGAGTATCTTTCAAGTTAAATACCTTTTTTATTGCTTCATTATCTTTCTCCATGCTTTACCTTTTGTGTAAGATTATTTTTCTCTCCCAAATGCAATGTATAGCTCCTTGAGGTAAACTGTAGTTGTGTCTCTGGCTTTCACTTCTTGTGATTACCTTTTCTTTCCCCGTCTTCAGATAGTGCATTCTGTGCTTTGTCATATGCTAAGCAGCCAGTGTGATGAAAAACACACAATCACCAAATAAACTGGTACTTAAAAAGAGGAAAATCAATGTTGCACCTAATTGTCTGTATTCTCATTTAACCCTATCTGATATTCTATTAGGTTCTGATCTGAGCTTTCAGTAAGTGTGTATGCACTCCACGAAACAATTTTATAAAGAGTAATATCTCATTCTTTTCCACAATGAAAATATAATCTCATTGTTGCAAGATAGTATTGCTTCCTATTGGTATTCCATCTCGGTTGATAAAAGGAATGCTCAGTTGTGTTAGAATTCAATATGACATGAAGGGTCTAAAATCCAGTACCATAGAAAGACTTTTTGCAAAGGACAGGCTAGTCTGTAATATATAATTTTTGCCTTCCTTTATATCAGCCTAATTGTAGAAAAAAGGTGATGGAGTAGATGGAATATCACTGTGATATCCTAAAAATAATTCACATCATATCAAATTTAGATATAACAAGTTGAATTGGTTTTTCCCCTACTGAAATCAGCAGCAAAGTTTCCAATGGGAAAGCTGAGTGGATTACCGCAAGCCATAATTCTTAGTTAAAGAGACTGATCAGACTATGACATTGTCCCATGACTAAATACAGGGGCAAGCTAAACCTTTCTGTCTTGTTTGTACTATTGCAGAGTTGTGAAATCCTCAGAGGATGAAAGGACAGATCTGAGTGTGAAAGCGCGTGATGTTTTCTGAGTGAAGGATGTTAGTTTTACCAATCTAAATATAGAGGGTGGACAGACTGCATAACAGTCACAAACTCCTAAGCTCAGTGTGAGAGAATTATAATTACCAGGAGTGTAAAATTGCTATTTATGTAATGTCAAGAGTCCTAACCCACGTGAGAAAGAAAAGCACCAGCATTTTCAGTCTTTTTATTCACTTGTGGGAGCTCCTAATGTAGGCAGAAGGATGTGTCCTGTCTTGTGAGAATGGATTTTCTACACAGAGAGGCAGATATGTATAGAAAATGAGATGATGGGAGTATGTGATGTTTTGAGGACTTGGGATTTGAAGGATTAGCTGCAAAAACTGAATGTCAACAAACACCACTCCTCTCCGCAGTTGTGTTGAATACAGAAAGCCAGACTGTATTCCAGAGACTTTTAGGCTTTTCCTCTGACTTTCATCCTTGACACGCATTTGTTGATACTGGGAAACATAGAGCAAATTCATCTTATTGATGAGCTTTGTTCTTCTATGCTGTCTCCTCCATCTCCTCGGATGTAGCTGTTTTCACACTGAAGGTTGGTTACTTGAGAGAATTCTGTGGATGCATTGGCATTTTGTCTGCAAAGACTGCACAGCAGCCTGTAAAGAAGGTAGATGTACTGTAACATTGTACAACAACTTACCTAGGGAAAGCTATACGGATGGCCATGAAATCAGAACTTGATGAGTGTGAAAAACTCCCTTTCACTCTATGGGGCAGACAGTTGCTTCGCACACTAGTGATCTTCTCTTTCATGCTGCCAACTGCTATTTCTCTTCTATTGACATCTGAGAGAAACCAGGACTGCTCCTACAATTATTCCCGTCCCCATTCATTTATTCATGCTGTGGGGAATCTGATGAGAATCTCTTGTTCCTTCCCTTAAATGCAGAATTTCTCTGCCTGGGGCTGAGTGGGGGTGATGTTGCATCGAACACACCCCACTGCACTGATCCATTGCACTCTGACAAAGGTGATGAATCATATGCCTTTGAAATAAAAGTTTCATTCCCTCTCTACTGCTAGGGTTTGGGGTTTTTTTCTGACCCCAATAGCATGGATTGTTAGTAGGTTTGGTGCAAGTTGCTAGTTAGGTAACAGTTAGAATCACTCTATTTACCTAGAGGGAACCTCATTTAAAAATCCTTCCAAACTGAAAAGCTGTGTCTGTTCTCTAGCCCTTTGTTTGTTTTGCTTTGGTCATAAAATACAAAAATAATGATGAATAGTTAAAGGAGAAATGTTGAGATAGTGAGGGAAAAAAAATAATGTGATGGCCCTAATGAGTCATAGCTTTTCCAATTTCTTATTAGCAGCCAAACGGACATACACACAGGAACGTTTTCTCAAACAGGCTTACAGCAGAGCTGTAGGTTCAGCTGCTTATGATCCCTCAGCCAGTCATCTCATCTGCCTTTGTATAAGTGACTCTTCAGATTGCTATTGCAACTGTTGGATATTTTGGCCATTTCCAAAAATAATCCCTTGTAAATGTCCCTGAGTTTTTAAATGAATCATTTCAGACTCTGAATCACTGAGATGTGCTACCAGGCGAAAACAATAGCCCAAATCAGTCGTAGTTAAATTTATGACCAAAAAAGCTATAAACCCAAGGCTTGTAGAAACAGGATTCTAATTTGGTGAAATACTCCAAACCCAAGATGGAGAGTGAGGACAAGAGTTGCCTCTGAGCAGCTTCTTGTCAAGCTGCATGAGCTGCTGTCTGTGGTTTGGGGTGTTGAACTGCAAAGCTGTCCTGTTGCTACTCTTAGGTGATGCAAGACTTTAACTTCCTCTTCCACTTGCTGTTCAGCAGAGCAAAGATGGGACACTCACATCTCCTGATCCTATTTAATTGCCAGCAGATGCAACCAATAACAACACTGATGACTGTGACTTAGATGTGTATTTCAGGCATGGTCTAACATGGCATCACCTACTAGCATTGCCTGCTGTGGCTACTGCATATAATTTGCCCTAATGAAGGCAAACAGGAAATTCCATCTCCAAAAGGAGATTCTTTTGCACTAGCTCCATGAGTTGGTAACATCGGCCACAACTTAGTAGTGTCAGTTTTAATGAAATTGTTGACATTTTCAAATGGACAAATGTAATAGAATAGCTCTCTTGGCTACAGAAATTGCTATGATCTATGCCAAAGAAGCTCAATAGGCCCCAAGGACAGACAATTTAAATTTCTGCTACACGCTAGCATTCAGCTTCATCAGTTGCAGGTACATTGCAGGTAAAAAGAGTAATTGCCAGTAAGTGCAAGTAAAGGCAGGGAGTTTTCATCATTATTAATTACAAGTTTGTAGGTATGTGTGTTTTTCTCAAGAGGAATGCATTATGGTGTATTTGCCATAGAGCCAGAATATAAAGGGGTTTGCAATCCTTTATAAGAAGATCACCAAAAAAAATATGCTTGCACTTTAATCTTCCTAATGCTTTCTTTTATCTCCTCCCAGCCATAGCATGACTCTTTACCTGATTCCCAACTCTTACGAAGCAGCTATGTTTTTCCACGTTGTTACATATGGGTTGCTTTGGGGTCTTTTCCAGTACTGTAATTCTGTACAAGTTCATTTTTTTTCTGTCCTGATATTCTGTGGACTTTCTTAAAAATGCATGTCAGATATGCCCCTAAATGGCACTTCCACATTTTTTAAAGTGCAAAGAATGTTAAGTGTGGGCATTTGCCTGTAAGCGTATTTTATAAATACATTACTGCGTGTGGAGGAATGCTGCTTCTTCCATAATTACACATTTTTCATCTATGGTATGATATTCCAGTCTGAGGACCTGAGGGCTGAATGTGTTAATGCCTGTTAATGGGTGCTAGTAAACTCTTGGGGATGTGCAATCAAAAAAGACCAAAGCTTTTAATACGCTTCATACAGATGTGTGTGGTTACTGAAATACATGTGATTTAGTTGAGTGTGCAATTACTACTTGATTGAATGTCATATCTTATGGTAGTTTTTCAGCAAATGTCAAGAAAACCCATGAAATGAGGTTAAGCCAGCTGAACTGTTTTTGATGAAATGTAATGTCAGATGTAGGCAAAAGTTTTCAGCCACGTTGTTTATGAGTTGAAAAATCAATTTCTGCATGACCTAAACAATGTCTCAGTAGGGAACTGAGTTTAGAAGAAAATTTCCTTTGGGAAAATTGAGGACCTTATCATAACATCCCCTATTTCATGCAGAATTTTCAAAGTGAATAGATTATTTCTTTTCAAATCCAAATTTTAGATTATGATAAAATTAAAATTTAGGAAAGATATAACCTGTGCCAACAAAATGGTGCAGCTTTAAATTCTAAAAATCTTTTTTTCTTTCTTTAATCTAATGAGAAGTTGGAGGGGGAAATGCTACAGTTTGAAACACCTCATCCAAATTAGGTTTTGTTTGTTGCTGGCTGGTTTATGGTCTCAGTTACTAACCCCAAATAATCAATTATTTCTGCAGTGACATCTTTCTAAGTGCCATGCTGAAAAATTGCTAAAAAGTTTTGAGACTCTCATTAATTATTCCTACAGCTATGGACTTTTGCCTTCATATAGAACTTGTTAAAATAACAGGATAGTCTTGCTTTTATATCTAGGACTAGAAGGATGAGTCTAAGAAATTCATGAGATGACCTATTTTACTAGTTAGAGAGAACTTGTCAAAGTTGGCCAAAAAAAAAAAAGCTGTAAGACTTGAGAGAAGTATTCAGATGGACTCATCCTGCTTTAAATGATTCCTGAGCTTCCCACCTTTCGAGATTCTGCCACCTTTTGATGAACTTATTTCATTTAAGCAAAAATAACCTCCTACTCTCCACCCCTCACAAAAGAAATCAACTGTAGGGAAGAATATAAATTGGTAGTATTTATTTTCTTGGCCAGGAGTTGAAATTAATTCTTCCATTTATTTTATAGTATTCCTCATGAAAAGAAAACCCATTTTTAAAAAGTGTTCTGGATTCTGAAGTGATATAAAATTTGCTATAATGGCAAGTCTGTTTCTATACCAATCTTTCTCTGTTTTTGTCCTAGCAAACACACTGTTTTGGCTACCTTAATAAAGGTAGGAAAACAATCAATAACAGGAATTCATCATTAAATTTTCTTGTCAATCTAGTTAGGAATTAGCTGCAACTTGGGGGATGGGGGTAAAAAACCCAACTTGCATTCATGCTAGACTAAAACCACTAGAAGAGCTTATCTGAAACCTTGCTGTTTATCCTTCTGGCTGTGAATCTGTAGAAGTGAGAAGCAAATTGACATTTCATGGTAGTGGCTATGTCTACATAGTCTTGTAAAGATGTCCCCAGCAGCAAGTTCAAGGCCAAAAGCCTCAACTGTCGTCTTGCTGTGAAATTCTGGGATCTGTCATGCAAGCACATCACCTGACACTCTGGAAGTTCACAGAGGATCTTTAGAGTGTACCTTGCTCCTGTTGTGCTGACATTAGGAGACAGTATGAACAGGATGGTTAATGGTCACTCAGAGAGGTCACTACTCTTCCCTCCTGGGGCTGTGCACCCCTGGAGCACTGTGCTGACCATGCCCCTTGCAAAACCTTGGGCCTTACCACGCTTTGCCTTACTGGGCAACCCGCAGGACTGTGGCAACACTGGGTTTCTGCTAGAGCCATGTCTTTTGCAGGTACCTTTCCTACTGCCATCACCACAGGAGAAATATGTTCCATCTGCATATCTCACCTGAGCTTCTTTGCAGCTACTGCCCATGGGATTTAAACTACCCTAAAGAACTCACCACCTGCAAAAGCAGCTGGTACACCTCTGAAGGCCTTTTCTTCTACACGGGTTGCCTTTGCACAGAGGCCAGGTTTGCACAGGGATCAAAATCTCAGTGTGTGATCCCAGGGTAGCATTGGCCATCGTTCTGTGCCTTTTTGGAGATGTGCTCATGCACTTTATATTATCTTGGACCTATTCAGCTTCTTTGCGCAGCCATGGCTGCAGCCATCTCAGTCTTGCCTCTCTTTTCATCCGCATCAGTAGGTACCAATCCAGACAGTCTTACTAGTTTTCAAATAGGTACTGATTTTGCTTCTGACAAAAAATTATGGACCAAAATGGTCTTCCCCAACATGCTCCAGTCCTCCTTTCTCTAAACTGTCCCATGCTCATCTACTTCACTCCTCTGAGCTGCTACCAGCTTCTGCTTGTGATCTTACAGCTAGCTCTGTCACCTTCCTCATAAACACAGTTTCAGGAAAATTTCCTTCCACGTAGTGAGAGTTGAACTCAAGAGATGCAATTGAATCATACCTATAGATACCCTCAAGAAGCAGGGAAACAGACCTCTCTTAGAAGGCCAGTTTACTACCACACCTTTTGGTATTCCGTTCTGGTTTTGGTTTAATGAAATATTAGTTTTAAAAGTGCTTGTATCTTTTGCCTGTTTTAATCAGTTCTTAGATCATTTGTCTTTGGGAATCTAATCTGATCAAAAGTTAGGTGGTTCTCAAATTCTGGGTCAAATTTTACAAACTGATTTAACTCACAGTAAGCCTTTAAGCACCAGGCTAAGAGGTCAGACTTTCAAATGAGCTCAAGAAGTTGGATTGTGGAAATGCTTAAAATTCCACCACAAATGCTACAGCAGGAAGATGATGAGAGTTCCCTAGTTTTCAAAACAAGCACACACACACAAAAAGTTCTCTGTCTTGGTAAGGGAAAAGATAATTAGAAAAATCATCCTATATTTGCCGACACTAATTCCTGCAAATGGTACTGCAAATACTCTTGGACTGATTGTCCAATATACTTGGTCAAAACACTGATAGAGAATTGCAAGAATTCTGTGTATTCTGGTGGCAGTGAAAGTTTATATGCCTCTGTTGCCAATTTTTCTATGTTTTATTTTTCAGAATTTAAATCAAACTTGTCTTGCAATCCAAAAAACTGGTCGGGTCAGTGCATTTTCAATTCTACTTTAATTGGAGAGCAGTTTATCTGGCTCCTTTTGTTTGCTGGGCTTTTCAACTCCTTGAGGTTACAGTGGTTTGTGATGTGTTTCACTTGTAAGTACTTAAAGACACAGTCAGCATGCGAGCTTTTATTCAGTCCTCGTTATCCTAGCATAAAGCTAGCATGTTCCTAAAGGAGTCAGGCCTATTATAATGAGCAATGATCAATACTGTTGTGTAGCAAAATCACTCTCTTCCTCTTCCTGTCTTCTTATTTTGTCTGCAAACTAGTCTTCTCTCCAAATATTCTCCTTGGGCTGAACAGTTGCTGGTGCTTAGTGCACACAAAAATAGTGAGGTTGGCCTACAAGGTAGGATGCATCTCTAATTTGTCACTGGAATGAAGACAAGGCTTTAGCATATGGGATCCCCAAAGGACAGGATTAGGTTTGCACTTTGGATTGCAGGCCAGAAGGGTGCTGGCAGCAGGCTACAAGGTTAAAGGAAAACCTGTGCAAGTGTTGATACTGGCTGGAAATGATGACTCACTTCTTTCCAAGCATGATACACCACAGCCTAAGGTTGCTGTGGAAGATTTTCTAAGAGTTGAAAGTCCCCTCGATCTGAGATTTCCTTTATAGACTCAACTTACCCACTGCACATGCATCATTACAGGGGTATGATGCCAACCCTAAACCAAAAATTAACAGAGTGGCTCTTTAACTCCACTTATAGAAGAGGAAGATTTCAGTTTTGTATTTAGGAAATGCATTGCTTCCACAAAGGAAAGCATTAAGAAAAAAGTGTCCATCAAGCCACTAAAATGTTTTGTATGCAGCTGGGAAGGAATGAGGACTGGGGAAAGAGGAAATAGGGAGGAAGTGTAGAAAAGTGACTTAGAAGATTATAAGGCCATAACTGTGCACCATTTTTGTTCTTTCTTGATAGTTTAGAGGGACTTTTGAAATCCCTCACTCCTTCCCTTTTCTGCCTTTCCCTCTTTCCCCTTAACAAGAATCAGTTTTTCTCACATGCTCTGTTAGAGACTTTGTTCTGTTTCTTTGTAATCTTGGCCAGATTCAGGATCCTTGCCTTCAGTTCTTGTAGCTGGGATTAACAGCCTTTTTTTTCCAGGAAACATTCTGTGGAGACATCTTCACAGAAACACTGTAAGAAGTCTGCTGCTCAGGAGAGAATTATCAAGCAGCGAGAACAGCACAGCAGGCAAGCATTTCAAAATGGAGTCAATGCTGTAGTGAAACATTTCCCTCAAGCTAAAATAAACCAGGTAGGCTAGAACTAAAGCGATCGAGTGGTGTAGACACATGCTGAGTAGATGTATCATTGCTATTTTATCATAAAATCTTCCACAGTTCATTGTGTAATGTAAAAAGGCATCAGCTACTCAACACTATCATTCTTTACTTTCATGGCAGATTAGCACCATGTACTGGCCCAGAGCTCCCCAGGTATCATTCAGGTACACATACGTATAAAATCACCCAATGCATGTTGGATTTATCAGACATACTGTTCATCTGGAACCTGATTCTACAGCAACACATCTGTGTTTCTGCCTAGGACTGTAATTTAGTCTGATAGACTTTCAGATTATTAACAGTTGTCCTGGGGCAAGTCTGTGCCACCCAAAGCATCCAGGCTCTGTAGATGTGTGATGTACACATGGCTGATTCCTGTAGAAGGGCTCTTTAGACATGTGGATTTTGGGTAGTCCATTCAGACTTTCAGGGAAGTCTGCCTATGTTGAAATCCTAGGGGAATAGCTAAATGCCTTCTCTTCCTGAACAAAATGTTTGAGGGACAGGATGTCATGCCAGAAAAAAATCAAACTCATGGCAATTTCATCCTGGGAGAAATTGGTTCATCATTTAATACACCCACATCCTTTATATTCACTATCTTTCTGATTTCAGAAGGATTTTTACAGGGTATTATTATTAAATTCTGTTGCCTTCATTATCTCCCCTCTGTTTTTAACCAAAACTATTGCTGTAGGAATTTTGGCCAGAATGCCCAGCTGGGCAGTGTGGGTCAAACATGCTGAGCTTTGACTGAGATTAATGAGGGCTTTCTACAGCAGCAGTGATCCTGGCATGCCTGTGTGGCTCCGCCTGGAAGCTGGATGGTGGCTTTTAGGCCAGAACCCAGGTGTTTATCTCCTTGTAGGCAGTGGGAGTGCAATTCTTTTCTCTCTGTTAGAAATGTTCTCTGTGTCCTGTGTGTGGACCTGTTGCACATGTAGTGGAAAAGGGGGAAAGCCCTACCACTTCTTCAGAGTTCTTTAAGCCTCCTGCTTCCCTCTCACTCTTGTGAAGGAACATTTTCTGAATGACCTAAGATACAGGGATTGCCCTTGTTGGCTGACCCCTTCAACTGGCTGCTTGCGGAGAGGAAAAGTCTGCAACTGAGAGATATCAGAAGGGTAGCTGAGGTTGGTTTTTTTAGTTGACAGTGTAGAGGAATAATAGCACTTGAGCATATATCTTTCTGGGCTATCTTTAAAAACATCATCACCAGATAGCCCTGTAGAGAGACTTGTACCATTGTACTGTACATATACATTATTTCTTTAATGGTGCAGCAAAGGAGGAAGAAGTATGTATAAATATTTTCTTTTACCACCTTCAACCCTCCTGACCATATATAAGGAGATGCTAGCATTTGAGAGCAACTGAACTTGTTCTCGTCATACTCTAAATAGATGAGAGTAGTAGCTGTTTCTGAGATTCCCATTCTTAAATGTTACAACAGTACTTGAAATGACTCAAAGTTCAGCGTAAATGTTATGTGCTGGCTGCTCTATGTTGATATTACTGTGGCATATTTTCCAGTAGCAAAGTAAATAATTTGCACATGGGAAGAGGTTATTTTGTTAATAAACAGCATCCAGTGCCAGTTTGTCCAATATAAACCTATTGCATCTGTCTGTCTAGACAGCACATATACTCCATAGGGCCAAGGCCTCGTAAATTCCAGTAATCTGGCCAGGGTAAGGGTGGCTGCTAAATGGCTGGAAACCCGGAACAATGCAGGAAGAGATGATTCAATAGTTATGCTATCTCTCAAATTCACCGGTGATCCAAAGTAGCTGTAGGGGATACTCTGCCTCTGGACATTTAAAACAAAAGCCCTGATGAACAACAGGCATAACATAGTCTCATATGCCTTGCCATGAGAGTGGAATTTCCTATCCATCCTAGTGAGGATAATTGTATTAATGCCCATCTCAAGTTCTCCTTCCAGTCAAACTGAACATGATGTAGTATAACTGCCTGAGTCAATTGGAGCCAACCTACGCACGTCATGCAGGAAAGAGCAGATTAATTCAGCAGAAGATGCAGTGCAGCACCCTTGTAAAAAGTTTCCTAGCAATCCCTGTATGTAGTACAGGTGGATTTGGCTGAACAGTTGATCTCTAATCCTCCTCCAAACTCCTTGACAAGAGGTGCGGATCTGGCTTTTCATAGAGCTGTCATTACAGTGAGCTGGATACTGGAGCCCCCCTGCCTGTCAGGCCACCAGGTGACTTCACTCTGTGAGTGCAAGGACGGAGACCTGATCATCAAGAGTAGGGGGATTAGTCTTTTTCAACCAATTCACAGGGATCCATGCAACATTAACAGAGCTGTTTCAGCCCCTGAACTTCTTGTTACTTAATGTTGAAAGAAACAAAAGCACCAGCAAATTTGGAGAGCATCCAGAGACCAGACACACAGAGGTTTTTTTAGTTGGCATTTGCCCAAATGTGAGAGATGGGGAGGGAGGGAGAGTGTAATGGCATGGCAGTGAGGTTCAAAAGAAATACATATGGCTCCTTTCCTAATGGGACCAATGGGGATCAGTTTCATTTTTCTTTAAGACTCAGCTTTCCAAAATCTGTGACGCTCTCTTAAGGCTGTGGCTTCTTGGGGCTGTTTCTTTTTCCTTCCATCTGTCATGCAGTCATCAGATGAAAGCCTAGTTGCCGCGAGCTTGAAAGTGAAGCTTCCCTTACCTTAAAAGTACTATTTCTTGTTCCCCCTTTGTCATGTTTTGAATCACTGTGACAAGCAAAACTGCTAACCTTAGCTCTCCTCCTCCTAATTAGGCAACAGCATTAAAACTCTTTATTAATGCCACCCCTCCTGGGTGGTTGCAGATACATATACTTTCACAGAGTAATTGCTTTCTGGCCCTCATTTTAATTGGAGTCAGTGGGGGGCCTGTGGAATTCCACCGCCCTCATCCCCCGCCGGCTCATTGTGCCTGTGACACAAATTTAGAAACAGGGAACTACATTCCGGATCTGCATCTGAACGAACGTAAGTAAAGGGGATAAAGCCCACAACATCACTGAGAACTAAGAGGAAGGTCTTTCATTTTGATTTCTTTTTTCACTGGGAGGGAAGAAGAAAAAAAAAAAGGAAAGGGGGAAAAGGAAGAAAGAAAAAAAGGAACAAATTGGTGAAAAAGCTTTCCTGCATTTCTGTTTTCTGACTTTCGTTGGCTTATGTCTAATGTGGTGCAGCTTGTAACTAGGTTAAGCAGAAGGAGGTTAAAGACTGAATCTAAAGTTAAAAGTTAGTTAAGGTTACGCCTATTTTACAGAAATGACTCTGGGTCCCCAGAGTCTCTGGCAAATCTGGTAGGGAGAGATAACATCATGGCACAAAGGTAATGCAATACACAGTGTTTCAAACCCAAATATTACAGGAACTGCTTCTCCTGAGTCTGATTTTGTCTTCAGCGAAAATGTTTTATTCAATATTCATATTTGATTGGAAATGGACCCCTTTTGAGGAGCAGAAAAAACACATTTGCCAGAAGAAAAAAAAATAAATTCTGACAAAGAAACTCCAACAAACCAACGGGTTTGAAGGAGAATATCTGTTCATGCTTGATTACACAAAATAGTTGGGGTTTTTATGCTTAGAGAGAATATAAGTTTTTAAGATACGTGCTTTAGCTAGATATTTCAAATTAAATGAGTAGTAGTGAAATGGTAACCGTATTTTTATTATCAGTCCTCAGAGTTAATATATGCTAAGGTGGATGAAGTAATTCATATCCATCCAAGCTATTGTTTCAGACAGTGACTGCAGACACTTCTGCTCTGCATAGTGTTCCAATTAATGTTTTCTAAATTACAGTCATAATCATAAGGACTAGAAACTATAATTATTCAAAAAAAGTGCACAGATACAACGGCGTGAAAAGAAATTCTGTCTCATTTCAACATCTCAAAGTAAGAAGTTTTGTTCATTTCTTTTTGTATTAAAGCAGAAATAACTTCATAAAACTGCAGGAATATAATTACCTTCTTCGGGTTTTTTTTTTTTCTCCTCCTCCTTTCCCAACATCTCACAGTTTTGACAGTTTTCAATTAATTCTGCTAGAGCTTACCTCCATCCTTCATTCTAATTATTTTTTCCTCTCTCCTTTGTTGGTAAGCCTAGCTACTGAAGCACAGTTTGACCACCTAGAAGTTCCCCAGTGCCACAGACACAGGGGGCTCTGCACCAGAGTCCCCCTCGGTGGTAATTGCGGTGCTAATGTTTTGCTTCCTGTCTCTGATAAAAGGCTGATTACTGTTGCCAGCTCTACGCGCGGTTGGGTGTTTCTAGAGGAGGATAGCCGTTCCTCATCACCTCTGTCTAATTAGGCTGATTGGTTCGCAGCACCCAGCCAACCTGATTGAGAGGTGCGCTTGGCTTAGCGTCCTTGTTTCCTAACTGCTTTTGCCTTGAGTTAAATGAACCTTTGCCGAGGCTCTTTGTGAGCTGATCTTCCGGCGAGAAGTGGAGATACCTGACCAGGGTAAAGCCAAAGAAGTAAAACCTGTCCGGCTGACATGCTGTGGGTAAGCTGTGCCACAAAGACACTGTTGTTTTAAGTTGTGGCTGTACCGAGAGAAAAAACAGCTGGGGGGTTTGCAGATTAAGGACTTGGAAGGTCCTTCACATGACAGTGATCTGTACATGGGGATTAGTGCAGGTTGATTAATCTGGTTTTCTATTTCAAGGTAGTTTGGACATCCCAGATCGCTTATACTTTCTACAATGCAGGTTTAAAGCAAAAGACTCTGCTTGTTTCAGGGGCTGTGAGGCTACAGCTGATGTAGTTTTCGGCCCCATTTTTTTGCAGTCCTGTCATAATTTAGTGTTCCCATTCTATTCTCCTTCAGGGACCGAGACATTTGCTTCCTAGCACTGTTGACCTCCGAAATGCAGCTTCCAGTGTTGCCTAGGAAATAGATTGTGTATTAGCTGCAACATCATGAAAACGTATGAGGAAGGTATGCTTGGTAAGTTACACTGGGGCAAGGAGAAGTATGTGAGGGTTGTGCCTGGAGCAAGCTGTCTATCTTCTGGCTGCAAAATCAAGAGGGAAGCACAGGAGAGAAGGAAGGCTGTGCGGTGTGAAGCAGAATTCAGATGTTTGTTTGTCCATTAAATCCCAAACTTTGAGATGTTTATCTTCATGAGAATTAGCCCAGGACCTAATTATCTGCTGGCTGTAATTCTTGTAATCAGAATAATTGGTATAGCACATCATGCCTATAAAAGCATTTGCAGCATACATACATAAACATATATATATCTGTATAAAAAAAATGGATTTTGAACTCTCCTAAATGTGAGCTTGCCCTACTCCCAAAGAAAAGGTAGCTTTTACATTGCAGCCTTTAAATTACCTATTGGCTTTTCCAAGTAGTCATGGGAATTCTGTGATAACATTTAATTTGATATGGGCAAATGTACTTTTTTTTGTTGACCCTTGTAAGAGTATCCCCCATAAGGTTCTGAACACCTAAAACTATCAGATGCTCTACTGGGTTCAAGTTCTGTTACAGTTAAGTCTCAGTTAAAGTCAAGTGCATCATAATTCACAGAAATCTCGTTCCTCTAAAACAGAAGAACCACCTGACAGATTTACATCAAAATCACAGGGATATTTTGCAGTTTCATTTGATTGCATGTGAGAGTGTTTCATAATCTGATGTTCTGCTGTGCAAATTTAGAGTGCTGCCATTAGCTTTGAAAGCACTGCAGTGAATTCCACCATCCATGTATCTAACCCAGCAAAACTAAATTCAAAACCCACATTCCTTGTCAAGATTGTAGTTCTTAATATTCTGCTCTTTTATTTATTCTGGAGTGATTAAAAAAAAAAAGATCAAATTCTTCCATTTTGGAAGACAAGGAAACTGATGCAGCTGCATCACTGTGCAACATTTGATCCATTTTCCATTTCAAATATGCATCAGTATGTACAGCTGACATCCAAGAAGAATTTTGCATTCAGAATTAAAAGCTCATTTGAACACAGTATACCCGGCACATTCCCTCCTTTTATAGAAAGACCATTGCTCATGAGCAGTTGCCTAGGAAAAGGCTTACTTCAGACGCACAACAGATAAGAAAGCAAAGTGTTTCCACAAGCACGCTCCTTCCTCATTTCATGAGCTCACATGGCTTGATCAAGCTCCAGTGAGTCATAGATTTGAAAGGCTTTGGCCACGTTATAAATGATAAACACTGGAGAAATTTGTCTGAAGGGATGAGATAAATTATGCATAATTATTTCAAAGGCCAAGGTGGAAGTGTAGGTGGGAGAAAGTAGTTTGAACTGGTCTAAGAGTGAGGGAATTAGGACACAAGTTTGGTGGTTCATTTAGTAGATATAGGTATTATTAGCCTTCAAGAAAGTATTGCCAATGTCTTCATGCCAACGTGACCAAGGCATTACAACAGAAAATCTGGGTTTAGGAAAGACTCAACAGTCATTAATAGGATACTTTACATTGTTGATTTAGAATTTCAAGGAGTAAAACCACCACCTATTCCTCTTCAGTTTGAATGACAGACCATCAAACCAAAACCATCAATAAGTCTACAGTAGATATGTGTTCATTTCTAATAAAAAGGAAGCAGTTATTCCTATAACCTCTGTCTAAGGAGACAGCTAATCATGACCAACCCCCACTTTTTCTTAAGTGTGTTCTGAAACCTGCCTGCAGTCCATTCTGAAGTCCATGTGGTGTGAACGTGGACACAGAGGTTTTGGGTAGACAAGTTAATACATGCTCATTCCTTCACCACCTGGGGAAGAAGGGAAGAGCTTCTGGCCATGGCTCAGAGGCATGCTTGCATAGATTCAGAACCTGTCCCCCAAGAAGCCTTACTGTTGATGGCTCTCTGCCAGGCCTGTCATGAATCTTTAATAAAGGTCAAGACACCAGCAGTGCTCTCACAGAGCAGCACTTTGACTCCTCCACATTGTGAAAACCTATCCAGCTAGTTACAGCACTGCCTAAACTGACAAATGTGCTTCTCTGTATCTGCCAAAAAATCCCAATAGAGATTACAGTGTCGTGGTATTCTCAGAGTAAAAAAGTAGTGAGTTAAATTTGTTGGAGAGTTCTGACAAACTCTTTGTAAGATAAGGCCATCAATATCAAAGCTAGCCTTATGGGGAATATATAAAACATTTACATACCCAGGATTGATAGTGGAATAGGAGTTGATAACTAAGGTGACTAATTAAAGCAGAAAATTCTTGTTTCTTAAACTAACACGTAACACTTGAATTAATAGGAATCCCTGAGGCTGCAATAAGGACATGGCTTTTAAACTGTGCTGAAACGGATTGGAATAGTTACACTTCTTTGTGAGACTGACTACACAGAAAAAATACAGAAAATAGGAACATGTGTGCTAAAAACAGGGGTTGTCCTTTCTGAGTAGGAATGTCTGTCAGCTAAGGCGAATTGGTTTGGCTTTGTCTTTTAAAATAGTAACCGATACTTTGTCAAGTTGCTCCCTCATGGGTAGACTTTTACAAAATGAGAGCAATGATTCCATTAATTCGTGTCTCCTCTGTGGTCCCAGGTGATGTAGTTAATATAGTTTCTGTAAAGTCAATTTACTCGTCTTTTTGGTGCATTCTATGAATTTGCCCTCAGCTCATATTATAGCCTCTGGTAATAGAGAAGTTGAAGGTTGAGAATGGAGGCTTTAAGCCTGACCTAAAATAAATGACAAGAGCTATCAAAATAAAATTTCCACGTGTGTCCTCAGATGCAATTTAAGTGGGGGGCTCACTTGTTTTCTGATGCTATTTCATGCTTCTAAAACCATTTGTGTAAATTAACACAGCTCCCTAAATTCAGTTGAGCTATCCTGAATACCAAACAATATCGGACCAACCCAATATCTAGACATTTCACAGATTTTTTCCCTCTTCTTCCATTCACCTTTATCTCAATCTCCCTTTCCCTTTCTCTTTTTTCTTCCTTCCTTTTTTTTTGAGTGCTAAATTTCTAAAGGAAAATATTAAAAAGCACAGTCTCATGGAATCTTGGCTCATGAAAACAAGGAGGTATTTCAGCAGGGAACAAAGTTTTTTCTTCCCAAGAGGCCTTGAGAAATAGCCAATCTTCAGTGCAGGACACCTGTAGGCCAAAGATGCAAAGGGAAACTTAGTAATACTAGTAATCAGAACATCTGTGAACTCATCCATCTCATTTCTTCAATTAGGTGAAACAAGCTGAACACCTATGCAGAAAGAACATGTTTTCAGGGAGGAATTTCACCTGAACTGTAATTTCTATTTTATATTTCCATTACAATTGATGAGTTAACAGAGTAGTTACTGATATTCTTTATAGCTCTAGGAATTGCTGAGTGGTCTTCTCAGAGGTGAAATGAATGCTGGTGTAAAAATATTTCACGAAGTAATGTATGTTTCCAGGGATGCATCTTTCACAGTGACTGAAACAAAAAAATAACCAGGGGAAATTGTTTAGCCAGATGGTGTAAGAACCACTGGAAATAAGTAAGCATTTGGAAGTAATACATGTTGCTTTTTTTTTTTCTTTTTTTGTGTCACTTGGGAAAAAATAATGAAAATCACAGTTAAAATGTAGCCTGAATTGATGCTGATCTCTCAGGCTATCATTGTCTACTTCAGTGAAAACTTTAGGATAGTTTGGCTGTGGTCCATTTTTTCAGTTCTGTGCTCTTCTAGAAATTTTAATTTTTTCTTGGATAATTAGATCTCTGATATTAGATGCATATAATTAACGGGGAAAATAGCTTGCATGCTGACTATAATAGCACTGTCTGAGCTGTTTGCCAGATAACTGCTAGGGCCTGTTTTTTTCAGAGTCTTTTTATTCCTACAGATAGCAGCAGATATGCCTCTCTGGAACCACCTGGCTTTATTTCCTGGGCTGAAATCCTGGGACCTCTTACTGATTTCACTGGTCCCAGGATTTTGTATGCATCCTCAAAATTTTCATTTAAAGATAATCCACTTTCAAAATATTTACTCTTTTGATAGTTGAATGTGAATGACTCCCCCTTGTCAACAGCATAATAGGGCTGAAACTTCATGTGCAGAATTCTGTTGCTCAGGGAAGATGTTTTTTAGACTTGACACAGAAGATTTTACTGTAATTTTCAAAATGTGTTGCTCTGGGTGGGAGGGAAATGTGTTCTCTTTAAGAACTAGCTTTAGCTCTGTATTTTGTTAATCAAAGTTCAGGACTCTGGTGTCATTCATATCTTTTGAAAAATTGTCTGCAAGTATTTTTTAATGGATTATTTACCAGCAGCTAAGCAAGCAACACTGAACAATAACAGACTGGAAAGAAAAGTCAGTTGTAGCTGCTTGTTATCGTGCATTTTATGATACTTAGAACTAACCTTTTGCATTTAGATCAGATCAAGTTTTGGTACAGAAGAGTAAAGCTTTCAATCCTGACTTTTTAAGGAGTAAAAATATGGACATGAACAGAGTGAAGCAAACACCAGATCATTTGTATTTTTGTTTCTGAGCATGGGTTCAAGGAGTACTTCTTAGCTGCCTAAAAATAATTTAAAGAAAGAGGAAAATAGACCTAAAGTGTTTTGAACCAAAGTGGGGATAGGATTTTCAGCTAAATCCCCAGTTAAGTTCCAATTTTTCTGT
Organism: Laterallus jamaicensis coturniculus; assembly: GCA_022605575.1. Lineage (NCBI taxonomy): Eukaryota > Metazoa > Chordata > Aves > Gruiformes > Rallidae > Laterallus > Laterallus jamaicensis. The sequence continues at coordinate 26,792,952 of JAKCOX010000008.1, forward strand.
CCAGGTCAAAAGAAGGCAGCTTTCACATCTGTGGAAGAAGAGAAAGGTCCATGAAACTTTTTTGAGAAATCCCATGCTGATTTGACCACAGCGTTTTCCAGTTCATGGAAAAATTGCTTTTAAGACATATTGAAAACATCCTTATAACTCCACTGGGTGTAATGCAATTTAAAAAATATCCCAATGAAGTAAAAATCTTTACCAACTATCTCCAGTTACAACATTATCATTCACAGCTCTGTATATTCTTTGCTTTTCTGTGTGGAAGATAAAAATAGATTTCCTTCACAAAGCTCTCATTATAGGATCACCAAAATAAACAGCAGGCCTTTTTTTTTTCCTAAATCAGATTATTCTCCACATTCTTTACATTACTTCTTTTGATGTATGGAGTCCTTCCTGCAGTGAGCTTTCCCCTGTCTTCCCTGAGCTTTACTAACCATTATTGTTGTCATTCAACATGGCTACGATATATGAAGCCATTACTGTGCTAAGCAAGCAGCATATGAACAGATTTGCTTACGTGTATATATATATATATATATATATATATATATATATTCTACCTTTTTACTTCAGTGTTTTTGTTTAAGCTTTTGGCCTTTAAGATACCATCATGAGGAGGGTTTTTTTTTAATTTTGAAAAATGTTTTAAACTTTTTCCTTCCATTTCTAATAATCAGTACAGAAAACTAGAACTTGGTTTAATCTCATAACAGAATGGGGAGGGAAGGAACAGAGGGAAAAATTTGCTGGTAAAATCTGACCACAGCCAAATATTGTATGTTAGATCTACAGTGCTGCTGTGATTGAGTAGATGTGTATCCTCCTTTTTAAAATTATTTGTTTGTTTTACTGTAATACCCAAGACCAGACAGAAAGCAAAACTAGCTTCTAGATGCTGTACAAACTCAAAATAAAACTACAGAACCTAGCCTGCAGAGCCTGCATTTTATATCTAAACTTTCCATGTTTGCTGAAGTTAGTGTCTGAGGGCTTGTCACATCCCCGTGGAAAGACAATCTACTCTGTTGTATTCCAGCTTGATTGTAATTTCCCCCTCCTTGTACTCAGCACTGGTGAGGCTGGACCTTGAGTACTGGGTTCAGTTTTGGGCTGTTCACTACAATGAAGACATTGAGGTGTTGGAGCATGTCCAGAGAAGGGCAATGGTAAGCTGGTAAAGGTTTTAGAGAAGAATTCTTATGAGGAGCAACTGAAGGAACTGGGGTTGTTTAACCTGGAGAAGGAGGCTGAGGGGAGACCTTCTTGGTCTCTACAACTACCTCAAAGGAGGTGGTAGTGTGATATGCGTTAGTGTCTTCTCCCAGGTAAACACACAAGAAGATGAGAGGAAATGGTCTCAAGTTGCATAAGGGAAGGTTTAGATTGGATATTAGGAAAAATTTCTTCATTGAAAAAGTGGGTAGGCACTGGAACAGGTGGCCCAGAAAGGTGTTCAAAAAACCTGTAGACATGGCACTCTAGGACATGGTTTAATTGATATGGTGGTATTGGACTGTAGTTTGGACTTGGTGATCTTAGAGGTCTTTTCTAACCTTAAAGATTCCTATTCTATTCTATTCATACTTTCCATATTTTATTGTGAATCAAAGTTGGTTTTTTTTCTGTCTGAATTTATATCTTCCTGATGTCTGCATCTTTTGAATCTACTGATCATGTGGACTACCAGATCTGCTGGTTTTCCTTTTATCTGGGATCCCAGAAGAATGCCCCAGTTTGAAACAATCCTTGACATTATGAGATACTGGCTATCTCTTCTGCTGTAAACAGCTGCTTTCTTCAGCTTTTTGAGTGAGCTGAATGTATGTAAGTCCAACCACCTTCACTCGGTTCATTTAGTTCTGCTTTTCACTAAATTGAAGCACCCCAAACATTGGTTATCCATAGAAATTTGAAGTAACTTGCTTTTCCTCCAGATTTCACCCTTTCTGCTCAGTTGTCTTTTCTTTCCTTATGGTCCAGTAAAAGAGACCAACAAGACACAGAATATTATGGACTACAAAATGTGAAAATAGGATTTTAAAATCCTACAAAGATATATTGGATAAACCATCATTCATGTAACTTTAAATGACTCAGTCATCTAATACAAAACCAATTTGACCAATTATATGGAAAAATCAACGTACTTCAGTACCCTGCTTGCTTGAAGTCTGAAATCATAGAGCTCTGTAACTAGGCATTTAAGTTTGAGATAATCCATTCCACGGAAACAGCAGGAGAGGTCTAGCTCTTACTGGGTCCAGTGTGCAATCCCTTTGTGCCTGACCACTCCAGATATTTTGAGGCAAGAGAATAACAATTATAGAGTGGTATTGCTGCAGGTGTTATGACTAACAAACATAAAGAAACCTTAAGTGATTTTTTGGGTTTTTTTGCTTTTTATATTTTCCCTTAAAGCCAATGAAGAATAGAAAAAGTTATGTATGTGGAAGGTAAAGGCACTCAGAATTTGGACAGTTTTCCCTCGTTTTTCTTTTATTTCTTTTCTGGCATTTATACTTCTAAAAATCTTGACTATCTTTGCTAGGGAAATCGTTCGCTCTTGCAGCTGAGCCTGACCCCCTTGAGTAATAAGAGACAGTGATATGTACTTATCAAAAGAAGTGCTTCCAGAATGCTCTGTGTTGAGATTTCAAACGGACCATGAGGATTGTATTCTTTGCTATTGCTTTAAGCAACAAAATGTAACAATTGTATGCACTGGAGCACTTAAAGTAATGGATTTTATTTCTGTGAAGAAATCTGGTTGGAACTGTTCTCAACTACAAAACTTAGGGGTTTTCTTGGAGATGTAATAGTGAGATCTGATTTTTTTTCTATGTAAATTAAACTGAATCCTTTTAAAAAGGTATTAATTATGTTTGATAGGCCCATAGGATAGTGATAGTCTTGCCTTTACCAAAAAGACAAACATCTTCCTATTATCATTTTTCACTAGAATCTTAAGACCTGTTATTGCTTTAAAATAATACAAATCATTACAGGATAACTTCTTGCATTGTTTTTTAGGTTTACCTACATTTTTTGATCATTTCAAATTTTACTTCACATTTTTATTTTGAACTGGTAATTATGTAGACATATAAGAAGTCAGCTACCATCAGTATCTGTCAAATTTTGCATGTTATCAAGATTCAAGGAACAAAACCAATATATTTGGGCTCTGAGATATGCACTTTCCCATTGGATTTATACCAGGCTGAACATTTATTTGCTTTATTCTCATTTGAGAACTGAATCAGATCATTAGAATAAGTTACATAATTGCGGGCAACCCTCATCATACACGCTTCTATTCCAGTTGACACATGCACTAATCTGATAGAGTGGAATGTTAATCTTGATAATGATCATTTCTGATATTTCAACAAAGCTTTTCATCCTATGGGGTCTGAAAGCATTTAAAAGATTTGCTGTGTGTAACAGTTCTACCACACCCTGTAGAAAAGCCTGGCTCTCCAGACAAAGGTCACTGGCACACTGAGAAATCTTTTTTTTCATTCCAAAGCAAAAAACATGGTCGCACAACTGTTGCAGGTTTGCAGATGACAGTGAGGTTCATTTTGCATTCAGCATGGATGTTTGCACCTAAATATTACAGTGACAGGCACACTGTAACTACCTAAGACAGGAAATACTGTGCATGCACAGCCTTTTAGAAATTGGTGCATAGCCATAAAATATCTGTATGAAAAAAAAATTGCATATACATATCCTTGTGTTCACCACCAGCTATGCTGGGAATGCTTGCCAGATCTTATTTTGGATTCTATTTACAGTCTAAGCAAAACGTTGCTCTCAATGCATTTTCACTGACAGTAGTTAAGAAATAGCTCATGATGACGGTATTCAATAGCAGAGTGAATGGAAAAAGCAGGAACTTGAGACAAATCCAATAAAACCCTCTGAGCTGTAATACCCAACTCATGCCTGGAAAGGCTGACCGCTGGACAAAGGAATTTAAGAGACAATTTAGGTCAAGGAAGGTCTAAGAAAGAAAGAGGCAAATGAAAGTTCCCTCCTATCAAAAGTCTTTTTTAAAAAAAAAAAAAAGCCTAAGATCCACAGTGGTGACCCTCTGTTTCCTCCCACCCCACCCTGGAAAAGGCTGAGGAAAAGAGGTAGATAGAGCTGGGTGAGATGCTATGATTATATGAGACCCTTCTGAGTGGTACTGAGAGCCACCGGGAAGAGTTCTAATGACTATCTAAGGAAACAGGAGTGATGTTAAAGTCGAGTCCAGAAAGAGTGAAGGAGATAATATTAATTATCATATCTTTGTTATCTCTTTAAATATGTGGAACAAGGATACCCTGAAAGGATTTAATCCATGGCTAATCCACCACTGCAGCAGCCCATTGAACTGGTACAAGGCATTCCTGCTGCAGTCACATTGGACCGAGTCAGTAAATGGCAGGAATTTCTAGGAGCATCTGTGAGATGCAGGAAATGGTGCTACTGATTCCATGGGCCTCTTCTTTTTATATCGCCTTCCTATAAAAAGTGAGAAGGAATCATATTGCCAGCAGAGATGTAAAATCAGGTCGGGACTGTCGCTGGTTATTTAAAGGTATTGCGATGCTTTTTGTAAGACTGAGCATATTACATGCTGTAGCTTTGGCTAAATTCCATCTTCTCTAATTGCATCCTCTTCTCCCCTTCTCAAACATTTCTCACTGTCACAAGAGGATGTAGCATTCTTCCTTTTCCTGGCCTAGGTGTCTGGGTAGAGGTGTTTAAATCTCATTGTGACCTCTCTGAAAGACAGATTCAAGTCGCCCAAGGTGCAGTATGATCTCTGCATCACTCCCTGTGGCATTGCTGTGGTTGGACAGAAAAAGGGGCATTATACTCAGGCAGAGGTTCCATTTTTCTCCCCGCTTAAGTACAAGCACAAATCTGTTGGTTTGGCTTCCTCCACCATTACTCCTTTGCTACAGTATAATTGCTCCCTGCAACAGTGGGAGGCTTAATACTTTTAACTCTAAAAAGTACTTTGAAGTCATTTTAGTCAAAATGCAAGCCACCAGTATCCCGTTAGTACTGGGAATGCTTTCAGAGCATTGACCAGCTTGTGCTTCCAGCTTGACAAGCTGGTTATTGTAGCCCTTAGATGTCATTTCAATAAGCAGAATCCATGGGGGGTTGTTATCCAGAGTAATGTTAGCTGCTCAATGAACTGCCAAGATTGTACCAAAAGCAAACAAGGGCTGTATGACTCTAAACAAAACAAAAAACAAACAAACCAAAAAACCCAACAAAACCCAGCCACCTGATACTATTTTTACATAATTTTCTCTGTGGGTACAGTGGTTGCTGACAAGAAGTCCCCACAACTGTGTGACTCGGATGCGCAGGAAGATACTCCACTAGAGCGATAGTCTGGTCTTTGCTGTCTAGTAGCCAGCAGTGGGTGATAGAGGATATTTGAGAGGAGAGCCTAGAGAAGACATCCACCAGTACATCTCCCCAAATGCACCATGCTGTCACAAATGGCACTGGAGGGGTATCCTCTGGCCAGTTTCCATGAAGACAAAAGTGGAGTTAGAAATGAAACTGCTGTTTCTCACCTGGAACACTCAGCAATTGGACTGAGGGATTTGGAGAGAGGCTGATCAAGTTTCATTGCAAGTGCTAGTACCGCAAGCTTTTTTTCTGTGCCTAATAGTTTTCTATGGCACTCTGTCTGCATCCTCTTGGAAATTGTATTCTCCGTAGACTTAATTCCTCTTTCCTTTGAGGGCTCTGCTCTGGTCACAAACGGCCTGATTACTCACTGCTTTGTACACTTCTAGAGAGAGGTACACAGTGATTTAAACAAGCTCAATTTATCAGTAGTATAGTCTCTATACGCTCCTTTATGTACCCTCATTGCTTAGGAGTATGGGACAGTTTATGCACCAGGCAGTGAATACTAACATCTGTGTCTCCTTTTTACTACTTATTTTTCTCTAGTAAATACATGGGGGTCCAAGCAAGGATAACATATTTCAGTAAGTACTGATTTCATATCTTTATTTTGGTAAAATCCAGCTCTACTCGTGTACCTCCTTTGCAGAAAGGTGCTCAAATATTTCAGAGGAAGAAGGCAAATAACCATGGTGTGGACAAAAACCCTTACATCAGGTTAATCTCGCCACCAAGGAGCTCTAGAGCAGGTAGGACTTGGCAGTACAGCAGTGTTTTATGCATTCCTAATCTCAGGAGCCTCTGGGATGCTCTTACCATGCTGGCTGAAGCCAGAGCTTAGGAAGAACTGCTGGAGACACATCACAGAGGAGTGCTCTGCATCACACCCCATCACCTTTATGTGGGCAAGAGGATGGATGAGGCGTAGCGCCCACGCAGTCAGCCTCCCACCGCCCCGCTTGGCGGCGACTCTAGGCAACGTTCAAGCGCCTTTACACAGTGCAACAACTTCAGCTGGGGACTGAGAATTGGATCTCATGTTTTATTCATCTAAATTGCCTTTCCCCACTCTCAGAAATCTACACGCATCTCTTCACTAAAGAATCTGTTCAATTTCCTCTTGTTCAGCACTGTGCCGCAGCGCTCACATTTCCGACGAGTACCTTCGCTTAGAGACTGATCGGCAGTAATCCCCAGTCCAACTTCTCAGGAATGAAGCGTGGGGGAGAGAGAGAGAGAGATGTAGGTTCACCTAATTCGATCAGTCTGTTTTGTTATACCGAATATTTGGTTTGGGTTTTTTTTTCAATAGCCAGCTCCTGTGGAAGGAAATCAAAATACAAGGAATCCAGTGTCTTTTCCTTTTTTGCTTTTTTGGTAAGATTTTTGGGTTTGACTCATCTTTCCTAGGCTAATTGTCAAGAATCTGGCAGATCAGTCGTGGTTGATAAGTGAGTAATTGGGAGAAGAGAGGGAGTGCAGCCGGTGTCAGTACTAATTTGGTAAAACAACAGGAAAAAAAAGAGTAGAGCATGTTATCATACTCACTCACAGAGTCATGACGTTACAAGCTTTTCATACAACATGTGTGCAGGATTTTACAACACTTGGAGCATTAACTATTAACCAGCCTGTCCAGGACCATTTCAAAGGTGACCTACAAGTTCACCAGAAGAGGATGGGTAGGTTGGATGGGGCTCTGGGCAACCTTTTGTAGATCAAGGCCTGGAGGTTAGTGGCTCTGCCTGTGGCAGGGGGGTTGGAACTCTATGATCCTTGGCGTCCCTTCCAGCCCAGACCATTCTATGACAGGAAAGACTGGTTCACGATGCTGCTGGAGAACTGGACAAAAATCAGCATTGCAAATTCTCACCTCTCACATCTCTGGGCACACAGAACAGTCCTTGCAAGGGGGCAGACCCCATGCGTTGGCATGGCTGTGCTTGGCTGGACCATAAGGGAAGGATAATGCTGCCAGAACCGAAGCATTTAATCACCATTGCCCTGCCCAGGTCTCCATTGCCCACGGCTGCCCCAATTCTCCCAAATCATGATTCTGCGTGGTCCCCGCTCATTGCTAAAAGGCTGATCTTACAACAGACCCCAAATCTTACTTGCTGAGGGGAAGAGATGAGCTTCGCACCCAGAGAATTCCTCTGGCTATGAAGAGAACAGCCTAAGACGATGACATATTTTAGATCTCAAACCCTTGGAGATATATTCTTTTACTTACCTGCCAAATCTGCCCCTCTGAGCTCTGGATTTTCTTGCTTCAGCTTCAGCTGTCACTGACACTGCCTCAAGAGCAACCAGTGTTGGGGTTTTTTTTGATCTCTGTAATGGTGTTAGCGTCTACAGGCCAAATAATAGGTTCTACTGGCAGACTCCTAAGACGCACTTTTGCTCTGAAGTAGCTGTACAAATAGCATTGCAGCGTTTCACATTTATTGTCAGCTGAAGATTTCAGTATCTTATATGCTCTATTTCAAAAAAATAAAGCTTTTCTCCCCATTTAACTGCCAGTCCTGAAAATTCACCATGGATTCAAAGAAAAGCTGATTTCTCTTTTTTTTTTTTTTTCTCCTGGTTTCTGCATAGTTATTAAGAATACAGAGGCTTCAGGGCAATTTCTGCTCTGGCTTTCATCTGTATAACCCTTACTATCTTAGAAACTTGCCTTCACTTTCATGGATGGATTATTTGAGGTGGAGGGGGGGCTGCAAGGCAGCTCCAGGTAGCAGCTGTGTTTCTAAGGGATGTGGCTGAAAGGAATCTGTCCCAGAGCTACAAGGTACTGAAGCTCCTCTCTTACCCGCACCTATGCAAATCACCTCCAAACATCTGTATCTCCAGTATAGATAACTAAGCACCAAATATCTTTTGTTTTTTAGTTCTTCTCACTTTCCAGTATATAGGTATTGCGTATTGGAAACATGTTAGGGTTGCTTTTTCCTGTTTTCTTTAAATGAAGGAGTGAGCTCCCCCAGCCATATGGAGTGGCTCCCTCCCTGCAACGCATCTATCTTACGGGGGGCACATCCATTCAACCTTTCACAATACGGACCTTAATTCAAGAGGCAAGAGAGCCGACAGGCACCTTTGCAGCAGATTTAAATCAGAGGCAAACACTGGAGCATTATCAAGCAATCTGAGCCAGGCAGCAAAGTCACGCTGACCTTCTGCCGGTATTCCCGCAGCCCGAAGCGTGACTTCAGGTGCCGCATCCTCGGGAATGACGGCGCTGGGGGAGGGGGGTGTGTGAGGGGGAAGCCAGCGGGCCCTTCCCCACGGCTGCCTCTGCTCCGTCGCTGCCCGATGGAGTGTTATCACTATGACAACGTACAGGTATAGGATGTGAGCGGTAGCGGGAGCTTCCAGCTGACCTCGATTGCGTGTGCATGACTCAGAGATGGGCTTCCCTTGCCCGGAGGGGAGCGAGGAACACATGGATCCACAGGTGACTCTCCTCTGACTCCGTCCTGTCCCTTGCTAGCAAGTTTGGGATGCCAGGCAAGGTGGGAGCTATAGGGTAGCTATGATTTAAACCAATTTTGTTTCTGGCACAGGGTAAGGGGAGACTCAGAAGGAAAAGACTTGGAAGAACATAAAGCTGCTCTTCAAACTCTGCCTTCTCCAGCCTGTTAAAAGGTAAAAGGCTTCCATGCACACAGCCTGCCTCTCCGCCCGCGTGTGTGCATGCGCGCATTCACTTTCTCTCACTACTATGACAGCACATGCTCCTCCAAAGCTATTCCCAGCGTTAGAAATACAACTCCTCCCCTCCGGTGCCCCGTGTGTGTGTGTGTGTGCGCGCGTGGCTCAGGCTCCCTGCTTCGGCTCACTCCCCTCTGATCACGGGGCTGATGGTCACGACTCTGCTCCGCACCTCCGGGCTTCACGCGGAGGGGAGGAGGAGGAAGAGGTTTGGGGGAAGCGCAGAGGCAGGCACACAACTGACCGACGGAGACACCGATAACTTGCTCCCCTCGCAGCAGAACCGCCGAGGGGAGGGGAGGGAGGAAGGAGGCAGAGGAGAGAGAGGGGGCGGAGGAGGAGAAGGGAAAAAAGAAAATCCAGAGAATTCTAGTCTTGCAAATGTAGTGAAGCCGAGCGGTCGGAGTTCATTTGCTCTCGAGGAGCAGAGAAGAAAAAGGACGTTAAATGAAAAAAAAGCAAGAAAGCTCCGTAGCTGCTTTGCCTTTCTTTTTTTTTTTCTTTTCCCTGATAGTAGCAGTGTTTTAGAGGTACAATGATTCCTCCGAGCAGCACGACTGAAGTCAGCGTGGATAGTGTGGAGAAAGAGAATGAAGTGGAGAGCACGGAGCAGCCCCCTTCTCCAGCATCAACTACCAGCCAGGAATCAAAGGTACTCAGAAAATGCGATTTTTCAATTCTATCATTGTTATTATTATTTAACTCTTTGTTTTGTAAAGAGATGCGTCGCTTTGATTTTGTTATTTGGAGCCTGGATCAGTGGCAGAGCATGATGAGCCACCTCTGATTGCGGTGCCTGCTCTGACACTCCTACTTCTGAATTCTCCCTGCCACCTGGGCAGCTCTGGAGCCTGAGCTGGGAAAAGACCTGCTTTCTGACATGTTTGGGTATGGGGGTTTTTTTGCTTGTGTTTTCTCTTCCTTGTTACAGGGCCTGGGGAATTGGTGGGGTTCAAGGAGGGTATACCAATAGGTATTGTTAGTTATTTTCACACCCAGGATCAGCTCATTTAAAGGGTTTTGTTTACAGTGTGAAGGATTGATTTTTCTCACAGGTTCAGAGAAGAGAAATTAGGGGGCTTGAGGTGCTTCACCTGCCTTACCTTCTCTGGTAGACCCACCAGTGAACTTTCACTGCTTAACGAGCCAGCACTTGAACCAGGATGTAAGTGATAGTTCTTGACACAATAACCCTTATATACACCACTCAGAAAAGGATTTTTTTCCCCACAGCTTTGTATTTTATTTTATTTAAATGTAGTTTGATTTACCTTACTGAAAACCAACTTCCAGCTCAGATGGCGTGCCCTCTGAATTGTAATTGGCTTGCATATGAAAAGTTTTCCTGTGTGACAGTGTTACTTGGAAGATGGAGAGGTAAAGGGAGAAAAGTAGTAAGCTTACATAATGAATGTTCTTTGCCTCCTGACCTGAATAATGTGTTTTATCCTGACCCTCTATTACTCACTTAGAACTGATAGCCTGGTAGCACCTGACAGATCTTCTTGTGAACTTCACAGCGATGCTATGCATTGTGTAAACATGTAAAAATAGGGGGAGGTCCTTGACACTAGGAGCTTCTATCTGGGCAGAGCTGTAGGAGGTACCTTATGAGCAGAACAGCTACTTGCCTGGGAGGGTTTGTGCTGGCCCGGCTGCCTGGGTCTATCGTAGGAAGGCTGCTACGTTATTCCACAGTTATAGCTCAGTTTCTGGAGAGTGAGTTGAAATTATCTGTCTGTGTGGGTAGAGTTCTGACGTGGGCTTTGGGATTTTTTTATTTATTTATTTTTTAAATTAGATGCTATACTCCAAGGAGGAGAGCTAAGGTATTCCCTATGTAAAACAGCCTCTTTTTAAAGGAGAAGAGCTCTCCCAGCAGCAATAGCATACACTATTTGTTGTACACATTCAGCACTACTGGGACACTGCTGCAATCTTCCTGGTTAATAGGAAATGAAAAGTGAATGTGTTATTGGCTTAACCCAAGGCTGATCCGGTTGATCAGTACATAAATCCACTCCCCTGGAGACCACTTTTCTGGAACTACTGAATTGTAATTTGGCCAGTGGGAAGCTCAGATGTCCCAAAAGTAACTGGAGCCTTCACTGCTCTGCCAGCACCAGCTCCTCATGTGTGCTGAGCTGTGCACAGCACGTGGTGGACCATGTGCTTCCAGCCATGGTCCTCAGTGCCGAGGAAGTGGTTATGGAGCTTGAGTTGCTGCTCACATGGTCAGGCACTTCATTAAGATGGTGCTTGAAGGACTTTCCCACTGAGTCTCACAGCGCTGTGCCCAAGATGAAGTGACCAGTGTGAATCCTAAGCTGAGAGAATGTGAAGTTCTGCATGTAGAGTTTCTTCTTGCTGTTTGTGCATCCAAGCACTTGCAAGGATGTCAACAGAAATTAGCACATCCAGACAGAGAACAAATAGGCTACAAACGTTACCATCATAAATTTTTCCAGTTCTGTGAGCATTGCAAGTGATGCACTGGAGTAGACAAAAGCTATGACTGTCCAGTTGATGCAATTATGTGCATATAGATATTTTTAGTAAATCTGTAATCTGCCTATTTACATTTTAGAACTGCAAATACATTCAGAAGGCTTGCTGTATTGTCATTTCAGTAGATAGAGTCAAAAGAGCCTTTGGTTCACTGGGGTAATGAGATAAGCTTTCTTTTTTGGGTCCTAGTAAACAGCAAGATGGGAAAAATCTCAGTGATTTCATAAAGATGTTCTTTGTGTTTGTTTGCTGTTTCTTTTCCAAGAGAATCAGTGTATTTCAGAAGCTAAAGACTTTGACAGAGGTGTAAGTCAGTGTGTGACAAGAGCCTGTGTAGAAGCTGTTACCCCATGGTGTCCCTTGCTGAGGTAGCTATCCCATCCTTCACAGGGGGCTCCACGTTTTTCAGGTAATCTCTGTTGTGTGGGTTAACAAGTTTGTATCTGCTGCAGTTACTGCAGAACAGTTTGTGCAGTATCTAATTACTCCACAATGACTTGTTTCTGTGGCGAATAGCTATTATGACTCCAAATATAGGAACAGAAACTACATGGATAATTGCAACCTTCAAAATGCATTTGAAAACATTTCAGCAGAAAAAAAAAATATTGAAAAATTGATGTAGAAATAACGTAACAAGCTTGTTTCCAGTCCTGTGTACTTGTAGACAACTATGGCACATAGCCCCTTGTAATACCAAAGTCTAGAAAAAGAGTTTTACCCAGCACACTCCAGACTGTACTCAGAAGGTGACATGGAGAAGAGTACATTTGTAATGAGCGTGAGTTTCAGAGGCAGAACTTCAGGCTGCTACCAAGTAGTTGAAATTTGGAAGAATGACTCTTGTGTCAAGTCAGAAGTCCCTGTTACAGCAAAGCAGTTCACTCTTTATTTAAGTGCTAAAGCCTCCCACTACTTGTCCCTGTGGATTATGAGCATATTTACAGGTAGACACACTTGGATGCTGAAAGACTAGACTCTCATGCACGCCTTCCTCATCATGAGTACCTTAATGCTTGGACTTCAGTGTGACTGCTCAGAATGAGGAAATTCAAATATACCATTTTCCCCGGACCCTACACACAAAACCATTTACATGTTATAAGTACAAATTTGCCTTTTGGCACAGTATATATAATGCTATATAACATGACTGTGTCTCTTGGATTATGTGTCCTCAAGAACTTTACACATAGTATCTCCGGAAACTTATAACTTCAAATAGATGCCCAAATCATAGCAAACTTGCTGCAACTGAGTCATCCAGGAGCAGCATATATACTGCTGCTGTGCTAAAAACCAGCTTTAATGGTTAATAATGTTGCAAAATTAATAATTTATTAAAGCAATTTAATAGCTCTTGAAAACATTTACATCACACCTAAGTATGACTTGAGTGGATACTTAAAGTTTACTAGGAGAATAACTTTATGAGGGTACCATGCAAATACATGTAATTGCTGATTTTATTACATTCATATGTTTGCAGTTATGGTTCCCCACCTGTTTGGGTCCTTCACATCTGTCTTCCAAGAAGGCAAATTACCAGTTTGCCAAAGACAGTTGTAGATTTACAACTAAGTGACAGAGGAAGTTATTAGCTAATGAATCCTAAGGGAAAATTTCCTGCTGATGCTAGCAATTAAAGACACACTGCACACTTACACAATCACTAAGTTAGCAATATAAGCAGAAATCTAGTGGCAGCAATCAGAGATCATGTTTCTGATGCCTCTTATGTAAAGTTACCTTGGAATTTAGTAAAGAAACCTAAATTTTGAAGGCATATGTGTCTAAGGAAAAGATTCCTATGCCAGACAATATTTCTTTGTGTTTTGCGTAGTTGGCACATAACTCTGTTAGCTTTATCCTTCTTATATTTAACTGACATTTCTATATGAAGAGGAAAGAGCCCATCTGCTGATTTCTTTAGGTGTGAGTCAAGTCGTTATTGCTGTATTGTGAATAATGGCTGGAAGTGCTCATAGACAACAGAGTAGATCTCAGGAAATTCCCTTACCATTCCTAAGCTTTAGGGCGCCCTGAGCATCTGTGTTTCAGCTAGTTCCAGCAGGGTAGGTCCACACCGCTGAAGGTCTGTCAGGCGCTCTCATGCATCCCAGAAGGTGTATCAAGCCCTGCCCCTGCCATTGCTAGCAATCCATCATGTAAACGTTACTTACTTGTAGGCATCAGTAGATATTTGTGAAGACCAAATCTTTTCTTTCACAGCTTCACCTATTGATTTAATAAATTAATTATTTATTTTGCAACATTACTAAGTCCAGCTATAATTGGGATGTAGTGCAGTCACGCATCTTTGGTGTGATAATTTCAAAATTTTCCTCTGAACCACAAATTCATTGCCCCAACATTGCATTTCACAAAATAATTTGTCGCAATCTGGCACATCCATACACCAGCCATTCAGTGACTAGTGTTCAGAGAAATGCAGGCCGTTATCTTCAAATTTAGGTATGGCAGTTCAGGAGGTCACAGAATCACAGGGGTTGGAAGGGACCTCAAGAGATCATGGGGTCCAACCCCCCTGCCAAAGCAGCTCCCTAGCTCATACTGCACAGATAGGCATCCAGATGGGTCTTGAATATCTCCAGGGAAGGAGACTCCTCACCCCCCTGGGCAGCCTGTCCCAGGGCTCTGGCACCCTCACTGGGAACAAGCTTTTCTGCATGTTGGAGCGGAACTTCCTGTGCTCCAACTTGCAGCCATTGCCCCTTGTCCTGTCTCAGCTAACCACTGAAAAGAGGCTGGCCATTTCCCCCTGCACCCCATACTTAAGATATTTATAAACATTAATAAGGTCCCCCCTTAGTCTTCTCTAGGCTGAACAGTTCGAACTCACTCAGCCTTTCCTCATAGGGCAGATGCTCCAGGCTCTTAATCATCTTCGTAGCCCTCCTCTGGACTCGCTCCAGGACATCCCTGTCTTTTTTATACCAGGGAGCCCAGAACTGGACACAATACTCCAGGTGGGGCCTGACCAGGACAGAGTAGAGTGGGAGGATCACCTCCTCTCACCTGCTGGACATAGTTCTCTTGATGCACCCCAGGATCCCATTGGCTCTCTTAGCCACCAGGTCACAGATGTAGCACAACTGTTCAAATGCTAGCTAAAGTGTTGTGTAGTACACAAAATGAAAGTTGATGAAAAATAGCAAGCCCAGATTAAAGCATTGAAGCTTGAGATGTATATCACCATATCAACCAGCAAGGTTGAATTTACCTTCCCCTGTCCTGCTGGTACAATAGAGCAATATTGCTTACATGATGTTTCAAAACCAGGTGTTCCTATTAGATGCTGAACTAAACGCAAACAGCTTGAAACTCTTTGGATTTTAATAGGATTGCATGGGATTTAAATCATGTAGGATTTGTGCTATGCTGTTAAGCAGAGATCTTCGCCACTTAAAGAGTTAATACTTTATGAGGCTCCATAGTTGGTAACTCATCAATTAATATTTTAAAAGGGCAGGGAGTGTGGTGTACAGTTAGTGTTTCACCCTCCACACCACACCACTTATAAATAACCAGTATGTAAGCTACTGCTGTAGTCTTCAAAAGAATACCAAACAGCTTTAAAAAAATGCTGTGAAAGGGGAAGGAAAGAAAGATTTCTCCTTAATCTTGCCTCCATGCCTCTGTGTAAAATGGTGAGTACATACCACGAATCTAAGACTAAGTGAAATAAATGAGCTTAAGTATTTTTCTGTGTTTTGATGAAGTGTTAGAACAAATTATGTACAGGAAGATTTCATTAAGAGCATGAAAGTAATGTTCTACCCCATCAATAATTTCTTGAGTAGACTTGTTCTTGTATTTACATTTATTTTGACTTTTCTCCCTTTTCACTCTTTTTCTGATTAAAACACTCTGGTATTGTTTTCGCTTTGATATATATGTCAGATCAGTTTCTAGGCACATTGAGGTATCTAAGGCAAAATAGAAATGTGATCAGTTCATTCTCTTCTATCCATACTTTAGATGTTGAGAAGTGATGAAAATGTCTCTTACCTTTCAAAAACAGAAGATGACTTGACTGAAATCTGGTGTGGCAAAACAAAAGGATTTACTAAAAAGTGCAAATTTTCACTGAAACAAAGCAAGTTGTTTTGAAAGCTGGAAGAGAGTCCAGTCCTACTGTCTCAGTCTGTTATGCTGTATTCTTTCTCATAAACTAATCCTTTTGAATTCAGGTTTTACCACTACTTTGAAAAGGCTCTCCCAACACCTGGATGCTCTAAATGGCTAAGGGATGCCCTAGACCCTTGGCACCTTCTAATTCCTGTCTAAGTTTATTTCTGGCCAGCTTGTGTGGCATTGTAATTCTGATAAGGTTGCTTTAGCTTAAACATCTCTTCTATTCTTGGTGCAGGTTTCCATCAACATAACAATAGATTTTTGTATTTCTTTCCAGGCTTTTATTTTTCATAATACACAAGTGAGACTGACATAAGATAAACTCTCCATTTAATTTAATTCTAGTCGTGGATCCATACATCTGTTTCAGTTTTGAATAATCTTTCTTGAAAAGAGGTGAGTGAATTTGAGCATGGTATTCTACACCAGATCTTGTACAGTGTCACTAATGCTTCGTTAACTTTCCCTGAAACTATGCTTCTGAAGTTTGTGTCTGCTAGTGACACCCTCGGTCAACCAGAGGTCACCATTCCATTCCTCTGTAATTTCCAGGAGATCTAAGATCCGTTTTTTTTGTCCTCTTCTAGAGTGGTTTAGGTGAGGTCTTAGATGCACAAGCTTGCATTTCCACAGCTGAACTTCATCGCATTTCCTTGACTTCATCCTTCAAGCCCCAGGCATCCCTGGTTTTGAGAGTGCTTCCAAATTCATACCAGAGGGAAATGGCCTTATGACATACCTAAACTTTACATCAAATTCATTAATAAAAATACAGAGAGCAAGATTGACTCTAAGACTAGGCCAGTGCTGGTCTTTGAAGAAGTCCACAAATCACTATCCTTCAGCCTAGTGCTTCTCCTTTCAACAGTAACTATCTCACATTGAACTTTCCTTAAAACTTCACTACTTCCCTTTTTCCTAATCTCAGCTAATAGATTCCCTTTTGGTAGAATACTCAATACTTTTAATGAAATCCAAATAGAATCTATCTTCAATGTAAAATATTTTCTTTGTTTAGAAAATTTTTCATCTTATCCAAAAAGCTGGTCTAGGAGGAGGTTGCCAAAGTAAAGGTTTGTAATGAAGATCAGCTGGTTTATTTTCCTCCCTTTCACCTCAGCAGACATATTAAACTGCTTTTTAAATGCCATACCATCCATTTTTGCACCCCCTTTCCTATTACTCCTGTTATTTTTGCCCCAGGATCGTTGTTCTGGGAAGAAAGCGAGATGAAGTGTTTGTTGAAGTTCTGATCCAGCCTTTTATTCCATCCTCACTGTACCTCAGCCAGTTTCTTCTGCCCACCCCGCCACAACCTCACACAGTCTTAGTCAAACCATTGACATTTCCTTAAATACCTTTTGCAAGGACTCACTCAGCTTTTCTTGACAATTAACATAAGCAGACCTAAGGAATTCTGCTTGAAAGCTCCTGTTTTATTTACATGCCATTTTTTTCTCTTTTTCTTTCTGTTGTTCCCCTCCCCACCATTGTTTGTGGACTCTTTGCTTATTCCAAGTTTCCTTTATAAGTATTTTCGTGCAGTTTGCCAGGAGCACACAGTCACTGCATCTTTATTTTTGTTTCATATTCCAAGTAGTATGAACAGATTTGCTTTGAAGAAATTCTGTGTGTCTTACGCATCCTAGCACATCTAAGTATCTGACCATTTCTGATCAGTTATCTTTATCAATGAAGCATGTCTCTAGCCTGATACCTTGAAGCTAGCAAAGGCCAAGGCTGTTCCACAACCCATTGGTCATCTGGATTCATCAGTACTTAGTGCCTGCTGAGAGCCATCACTTAGAAGATGCAGCAACCTGCTTACAGAACTGCACTGCTTTCCAGACCTTCATACTTCAGACAGACACTAGCTTGGGTCATCATGTGGCCTAGAATATATCCCTAGGGAGCTGAGAGTGCTGAAGGCTTGGAATTTCTTCATGGGAATGTAGCACATCAAAGGCTATCCTCATGATATCTAAAATGTGGCTTAAAGTTTCATTTTCCCCTTATACTTTAATTTAAGTGGAAGTAAATCATAACCACCTGATAGAAAACTCTAATGCCTTGGATGACAAGCATTCCTTCTATCGTCTATATGAGTCATTGCTGTATATTGTTGATAGGTAGAAGATTGTATATTTGATAAATTTGTGCTCATGTTTGTCAGAGGACTAATCTTTCAGATGTGGGCATGAGTTGAATATTCTTAACACAGTATCCAGTCCTGTACAGCTTCCATTCGCATAGGCAAATGGTCATTCAACGTTAAATGAACACTGCCGTTTCCAGGCAGGTCAAGGTCTATATTCTAGCTGAAGCATAAGAAAACTTTTTATGTTCATTAGCAAAAAAGATGGTCCTTTTTGCTAATGTGAATGTGGTCCTGTGAAAATGAGAAAAATCTATGTGTGAGTGACTGAAATATCTTGACCTTGTTTTCCTTT
This sequence comes from Laterallus jamaicensis coturniculus, assembly GCA_022605575.1. Taxonomy (NCBI): domain Eukaryota; kingdom Metazoa; phylum Chordata; class Aves; order Gruiformes; family Rallidae; genus Laterallus; species Laterallus jamaicensis. The sequence goes on from JAKCOX010000008.1 coordinate 26,811,218, forward strand.
GACATATGCCTCTGCTCAAGGAAACTTCCTTGGTTCAGTAGACTGACACCATGTATGCTCCTTGTCAGGGAATTCAACTCAGGAACCATGCAAAACATTTATAATGGATGTCTGAAAAACAGACTACTTATGTCTTTGGCATCAGTCATTAAATATGACAAATGGCTTGCACATCATATTTATTAAAAAAAATTGAGTCCTATGTCTGTAGACTCACATAAATGTGCTACACGCTCAAAGAACCTTTCATGTTAACAGATCCCCATTTCTTAGCTGACCTGTTTATAACTGATGAGAATAGTTTGCTAAGCACCATCAAATAGAAGAGTTACAGTTAGGCTGCAGTGGTGAAACTTAAAAATACCATAATTGTCAGAGGTGTTTCCTAGCCGCAGGAGGCTACAAGTTCAATACTGAATTGCAGACAGAGCCCTTTAAGCGAGTAACAGTGACAACTTGAATGCTTTTCTTTTCTGTAGACATAATATACTCCATTTCTGAGTGCCATTTAAAAGCTTTATTAAAATGCCACACATGCTCTGCTTTATTAATAAATATCACTTTAGCAGTCTAGTGTTCTGAACAGAAAAGCAAAATGCTGCTGACCTCTAGTAACTTATGATTAAGTTTAATTCAGAAAGGAGCAAAATACTATAAACTGGTGTTCACAAAGCTATTAAAATCAGCATTTAGAATGTTATGTGTTTTGCCTAGCTTATTCATGAGAGTAAGACAAAGAAATGTGCACTATGGAGGCACAGTTCAGGTGAGAGAGCAAAATCAACTTGACAGGTTGTTATAGCAAATACTGTCAAATATGATCTTAGAAACAGACTTGCATCTCCATTGCCCAAATATTTTACTTCATTTGGCTTCTACAAAAATTGCTCATGTACAGTGAAGGGAGGCATCAGTTTTTGTTGGTCAAGAGTCAGATTTTTGTCATGATGCATATAAGTCACATCCTCAAATATCATGTATATAAGGGTACTATTTGTTATTGATTTGCCAGCTTTTTCCCTGCCAGTTTAAGAGCTGTGGTAGTGATTCTTAAAACCAAAATGCCCTGGGATTGAACTGAGGCGCTGAAAACCTTGACACAGCTTTCCTTGCCTTTGTGCATACACAGGTTGCAAAATGGCCCTGGACTGTCCAGGAGACAAAATACACCAGGCAAGATTCAACATGGCAAACTTGACAGAGTGCTACTGACCTTCTGTGCAGTTAAATTGAGGATCTAGTTGTTGAGATGTTCAAGTACATATGCATTTTTAAAATGCATCGCCTGCTATCAGTATCAATCAGCTCATGGATCCTGCATATACAGTTCTTGTTGTACCTCTTAGTGTACTGATTTATGTCATTTATAACTGCGTGTAGCTCATTTCTCACATTCACACATCCTCTTCTAATTCAAATGATCTAATTAAGAAATTATTTACAAATAAGCATAAGGTGACTTGTAATGGTCAGACAGGCATTTGTGATAATGAACATCCCAGTGAAACGTGTGCTTGTGAAGTGCTTTTTTGTTTGTTTTTCAAAGTCAAACCCTCTGGTTTTGAGGAAATTTTCAGTTTTCTTGATTGTGTAAACTTCTCTCAGGAAGCTTTTCCTGGTTGCAGGTGAAATTTCCAGTCAGGAGAGGAAAATAATGCATCCTAGGTTAAATCATACAGCCTCAACTGTAATTAGTGACCAACTTTAGGCAGTCAAGTTAGTAGTTCAGTCTCACCATGTTATAAATGGAACACAGACTGAAATTATTTTATCAAAGGTGACTTAGAGGAAAAGCCTGCTTTATATGCTCTAAATTAGCCTCTCTGAGGGGAAATCTTTTTAAATTGACCATAGTAGGCAGCTACAGCTGAGTTAAAAGCTTGAATTTAAGTAGGGTGAAATCCACTGTGAATCTGTCAGAGTGAGGTCTTGAACCTTGCCTACAAAAACTGGTCAGTTCTCTGATCACCTGGCAGGTTACTCTATCTGACTTCCCCCTCTTCTGCCCACAGCCCTCTCAAAGGCATTATGAAAGGCTGCACTTGTGGGGTTTTTTTTTAATGTCAACACGGAACAAAATCATTCAAACTTTGAAAATCTTTTGCTAAGTGGAACTGCTGTTTTCCAGCCAGGCCTATAATGGAAAGTTATGCACCTATGACAAAAAGAGAGAAAAATGTGAGCCTATCCAGGCTTCAAAATGTGAAGTGCTGCTATTACACTGTAGACACAAGATGAATCATATACCAGTTTCATGAAGTATGTGCACACAGGAGCCTTTGGCAGGTTCACAGCAGTTAGATCTATCTCTTGTAGTTAGTCGCAATGACAAATGGACTTCATCCTCCTGGCTGTTAAAGAATCAGGCGAACAGTTAACTTTTTTTGCTAGCTCACACACTCACTGCTCTCTGCCTTTTCAGTGTTGCTCTCTTTCTTTCCTCTCTGTTCCTATTCTCACCCAAATGCTTTAATCCAGGACTGGGCTCTCTGATAGAATGAGACAATGCAAGGTCTGTCTTGACAGGAAAAAAAATTCCAGGTTTCCAAGCTTAGCCAAGTTTAAAGACTCCTGTTAGGAAAATGGATGCTGGTTCTTCTGTTGGGGAGAGGGAGCTTTTATAAACACTGTGTGGATGCTGGCTCTCATGCCATAAGTACACTTGGAAAAAAGCAAACCCTACTGTTTCCACTTTTGCCTAGGCCCAAGCCACGTTTAGTGTATTTACAAAAACATGCCTTAAGTTGCATTTTAGTTTCCTTACATTGTCTGGTGTTACATAGGCTGTTCCTTGCATGTAGATGCCCATTTATCGCATGATGTAACCTGACTCAGTGAGCAGGTTACAAAACATTATATTTATATGTGTATGCAGGAAACTCTCCATAAATTTAAAGCCCAGGCCACATTCTTGATAAATTTAAAGACTGGGCCACAAGGTAATAGAAAAAATTCCTTATACAAAAGAAAAGATGGCCTCATCTTAGCCTCTCCTGTCGTCTTAGTCTCTCTCTTTCTGAGTAGGTGGTTGAAGACCAGGGCAACTCAGGAGAACCCTTTCCAACTGCACTGCCAATGGAAAGCTTTTTTCTCCTGCCTCCCCAGCAGCCTGGGTTCCTACAGACTTCTCTGGGATGCAGTTCTGCACTTCAACAGCACTGGCTTTTTTAGCAGTTCCTGCCTGCTATCCAAAGATAAATGCTTTGGAGAAATGATTCCTTAGAGATTATCAAAGCTAAAACAAATTCCAGCAGCTGTACTAGACCTACTTGAATCCTGTTAGAATGTAGATAAATTAAAACTGTTTTACAAATGTTCAAAAAATGACAGCCAGGTCCTAAAACAAAAACATTCTTAACAGTGTGATTTGCCTCTAAGGAAAAAGTCTGCTATGATTAGATGCTGGCTGTAAGAAGTAGCCACTCAGACTGGTCAAGAAAAGTAAAATCTTTTTTTTTCAAACAAGATGAGAAAGCTAACCTATTTTTTAATGTCACTACAGGAAACACACTGCAGTAAGTACAATATTCTTGAAGTAGCAATAGAAGTAATGTCATTTGTTCTTTATTACCAGCTTCTGAATTCCAGGGAAAAAAAAAATCTCCTTTCCATAAGTTATGTTCCCTCCAGTACAGCTGTAGCCACTACTGCATATTAAAAAAAAGGAGAAAAAAAAAAAAAAAGACAGGAGATAATGGATATATATCTCAGAAGTTAGCACTGTGCTTGCTCTTCATCTCAGCAATGGTCAGTTGCTCTGATATCTCTGTAAAAGGTCACACTCCTTTTAAGTCAGTACTATGCTGCTGATACCAAGAATTGTACCTACTCTGACAGTAGAAAAGACAAAACAAAGTGAAGCACTTCATGGAAGTTCTCCCTCTTACAGAGGATTCATATTCTTTAAAACTCTCTCTCTGGCCTAACTTGACTTTCCTTCCCTCTTCCTTCTCCTACTCCTGGGCTCTCCTGCCTGCCTGAATCCCTCATGCAGCCCTGTGCAGTACACTCTTCCCTGTGAAGGCACTGATGCTGTGTTTATCAGACAAGGCTTCACAGTTTTACTGTTTCAGAGTCCCTTCCAGTCAAATAAGTAACTCTTATTAAATCTTTTGGTATTTTATATCAATAGCAACACCTCTCTTCTCTTTGAACACCAGAAATAGGAAGTTTGGATGTTCTTCATTTTTTAGGTGAGCACAATCCTATGATGGTGTTACAAGGTTGGGTTTGTTTGGGGTTTTTTATTGGTTAGCTGTTTGTGTGTAGGCTTTCATTAGCAACAATTTAACAGGATTCTGAGAGACTTAAAAAATAATCTCTTTTAACATTCAGAAAAAAAAGGTAGATCTTCAGAAAGGGTTACAGTCGAAAGTTCTCTACTTTTCCATTTGTGGTATTCTGTATGTAACTACCTTTTTACATGAAGCTAGCCAGATCAGTATAAAAACATATTTTTTGCACTTCAGACAGTCATTTTAATCTTGAAACTTTGATAGAGGTAATTTGAGGAGGAAAGTTGTGCAGCTGCTGAGGATAAAAATAAAATGTTTTTGTTTTGCAGGGTTGAGCTTGAAACAATAGCTGGCTGAAGATGTTCAGCAGCTTGGAGGTTTAGGAAAATTAAAGAAATGGATTAGCCTGAGGCAAGAGAAGTCAGAGATGTATGATAAATCTCATACATAACAAGGCTTGCCAATTAACATCTGTAAATATTTGTATTTACATTGTCAGATTCTTGAAGCTGTGTTTAGGCTTTCAAACATCTCTATAAATTGCCGAGTAACTATGTCATATGTATGGCAGTGTCATCATCAAGTTAAATAGATTCTTCATGTTGAGAGTCGGCATATTCCTTTATTTAGGACACTGAATGCAGTTTTTGCTGGGCATGACTAATGTGCAATAACAAGAATACAAAAGGCAGACTGAGATGGAAACTTTCTGTACTAGTAACAGGTTCCTTGGAAACTGGTACTAGAGACGCAATTTTCCTCAAACTTATTTGGAAGTGCTTTCTGAAAATTACAAAAAAACAAGAGTAGATGTGTTGAAAGGGATAAATGCAGGCCAAAGTTGCACTTTGAGAAGAACTTTAAAAAAAAGAAGTGCTATATCTGGACTGGATATGGAAATAAATAGATCTCTGCTATGGTGGACTGTAGGGGTGCAGAATGAATATCAACAAAGATGTTATTGAGGGAGGACAAACATTTAATTGGAACAGCATTTATTATGTATCTGGTAGGTGCTGTAGGACTTCAGACTTGTAAATACCCAGGTGAAGCATGGAGAAGTCCGGAGGAATTAACTTTTGCCTTTGCTCAACCTGTGCTTTCAGCTCTTCCCCTAGACTTTTAAGCCAGAGTGGTGCCAGGGCAGCAACATGTCTCAGCACCAAGACTGTATGGATCCTGTTGGACTTGTGGTGTCAGAAGAGGCAATGCCAAGGTGGCCATACACCCTGCCCTCCAGAGTGACTGGCAACGGTGTTCAGAGGATGGGACAGTGTCAGTCTTCAGGAGGAATAAAAAGATCCTACTCCATTTCCCACTGAGAATAGTTTGAAATAGAAAGATGGAAACAAATATTAAAATTTGGATCAGAATCTGTTTGTGAACAGGCAGCAAAGAAGGAAGCGCAGAAACCTGTGGGATCAAATCAACCAAAACATCTACGTTTGGGGGCTTTTTTGAAAGCCAATAGGCCATATAGCACCCAAATTCTGACTCTTTCTTTGATCAGAAAATGAGGTAACATCATCTCAGAGTTAAAGCTATACGGGAAGTATGTGGAGAGTTAATTCACACATGGTTTAAAAAAAGAGGGGGGAATTGAGAAGGGTTGAATGAATAATCAGCCAGGTAACAGGATGCCAAATGTGGCCAGTGTTTTTTCATGCTGTATGCAGGAAGCCTTTATTTTTAATGCACAGTGTAAAACAGTAAAAAAAATCCCAACACTTCATTTCAAAACAAAAGAAACCTCACAACCCAGCCAAACCCCAAGCCTTTACTTAGGAAATACGCTTGTTGAAGTCAGCGGGAGTTAGCAGTAAGCAAAGACCTTAGGATTTGGCCCAGTGACAGTAACTTTGTTGTAGAGCTGAGCACTTACATGTTTTCATTGTGAAGCAATTTTAAAAGCCTAAGTTTTGAACCCCAGAAGTAGAAGTGGAAACACTGACAGAATATTATCTATAACGACTCCCTGTAGATCTCAGTCTTCCTTTTTGTTTTAAAACAGTACAAATGTGATTATACGGTATGTGGGATCTGGTGCTGATGTTAATTTGCCCTGGGTTAGTATCAGCCATCCTTCCAGATGTATTTCCATATTTGCTTCAAGAGACATACTACCATTTAAAGTAGTATAAACCATCTCTGTTAAGAAAAAAAACCAAAACATAACTAAAGAAAAATAAGAAAAGGGGGAAAAAAAAGGGAAAGCAAATGGGTAAAATAAATTTGAGGGCGCTATTACTATAGGTGGACCAGCACTTTTTAGCAGAACACTGCATGGGTTTTTTTAAGGTCCAATGGGGTCATATTAAACTTTAATTTTTCATAAGATCAGTAGTGGAAAATAATGATGCACACTTCATAGATGGACAGACACGAGATACAATCAAGGATGATTAATCTTAGATTCGCAATCACATTCACTGCAGATTATTCATGAGAAGGTAAAGAAGCGAAACTCAGGCCTTATGATTATTATTATTATTCTTGAAGAGTCTCAGCAGGTAGATACCAGTGCAGCTTCCTTTACCTCAGCAGGGCTGCCTGGATTTACGTTGCTCTGAAATCCAGCCTTTTAATCTCCAAATTTCATTGTGCCTCTTCCACTGCAGCAAAGATTAGTAAACGACTAAATCAGGAGTTACCAGAGGGAAATCACTGTTCCATTTAGAAGCTGAAATGGAAAAGAGATATCCAAACAGGGTAGTGAAATGTGGGATTCTCATAAGGGACTTCAGAGATAACAGCCCAAATTCCTTCTATGTCAAGAGGTGAGAGATAACCATATTGTGTCTCATCCTAATGGGGACAAAGTATGGAGATGACCGGCTGCTTAGCAACCAGATGCCTGAGGTGAAACCCGAAGTACAAAACAAGATGTTGTAAACACATACCTGTCTTGAAACTGAGACTACATGAGAACTAAAAAAGAAAAAAAACCCCAGAAGGACTATTCCTAACCACCTCTTGTTTACTTCATGAGCTTTCTTGTTGGTTTCAGGAGTAAAGCAGAGACAATTCAGTTGCCAGACCATGTAAGAGAGACAGAAGTCACACAGAGGTTTGCAGGTGGTTATTCCACCAGATATCTTTCATAACCCAAATTATAAAAGACCTCCTGTGGTAGGTGCCACCCATGCTGGAACAGCTGTTTAGCAGCAGGGAGAATATAATCCTGGATATAAATATGGGATCTGTAGTCTTTCCCTCTGTGTCTGAGAGGAGCAGCTCTTCTTTTGCTAGGTAAGACAGGAAAGGAAATCGAAGGGGGAAAAACATTTTCCCACCCCAATTTAAAACAAGCAACAGGGTTTGGTAATGGCTGAAGTGTTGCTTAGTTTGATTTGTAGCATGTTTTGATTGATGCACGTGTTCACAAAAGGAGGAGGAACTGACAATCATTGAGCTCAATACAATGAACCCTGCAGATCATACTTTGGGACAGTTAATCTGGTCTTCATGAAGCGGATGATAAACTTTGGAAAGCTATAGTAAAGCTTCTCTGAAATAATTTGTGAGTCGTTAACTTGAAGCACCATGAATTTGAGAAATACTCTGCTTCTCTGCTAGAACCAGGCTGAACACAAGTCACAGTAGAATGACATTGCGAGCATTTTCCCCAAACTTAACTTGAATCAAACCTGTTAGGAGGCTTGAAGAAATGCTAATAAAGACTAGAACTCTGAGGAAGAAAATGTATTATGCTGAATTTTAATGATATACAAAGACATTTGAGCACAAGGGAGAGTTCACTCTTTTTTTGTTTCTTTCTAGATTATTCTTTTTTAATATAGCTGGATCAAACAAAACCAGAGGAATACACAAAAATAGGGCTGTTTCAAAACACAACGGCATACATGCTGTTAAATATAAAATTTGAGAGTTTTGGCTAAATAAACAAATTCATTAAATATGGTGGAGGTGGTGGATTTTACTTAGGTTTTGATTAAAAAAGCTTTAACATTTTGTGGATTTGACATGCACACAAATATCATTACGTTTATTTTGCATATGTTTCCTCCTTTCTGCAAGCTGTTTTAAGCTGTTTAAATGACTGTGAGTCTTTTGAAGTTAATATGAAAATTTATTTGGCAGGGAAGGTAATATGAGCTCAGAATAAGAAACAATTGCAGAATGTCTAAAACAGAGCTTACACTTTTTGTGCCTTTAGACTAAGTAGACAGTTCTAAATGTAATAAAGACCAAAAAAAAAAAATTTCCCTGAGATTTGATGGCAATTTTTATGGTTAATACTTTTTTTCCTTCAAATCTATCACTCCTTGGACCGTGTTACTTTGTCTTGTCACATCTTATACTGAATTTTGAAAATATACAAAGGAATTTGGAGCATGAGGGAGACTTTTTCATATTTTCAGGCCTTAAAACTTCCAGTGCGTTATTTTATTTATGTATCACATTTGTTAATGCTGGTTCCTTGCAATACTATAAGAAGATGTACCTAAAAACTGTAGGGTAGTTTGACTGCAGGAGCAATTGTTGAAACAAGATTAATTTTTCAGCTTGGTTTAAGCTAAACCAGGGACTCATGGGGAATGAACAGGTCTGCCAAGTAAACTCTCTGTTTGGCTACACGTGCAGACTGTACCTCTTGATAATTTAGAGGTCTGCCAATTAGAGATGCAGATGCACAGCTGCCAAGGATGTAGTACATCAGGAGAGGACTGAGAACGTGTGATTCACAGTGACAGTTGTGGGAGCAGTGACAACCAAGCATCCCATCAGATTTCATGCTTTCAAACCCCAAGGCTCTTCCAGGGATTTTTGCTGTTACGCCCTGGCATGCCAATCAGAGCATTTCATTGTAGTTAGGACTCTGCACATGAAACAAAAATCACAGAGCGCGAGCCCTGTCTGGAAAGGTTTATACTCTAAACAGGTTTGAGAATCAGTGAGTGGGTTTCAGAAACAGAATAGGGCAGGGAGGAGAGTCTGAGCGTGATGATCAGAGCAGCAAGAGCCAACCGGAGTAGTTGGAGGTACTCAGTAAATAACTAACGTTGTTATTGTTAGGTGTTACGGAAAATGCCTCCCCTTTGACTAGGCCAATACAGTATTCAAGCACACTGTTTTATTATATATATATATTTACAGCAGTAACAAACATATTTGTTCTAATGCCAGCCATGCAATCTGTTCAGGGAAAATACACAAATATAATATGTAGCAGATTCTGCAACGATGAATGCTCCCTCTTTGTCTGTAGTAGATAAAAGGATACAGCTTCCAATAAAGCTGACTAAGGCCAGATTCTCAGACTTTTCAGCTACAACTGAAGGCAGCCTAGCTAATTCAGTTTTTGCTAGTAGTTTATTTGTACTATTTATTATTTAGAAAGAAGAAGGTAGAAAAGGAATCAGCTTTGCTCTAATTTAATCACAGCTGCTTTACCAATAAACAATACCAACCCATGTTAACTGTCTGAAATAACCTTTTATCTTCTCACATGAGCAGGCAAACACACATATTATTTATGAAATTGCATACTGGCTTTGGGCATGTCATAATCTTGTTTTTGCTCATTAAAATTCCAAGGAAGTGCATTTTCAGATCAAATCCAGAAAAAAAAATCCACGCTTGTGTGAGCTAAAAAATCACTTACTTTTGTGTCCCTCAATTTAAAGAAGAAAATCATTAGCCTTTACACTCACAGTAAGTAAGCACTGTAAGCACTTCTGTTTGAGCTGGTTCCCTGTTTGCTCTTAATCAGGGTAACTAGCTGAAGCACAGCAATGCTGCCAGCCTGGTTTACACCCCAGTAACATCCAGCCCTTCAACAAATCTAGTTAACATCTGAAGTATGTTCTGAGGACTGCCAATACAAATTGGATGCTCCTTGACCCAGAAAATGGGCTGTGCTCACTAGTATAGATGCCATTCATCAAGATTGCTGTTATTTACCTTATTTGAAAAGCTTTTGGTATGAGACCCTTTTGGCAATATCCCATGTACCTGACATGCTCTTCAGTGAATCTACACATTATCTGTGCCCTATGCCTTTAAGTCCTTTTATAACAATGTGAGTCAAATAATTTGGAAACTTGCTCTGAGAGCTGAAAGGAAGAGGAAAGGGTTCCTTAAGGATGGTGGATGTTTATCTCACAGCAGGGTGAAATTTGCTGACAGAGCATTTTTTATCTGCATAGCCAAACAAAATAGCTACACTTTATAAGAATTGCAGGAATCAAACTGGCTTGATGGCTCATTCCAGCTCTGTTAATACCCTGTATTACTTATTATCCATCTAATGATATTGTTAACACTGGCATAAAGAAAGGGAGAAGAGCAAGCAATATCTTTTTATTTTCTTTTTTTGTTTGGTTTTTTTTTCTACTGCTATCACAGTAGCAATACAGCCAGCAGCTGATGTCTGAAAATGAGGGCTTAGTTATATGGTCTGTCAGAAAGGTACAGTTGATAAGCCTGGTTCATTTGTTCATTTCTCCTGGTAGATAGTTAAGTGTGGAAATGTATAAAAATAATCTCCCTGTTGGCCCTGTGCTTTACTGGAGCCTCTGCTGCTGGCAAGGATGTATACCAGGGGCTGAGGAGGGAGCAGTAAGACCAAGCATGCTGGAAATGAGGCTGATGTGGGCAGACTCCATGAGGGTTGCTCTGAATGCCAAAGTCGATGGCCCAAGAAAAAATAACATAACACAACAGAACTTGGCTATGCCGGGGCAGGTCCAGATTAGATGTTAGGAAAAAATTTATCACTGAAAGAGTTGTCAGGGCCTGGAACAGGCTGCCCAGGGAGGGGGTTGAGTCACCATCCCTGGATGTGTTTAAAAAAAGGGTAGATGAGGTACTTAGGGATATGGTTTAGCATAGGACAGGAGTGGTTGGACTTGATGATCTTAAAGGTCTCTTCCAATCTTGTGATTCTGTGATAACATAGCATAATAGATAATTGGTGTGATTCATGTGATGTGGTACAATTGATATTAGTCCTCCTAGTAACTATCATTTGCACTGAGATCACTAAGGAAGGAGCTTCAGGAAGGGGAATGAAGCATTTGTGTGTAAGCTGCACCTCAAATACTGTGTTCAGTTTTGGGCCCCTTACTACATGAAAAACTTTGAGGCACTGGAGCATGTCCAGAGAAGGGCAACAAGGTCGGTGAACAGTCTGGAACACAAGTTTTATTAGGAGCAGCTGAGGAAACTGGGACTGTTGCTGTCTACAACTACCTGAAAGGAGGTTGTGGTGAGATAGGGATCAGCCTTTTCTCACAGATAAGCAGCAATAGGACAAGAAGGAATGGTGGCAAGTTGTGCCAGGGGAGGTTCAGGTTAGAAATCAGGAGAAATTTCTTCTTGGGCAAGAGTCATTAGGTATTGGAACAGATTGCCCAGGGAGGTGGTGGAGTCACCATTCCTCGGGGTGTTCAAGGAAAGATTGGATAAGGTACTTAGGGACATAGTTCAGTAAGTATAGGTGGTAAGGGGATGGTTGAACTAGATGATCTTGGAAGTCTTTTCCAACTTTAATGATTCTATGCAGAGGGAATGAGGCTTTCCCTGAGCATTGAATGGTGAGAAGGTGTGATGAAGATGTAGTGCTAGAGAAATGGTGATGGCATATCTTAGCATTTTAGTTTGGTTTGGGAGCCCAGTTTCAAAGCAAATCTCCCAGTTGTTCCTGCTCACCCCTCCTTGGTCCTTGTTGTAGTGTATAGAGCCCAGGCTGCATCACTTGGGCATTTGCTCCTGCTGCAGGTGTGCACTGAATGCACACCAGGACTAACAGACTGGTCTGGTTCAGAATACCCCGTGCCCTGAAATTCATATGGTGTGTATGCTGGGTCTTCAAAAGCCCCTGCTTCAGTTTCGAGATCCCCTCCTACTGAGCCACGCTGACTGCTAATGTAGACAAGCTGAAGAGGCGAGGGAAAAAGAGTTTCTAGGTATCAGGGAGCAGTTAGGATATAAATTACTCTTTGCAGGGTGGATGATGATCTTTTGTAACTGCAAAACTAGGGATTATGAAACAGCTCAAGTCCCTGATATCTTTCCATGGAAGTTTGTACACCAAGATTGTATAAAAGATTTGTGTGCTTCCAGTGCACAGGTCAAATGAAGTCTTAGTGAGGGCAGGTGCAATTCCCATTCACATCAAATGCACTGGCACCTAGTTAACACTAGGGATGAATTGCAATAGCTGTACTTTTGCTGTCTCGTTTTCTGGTTATAGCAGCTAAAAAGTTGTAGTAAAGGGGATTTAGGAACAGAGGAGGTGCAGATAAGCTGTGATTCATCAGAGTTTTCTGATCCCTTGAAGCCTGAATGTTCAGTAACTCAGAGGAAAATGGAGATTGTGCTGGAAGATAGGAAAGAAAAAGAGGTTAATCAAGCTCTGAGGTTGAGCTATTGCACTTATCTCTACCTTGCCTGCGGAGTTAGGATGTGCAGTTGCTGAGAACCTGTGTGACTGATAAAATTCTTTTAACAAGAGACAAACTTTTTCCCCAAACTGTTTTTAGACCTCAGGAACATGCTAGATTTGATATCAAGGGTTCATGTTTCTGAAGTGTCAATGTTGTGAAGTCTCATGATGTTATCACAAGTCTGGAAATACTCTTGTGCTTGTGGGAATTTTATTTAAATGAAAGCTAATTTGTATCACTCCATTCAAGAAGAAAATGTGAAAGGCTTAAGAGATTTGTCTCAAATATGTTTCTTAAAGCCTTTTTGTCCTTTGTTTAGGGGTTCTTTTTCAATCCCAATACATGATTTTTCACTGAAGTGTTGAAGTAGTGAGGACAGAACAGCCCCAGATGCAGGTTTTTACAAAGCTTTATAGCATTTCTTCCTAAGATTTAACTCTGGACTCATTCACTCTGCAGAAGGAAATTACAAACAGTAAAATGTGCATGCTTCACCATCTGTTGAAAGAACTGATTCCTGCCTCAGCTGAATGCTACAGCAGCTTTATTGGGAGCCAGTGACATCACAAGTGCCTTAAATCAGGCATATATTACAAGCCAGTATTAAATGTATTTGAAATCTTCCAATAACAGCACAGGGCTGGGCCATAGCAAACTACGAAATGAGAGGGTGATAATTTATTTAAGTAAGGGAGGTGATGCACACTTGACTGCAGCACGAAAATCCCTTAAGCTTTTATGGTTTTACGATTTATACTATCTGTACAACAACCCTTGCCCTTGCTTGAGCCAGCTTTTCCTGAGTAAACAATCACATACCAGTACCCTATTTCAAATTCTCTCATGGGCCTAATATGAGAAAGGAAAGTTGGATCAAATTTTAAAGCCTGATGCCAATTTTCTAGTGCCCTGTATACTCTCACCGAAAACACTCTGATCTGAGAGGTACTTTTTAACAGTACTGAGCAAAGTGTACAATTAGCTGTGCAAAACACCAAACATCGCCTGTGTTCTGCATTTTTGCAGTTGCTTCTGTACACGTATAACCTAGTTGGGATATAATAGTTGCAGACTTTCACTGGGTTTTGCATTTGCAATGCAAGCAAAACACCTAGGCATCTTCCAGCCTGAATGCAAATGGGCATGAAATCTTCATTTGGGAAACAACAGGGATGTCCACCTTCTCTGAAAGTTATTTAACCACATTAATGCAGGACAGTGCTCAGGGAACCCAAGAGAGGACTGTCAGCTTGTGCAGAGATGTCTGCCAAATCTGTGACTGCAGCTTGGTCAACTCCTTCTTGAATATGTGCCCTGCTCTGATCATTTTGCTTATAAATGTACAGGGTACGCACAGTTTGCATCCTTACTCTAGGTTTGGGTGGAATGCTGGACTGCCCTTCTTTGGAAAACTGCTGACTTTTCTGCCTGGGGGGAGGAAAGGCTGTTGATACATCCCTTTACTAGTAAATGACTGTGCACTGGAGAATGGGATGAGGATAATAAATGCAGAGCTCCTTAAAATATACTGTATACATTGTTCAAACTAGCAGGACAGTTGTTTCGTGATAAAACAAATACGGTGTTGCACAGCTTAGTCTTCTTTCTGTGGCAGAAGCAGCGTTTTGAAATTTAATTAACTTCAGTTGGCACTGTAGAAATGGATGGCAAATCAATAATGAATGCCATTTCAGTCACCTTGTGGTGTTGTAATTCTCTGTGTTTTGCTACACTAATTAGGTCTGACTTCAGTGAGAAGCATTTCAGGAGCAAGGGGGTGAATTATTGCCGACTTCCTGCCTGTCACTGGGGAAATGAAGTAATTTCAGTATTGAGTAACCTCAGTGATTTCAGCAGCCAGTGACTGAACATTCAAGAAGAAAAGGAAGATCTCACGTTTTGTGGGTGCAGTTGTACAGTGAGCTTTCGGCTCAGCTAGTCCATGACTTGGGCTTCAGCTGAAAGAACTTAAGAAACAAGGCTGCTCTTATCTCATAGTTGGCATTTAATGACTTAATTGCTCTTATTTACTCATTTCCCCAGAGACTGAGAGTTTTTTTGCAAACAGGTTACTTTCTTTGAATCTAGGCTCATCCCACCAACCCAGGCAGAGTCATGGGTGAGAGTGGTGTATGTGGGATGGGTCCCTGGCCCTGATTCCTCCGTAACTCCAAACTCCCTGTGGAGAAACAGTTCAGGGAGCAGAAGGCGGTTTGCTTATATATAGCAAACCCAAACACTGTTACCTGGAGGCAGTAGCAGGTCTTTGCCTGCTTTTTGGACTTGGGGAGTTTATTGTGAAATGTGGGGAAGAGAGCTGGAGTGCCTCCTTTCTCCAAAATCCAGCTCCTCATGTGTGAAGGTGGAAGAGAGGCTTGCCCCCAGGATGCCTTGAGGCTCCTCTCCAACAATTTTGTCTGCATCATAAAGAAAATGTCTGGATTGGAAATATGAACTAAGGAGACCAAGTGCTCTGAGGCCACTAAGTCAGTGTGACAGGCCAGTGCCATGCTTTTTTGGGAAAGTATGTGAACTCCTTCCCTTTATATTCATGTGAATTATGATTCCCAATGATCGTTCCTTCTAACATAAACAGTTTGTAATATAAACCATTCCTGCTGCTTACCACAGACAGCCCGAGGGGCATGGAAAATTTCAGTTGTTACATCACATTCACCCAGAGAATTGCATCAGCGATGGAAATGTTTTTTGCAGTGGTTGGGATAATGCTGAGTGAAAGGTGACACGGAGGTATTACACTTCAGAGACAGCAAACATGAAGTAGACGTAGAGCTGGCTTTCCTTTTAAGCCAGGCTCTACCTGTGGGCTGCTGGAGCTGTCAGATCTGCAGAATTGTGTAGCTGATACCCTGATAGCTTCTGTGCCTTGCCTAGCACCTTTCCCAGCCTTATAAAACATTTCAGAATAGGGAAGTATGAGAGCAGGTCTGATAGGGTACAAGGCAGTTTGCAGGTAAGGAGTTTGAGCTAATAAATATAAGTTGTTAATGCCTTGTTGTGGTGCTTAATAGTCTGTCAATTCAGAATACAATATGCAAGAATGTATGTGTACATGTCTTAATTAGTATTGTTGCATTAATTATCAATTGGCTAGTTAATTATACCAATACTGCCTCTTAGCCTTCTTTCCTTTAAAAACCAAAAGAAAACAAGACTTTCTCAGTCAAGATTGCATCTAATCTCCTCTTCTACCAACTTCAAGAAGTATTTTACTGAATTAATTCCTTGTGCTGCCAATTAATAGCTGCTCCTGAAATGGCTTTGCAGGCTGTTTGAGGACCACACAAGGATGAATAATACGCTGAAGTTCTCTCATGCTTGAATACAAAGGATATATTCTCTAATGCACATTTCCTGCAGTACCTCTTTGCTGTCATATTAGAAAGAAAAGACCAATAGAAGCATTTATTAGGGCTATTGAGTTTATTTTCTATTGGAAAGCATATATAGAATAGTCTTTATTCTGGGTGGGAATCTGATTTTTTTTCTCTAGAATTACTGGTTAAATTCTAAAGTGAGTTTTATTGTTCAGGTGGTTCAGGGTCTGCCAGTGGCTCCCAGGTTCGCTTGTCAGCAGCGCACCCCAAAACCAGGAGCCTTGTCTTGCTGTTGAAGAAGACAAGACAGTAATTGTAACTGGCTTATTTGTTGCAGCTGCAGAAACTGAAACGATCACTCTCCTTCAAGACCAAAAGTTTGCGGAGTAAAAGTGCGGACAATTTCTTCCAGAGGACTAATAGCGATGTGAAGCTGCAAGTAGACTTGATGCCTGAGGTGAGCACAAGCACTGGGCAGCTCCCCAGCTCAGAGAGCCAGGCGTCCTCCCCCACCAGAACCCAGCAGCTGCCAGAAAACAACAAGGCTCACATCTTCCAGGAGCACATCTTCAAAAAACCCACCTTCTGCGATGTCTGCAACCACATGATTGTTGGTAAGAAATGTTTGGTTTTTTTTTTAAATCTGTGTGGGTGTTCATGTTAGAATTTGCAGGATAACCTTTCTATAACTTATGTGAGCCCAAATGTCTGCTTGAGAATATTCATGCAGAAAGGATCTGGAGTTACTTCACATCTGCAGCAGGCTGATACAGGTTTTACACTTGCTGACAGATCTCTTGCCTTGTAGATAACATACTGTTACCACAAATTACAGGTGACGTTTCAGCTAGAGATCAATTCCCCTCTCATTCAGGTTGTACCGAGCACTAAGCACAATCTAGAAGCAATAGAAGTGCGCCTTGCAAATCTGTGTCTGCTACAGCAATTCTATCTCTCTCGCTCCTTGCAGCTGTCCCCATGCTCTGGTAGTGCCCCCAGTTCCCTTTCACAGTGGTGACCATGCCCACCTGCTCCACTTGTGTCACATCTCTCCTAAGCGATGACCGGGCAAGCAGTAGCACCTGCCAGGTGTTAGGCTCTGAGCTTGCTTGTGTACACATGTTGACTGTAGAGGGCACACATTTTGGGAGACCACATTGGCAGAACAAATAGCAGCTGAGTTCACGCTACAGACTTTCTTGGGATTCTTGCTACTTGATCCCTGCTACTCACAAAACCTTGCACAAACTTTGTACCTTTGAAAGATTGCCCTGTCTTCTCTCTGATACTGTCTGTGGGTATGTAAGTTATTGCCAGGGTCTGACTGACAGATAAACATAGAGGATAGAGATGATAATTTATTGTTCTCTTCAGTGTGCAGAGAATGTCTCCATAGTGAGCCTTGCCTGTAAGGTAATTTTCAATGCAGTGTGGAGGCCTGAAGAGTCAACCTTCGCTCTGCAGATTATCTATGGGGCTGTGCAAAGAGAGGACAGGAACGAAGTGGTGGCAGGTGGCTGGAGGTACAAAGCATGCATGGTCACCGTTGTGGGAATCTGCAGGAGGTCCTATTCAGAATGCTATGCTGGTCCTAGAAATTCACATCACAGGCTAGCTTGTCGTGCATGTGATTTGGTCTTCTTGCTACTTGTCATCAAGGTGTCCCAGCGCAGTGAAGCAGGAATAAATTCAGCAACAGGGTATTGGCATGTGAGTGATGTGACTTCTAAGCTTTTAAGCAGAACAAGGAGTAAAACACTGTTTTAGCTTCATGTAGTAGTAGTGCATGTCTTTGAGTACAAACTATTGTCTGTAATTTGTCTAGCTTACTGTAAAAAACTCACGGCTCTTGGCATGGAATTCACTGCCTTTCAGGTAACAGTACAGTAATTTCTTACAAGATGCTGAAAGGATTGTTCAACCTTTTCCAGAGATCAGTACTTCCTTTTCTACATAAGGGTTCTCAGTGTCATTCCCCCACATCCCCCCACCTCCACCCCATGTGGGGAACTCATGTTCTTTGGTAACGGCAGCTGTCTGCACAACGTTAAATCTGGTACAAGACAACACTTCTTCCATAAATTAAAGAATTAAACATGACACTTGATTTCATCTTCTCTGCACCACAGCTCTACTGAATCCAGGGAAACAGGAGTTTTGATGCTGGATTTTTTGGTGTTATTTTCTAGTCTTTTAAGGTTTTTTTCTGCTTTAAGTGAAACAAGACAAGTGGAACAAGTCAAGGGGAGAAAGAGTGAAGCGTGAATGCTGGGAAAGTGCATAGTCCAGAGATTGAAAGGAAGTCTGGAAGACAAGCAGTTAATTGAAATAACACTCTGTGTGGAAACAGGCCCAGAACATTTCTTCCTGTAATGTGGATGGACATTCTATCAAAGTGTAGTTTCACAAATATATACTGCAAATATAAGTCCTCTGCATTTCTGGCTGCTTCTCATGAAGTTATAGGGAGATTAGTATCATCACAAATCTGCACAACTCAGCAATACCGTTTCAAAACACTGTTGCTTAAGATGGATTATTACTGGCAGCAAACTTTGCAGGGAGTAACTCTAGTTCATAAACACCCGTGCCCTTCTCCTTTGCTGGGCAATATGTGTCCCGCCTGAGGTAGGAAAGTCCTAAAGTATTAGCTACAAACTTCAAAACATCATCTTTAACCCCACCTGCCTTCTGAACTTATTCTGTTCTTTTCTGTCCTCTGAGGGCTTCCCTTTTCTATTCTGTATCTTAGCCACTTTGTTAGAGAAAGCCTTTCATAATTGCTGAAGAGGCTAATGCGACCTATTTTGTCTGGCAGCAGGCTGAGTCGGGTGAATTGTTCTGACCTCCTCCAGCTCATCTTTGCTTGGAGGTATGGCAGAAAAGATGTTAAGACTTTTACCTTATAATACCTTAGAGTCTAGATGCCCTGATTCTCATAGGCAGATGACTACTCTCTTCCTGTAATCCTGTCTTTGATCCTCACTGTAGTCATGCCTGGTTTCGCTGTATTGTATTCTCAGCAGCATGGGAGTTCTGGATGTTACCCTTTGCAGCTCAATTAAACCATGGAAGTTGTGCAGCTGTTGTTTGTGGGTATGGTGAAGCAAAACAGGCAGCTTTTCAGGAAATCATGTCAATCCTGCTCTCAAAGGCAGGCTGAAAAAACTTCACTTCTGTGCAGGGACTCTGAATTTGCACTTGCAGCATGAAGCCTAGTTGTTCTCTCTATTTGCATGTTTCAAGGACGGTGACATTTGAGAGTAATAACTCTATGGCTTTAAATTCCTTATTGATGAGAATAAAGGCAAAGACAAATACATGTTTTGAAGACTGGGGGAAAGAGTCCAGGAAAATCGTCGCTTGACTTTAGATGGTTTCAATTTTGCCACCAAGAATGATTCCAGGTTCACCTTAAATGGCTTTCTGATCTATGAACTAAGCAGCTCTGTTTGGTACAGGGCAGCACGATGAGCTGTTTAGTACGCACTTCAGTCTCAATAGCACGGCAGCATCGGTCTGTAGCTCCCAAGCGAGCAGGACACTCGGAGCAGAGGCAGCAGGCTCCTCGGGCTGCTCTTTTCATAGCAAAATTAAAGCAAAGGAACGCGAAACATTATCTTCCTACAGAAAATATGTGCATTATGTCTCCTTGATTGTTAGGCACGAAGAGCCAAATGTTGCCTTTGGGATGCAGCACGTGTTTCTGTTTGTTCATTTGACGGAAGTACAGTCGTAGGAAAAAGGCCAAATGCAAGTAGCTGGTTTCACCATTGAGGTGGATGTTTACTAGCATCAGTATAACGCAAACTTACTAATTCAAATGCCTTTCGTGCATCCCAGAGTGCAATGCAACGTACTCAAAAGAAACTCTGATTATTGGTTCGATTAAAAAAAAACCCAACAGTATTAATGGTGTACTTCAAAGAGCCCATTAAAGACAAGAGTCAAAGTATT
Source organism: Laterallus jamaicensis coturniculus (assembly GCA_022605575.1). Taxonomy (NCBI): domain Eukaryota; kingdom Metazoa; phylum Chordata; class Aves; order Gruiformes; family Rallidae; genus Laterallus; species Laterallus jamaicensis. The sequence goes on from JAKCOX010000008.1 coordinate 26,831,159, forward strand.
CCTCCTAACAGTACTAGACTGGGGCTAAAGTTCTACCTCGGTAAACAGAAGGAAATTTGATATTGAAGTGGCAGTTTTCTGCCAAATGTAATACTGGACAATATTCCAGATTCAAGTGAGCTCTGAGGAGCATGTCAGGGATCCATTTTATATTAATGAGGTGTTTGTGTATCATCAAATACTCTGATACAATTGTCGGTTCTCGTACTGAAGTCAACAGTAATAATTCACGTAATTTCAGAGCAAATCAATATTATGCTGGAGCAGACTCTGTACTCCTTCCTGCGCTCACTCTTCTGCTGCTGTGACCCCCAAGCCTTGGTTAGTTTAGAACTGAGGTTTCAGCTCCGTGGTGGGTTACATGTTTCCCTAAATATATCCACCCATTAATATCCTCTCACAGTATGACTCTTAGAAACCCCCGGCCATTTGCTGTTTGTACTAGTAGTATTACTGTTCTAATATATAACCCCAGCAAGGGAGAATTTTGAAAATCAAAGTACCTTGTGAAATGTATCACTAGATCGTTATTTAGAAGGATAACATTTTGTTTATTTTCATCACTGTGAGATAAGATCAGGTCAGAACACCTCTCAGTTTGCTTCGTGCTGTCTACTGTTTTCTGTGTTAACCAAGAATGGGATAAGCTCTGGCAATGTCCAGTAAGGGGAGGTAAAATTGCCTGGCTCATCTTCAGTCTGTGGTGTCTCATCAGTCATCTCTCTGATACTTTACTCTTGAAGAAAACATGATGCCAGTACTCTACCCTTGAAAAACATTGTGTATTTTTAAAAAAACTCCATCTGTAGACTTCTCACCATTTTACTCATTTGCAGTTCATTTCCTGTGCTGACTCACATGGAAAAAATTTTATTTTCCACACATTCCAAGCATATTACAGGCAATTAATGCATTTCCATCTAAGTCAAATCTAAGTAGTGTAGCAAAAAAGTAAGCCACCTTGCTTTTAAAAATAGCTGACTTTAAAATTAAAATTCTTTTAAAGAAATAGCTGCTCATTTCTGACAAGTCTGTTGTATGTTTCTTTGTGGTTCAAAAGTGTACTCAACAGTTTCATTCCATGCTTAATCTTAACTCTGATCCAGAATTTTGAGCAACCACCTGTTTCATTGACATACCCTTTGGGATATCTTTACTTGGAAAGAGATGCTGGAGTGCCACAAACTTTCAGAAAGACCAAACAAAATTGTGGTCTGCAATCTCAAATAGTAGTCAAACCCCCGTCCTTCTAGATCATGTCATCGCTGTCTTAGGTACCTGGGATATATGCATTTGTAATTGGTCTCAGGAGAACCAAATTTCTGGTTTAGGTGCAGACTCTCCAGTCCTTTGCAGCTCTGGAGGTAAATAACTCAGTACTCACCTTCTCAGGGACATAACAGGTTCCAGTCAAAGAAACCTGTAGAAAACACACAAGTAAGCAAAAAAAGATAAAAACAAGAAGAAACCCCTATCAGAGTTTATTTCCAGTCTACTAATCGACAGTGCTTAACCAGTTAAATTGTGATGTCCTTTTGGTATTGACTCTTACCACCTCTTGTTCTGTTTTAGCCATTCATTCTGGGGTATCGAACAGCCAACAAGATGCCACGAATAGTTTGTTCTGGCCACGTTTTTAAAAGCAGCCCGTATTTCTTTATTTCATTTTGCTGCTCTGGCTACTAGAATTTTCAATCACTTTTATCCCCAGAGCTGTTATGTAACATCCTCCATAAAGGTAGACTCAATAAATCAGCCCAGCTTTGCAAATACAGGAATGAAGAAAAGAAAGAGATCTGGACAGGACTTAGGATCCCCCCATTTTTGTTAGACGCTGTATCTGAGACTCTTCTCCTAGACTATCAGCAATTGCAACTGCTAAGTAATGGAAAAACTCCTCAGTTTGAGGAAGTGTTTATATAACTGTAATTTATGTGGATGTTTATTAAATATAGCAAAATTTCACAGGAACTATGACACAGAGCTTTCTGCTTCCAGTCTGATCAACTCCCTCATAAAGAATACTCTTGTCTTTTTTTTTTTTAACCTTGCTGCCTCACTCCATTATGTGGGCATTCTGGTTTGATCCAAGCCTGCCTTTGTTCAGCATTATCCAGGTAGTCAAGGATGCAATAAACACCCACAGATTGATTGCCACCACTGAGCACCTAGACAAAGTAGAAATACTCCTAGGAAGCGTGACTGTAACTAAAGCTGTGTGCTCCAAGGCTGTGGTGGTGTGGAGAACTCCTCCAGAGCTCTTAAAAAAAATAAATAATTTTAAAGTGCATTTTTATTTACTGAAAATGAAAACATTTTGGTTTTCAAGACACATCTGAAAAAAAAGTATGCAAAATTATAATTTTAACCTATCTATTAGCTTCAAAATGAATCAGGCTTCTCCTTTGATTTCTTTCTTGAGTTATTAGCTCTCCATAGACGAGGCCTTCCTCCTTTTGAGATGAGCCCTGCATGAAAAGCTAGACAAAAGCCTTCTGAAAATATGAAGTACTACATTAATCATGCTGAAGACTATGCAGTTATCTGTTACTTATAGTCTAGTTGGATATAGGTAGTTACATAATGTCATCTGGACTCTGCAAAATTTTCAGAAAGCAGAATTTTGTATATTAAAATACAGAAAGTGGGGATGAACAGATAGAAAGAGATGGAAATGTGTGGGAGGTGAAGTAGAGGAACTCTCCATTTGTATGTCTCTGATTGTTAATAAGCATGGCAAAAAGGTATCTAATTCACACAGCCCCACATTTGTAGAGTAGCTACAGGGGGCTACATATTATCCTTGAGTTAAATTAACAGTTTGCTTTGGTAATAAAGAGTTAAACATACTTTAAAGCAAATATTGAAAAGCAAATATTAAGTCTGTTTATCCTCTGGGAGGGCTTACTCCTCTGAGATGAGGCAAGAATGTTCTCAGTAAATTGGATAATCAGGAACTGCTTAGCTGAGAAAAGAGGGTGGAAATATATTTTAAATTCTAATTTGTCCTTGAACAGCACCAAGCATGTTTCACATTTGTTACTAGATAATTTTCAAGCTCGTTGTAATTTTGGAGAAATTGCTATTAATATGAAACTGCACTTAATCGTGAGTGAAAAGAGAATTTACAGATATTGACCAGCATTTGCTGCCTAATTAGATGGAAAACAATAAAAATTTCCATCACATGTACAATCAGTATTTTATTGCGTTGTTAGCCGAGATTATTTTTGACCAGAAACTACATTGAAAAACACCACCCTACTCAGTAGTGTCAATTGCTCCTGAGATCAGGCCTAGCAAAGAACAAAATGGTAAGCTTAAAGACCTAGGGATGTAGCTGTATGCAGGATTTCTTTTTTTTATGTCCTGCTATGTACTTTTCCTGAGCTCACATGAGACATCAGGTGTTTTCAGATAAGCAAATTAAATGCATCTTCTTTGAAGCTGACCTTCTAGTAAAAACATTATTTTTCTACGTAGAGTCTTTGTCTACCAGAGTATCACTGTTATGTGGATAATTACATTGCCACATGGCTGACAAAAGCCACATCTAGAAGAGGAGTTATTAGGAGCTTCACCTTACTAGGAGTTGCAGAAGCCATAAAATGAGGCAATTAGCAGAAATCCTTTTGTGAGAAATAAATCATTGCCATCATGTAGGGTAAAATGCCTACCTACAGTTGCTTGTTAATGTCCTTGATATAGAAGTATGTGTCAGAGAGAAATGATCCTTGTGGCTCACATGGAGCATCTTATGCTCTTTCTGCTTTGGTATTATGAATACAAGTAAATGCAACTACAGCAATTATCTTCTCTAAGCCTCCCATATTTTAGTTTTCCAGGTATATACAGTCTATAACTTTTTTCCTCTTTGACATAAGTTTTTCTTACCTGCTGAAGGATGCTGCACACACACGGATCCCCTCTTTGACTTCTAATTCTAAAGACGTTTGTGTGCTGCACCTCTCAGAAGTGTAGCAGTCTTTCATATCATAAGATCTGTGGCACATGAAACTTTCCAGACAGAGTCTGTGCTGCCCCAAGTAGTTTTTTCTGAAGCACAAGGATGAATTTTTAATATTGTTGGTTGTTTACAGAGCTCCATCATCAATGGGCTCGAAATGAGAAGCTGCTATGTGAAGTCTCATTTTGTTCCACCACTTTGTGTTTCTCTGTAAGCCCAGGCACAGCATATGGACATCATCAGGGGTTCATCTGCATGCCTGTTTACAGCTGTTGTCTGTCTTGCAGTGTTTGTTACACCTAGCAAATATGGTGAGGTTACACCAAGATGCTCGGTCTGATTGGCCAGATCTAGTCCTTCAACACAGATGATCATGGAAGTATATTGTCCATTAAAGACCTCTGGATGGATGTCATGGTTTAAGCCCAGGTGGCAATGAAGCACCACACAGCTGCTCACTCACTCCCCTGCTGCAGGTTGGGGGGAGAGAATTGGAAAGGTAAAAATGAGAAAACTCATGGTTTGAGATAAAAGCAGTTTAGTAATTGACAATAATAATAATAGAAATGAAAAGGAAAATAACAGAGAGAAATAAAACCCAAGAAAGACAAATTATGCAAATGACAGCAATTGCTCACCACAAACTGACAGATGCACAGGGGTTTCCCAAGCATCAGTGTCCCCTGTCAACCTTCCTCCTTGTTCTGTTGCTGAGTATGATGCCATATGGCATGGAATATCTTTGGTCAGGTGGGGCCAGCTGTTCCAGCTGTGTCCCCTCCAAATTCTTATGCACCCCCAGCCTACTCACTGTTGGGCTGGTGTGAGGATCAGAGCAGGCCTTGGCTCTGTGTAACCACTGCTTAGCAATATCTAAAACATCCCTGTGTTGTCAACACTGTTTTCAGCCCAAAACATAGTCCTTTACCAGGTACTATGAAGAAAATATTCTCTATCCCAGCCAAAGCCAGCACAATTGGACAGACGTTAACGGGTCTCTCATGTCACCAGAAGGAAGGACACAGCATGGTTTTCTTGGAGAGCAGCAGATGAGCAATAGCCTCTGATGGGCACTTGTTTTTTGTAACAGGATGATGGCATGCTCTGGCAGACTGAACTGCTTAGTGGTGTTCTCCAAGGACAACAAATTCTTTGTTTGCTGAAACAGGGATTTTTCTGAAGAGCAACAGAAAATTCATCACCTAAGATACTAGTGGGGTTCAGGTGCATCCCTCACAGATGCTCTTTCAAAATGCCCCATCTGGAAATTTAGGCTGTTTATTGACCAAAGAAGCAAAAATAATGTTGAGTTCTTGTCACGGGTGAGACAGCGTAAATGGCAACGTAGGGAGGATCTGGATACAAGGCTTGTTGAAGAATCTGTGACATTACAGCTTCTACCCTGCTTGTTCTTTCTTGCACTCCCTTCCTCCCTGCCAGCATTTCAATCTGTAGGTCTCTTCTTCACTGCAGGGAATTGCTGGCCTGGGAAGGTTGGACAGAAAGTTGTGTTGGTTCCTGCTGTGATGCTGTTTGCAGTTACCCATCTCAGATGCCGAGGGCAATTTCCCTGGGCATTGATGTCCATGGCTTTCTCATCTTTGGGATCTTCCCCCATTCTCCAGACCTCTCCTCAGGCCAGTATCTTCACCTTCTTTTTTCTAGGCCCCCTTATTCCTGAAACCACTTCTTCCTTTCAGGGACCCATTTCTTGGCACCAGATCTTATTTCTGGAAACCAAGCTCACAGTTCCTCCAGGCTAAGTAGTGCATGTGCATAAGAACAGCACACATTCAGCCTCTTAACTAGTGCATTGGTGTCCTCTTGATTTTGGATGGATCGCTTTTGTTTAATCAAAATGTTATCTGAATTTCCAACCACCCCATACCAATTGTATCTTGCAAGTAGCAAGCGCCTGTCTTAGAGTTCAGAAGTTGGGTTTCGCACATTCACCCATGCACATACACACAGTTTACTGCTGCCTGTTTTCATTCACAATTTCAGCTTTTTTTTTTTTTTTTTTGCCTATGACAGCCCCCAAATCAATGTGTACTGTCCTGGCTCCCTGTTGGTGAGATCCAGCTATGTGCCAGTGTCTTATGACACACTGATCTTCTTTTGGTTTTTTCTCCTTCCCTCCCAACCATGCCTTCAGTGACTTCCCACTACAACTCCAGTTGCAGTAGAAATAATTGTGTTAAAAAGGTTATCTGGTGGATTTTTGTTACAATTTTGTTATAAGTCATATCATTGTACAGTCCAGACAGCTGTAGCTACCAAGCCTATTGTTACCCCCTGTGGGTGTCCTTATCTCTAGTAGCAGTAACACAATTTTGGTGTACATTTATTAAGGCTTTTGGACAAGCAACCACATAGTCATGCTGGTGCAAAACGAGAATATAGATGAGAAAATGTATGGCTGGAGCTGGCTTGGTTTATTCCTGCTTGAATCTGGGGTGAATTCAGATAAGGCAAATACTTTCTAACAATGGGCAGTTTATGAATGATGCATTCAAATATTCCCGTTGATAGACAAAAATCTCTGAAAGAAGATTTTTGGTTTAACGATTTAATTATTTAGAAATGAAGTAAAATTTCAGTTTAATGTCCATAATTTTTTTTTTTTTTTTGCTCCCCAGATTAACCTGTAGGCAGGTACTACTGTTTTTGCATGGATGAGCTGCAGAAACTTATCTGCAATCATTTGACATGTGTTTTTCTTATTTATTTAAACGTTAACTGATACCACGTGGAAGTGTACTAGTAGGTGTGCTTTAGGCCAACAGTGCTCTGTGTCAAGTACTAAAGTCTCTCAGGTTGTAACAGTGAAGGCTGAGATCACCTCTTCGAGTGGATGACAGTATTAAATGGAAGTGTTTTACTGCCCAACTTGTGTGATTTCACTGAAATCAGTAACTCTTTTCTGGAAAAAAAGAAATTTGAAATCTTCCACTTGGGTTGAAAGGTTTCATTGGAATGTTTTTCCACATTTCAGGTTTTGTTTTCAAAACTACTGTGGAAAAGAAACTGGAACACTTTGTTATAAAATGGGATTGTAAAATTCTGTAAAGAAGTAAAACATTGTGACTAATTGGAAAGATAACTTCCCTGAAAACTGACCCTACTGAACTGGTATAAACTCCCAGTTACTTACAGTGGTGCCCTGGATCATCTCTAGTCTGAGCAAATCATGCTGTCGCTTACACCTGTAGCTTCTGATGAAGTTCTCCTCAGCGGTGTTTGATCCAAGGGAAGAAGTAGCTTTGGAGCAGAAGCCTCTGTGTGGCCAGATCCTGATCATGCACTAGATTTTACGTGGAGACTCGTGTAGTTGCTATCTGTCGCTCCAGTCTCCAGGCCCATCACTAACTACTGTGGAGCAGGCAAAAGAGGAAGGGAGAGGGATCATGGTGGTGGTTATGTCATGTGTCAGCATTTCATATTTTGAGGCCCATTGTCACAGGCACTGCCAGTCAGTCTGTGCTAAGAAACACCAGGAGCAACACCCAGAAGTTGCGCTGATGAGGGATCATTTTTTCTAGAGGAGGAAAGAGCCAAACACCTCATTACGTTTCAAACAGCAGAAGGCCAGAGAGTAACTGGCTATTTACATATCAGGAGGGGTTTTTTTAACTAAACCTTTTATAGTCCTAATTGATTGTCCTAATCTTCTGGCACATAGCAGCCTCTCATTTCAAGCCTATTGATGATGTAGCTCTGTAAGCAATAGACAATGTTAAAAATCCATTAGCAGACAAGAGAGGATAGCAAATCCCCTTGGTGAGGGCAGACTGTCCTTTTGTTCTGTAATTCTCTTCCCACATTTTCAGCAAGCCCAAAGCCCTGCTCTTAGTTTTACAGCATAGCTTTTTTGTTCATATACTGTTTTTTCTGTTTTCAAACACCTCTATAATGGTAGAAGCCCTCAAAAGATCAAGGTTGCAGCACATTTAAGTGGTCCTTCAAAATTCAACTGCTTTTCCAAAGCATTTCATAATCCACATACAAAAAAGGCCGTAACTGGGTGACTTTTCATTTCAACACATATAAGAATGAAGGTACAAATAACCTGAGCCTACCAACACGGAGATCTCTGAAATCTGACTTTCACTGTCTTCATCTCAAGAAGAGTTACTTAACACACTATTTTTACTAGGATTACTGAAAGCAAGATCAACCATTGATTTCTGCTCATCCCCCTTTGGGACACCAGACTAGGTTTAATTTCTCCATGTTCCCTTGTCCTGGTTCCATCATCATCTCTTGAGGAGTTTAGCGTCACCTCCCAAAGGCAAGTTTATGCCTACCTTCTTTGAGCTATTTCCCTTCTCAGCAAAGCAACCCAGTGCAAAGATCTACAAGCACGTGCTCAGCAGTCTAGAAAATTGTCTAGAAATTTGCCTAGGAAAGTAGGTATTGAGACATTTGTGTCAGTTTTTTTAGAGCAAAGCACATTAAATATGATTTATCATGTTTGGTTTATGGAGGACTAGGACATTTTCTTTCAATAATAGTTAGCTGTTAGTTTATTTATCATGGCACTCCAGCATCTTAATTAACATTTAGACGATTGAAAACCTGAGATGGTATTTTAAGAAGTATGGAGGTGGATATTTCCTTTCAGGGACAGACATTTATAGCAAAGCTGCTGAGTATGTGAAAAGTGCATTGCAAAAAAAAACCCCAAATCTCCTGCAGCCAAATTTTTCAACACAGGGCAGTGAGCTTCATCCTCTCCTGATCAGGAGACACCAAGAATGAGAATAATTTTTTGCACCAAAAGACAGGAAAGGTCTACTTGCATTTTAAGTAAATCTCATTGTTCCTGAACCCCACAGACTGGAAACATTGGAAGTTCTTTGTCATGGAGTTCCAGAGTTGATTTGCAAGTGAAATAAAGGCATATCCTCTTGCTGATATGTATGATTTAAAGCCACGAAGTTAGAAAGGACTTTATTTTAGCAGGTATATTTTTCTTCTCTGTAACAGCCTTGAAGAAAAACCTGCCTATTACTGCCTCAGTTTTTTCTCAGCATGTCGTTTCTAAAGAAAACTTTGTCACTAGGAAGTCAGCTCTAATTTTATGCACTGTTTTGTAGCCTGCCTACATGCAAGGCAGCTTTTCTTGCTATTTAAACATTGGTCATTGTTATGAGGAAATTGGGCGAGCTAGTCACTCAAACAGACCCACACCTCTCAGTGGCATATAATCTAAAATGTATTCATTTGGCAGGACAGGAACCATGGTTGGATATCAAGTCCTATTCTACAGAATGTAAATATAAAACCCCCAGCTTATCCCCACACCCCGTTTGGTTTGGGCTGGCACAAGGTAGACTCAGAGGAATGGGATAGTCCAACCAGTCCTGATCCCAAATTGAAGGGTTCCTCCTCTAGCTCCCACATGTTGTAGGATGTTCCTGTACACTGTACCCCCATACCAAGGAGATAGTGATTTAACCTACCTATAGCTCTGCACATTTTGAATTGTCAGATTTAACTATTAAAAAAAAAATCTCTACAGAAAAAGACCCACTCTTGCTAAAGAGTAAAAGTTTTTAAATCAATCCCATGCTGCCGTTATTCATGAAACATTGCCTAGTCTTCTCTGTGTGTTTTGAACCTTTTCATCCTACATTTCTGTTATTCATTCATGGGGTACCTTTGCCACAGTGTTCAAAGGAGTGTAGACTGTCTAGTCAGGTCAAAATAGAAGGGTATCCATAAAGTCCAATTTCATCTCCTTAAAAAAAGAAAATTGATCCTTTTGAATCTTCAAAATGACAATGCCAAGAGTTGCCATAATACATTTATCTCTCAGCCAGTTAGGAACAATACACAGCAGACCACAGAATTATGATGTCCCTTTTTTATTGCTTTTTTGAACAATCCATTCAGTCTTGTATTCAGCAGTGGCAAGTACCGTGGGAGGATTACTAATAGCACTGGTAATCTTATGCGAGGTGAATATTTGTGTATCAGTCAGTGCACCTGGCAATGGAGCATCCACCAACTTGAATCATCAGTCAGACATCAAACAGCAATGACTTCCAGTGGTTAGCCATCTAGGGTGGCTGGGGAAATCTGGGTTCATATCTTGATTTATAGTTTGCCTGATGACCAGCTGATGATCTGTGCCTCCACGATATCAGCTGGGGCAGGTGATGGTGTTTGAGCATCAGCAAAAAGAAGGAGGAAGGTGCCAGGTATTAGAAAAGAGAAAGCAGGCAATTCCTAAGGAGGCAGGAGGCGGCTGAAGGCCAGAAAAGGTTGGGCAAAGGTCTGTCCAACTCATCCTTACAAACCGTATGATTTGGGGGAAGTAGGCTCAAGACTTTTAACTTTAAAGGTGTATATGTCCTGCATAAAAAATGTCGTTCTCTGATCTACCCACAGCTCTCAAGTGAGGCAGAGCAACGGAAGGAGAAGGGTGAGTGCTTGTCCAGCAGCAGCCAGCTGTGAGGGCAGGGAGTAGCCATAGAGGAATTTTTAAAAATAGTCTCCCTTTCAACATCAGAGCTCTTACGCAAAAACAATTAATTAAAAATGAAGAAGGGGGTGGGAGAGGAGTTTGCGCAAAGCCTTGGAAATAACTGCAGGGGCACCAGTGCCATTTCAGGAACTTTTTTTTCTCCTTCTAAGGTGACATCCTAAACCCTTCGCTGCTACAGTACTGGCCCAGGTTGCTTAAAATTCCCCATTTCCCATAAATTCTGGCATGGAGACAGCTTTCTGGTGACAATTGCAAATGCGCTTGGGGAGAAAGGGGCAAGGCACTCATTATTTTTATCTGCCTCCCACAGCAGAAGTTGAAGTTCTATGGAAAATATGTCATTTTAAGTGTATTTATTTAAGAAAGTTTAAAATCAAAATTGGAATGATAAAAAATAGTGGTTGGGTCATAGCTGGGTTAGCTGGAGGTGACATTTTCTCTGTGCCTCTTTCCCTTCTTCTTTCTTTCTTTTGTAGACCTGAACCTTTTTATCCTCTCTTTTTTTCCCCCCCACTTTAGCCTAAGTGCCTAATATAGTTATCTTTATACAGTCACCATAACGTCATGTTGTTACCAGCATGTCCAGTTTCCTTTCAAATTTCTCTAGACCTCATTCTCCCTCCCCAGCTATTAATCTTACATTGGGTCTTGAAACGTCAGGCAAAAATCACCAGCCAACAGTGCTGCAGCCATAGCTCTGCTGGCCAAGGGAATGGTAAAGGTTCTCTTCTCATATGACAAACATAATTCTCATTTGCGTTCCTTAGGATGAATGTCACTTTCCTGAAATGAGCAGAGGATACCAAATCACTTTTGTAGGAGAGGTGGACATAAAGACTTAGAATCAAATTCTGCCCTGTCTCCTCTGCCTCCAGATCTTTTCATTCACCTGTATCAAGGTGTTCTGTTTCAATTTAGGCTTCCTCCTGAAAAGGCTTAGTTTGTAAAGTGTGTCCTTTTGAGAGTATTTAAGGAAAGATTATCAGAACACTTTAAGATTCAATTTTCCGTGGCTGTTCTGGAAAACCTAGCCAGTGGTTTAGGTATTCAGATGGGAGCTGACCTAGTCATAGAGTATTTCTAGCAAGGCGCTATTAAACATGACCTGCTTCTCAAAACAATACGTCCTTCCAGTGCCGGGTGTCTGGATGCATTAGCTGGAATCTGAAGAAAATTACTCTGGCAGAACCTCATTTGTAAGTTTATTTAAGAGCTACTCAGGTATCCTGATGTGAAAGTTCTTCGTTTTCTTCCAGTGAAATGCTGTTTCTTATGTCAGTTTTAGCTTTTTCATTTGCAAAAGGGATACCAGTCTCTACAAACTATGAAATAATTAATAGGTATGTTAATATATAGGACACAGAGGACATATGTGCAAATGTATGTGTGAGTCATTTTCTTCCTATAAGAATTTCATGCCTACATTGACAGTTATGTTTACGGGTACTGTGAATCAGCTCAACACATCCAGTACGTTCCATTCAAACCCCCAGTTTTAGCAACTCACAATTTTTACAATGTAGACACCAGCATCTGGGCCAAATAGTGCCATATTTAGCGATACCTCTGAGAGTTCTTCCCATTAGTCACTCAAGTGGGAGCCAAAGGAGACAAAGACAGTGGGCCCATAGGAAACGCCACGAGGCTATTAATCACCTTGACTTTGTCATCAGGTTAATATTGTACTCAAGAGATGATGCTTAGGGACATACACTGACTGATGAAAGTGGAAAAGAAGTATTGAATAGAACTGCCCATTCATTGAACACTGTCCACCCTGTTCAGTGAATTAAGTAGTGTGTCTTTAATAAAAATAGTCACAATCCCATCCCTAGATTGCAATAAAAAAATGACTGAGCAGAGCCTTGGTTCTGGCATGCTCAGTATTTAACAATTTGATTAATCTTAGTAAGGGTCTTTGGGTGGGAGGGATGTTTACTTTTTGAAGGTCCATCAAAAAGTCCATCAAAGCTGTTAGTCTACTCCCCCTTTGAAAGAAAACCAGAAGAAAAAAAGTGGTTAAGGTATTTCAAGTTTGGCTTAATTGCTAAGCCTTTAGATCCTCTATGCCACCACAAGTTGAAATGATTCCAGGTGGGCTGAGACATTTCAGTGAGTACTTCATGCCAGTAGCTTTCAGCTGTGCTTTAAGGTTGGCATAGGGGAATGACCGCTAATGGGAATAAATGGTAGGTTGCAATCAGGCTGTCAGCTGTTTAGGGAGCAGGAAGCAACCAGGAGAGTGGGGATCAGGCTTGCAGGTCATCAGAGTATGTTTGGCAGAAGTCCCCGAGGAGAGCATTTTAGTATCCCAGAACACTGCCCTTTGCAGACTCTGCTGTGGCCATCTCAGATGTGAACTCTCTCCTTACTCTTCTGCTCCACCAAGCTTCACTCTACAGAAAGATTAACCCAGTGGGAATAAGTGTACCACAGAGAGTTTTTTGAGGTCAAAAAAACCCCTGGTACCCCATGGCAAATAAGTGAAATGGTACAAATTCCTCTCAGATAGCCTGTCCCCTCGTGGTGGTGTTATTGCTGTTGTTATTGTTGGGGTTTTTTTACTTTTAATCATAAATACCACTTATTTTCTATAGATTCAGAACAAATTTCTAGCTTTCTCAGTCTCTCTGGGGAATTCATTGGCAAATAATGTTTCAGTACAACACTATGTCCTGTGCCACCTCGTTAGGCATTATGAAACACTTCTGTTGTTATACGGGCGTGACTGTAGAAGTCTCACCGTACTCACTCAGCTTTATATAACTTGTTTGCAAGTTTCATGTTCTGCCTGCTTTTTCTCCATTTCAAACTAACAGGATGTCTTCCCTGTGCAAGCAACTGCAAAATCAACAAGCTTACTGACATGGGAAGTCAAAACCTGATGCAATGGGTCAAACCCTGGTCTCATTTACACTTCTATCGAATGTGGGTCTGTACTTCGCCATGATGTGAGCTGTGGCTGTACTTCAGTTCTGAATCTCAGGAACTTTTGGATCAGATACATTGCCACTATGTAGTTTTCTAATCTTGGGCACACAGTTTTGAAATAGCTTAGCAATGATTCCCTGGGGGCATTTGATTTAGTGTGATGGAGATAAGAAACTGAAGAAGAACTAGTTATCCTGGGGGGAAAAACAAAATGTGTTTTGTAGAAATGTCATTTTCAGAGCTTGAGCTGTGGTAGTTAAGTGTAAATACAGAATAAATGTTTCTTCTTTATTTATTCCTCAGTGGGAGGTGGGGAGATACATGCAAATTATTACCAAGCTGCCTAGACCTACAGTAAACCAAGTAGTTAGAAATGGCAAGGAATTAAAGATTGGAGCTTTTGGTAGTTGTAGGGAATTTCATTTGGATTTTCAAAGACTTCTTGTAGACTCAAGTGTGTGACTGAAATACTTTTTCCACTCTTTGAAGCCATGACTTACCTACCCACAGGTAACAAATGGCATTCAGCAATCGAAATATAGGGTTGCTCTTTTGTTATTTATTATCTTGCTCCTTTTTGCATGACCACAGATTTCTGTCCTGAAGAAGTGTGGGTTTGACTTTTGGAAGTAGTACAGATTCATTTTGCACATCATTTGAGTGTGCAGTTACATTGACAGACCTGTATCTTCTGTGATCACATGGTTATAACACGTGAGGGTCGATATCCACCTTGTAATGTTAACGCTTAAAATGGCTGGAAGAGCATAACACAGCCAGCAGAAATGACTGTGAGACTTACTGCCTTTTCAGCTGAATTTCAGGAGTAATTTGGTAAAGCCAGTAAGACTTATGCCAGTATAGACCAGAGTGAGATGAGAATTAGGCCATGTAAGCACTGACACTAAATACATGTTGTATAGAGAAAGTATGCATGTTCCTTTTTTTCGTTCCCACCTATAAATATAATAAAAACATGTGGAGGAAGCCCTATTTTCTCACTGTGTCAGTTGTTGACCATCAGGAAAGGTGATTCAGCATTTCATCATCAGTAATAAAAGCACAAAGCCGCAGAAATCAATATTGGTTTGAGTGTGTGTTATTGAAAAGAAACTGTAACTGAAAATATCCTCACAGCACAGTAATCCAAGTGCAGCCATGCAGAAAAAAAACCCAAAACATACTACCAAATAAACCCAGGGATGTGTTCTTTTAGTAAATCCTGTGTTTGCTGGGTTAAAAGACCCCTGGAATGAGGTTAGACCTCTTCCCATACCCAAGGGGTGAGGCACCGTGAATCAGCACAACTGAGGGGCACCAGGCAGGCAGCAAGTGTGGAGCAGGATCTGTCCCTGCTCCATGGGAGTCCCCAGGGTGCACCTCACACTTGACCCCATTCACTCCTCACCTCTCCAGCAGTCTCAGTAGGAATGCAGAAGGATGTCTCTTCCCAGTCCTCCAAGAAGGGCACAGGTGAAACGTTTGACCTCTGTTTGCTGCAGTTTCCCCTCCGCTCTTCCAGCCTGACTCTATCTGGCTGGAAAGTGGCCACTTCAGGGACCCCTTCCCCCTGAAAACGGTCCTATCAAGTCTCAGGTTTTGTCACCAGCTTGACGAGTCCTTGCCTGAAGTGCTTCTTTCAGACATAGCATTTCACTGAATGAAGTCAGCGGCACCTACGTGGCGTTGACTACTCAAATAACTGAGCTACATGAGTACTTTCAGATGCAGGCTCCTTCTGACTAATATTCCTATCATGTCTGACTAATGAGGGCCAGTTAAAATGTCAAGAGTTTTTGGTTGTTTTTTTTTTTTTACTACCTTGTTTCTTACTCACGCTCACAGTAGATGATAATGAACTGACATGTTGTTTACTTGTTCCATTTACTCGGTCCTGTGAGGATAAAAGAGTTGCTGCAGCTTAACTACTTCTGCGTTGTTTAGGAAGTCTTACAAGTGTATGAATAAGAGTGACTGTTCCTGCCTGGAAGCAAACAGACTTGGCTCTGTCATTTAAGAGTAGGTCCACACAGAAGATAATGCAGAGCTACTGTTGCCTAAGTAGGAGAAGTCTGCTTCTATAAGGCAAAAATTTGTCCTGGAGCTCCCCTACCTGCTGCACTGAAATTTTTTCACTGCCAGTGAAGGAGAGCAATGTCAGACAGGGATGTGCAAGGAGCCCTTCCTGTACCCTCCCTTTGAGTGTTGGCCCAGAGAGGTGAACAGCAGTCCCCGGTGCATGGGTGCGCAGTGGTAAGAGTGCTGGCTTAGCCTTCTCACACACCCCTGGAGCTACCTCTCACCCATGAAACCTGGCCCTCCTCTGATGACCTGGCTCCCTAGGTCAGCTCCAGAGCCTGGGTGCTCCTCCTGTCGCTCCCTCAGCCATGCATGGCTCTCATGCCAGCCCTTTTCAAAATAGCAAAGAGATTTTGCTTGATATTCATGAGGCAGAGACATCACTGGTAAGACTATCATAAACCAGAGCATAATCCAATATATATCTAAAGGCAGTGATAGCCTAAGAGAGAGACTGGGGGAGAAATGCCCCTGGAGAGGCTGTAAATAAACTGCATGTGTAAATGCATATAAAAAAAAGTAGGCAAGGCGAAGAATGCTGTCAGTATTTACTGCATATGACCTCCCAATCACTTCTTTCAGGTCATTTGTTAAATGCATGGAAACTATTGATTTTTGTCTAATTAAATCGTTTCTGTGCATTTCACAGGGACAAATGCTAAGCACGGGCTGCGCTGCAAGGCTTGTAAGATGAGCATCCACCACAAGTGTGCAGACAGTATTGGACAACAGCGTTGCATGGGCAAGCTGGTAAGTGAGCAGCTTGGGGTGGCAAGTGAACCGGAGACACCACGTGGCGCTGGAACCACGTTGGGTGCCTGAACCCCCGGCTGGCATTTAGCTGGTGCATTAATAGGACTGACACCAGGTCACTTTGCCGAGGTGGAAAAAGTGAGACCAGGTCGTGCCCTATTACAAATCTGGGGAATTACTACTATTCAAAAACCTGAATAAAAATGAAAGAGGAATCAGGTCTGCTTTGAGGATGTGAAGATACAGTTACGTAATTCCCTTGATTTGAACTGTACTTGCTGTACTGTAAATCTCTCAAGGAATGCTATAAATTAATCAAAATATTTCAATGAAGTTTAACAAATGAAAAAATCCTTCAAATTACGTTTTATTGGATTTTTTCTGCTGTCAGGGCTTGAAGAAAAAACATAATTAAACAGAAAACCAAAGGCTATTCCACAGTGAGACATTACAGAGTATGAAGCAATCTCTCAGTAGGAGAGGCTGTGAGATTTGCCCCTCTGTGGACCCACCACCTTAGTGCCTAAGTCACCTTCCAAGCAGCAAATTCTCCTGTCTGCAAAGGCAGGAGGACACTGTGTTTGAGACAATTTTAACCCAACTTGATGACTTCTTTGAGACTATGGTTCTTTCGGTTACTTTTTTGAAAAGAACTTGTAAAATCAATCATTTGAAGTATGAAAAGAGAATAAATGTGTTCATGTTTCAGATCTTCTCTGTTGCAATCTGAAGGCACCAGAGAGAAATATGAGCAAAACCCAAGCAGTTTCACCTGTTAAATGGTGAAAACAATGCAAGCATTGACTTCAAAAGGGCGAGAAAACCAACCTTTCACTGATGAAATCCTTTCTTGACAGTGTGACAACACTGCATGCTCACAGCCTAGAATGCCATATGGTATGAGCTGCATCAAAAGGAGCATGGCCAGCAGGTGGAGGGGGCTGCCCTCTACTCCACCCTTCTACTCGGCTTTCTTCAGACTCTGTCCTGTTCTGGAGTCCCCAACATAAGAAAGACATGGAACTGTTGGAATGGATCCAGAGGAGTGCCACGAAGATAATTAGAGGGCTAGAGCACCTCTCTTATGAAGACAGACTGAGAGAGTTGGAGTTATTCAGCCTGGAGAAGACCTTATAGTGGCTCCCAGTACCTGAAGGGGCCTACAGGAAAGCTGGGGAGAGACTTTTTAGAAGGGCATGTAGTGATAGGATGAGGGAGAGTGGTTTTAAATTGGAAGGGGGTAGATTTAGATTGGGTATTAGGAAAAAATTCTTCACTACGAGTGTGGTGAGGCACTGGCACAGGTTTCCCAGGGAAGTGGTGGATGTCCCCTCCCTAGCGATGTTTAAAGCCAGGTTGGACAGGGACTTGAGCAGCCTGGTCTAGTGAGAGGTGTCCCTGACCGTGGCAGGGGGGTTGGAAGTTGATGGTCTCTAAGGTCCCTTCCAACCCTAACCATTCCATGATTTTCTCCAAGCTTTTATTGTTTATATATCTGAGACAAATCCTTATGTATTCAAACCCTAATTGTGGCCCTAGTGTGAGCCCTTCTGGTATAGGAATTTGGTCTGTGAAGAGCTAAATGACGTCATTGAAAAACCCCGGACAAGTGAAATACTAAACGACACGCATTGTTTTGTGTATTTCTTGGTTCCAGCCTTAGCTCTTGTGGTCACTGTTTTAGAAAACCAGAAGAGCAGAGGCTAAATTTACAGCAGGAAGTCATCCAACAAAATCACAGGAGCTTTATGAGCTCATGTTGTGTCTGATTCTAGTTTGGGGGCAAACCAAGGCTAGAGAATCTGGAATTTATTTCTGTAAGGAACCAAATTTATCAGTCCCCTAATTCCTTCTCAATCTATACTGCAGTTCATTAGCAAAAGAACTAGTTGTCTATCATTTTTTTATGTATATTGAATATAGGATCTGGAAAATATGCACATCTCCATGAGGCTTTTTCCACTTCTTGCTATGACTGGAAGAGACTCACAGGTTAGAAATTTGAGAGACCATTTGTGAATCTCTAATACTTTGAAGGCCATTTCCAAAGACACAGATGTTAGCACCTTAATTTTGGGTACTCAACCTTTGCCTGATGTATTTGCTAGGTAAAATAGGAAATAGGTAACAGGAAATGTTTAACCAGTTGAGAATGAGGTTTAGAGTTCCGAAGAGCACCATTGCTGGCCATATGGTGATATTCTTTTATGGTACAGCTATAGTATGTTGCAGTGCATTTCTCTACAAATGGACATCGAGTGGACATCTGGTGACAACTTGGAGAATGTTTTGACAAGAAAAGCAGTGTAAGCAGCAGTCATTCAGCAGCAAACCTTAGGAAAAAAAAAAACATAGAAAGGCTCTAAATTCCTTGGGTTTCACAAGTGAATCTATGGAACCACTTGGATTTGGAGTTAGGGTGGGGATAGTTGCATGTTTAGCAAATGCAAACCAATGTAAATTCACATTACCTTTGTAAATTCAAATTAGAGGAGAAAGGGAGAGGGAAACTTCCCAGTGCTTCCAATGATTCAGTACTTCTGCTGTGATTAAATGGTGTTGCTTCTGTGTAAGACAAAAAAAAAAAGGTAGAAGAGGAGGGAAAATGAGCCCCTCCTTCCACATAAATACAGGATTTATAATTTTTTTTTCCAGGAGAAAAATCAAATAAATCCTTGATCACCCCACAGTGACTCAACAGGAGGCAAATTTCCAGCCTCTCCACAGAGAGGTTAATGCCATTAGCCAGAGAGCTGAGGTTATTTCTACTACACCAACCATGGCAGCAATGCACTTCACTTGGTTTTGCTTTCTCTCCCTCCAGCCAAAGGGATTTCGACGGTACTACAGCTCACCACTACTCATTCATGAACAGTTTGGCTGCATCAAAGAAGTGATGCCTATTGGTAGGTTTTGATTGCTTTTCCATTCAGTCTCCCTTTGGCAGTGCTCTGCAACAGCAGCGGCAGACTTCCAGCCATGGTATTTACCCTCAGCAGCCTTCCAGCTCCTTTCGGTGACTGGGTGCCCTTCTGCCATCTCAGGAAAGGACCACTTCAAAGATACAAAGCTGGAAGAGGAGAGGGTGTGTTTATTGTGTGTTTCACTCAACCCCCCATATATATAACCTCTTAGCAATTACCCTGTTTATAATAACTACCTGAGATCAAGGTAGGAACTTCAAAGGGAAGAAACACTGGTGAAGGCCTGAGCTGGGAAGAACCAGATAAAAAGCAGAGGGATCAAAACAGTGGGAGGCATTCAAAACACTGCTCTGGCTTTTGAGGGACGTGGCTAGGTTCCTGTCCTTTTTCATACACATTTCTCACGTACCTCATATTTTTTTATTGTTGACTATGTCTACACAATATCCAAGTATTTAAGAGACCAGATTCTGCTTACTGTAATACCAAATTAATGAGAAGAAACATTGTGAAGTGGAGAAGTTGAGTTGATTCTGGAAAATACTTCTCCCCACAAGTACTCTGACCAGACAAGCATGACATTACAAAAACTGAAAGCCAAAACTCAGCAATCATTTTAAACCGGCTTGTCTGAGGACATTTACTTTGTTATTTTCAGCAGTAAAAAAGAAAAAAAAAAAAGGGGGGGGGGGAATGACATGGATTTCATCAAAGTTTCACTTTCTAAAATACTTGTGTCATTTTTGTCAGAAGTAATAGAAACGTTTTGATCTCAGGCTAAAAAATGAGATGTGCTTAACTCTCATCAAAATTCACAGACCCATATATTTTCTCTGTACTTTGACCAAAATTCCCCTCCTGCACAGTCCTATAAATGTGCTGTATTCCATGTGTCTGCTGTCTTGTACGGCAAGGGAAGCTGAGGTCTAATAATGCAGTATGTAGAAGAGGATTTGAACTGAAATCGCTCATACCAATTGAAGATATCGATTTGTCTGCCATGGGATATGACTTTTGGTGCCCCTTATCAGGGAGAGTGGGAATGAGAACTGAACAGACATCTGCCAGACATCTGCCAGTGGGGGTGGTGGCCTTTCTGGCTATCCCTAGATTGAGTTCAGCAACCTGGAGACATTCCCAACAGCAGGTACTTACTCATGCTTGCTTTCAGACCCCGCATGGTCCCACAGTGGGGATGTCAGTATCTTTCAAGGAAGATCCAGGCGGTCCCTTTTGTCCATATTAGCCAAGTAGGAGCACTGCGAGGATAGATGAATAAAGGTGATCGCCACCCATACCACAAGGATGCTCAGACACAGTGCAGGGTTTTCTCCTCCAAGTCTTTACTGTCCAGAGTAAAGAGGTCAGAGGTGGGAACTGACAGCAAACATGGATTAAAGCCTCCTGGTACTTTGCCTTCCTTACCTCAGAGTAGGCACCATCAATGGTGATTAAAGGAGGATGGCAGGTGAAGAGAGACAAAGCAAGGCCAGGGACTCAAAGAGCCTGTATGAGGAGAGAATGCTCTCTATGGGAGCAGAGAGGCAGCAGAAAATCACTAGCAAAAGCCAATTCCTCTAAGTTCATCAAACTCTTTTTATCAGGATAGTCTCTCAACTTGTATCTAAGCACACATGCCAACATGTTGGTAGAGGCAGGTGTTTCTCCAAGTGGAGCAACAACATGACCAGAAATATCTTCAATGGAGTGATGCATGTTTTGCTCCTTCTGTTGCAGCCTGTGGAAATAAGGTTGACCCTGTGTATGAAACACTTCGGTTTGGGACTTCCTTAGCCCAGAAAACCAAAAAGGGAAGTTCTGGAAGTGGATCAGACTCTCCCAACAGGAACTCTGTAAGTATCCCACATCTTTCTTCCGTTTTCTTTGTGGAGGAGCCACAGACTTTCATTCAAACGAGTTTGTATGAGTTCACAAAACTTGAATTTCAAACTGTAAAAAAGCCTGATTTCACCCTCAGCTTCTAAAATGAGACCAGAAAACACAGTTTTAAGTATTTTTTAGATGAGTCTTGTCAAGAAGAGAAAAATGCAAATTGAATTAATAATGTTTTATTGGACTGGAAAAAGAAATTATTTTGATTCTGTATATCTGTGCAAAAGTGGAACAGAGAAATTCAAGTGTCATGCTGGTGTAGATGGTGGTGCTGATGGTGGTCATTTACCCTCCATACAAAGGAAGCAATAAATCCATACATGGTTCAACAGTAACAGTTAAAGTTTTGTTCATTGTAGAAATGGTTATTTCAACAGTGTTAGGACTCATGAGTTCAGAAGCTCATTCATGGTGTTGTAAGAATGTTTCATACCCTCTAACCTCTTATAAACAGGCACTTAAGACTATGCTTGAGGCTCTTTTTTTTTTTTTTTTTTTTTTTCTTTTTTTTTCCCAAGACATTCTCCTCACTCCCCACCCCTGGCAAAGAAACAAATAATGCATCTGAATACACTGGAGCCTAAAGCTGTTGGCCATGTCAAAAAATCAGACCTACATTATCTGACAATCTCTCCTGCAATCACCTCAGAGTAAGAATCACCAGGCATGAGACATAATGAGACTTGGTCTCCAGGCCTCAGAGCAAATACTTACATGTTTAATTTAACATTGTGCTAATATCTGTTGATGTTTGGTACAACATTTCCCTGGCATTTAAATGTATGCTCACTCACAGGGTGGAAATGTAACCTCAGGTAGTATAGGTGTCCTCTAAACAGACGTGTCAGATGAGAAAATAGACAGAAAAAATTAAGCGAGAACAACTGCAATCTGTAAGGGAATTATTAAAGGACATGTCCTCTATCTACCCTTGTTTGTGCCTTTAAATGAATTTGGTAATTTTCATTCTCTTTTAAAACCCAAAGTGACTCTACCACCTGTCGCATTGTGATTACAGTTCTTTCTTTCAATTATTTAATTTACTTTGAAACAGAAGTTCTACAAATGTAATTATTGCTTTCTAAATCAATAAAGCATTATGTTGAATTATGAATGACAACTCAAGCGTAGAAATCACGAATGCTGTGTCAGCTTGCCCTAGGGAGCTGATCATAACTAGGTGGGGTGTGGGTGTAGAATGAGGAACACGAGTTCATTATGGGAATTTCTCCAGGGTATTGAGGCTGAGAGAGAATATAACACACGTCAGCGTATAGAAAACAGAAAACATTAGAGAACTGAAAAAACCTGACTTGTGAAGCCGTAACTTCTGTCAGTGCAAGTCTGTGGATTGAGACAAGGATAAAAACCAGGGGCAGACACAACCCTGATACAAATGGTGGGGCGATGGAGCTTTACAACTGTGATGTACGACCCCCGAGCAGGCACTGACCAGTGAGCAGAGTAGGGTAGAGTTGTACCAGAACATGAGAGCTAGCAGTATAAGTGCAGTTAATAGCATACAGGGACTAAGATCTTTCCCTAGTGGTCCTCAGCTATGAGGCCGGTAGCAGCACAGGGGCTTTGCAGCCGGGATGTGCTCCAGTTCTGGGAGCTGGGGACTGCTTCAAGGTTCTGCCCTGTCACCAAATCAGGTACACCAGGGACATGGTGAGACCTGGCATCCTACATCACCTCTCAGGTGGTGCCCAAGCTGACAAAGCTAGTCCTGGGTCAGAGCAGCATAGCTGCTCCTGTTGAAGGCAGTTAAAAGCAAAGGAGCTGTGCCTTGCCTCTATGGCCATGAAGTTTCCGGAACTATGGTTCATGTCTCTGCACAGAGTAGAGATAACTGTCTTGCTCTGAACTCTAGCCAATGTATTTTTAACATGACTGAGCAGTGTGGACAACACCCGCTGTGATTTTTCAGCCCAGATTCTGCATTTCCCATAAAAGAAAGTGTCCATATGCTCCAGATTTACTACCTACTGCTGCCTTCAAAAATGTGCTTCCACAACCCACATTTATCCAGAAAGTCACTTGAGGTGATGCAAACGTGATCCCAATTCTTGTTAGTATTTGGTGAATCAGCTCCTCCCAAAAGCACCTTTGTACCTCTGTCATTTCTATTAGACCATTTGTCATACAGCTCTTGAATGAAAAATCATTAAAAATAACTGAGGTTACTTCAGGAACTTTTGGATGAGATACATATGGAAAAGACAGTTACTACATCCCACATGCAGTAGTACCCGAAGGAATATGAAGCTGATCAGCAATTACGAAGCTGCTCCATGAAGACTGAGGAACATGATGTAGCAATGATCTGGAAAATAGCCGGTATTTGCTATTTCAACAAAGTCAGTCTTTTCCTTCTCCACTCAGCAGCTAGAAATCCCCAGATATGCTCTATACTGACTTTGTGCTAGCATTGCTATTGCAGTGTCTTCTCGTCCAGAGGTGACCCATTTGTGCAAGATGCAAGACAAGCATGACCTGCTGCAAAAGGCTGGCTCTAAAAACAAGGCATAACGGATCAATAAAGTAGAAGACACTTAAAACAGCAAGGGAAACAAGATAACCACTGATGACATAAATCTACCTTTAACCTCTTTGTTCATTCGTATCCCTGGCTAGAGAAATAGCTAGCAAAGAACTAGATAGAGGAAATAAAATTGTAGAAGTCGAAGTCAACTTTCTAAAAAAGGCTTTGTTGTCAACACTAGTGAAAGGAAGAAAATTTTAAAAACCCTGAAAAATAAAAAGCTATAATGCAATTCAGATTTTGTGCTTCCCAAACAAGAGCAGTGCATGTTCCTCGTTTGGCTTTTCTTCCTGCAACACAAGCAAAGGTCTGCAAAGCAAAGGGCAGAGCTATGTGTATAGTACAATTGTAAAGTATCATGGAATAATGAAGTTAAAACCTTCCATGTATCTAAAAATCCTGTTCACAAGAAATAAAGAAAGCTTAGGGGCATGTAAGGATTTCAAGTTTTTTTCAGATTAGAGAGAGCATCTGACTTAAGTTTAATGTTTAGGTTTTTTTGTCGCTATCAAAGATGTTTTACCCAAAAGAAGTCAAGTGTGGAGAGTTCAGAAACTGGAGTTCCATAAGGTCAGATTTGGACAGAGCTGTTTGGAGCAGCTCCTGGTTCCTGTCGGGCTATACTTGGAGAAGCTGACTACCCAACCAAGGAATCTGGTGCCTGTAGAGTATACTTCTGAGGCTTGAAATTATGTCATCCCACATTTTCCTACACCCTAGAACAATGGGTCCCTGATCATGATTGACATTAATATGGCACAAATAAGAAATCATAGTAATTCTAACAACAACATTTGGGTTTCATTTTTCCCTGGCCATATCAGCTAGATGACTGTTTGAAAAGAAAGTGAGGGCAGATATTTAAAGACTGACTTCAGAAACTCCCATCGCGGTCCAGCTGCTCGTTTCACAGAATGTTAACAGAATTAAAAGCACCCTTACATTAGAGTTACTTTTCCTGAAAAACTGTATTCAGGGTTAATAAATTAATAGTCAATAGTTCAAATCAACATTGTCTCCTTAGTAGATCGCTATTTAGTATACCTGCAGGACTGAAAAATCCCCCAAACCCCTTCTATCTTATACAGAGAACCTCATTGTTTACCATAATTCTTTGTTCATTAACTTTCACTTCACCTTACACTGTGGAAATTTTTTGTACTCTGGACTGTAAATTTGATCTGGATTTCTTTTTGGGCTTTCACTGCTCCCAGCGAGGTAGGTATTTGTTGTGCATCACTAGATGCAACGTTTTCTGCAATAGGATTAGGCTGACTCGCTCTGTGCTGATAGCACCCGGGTACCGTGTTCCCCCAAGGCTCTTGTGTGGTCTTATCTCACCTCATCGCTCACATTTTTCTAGCTTATCCCATCTTATTTGCTCTTTCTGTCCCTGCAGACAGCCGACCTGGCAGAAGTTCCTGAGGAAGGTGATAGCTCTGCAGGCACCCTTGACATAAGCAGGAAACGCAGCAACAGCGGTGAGTGCTGCCAGGCCAAGATGGCATCTTCAGATGTATAGTCCTGGGTTCAGAGTGCTTTAGATGGGGGGTTTATGGCATGTCGTGGTCTTAGCAGCATTCTGGTTTTCAAAGCAGGAGGTGAGTGGGGCATGTAGGTGCAAGAATTTGGGGAATGCTTTTTTTGCCATTCAGATTAAATCCAAGCCACCAGTTTTCTTAATTCATTGTGTCCAGACCTCATGCTGGATAAAATTCAGGTCTATTCCCTATCTCCTATGCTTCATTAATAGATTAGCAGACTAATCACCTAACATGTTTCAGTTCCACACTGGCAAAACAGAACAAAAATAAGACTTCCTTCCTTTTCCACGTTTGACTTGCTGCATGTCTCTATATACCATAACCTCTTTAGGACATGAAATGAATCATATAATATCTGTATGTCTGTAACATACCCAACACAATGAATCCTGATTATAATTGCAGCTACTCAGTACAACTACAGTATGTGCCCAATAATACTAATAGCCCAATTCTTTTGCCTGCTTTGCAGTACAACAGTACTGTTTTTTCAGCATTGTTATGATGGGATTTCAAGACCTTCATACCAATTGAGAGCTTAGCAAAGATATCTCAGCCACTGAGGGATGGTGTTTGTGACCCTGTTCTTGGATTCAGTCATGGTTAAGGAAGCCATAAATACAAAAGGGCTCGGAGTGCGAAACAAAACTTCAGGCCCAAACCATCAGAGCAACTTCTCTAGTTGCACCTGAAGGCTGCTTTGATGAATCTCACTTCAAAAATAAACCACAGTGAGCACAGCTTTTTTCATTGCACCCCCAGTGCTCCTTACATACTGCTAGCAATTCACATGCGAGAAATGCCAGCTTCAGCTATCCATTCCCATTTTATGCTATGTCCTTATTTCTTTCCACCCCTCCTGGTCCTCACTGTGTTCAGTCACTTCCTCCCTCTCATTTTGTGAACATCCCATCTACATTATCTGCTTTCTCCTAATATTATTTTTTTTTAAAGGTTTTCTCTCTTGAAAAGGTAGGTAGACACGGCCTGGTTAAAGATAAAGAATTCAGTCTGCTTCACATTGTTTAATTCTGTCCACCTGAGATTAACTTGGCCCTGTCTGGAGTTTCAGATAACTTCTTATTTCACCATAGATCACTGGTTTCATTTCTGAAACCCAAAGAAACTTTTTTTTCTCTGAGATCTGTATTCACTGAATGTACTGAGAGGCATTCAAGGAACTTACTCAAAGAGATTAGTTTAAAAACTCAGCATGTGTCAAACCTCTAAATAACTTCCGCG
Organism: Laterallus jamaicensis coturniculus; assembly: GCA_022605575.1. Classification (NCBI taxonomy): domain Eukaryota; kingdom Metazoa; phylum Chordata; class Aves; order Gruiformes; family Rallidae; genus Laterallus; species Laterallus jamaicensis. The sequence goes on from JAKCOX010000008.1 coordinate 26,857,530, forward strand.
GCACATTAATGATTCCTTTGATCAGCACTGGCTTTTTTACAATCCATCCTTCAGAGGCTCAGGGTATAAATTATGCATCAGTCACTCCAAAAATTTCCCCTTGGTAGATTTTTAATAAAATGCCCACACTGTTTGCACAAGCTATGGAAACGATAAAATCCTTTTCAGACTGTAAAAATCCCTACTTTTTTTTTTTGCTTTTTTTTTTTTTGTCTGCAGCTGCTAGGGCAGACAAATATGAAAACAGATGGATTTCTGTTGTGTGGAGGCATGAACTCCATACCTCTGTGGCCTTCAGATTCAAGTGTCTCCTAGTAATATCCAAAGACCATGAGCTAAACAGAGATAAAAAATTTAACAACATAAATTCAAAATGTTATTACAGGGTGATTCACCACTCCTTTTTCCTCAGTTGCCCACTGCCTCTTTAGCAGGCAGTTCCACATTTATGCCTCAATGAATCAGGTCCACACCAGTTTTTTGTTTTGTTTTTTTTCCTTTCCCATTAAAAAGAAACAAATTCAAATAAGATTTTAGGAAAATGTGTGTCTGAAACTCTCTCTGCTTAAAGGGAAACAGTGGAGATATTCTGCAGAAGGGTGAAAGGACCCGGTATGTATGTGGCCATGTAATCACTGCTGTAGACTCACCTGACAATAGCTTCAAGGGAAAATTCTTTCATTCAGGCCCTGGCACACATACTATGAAGCAAAGCCTCACCATTTACAACTGTAAGATGCCATACCTAATTTCCAGCCCCTCAGCTTCCTCTAAGCCAGTTAAACTCCTTCACTGATGTGAATTGGCATCTGTAGCAGGAATCCCCACAAGCCAAAATGCAGTTTAAGTGCCATCTGTGAGCCTATCAACAGGGATTTGAGCACTTTCCCCTTGAGTCAAATAGAGAATGTCCTCCCTTCAAGCCCAGGTTTGGTGAGCACTTCTCAGCAAATACAGGGATCCAGTTCGGCTCCCTCTCCACCTCTGGGGTCAGCTCCACAACTCAGGAGGCTGTACATTAGTAAATCAGCTTTATTTTCTGTCACCAAACAGGAATTACTCCAAACGTGATGTTGAAATACTTCCACTTCATCTGGTGGAAAACTTTCTGCAAGTTCACAGTGTTCCCAGTTACCCAACTCACTGGAACTTTTTCTGTTTCCCTCTCTAACTTCTTTTTGTCTGGACACAAAAAGAAATAAATCATAGTAATTTGAGTAAGACTTAAACCAAGCCAGACTGTAATAGCAGCATGCCAAATTTACACATTATAGAAATGTGAGATATACATATACCCCCTGTAGGAGAAGGTACAGGAAATTAATTTTATTTTTAGGTTTTCCCTCTGGTACTCATGACAGTTTGCAGGGTCAAAGTCCCTCTACAGCAGAACTTGGTGTGGAGCACAGGCCCCCAGACCAGGTGCAGTCAGATCACCTTGACACAAGTGGGGGCATTTTCAGGTTAAATGCTACAGCTATCAATTCACATGTTGTCTTCCATTTTATCAGAGAACACGTGCTTCTGGGTGCTCATGGATGTGTGTCCCTGTACAAAACCTTTCTCTTGCATGATGTGGCTGCTGGTTTAGCTATTTTTCCTCTGTTAAAATATATTTTTTTCAATGCTAAAGTAAAACCCTCTTCTATCAAGGAACCTTACTATTTCAGTGATAAAACTTCTTCAAAGACTCTTTGGTTGGTTGTCATTTACAATGTGGAATAGCCACAGAAGTATCTGTTAATGGAAGGAAGGGCGAGGAAGTGAAAGAGCAGAAGGGGAAATAAATCACCAGTTTGGTTGGTCTCTGGCACCTTCTTTCCCCTTAACACATATAGGTGTATCCCCGAGAAACAAACATAAAATGCATTCAGTCAGCCTGATACTTAGTACCATTTTGATTATTTCCAAATTGTTAGAGACTACAAAATCTAGCATCTGCTCAAAACACTGGCAGAAGTAAATGGTGGGCAAAGATGCTGAAGATTCTAGCTGCTCCAAAACTCCATCTATTAAAATCCTGTTTAGAATTTATCCAGAAGAAGGAAACACCATATGATACATAAAATGGAAAGGGGGAATTCAGTCAATGTAATAAAGTCACTGTGTTTTCTAGGGAACAGAGGGCAGGCATCAGTCATTTCATGAAGCAATTAGATAGAGTGTAACTGATTAGATATCAGGTATGTTAGGTGCTCTGACCATTGTCTTATTCTGTGAGTTTCTGATTGAGCAACTTAGAAGCAGATTTTCACACATACAGGCCTGTGTTTCAGATAACCTGTCCCATTTTGAAAGCCATTCAGGTACCTCCTATAAAATCAGATAAAGAGGCAGCATCCCCTGCCACCCAGGCAGGGATTGCTGGAAAGAGATATCAAAGAAGGCTATCAAATACTTAGAGATAGAGGGTTGAGATAGAGATAGAGATAGAGATAGAGATAGAGATAGAGATAGAGATAGAGATAGAGATGATAGAGATAGAGGGATGAATAGAAGGAAGAAGTTTGCATACAAACTTCCTGGATTGTGTATGGTCATCAGGTTTTGCAGATACTTGTAAAGGGAAGTACGACTTCTAGACACGTAAATGCAGCATTCAGCATGAGGAAAAGTGTGCTGGACTTTAGTAATGCAGTGAGGGGATCTAGTCTCTATTCTCAGTGCTGCACCTGTGTATACTCACCCGATCAAAATGGTTTATCTGTTACAATTGTAAGTTCTTCAGGTCAGAGGTTGTTTTCTGCCATGTCCAGTGGTCAAACACAGTTTTGTGTAGAAGGAGTTCAGAAGTGAGGACGAAAAATTAAAGAAAGTAAAGGGGAAAGGAGAATAACAAAATCAAGGTGATCCTGTTGAGGTGAAGAGTCTTAAACTAGTCCTAAAATGTCATGTGTTTGCTTTGTTTCAGTGTTTACATACTCCGAAAATGGCACAGAACACTTTGGAGAAGAACCAAAAAGTATACATTCCCCGGTATGGGCATGATTTTTGTGAGAATGCAATGGGAATGGGAAGTCATATAAAAGGCTTGTTTTTATGGATAACTGAAGACCTTGAGTAGGTCTTCTGGGCCACTACTCTGAAGAAGCATTGATATCTGACTGTCATGTTCTTATACCATTTCTGGGCCCCTGGCCACAGTTGGAAGCAATACACAGGGCTGGATGGCTCTGTTTTGCCCATTATGGTCCCTTTTATGTTCTTCTGTTTATTACTAATTGATATTGGAAACACAAAAGACCCGAAGTGGAGACCATGTCATTCCAATCGAGTTTCTGTAATGTAAAAATCACAGATTTTATTTGGAAAATTTTTTGGGGATTGGTTTAGGTGCTTTTTTTCTTCTGTATTTCCAGTGGAGAAAGGGAGGAGAAAGAGTAGCCAGTCTTCTCTGTGAGAATCCCAGTGCAAGCAGCTTTCTGTTTAAGAAAGTGATTTTCCCACCTTTTTTTGTGGACCTGTGCACTGTACAACTTTAGCTCCATCCATAACAAGGACTGTATAATAGGCACCATTTATAATAACAGTAATACACTACTGGACTCATAAGAGTCATATATCAACAAGAGAGAAAAAGGCATACTCATTTTTAAGATCTTGCCTAAAAGACCAACTTGTGCAGATTTGTGGTTGTGCTCTTTGGAAGCATAGAATTTGATCTTGGGGTTCAAAGAACCTTATTTCCAAATGAAGATAGCTACCACCCTGGTGGTTTGCCATGAATTTAGTCCATACTCCTCCAAGGTGTGAAAGCAATGGGATTAGTCCAGCCCATTTCTTGGAAGATCAGGCCCTGGATCCTTATTCTTTAATAAAATTAATATAATTCCTGCACAGTACAGATAGATATTTACATTTCTCTTTTTTTCTTTCTCTTTTTTCTTAAAGGGACCATTTTATAAAAGCGCGTTACAAATGAACACCTATGTTGCCTTGTACAAATTTGTACCACAAGAAAATGAAGACTTGGAGATGAGGTAAAACCCCAAAATATTTGTTAGGAGATTCCACTTGTGTGAACTGAGGTCATATGAAGTCATATGAAGTCATATGAAAGCAGCCATATGAACTCATATGGTTGTACATGACTTCATGGGAGGGAGGGTTCATTCTGATATTTGTACTCATTTTGCATTGAGATACTCACTGGAAGATACAAAAATATTCTTATAGATTAAAAGATGGTGAGCAACTCATTTGGCAAGGACAGAAATAGATAAAATGTTTCAAAACCACTTATGTCACTTGAAGACCAAGATGGTTTTCTCCTAGAAAATATTCAATTTTCAGTTCCTCTAGTTTTTCAACAAGAAGCTTTCGACTAGGAATTTCTCACCAGCTCTCATGCTAATGCTGAGTATTTTACCAGTCCTGTTTGATTTTCCCTCACATGCAGGTCATGTTTGAGAAAAGAGAATAATGACCAGCTGCTGGATGGCAGTGTTTTCACATGAGAAAGATGCATTCTAACCTTTGCAAAATAACCTTGTTAATTATCATTTTTAACACTTCCTCAGTTCTGCATCAGTTGCTTGCACAGCAAGGTCTAATCCAAGCCCAATGAAGTGAAAGCACATTTTTTCTTTTAGTGCAATTACTTCGAATCATGCTACTCACATTTTGCATGGTCTTGCTAGAGTTCTTGTTGTGAAATGTGTCAGCTCTCTTCAAGGCATCCCCTATATCAAAGAAGTCATTCACATGCCACAGAAATTAGGGAATTGCCACAGAAATGTCCCTCTTGTCAGCATCTCCTCTGCTGAAGGCCTTTTTTATGTTCTCAGCTGTGCTTTCTCATCACTCTGAAACTAATGAGTGAGATGTAAGGCAGACATTACAAGCTTCCCTATCATTCTCTTTCCTGGGTTTTCCTGATAATTTTTTAAAGAATTTCAGCCCTTTGGGAAATAACCACAGGTTATGGTGACTTATGGAGCAACTTGCCACCTATTCTAATGCAGGATTCCACTTTGCAACCTGTTCCTCTAGGGATATATTCCAGGTTGCATGTTTGTTCCATGAAGAGGCACATCACTCAGAGAAGCCTTCACTAAGTTTCCATCCTCATCAAGAAATAGTGATCCAGAAAACAGATCATTTTCCGAAATTGTGCAGTCCCTCATATTAGGGGGGAAAGCAACTTGTGGCCTGCAACCTGGACTGTCATGACTAACAGGCCCTTCACAAACAGCAACCAGGTTTTAGGCTAGTGTTACTCAGCTACAGCAGCATTATTTGTCCCACAGTCAGAAATTCAGTAATACATGGGTTAGCACTGTTTCAGAAGGGATGTTGAATAGCTAATAATGTTGTTTGGTCACTACAGAACCAGGGAGAATTCAGCTCAGTTGCACAATGTGGTTTAGTTGACATAATGTTACCGGACTGATGGTTGGATTTGCTGATCTTAGTGGTCTTTTCCAACCTTAAAGACTCTTATGTTTCTGTGATTCTATGAATTCTCATTCAGCTTAGCTGAGTTGCTGTGCATCAGTTCAGCAAGCAATGTATTCAAGGCTTAAAAGCACTGTCCTAGTAACCCGAGACAGGGACCAGACAGGTGGTGATCCACCCTAATATAATGAAATCAAGCAGAAGGGAAATGAGTTAGTGAAGATTTTTGGAGATCTCAGCTCACCTCTGAGGGTTTGCAATTCAGCAGTAATTAGTACTTTCCACCACACTGATTTCTTCCTCAACAGCAGGAGCAGCTAGTCAAGTTTTCCAAGCTCTGGCATAAATAAAATATGACATTCCAGTAATATGCTTATTTTAAGATGTGGATGTATTTTACAATAAGTAAAGGGTCCTGGAGACAGGGAACCCCAGGTTTCAGACACTGCAAGGAATGGAATAGAATGGAACAGAGTATTTGGAAGGGGCCAGTGGCTTCCTGAACACTTTAAGGCTGATGAGTGCCTATCTTGCCACCTACTGAAACCTTGAAGAGCAGGCAACTTAACCAGGGTTGTGGTTTACAGTAAGATGAGACCTGAGAGTGATTTCAGCCACTAGTAAAACATGGAGCAAGATGCCCTCCTCCAGAGATTAGCAGCCTAAATCAAGGAAGCAAGCATAACATCAGTCTATCTAGGACTTTTATTTTGAATCCTCACTGGAGATTAGAGACACCTATGTTAGCCCTGTGCTAAAAAATATCAGTCTTGCACCAAAAAATCCCAGTGCTAATAGCACTGACATAGAGAGAATTTAGGCTCATTTACCATCTTTCTCTTGACATCAAAATAAATTTATATTTTCTAAGTTATTTTAATAACAACCAGGTGTTTGTGGGATGGGCCCTTCTGAATCCTTCTTATTGAAAATGTGTATCCTTGCAGTGCAAGGACTCCAGTGGTGTTACAGCCTGTTACATCACTTTGATGTGGCAAGATGGCCTCCCTCAAAACCTCTTTAAGTGTGTTATGTTAGTCATTAACTTTAATAAGGGACTGAGGTGTGCTTTCCTATGTCAGAAGTCTTTTGCCACTGGGATACAAGGTTGTCCCTTTTCTTTAGCTTCCTTTCTCATCTCAGCAACATTTTGTTATTTCAAACACATTGGAACAGCTTCCTGAGGAGGGCTTGAGGAACATCCAGCCCTGCTGCCCTATTGGTAGCACCTTTCTGTGAAAGTGGTAAATTTCTGGTTCAGATTGCACAGGGTTAGGAGACCAGAGGCCTGTTTCTCCAGTTGTCACCAGCAATGATAACCACTGGGGGAGTGGAACAACGAGGCTCAGCACGACCTGTGCCCTAGACAGTTGTGTCCTAGACAGGTCCACAGCTTCTACGTGTGCTCTGACACAGGCCACTGAATTTAACCTGTTATCTATCACATGCTCTAGATGCATTTACAAGCTCTTGCACTGATACCTCAGTGATATAGTGAGCCTAACAGGGTATGCAAGGAGAGCTGAATAATTAGGGGTCAACCATTAATTTTATTAAGATCAAAGAAATGTCTCTTATCAAGCAAACAGAGCTTTCTGAGGTTAATTTGTTTGGAAACAGGCTGCTACTTACTTTCCACAACGCAGCACTATTATAATTACATAATAATGTTGATGAAGTGCCACCACTGTGGAGGGAAGGAGGTCACATAACTGTTCAACTACCTGCACAAAATCAGCTCAACACATTTTGCCATTAGCATTTCCATCTAAATTATTCTCCTAGTTCTGCTTTGAAACTAGTCAGCTGGATGCTGATACTTAGCAATTACAACCCTGCACCACACATTATAAAGGTAAATATGTCCCACTCAAATGAAAAAGACATTCCTGGGCAGAATTATATCCCTGCTGACTAATTGCCTTTGTCAGTTAAATAGAACTATATTCCTGCTGCCTTCCTTCTGCAAACACAGCTTGAAAACCCAGATGATAAAGTGGTGTGTCCCAACAATGTGAAATGTCTTTAAGTAACAAGATAATGCCTGTAACGAATAGGGACTGTATTTTAAACAGTTTCTTATTAAACAGGAAGCAAAAAAATCCATTTCACAGACATTGTCTCAAAATAAAGATCTAGCCCCAATAGAGACTCTCTTTGTACATTACCATGCGTGATTAAAGAAAACCTTGCTGCCTCATTGAGTCTACCAGCAGTGAATGCTCAGATAAAATGACCAAGAAAGGACCAGTTTCCCATTAGAAGGTAATTGTAGAAGCTGCTGCAGCATAACATTTAAGGATCATCTTCATTTACTTCTCCTCTTCTAATTACAGGCCAGGGGATATGATCACTCTTCTGGAAGACTCCAATGAAGACTGGTGGAAGGTGTGTGTACTAATTATTTCATATCTCTCCGTTTTCTCTCCAAAGGGAAAAATATGTTATTTTCCATAGCTAACTTGTATTAAAGCTACCAATGTTAATGAACTTCTTGTAATTAGTATGTTTTCTTCACAGGGAAAAATTGATGACAGAACTGGATTTTTTCCTGCTAACTTCGTTCAAAGAGTGCAACATGATGAGAAGATTTACAGGTGTATCAGGACATTCATTGGCTGCAAGGAACAGGGACAGATAACTCTGAAAGAGAACCAGGTACGCTCCCCTGTGCCAGATCCCCAACAGACTTGAGTATCCAGCAGTCTGGCCAATGACTGGAGGGAAAGTTGTGCTAGATGCACACAGGTAGTTGCCATTTGCTGCGATTTTGCTACAAGATTTAGTATTTGTATGGTAGCAGGGTCTGGTAACAGGTTAAGATCAGTGTTGGCCTTGTACAAGCAGATAATTCCTGCCCAACATAGCCTAAATCTTCAGTCTTACAGACATTCATAAAGATACTTTACACATTATGGACTGTCTTACTGTCTACTGAGGGACAGCTTGCAGAACACACAGGCTTAGGGGTAGACTTTGTCTGCATGAAAAGTGTTCTGTTTTAATCCACACTGTTAGAGCTAATCTAATAAAAGACAGTGCTTACCTCCCCACACCTTTCCCTGACCAAAGATCTAAACACAGTTCGATTTTTTTGGCTTCATCAAGAGTAGTGTTAAGACAGCACCAAACAAACTCATAAATCTTAAATTTAACTGTTATTCACTAGCTGCAAAGTATCTATTTATTAATTCATTTATTGCTTGTGTCACCATTTACACACTCACTTTACTAGTTTATTCTAAACTAGAACTGCTGCTGTGAGTTAAAGTACACCACATGCAGTGAGCACTTGCAGGGTCCGTTCACCCTGGCATACTTTCAGCAGCCTCTTCTACTTTTTGCCATTCAGGTGGGTTCACAAAGTGAAAGCCATGACCACCATTATAGGTTGTGTCTTTGATCTGATTTTTAACATTAATTTAAATTTTTACCTGTCAAGTCTGGTGATTCTGGGCTATAAATCCCTGCTGAGGTGAAGTGCAGGAAGGATAGAGCTCAAAATCTGCAGTAAGGGACAGTCAGGTTTGTGGCATAAGCTCATTTAAATGGGAGGAAAGCTGACCAAGGATGATGCACAGTCTGGGTTTTCTGACACCTGGATGAAATAGAAGGCTAAATTTTTCTTACTGTGTCTTGTGAAGCCCAATGTTCTTCCACCTCATCAAGTTGGCAGTTGATATCACCAGGAACTGTTTGCCTTACAGTGCTTGGAACGCCACTGATTGTAATAAAGTAGAGCAGAAGTCAGCATCAGGGTGGACTTCAGGGACACAGATTTTTTTTCTGTGCAGGGCTTTTGGAATAACTCATTCCACTGGTGGATAAGGTTAACTTGTTCCTTTGCTGCTGCTGCTGCTGCCTTGGAGCATAACAAAACATAGAAGTGCTAACAATCCCTGAACATACACAGCTTTTTAAGGAAGGCAGAGCAATACATTAACATGAATAGCACAGAGCACGTTGGGCAGCCCTGAAGTTGCTTGAAAGAAAGTGCTTACATGTTTTTTATCCTAGCACATCTTTTGATTGTTTATGTATACGTGTACAGAGGGGAAAAACAGTACCAAAGAAAAATAATGAGAGGGGTCTGGACCCTTTGTCCTCTAGTGTAAGCAATGCACAAGGGCAAAGCTTGGGGAAATGGTAGTGTGGGAAACCTGTGTGGCACCATGAGGGAATGGTCAGGAGCTGACTCCCTTCTCATCAGTGGGCGTACTGGAGCCTGTCTCTTAGAGTGGCTGCTGCTGCAAACAGTGAGGGCACAGTTTCCTGCCTCATTTCTCACACAACCACAGTTTCCAAGTGGGCAGGTCTGGCAGCTTCCTCTAAGCACAAGGATTTCCTATTGTCCCTGTTTCATAATGGGCTCACAAGTGAGCTTGCCATCAGGAGTCGGTCATCATCTCTGATAGGGAAGTAGGAAAAGAAAGGGATGAATCCATCCTGTCTGTCTACTATTTATTTCCTCTGTTTTAGCAAACTTATTCAGCCCTGTTTCAAACTCATGCAGATGCTGAAGTTGAATGTGAATGCTGTTGGGTCCTCACTCCTCATGGAAGAGGCTTCAGAGGAAGAAATAAATAAATAAATATTTGGTGTGAAATGTGAAACAGAGATCAGATTGCAGAAACACATCAATGCAGAGACAGGAGAGGAAAGGAGTGGAGCCAACAGATCCCACTCTACCTTTGCCCAAATTGTGCAAAAAGGCAGCATTCAAGTAGCTTAAAGGACATTTTGAGTAACTTCCAGGTGGGACAGTCGCAGTGAGGCCATGAAAACTCATCTGCTTCTTGCTGTCCCCCTGTGCAGGGTTTGGGTCCCCTATAATAGCCCCCACTGGGAACTGGCAGCCAGCACAGGGCCAACCAGTAGCAGCAGCATGTGACAGGAGCACGAAGACTCCTGAAACCAGGCTGTGGCATTTGTACCTGTCCTGGAGATCACTGCCTGAATAGCACATTTATTTTAATTTATTTTGTTCAGCAGAACATCTATGCCTTCACTGTGGAACAGCACTTAATATAAAAAAACATTGTGAACTTTTTACTCTAGGATTTTATTTCAAATGTCCAAAAGTAACTTTTTTTCTTCCTTTTCTCTTTCGTCTTCCTGCTCTTATCTTCTGTCCTTTATTTCCCTGTTGTTTTCCATGCAAAACAAAGAGAGTGGTGCAATAGGGAAGGCATAAAAGAAAAAAAACACCATATCTGAATAGGACTTCTGGGAAAAAATTGCCAGAATTCCTTTTTCACTTTTTTTTTTTTTCCTTCTTTTTTTCTTTCAATTTGAGGATCTCTGTGGGATATAACCAGCCATTTTAGCTGTCTCTGGGCAGTGTCCAGAGTTCTGTGAGCAGGATATATGTACTACTTGCAAAGCACTGGTTTGTTCCAGATTAGCAAGAAGGGGAGATTATTCATTGCTACCAGTTCCTGTCAAGTTTCACTTTAGCTAGAAAAACACATTAACTGGTCCAATAAATTCCTGTGACTATAGTCATGGGCGAATTGCCTTCATTTTTTACTGTTCATTCACTGGGTCAAATTCTATAGGGCCTAACAAGAGTCCAGATCCACTCTGCAGACAAAGGCAAGGATGATATGCCAACAGAAAAAGTTATCCAGTGACTTTTTCAGTATAGATAGAATTTTCAGTTCATTGCTTGACACCATCCATAGCTTCTACTGCAGGTCTCTAATCCCTTGGTGCCTTATATGCAAGTTTCCAGGTAAAGAGTCTCTTCTTGTAAGGCAAAAGACAATATATTCATGTCAACAAAGCCACAGGAATACCTTAAGAAAAGCCATTTCAGGCAAACAACAATACTTTCAAAGTTTGAAGCATGGTAGATGAGAACTTTCTCCAGAATCACTTGCCAGTTTCCTGCCCTGGGAAGAACATTCTGAGTTTCAACTTCATGCAAACTTTCCTGGTGAAGTTAATACTCATGGAGAAGACTGAGGGAAAACCAATACAATTTGCTCACCCATAGAGCAATATGCACAACCTAGTTTTCACAAAGGATCCCTTGAAAATTTCATTATGAAACATGAAACCTGGTCTGGGGGAGAAAAACTGTACTGCTTCAGACACATCCACATCCTGGACTTTAGGGTTCACTGAAAGAATTGTGGGCCCTGAAACAAATTCAGGAGACAACTGGGCACCACAAGCTTCAATCAGGAGTCTGTGGGACAGAGGCAGGCTTAGACCTTGACATCAGTAAAGCAAGATTATTAACAAGGAAACCAAAACCAGACAATTTCTGTGGCTTTCCACTCTTTTAAGCTGTCTCACACACAAGACCAGCTGCATAATTTCCAACTCTGATTGTACTCACTTGGACCTACGAAGTTTTCTCCAGCCTGTAACTTCTGCCCAAGCCTACCCATACACTATACAAATGCTTCTCTGCATAACTACAGGCTCTGATTTGACCTCTTTTCACAAAAGAAAAAGTCAGCATTTTTAAAAGATATATCTAACATATCATCAGTGTTTGGAAAATTGTCTCTTAAAAATGCCTCTAACATTTTGGGTTATCCTTATTTTTAAAGCCATAATAATCTATTGTTTGAATGTTTTTATTCCTCTTAAAATATCCTATTCAGTAAGGTTAAAAAAAAAAAAGCAACAAACCTACTCACACCCTTTACTGGCAGCCTTTCTGATATCTACCATCACACTAATACAAACCACTTTAGAGCTAGGCTTTTTGTGATTAAACAACAAGATTGATTTTAAATTGCACAAGTGGTCTTGTGCAATAGAAATGACCCCAAACCACGACATTTGTAACAAGACTGGCAATCAGAAACTGTCTGCCTGATCCAAATGAGAACTGTAAGTTTACATAAAGGTCAGCGCTACAGATCCATTTTGCGATGGATGTGCTTTATAAATGTCAGGGATGTAAACTAGCCCTCTCACAGGAAGCATCTCCTAGCCAGCTTCTGCAGTGACTGCGGATAGACAACTGCTGTGTGATGGGCACAACCTCCAAACTAGAGCTGTTAGTTTTGCTGTCCCCTTGGTGCAGGGAACAAACTTCTCTCCTACCCCAACGCCCAGATTTAAAGGAAAGACACTTTCAGGCACATGTGCATTAGCAGTTATGTACAGGTCTGATCCAGCCACTCAGAGAGGCTAGGAATGGCCTTAAACATGTCCATGACTTTAGGCTTAGCAAAGCAGGAATGCAGCCCAGGTCCCCAGCCCCAGGGGATGCACCTGGCTTAGGTCTTCTGATTAACCAGGATGCTCTGTTGCTACCTTTTCATCTGATTGCCTAGGAGTTGCTTTATCTACCCACAGTTTTCAATTCTGGGATCCTCTAAAAGCAGTTAAGCTTTTAAGATCATGAGTCAATTGCCTTCAAAAACCAGTTGCATCATGGTGCCTTACGCATTTGGACTGAATCATTTGAAAAACAAATTCAGTGCAGAAAGTGATGTTCCAGTTTTTCATGTGGCCCCTCTCCCAGATATAAACGCTGCACTTCACAGCCAGATTTAAGGGAAAAATTGTCTTTTCCCAGCTATCTCTCATTGTTATTGATGTCAGGTTTTCTGAGCTGGGAGGGGTGTCCCCATTCATTCAGAGGTAGTGAGTAGGAGACAAGTTTTTCAAGAGTCCAAAACACGGGCACAACCCACTATGCACCCAGTTTCATGCAGGTCATCTTTAAAACCCTAAATAAGTGCCATACACAAAACAAGCTTGTGTTCTCAGTCCAAAAGCTAGTGAAACAGCTGGTATAAAACCTGTCATCATCATTTGCACTATGGCCAAATGGGTGTGAAAGCTGAAATCCTAATCATTTCTATCCATAAAGCTTATGTAGGCAAGAACTTTAGTGCACAGGTGGCAGTAGCAGATTTAGGAACTCACAGTGTCCCTGTGCTTCTTACAGGCAAGAAAAAGACTTGAGCTTCAGACCTTTTGTCCTGGCATTGTCTGCAGGCTCCAGGACAGCTCTTGAAATCATACTGCCCTCACAAACAAATTCCTATTTCACCAGAACCAGTCAGTGGCTGGCAGATGGGTTAAGTGTACAGGACAGAGAAGATAAGCAAAAGACAGCTGCAGAAAATTAGAGCAAGTTCAAAGTTGCTCCTGGACAGAGATAATTTTGCCACTTGAGCCCAAACTCAAGGCACAGATACTGGAAGCGCGTTAGTGACCATGGAAGATAAAAGGATTATTTCCTAAATGCTCCCCATCTGCTTGGGGTTGACTCACAGACAGACAAAAATTCCTCAGGGCAGATGTTGACAAGTTCAGACAGCAGTCATGATCTGAGCAGTTATTTGTTTTGGTTTTACTGTTTTGGGTGGTTTGGGTTTTTTTAAACAATGTGAGATTAAAGAGTGAGGAAGTGACTATAACATTAGACCCAACTTTCAGCTATTCCTGAAGACCACTTCACGATTGAGAAATAGCCTGAGAAGTTGTTTCTTACTCCACTACTAACCTCTTGAGCTAGGGAGCAGGGAAAAAAACCCCAACCAAATACACTATTTGCCTCCATTTGTGTTGCTGCCAAATTCACTGGAGATTGGCCCTCCCCCAAGACATACCAGCCTGAGTTGCTGCCATTGTAAGTGATTTCCAATTTGATACAGAAAACCATGATCACCTAATGGTAGTTGTGGCACCTAATGCCTTCACAACCATCATGTTAGCTGTCACAAGAACTAGTCCTCAGAGACAGATGATTCAGCAGGTGGAGTTCAAAACTCTGGATACTACACTTATCTGGGGTTACTCCTGATTTACACCCACCTAAGAGAAGAACCAAATCACAAGCCTGTCCCTTGTGGGAGAAATCCTTGGCAGCATTCACAAAAGAGAGTGAGGACAAAAGTAGTCAAAGATGGTGGTGTGTTCTCTCTTTTCTGAAACTGGGAAATTTGGAGCGGCTCCAGGGCTTTGCAAAGCTCCAACAGCTGCCACAGCCCCTGTTGGGAGGACCTGAGGCAAACAGGATTAGGAAGGTATAGCATTTTGTGGCAGAGCTCACTCTGCCCTCAACACAGCCCCTTCCTTCAGAAGGAGTGTTAAAAACTCCACCAGACAGGGGCTGGCACATGTAAGGCTTAGTGCATTCGTGTGGGAGAATTTCAGAGGGAATTGGGGGAATTCTGATCACTATATTAGTATGCAGAGTCAGAGAATTTCTTACAAAAAGGACTTGTAATCCTTATGCCTGGGGAAGATCAAAAACTATTGCTGTAGCAGAGCACTCTCACTGATATCAAGGAGCACTCAAACAAGCAGCAGAACCAAAAACACCTGGAAAAAAAAAAAAAAGAAAACCAGTGTTGAGAAAGTTTAGTATTTTTCTTTTGTCCACAGATCATTCTGCAGACAGTACAAAATGTGAGGGAAAGAGCACTCTGTTTTCACAATATGTTCTGCACAGCGCCAGCGGTTAAGCAAGAAATGAAGCGTGGCTACTGAGCAGTGCAGACCTGCTAGATGTCCTTTCTGGAGATTTAAGTACTTTTGATGTTTCTGTCGCCCATGCAAAAAGCTAGAGGTCTTGAAGACTTACTTAGTTAGGAGGAAAGCACAGCAATGGAGTCAAGCATTCTTTCTAACCAGCCAGGTCTAGTTATGAAGAAGCTGCAAAGGCTTATTTTCCCACACAGCAGCAGCCTCTTTCAGCCAAGATGCTTGTTCCCTCTCTTGGCTACTTTGCCGTGCTCAGCTGTCCTTAGGTTGGTGCTTTGTAGGCTTTTTCTCTCATTATTGAAGTTTTCATAGTCTTTCTCAGAGATGCAGACCAACATCCAGCCGTAATCAGAAACACCTTTCTGTGTACACTTGCTTTACACCTCTCTGCTTCGAATGGTGATGTGACTGTAGAGGGAGCAGTTACTGTGCTAGGTAACTGAGCATGGGTATTTTGCAACAGTACCTAAACTAAACAGTACCAATTGCTTACTTTGGCCGTGTTTTTCCTGTGATTTAGACAACCCAAAAAGTACTTTTTTTCCCTCTTTTTAATTGTATCTCAGCTCTGGAGGTGGCAAATATGAAGCAGCTTCACCTCCTTTTATGATCTTTCATTTTGGTCTGGCAGCATCCATGTTTCTAGTAAACTTTATATATGTAACAGTAGAAGGCCAAATTGGCCCAGAGTTCAGAGGTGGTATTTAAGCATCACCATACAATCTGTAACAATCAAGCTGAAATGCATTTAGCCAGGAACACTTTTAAGCCATTTTTGTTTGTTTCACACCCTCTGAATTATTGTAATTAAACACTGTAAATACTTACCAGACAGAACCTTTTTGACTGTTAGTCCAGACAGAGGGCTTTAGAGACCTGGCATTGACTTAATGAGAAATCAGGAGCTTGGTCTCAATGGGACCATTAGTTTTATGGCTATTTTTCAACCTTGTTTGATTTGTAAGAAATACATAGTTCCTTGGAACAAATTATTGAAAACAGTTCTTAATTTTGCTCTTGTGCCCAGTCTAATGTACCTGTGCTACTAGGCCTTCAAATGGCTTAGGCAGTACCAAAAGCATCTCCAGATAGTCCCTGAAATGCAAGTACATGAGACCACAGAAGTCTTCAGGAAATGCAAGCCTTCACTATGATGTAATAATTGTACTATTGTAGAGACCGTATGGCTTCACCATAATTGCTTCCACTGGGAGTAGGTGTTATGCAAACACACTGACAGAGCTGAATACAGATCAGGCTTCAGTTTCCACAAGAGGCACCTGTAGGTACAAGAACTGAGTAAATAATATAACCCACTGCCCATCTGAGGTGTGCCAGAACTCCTTAAATATGCAAAAGAGAACATGCTGGCATTCAGATCAGCTGCTGGAAGTGACCCACCTTGACATCATGATAACTTTGACCACTGTGGTAGTTCAGCCCCAAGCAGCGGCTCACTCCTGGAGGAGAAACAGAGCCTCAATGGGTAGGGATAAGGACAATTTACTGACAAAATCACCATGAAAGGGAAACAATAACATCTCACAGCAAAGTACACTCACACCCAGTGACAACACAGAGTACTGCAACAACACAAGGACTGACCTGACACCTCAGTCACACTCAGACTGCCCAGGAGTATTCCTCCCTGACCAGCCCCTCTTATGGGGGTGTGATGTCAGGTGGTGTGGAAAACAGCCTGGGCTAACTCAGATCACCTGGGCTGGCTACTTGGGGAGGTTAGCTCTGGCCTGTCCAGAACCAGGACAACCACCAACTGCTGAGGAAGCCAGCTAGCTTGAGATCTGAAATACGAAATCCTCTCATACTGACTGATGACTAAGTCACAGTTGCTACAGTACGCTGAAGTCGTAAGTCAAGTTTCAAAATCTTTGATCCACCACAAAGTTCTTCGTAGTTTTAATGCGTCATGTATGTGGCATTTCAGGGAGGTAAAGGAAAAGGTAACTCTCTAAAAATATGATTTTGAGTTTCTTATCAAAGCAGTGACAGTCTAAAAGGGATT
The DNA here is from genome assembly GCA_022605575.1 of Laterallus jamaicensis coturniculus. Classification (NCBI taxonomy): domain Eukaryota; kingdom Metazoa; phylum Chordata; class Aves; order Gruiformes; family Rallidae; genus Laterallus; species Laterallus jamaicensis. The sequence goes on from JAKCOX010000008.1 coordinate 26,874,415, forward strand.
GTTCTACTTACAGAAAGAGCTAGCAGGATGTCTAATCCACCTGATAAATAGCCTGGGATAATTTGTTGCTTGATGATGGCAAAGAGTTTATTATTTTCATACTTTCTTTGCATTCAGATTTGCGTGACTTCTGAAAAGGAACACGATGGCTTTATCAAAGTATACAGTGGGAAGAAGAAAGGCTTTGTCCCCATAGACGTCTTAGAAAACATCTGATTTCAACAGCCCGCTTGCTGCAGTAGGAGCCCTTTGTTGGCAATGCCTGTCTGCCTCATCTCACACTGTGTCAACCCAGATGGGCTGTTTTGCAGATGTTCAGGGGAATAGTGAGAAAACTGCAACTACAAGAAGAAAAAGACATTTAGACTGCCACAGCAACACTATGAAATAAGAAAAGTGGAATGTTTGGAAGAAAATACAGTCAGAACCTACTAGGGAAATGAGGGGCCCTTGTATACTAACAAGAATAAGGTAAGGGGAAGAAAAAAGTCTGGGTTGATTTCTGGTGCAAGATGGCTGTTACGGCCCTGATAGAGACAGACATCTTGTTCTGAAGGACTAAACTCATGTCCTGTTCTTGTGTCTTAGAAAACTGTTGGACTGCTTTCTTGTTTGAGGTATGTATTTAGGGGGGAGGGGGAGGGAAAAAAAATACCATTCAAACTGTCCTCATACTACAGTCCAAGGCTTGTAGTAAAGTGTGGCTGTGGTTCTACAGTTCTGTCCCCAGTATCAACCAATCAGTTTAAGAGTTTAATCCTGGTGTTTAGTCTCATAACAAAGCAGTTTGGAGAGACCACATGAACGTCAGTCCAAGAAATGCACTGTGCCCTGGAAGTCGGCAGCTTTCTCTTTCTGCAATCTTCCCATATGAAAGAGTAGCAAACCTGTGTGTCCTTTGTTTTCTCTGTATACAAACAAAAGCTCTCAGTGTATGTCAGGTGTGATGGCTGCTCTCATAGCTCACAAAAGTAGCTGGTCCTCTGATTCACAAGCCTGCTTGGAAACTTCCCTCTGTGTTTCCTGCACCTTTATCTGGTGATACAGAAAATAGACGAAATGCTGGGAGAGAGGCACAGGCTTGAAACATTTTATATTTTTCTGTGTTTATTGCACTTAAAAGATTTTATATATTATACCTATTTATAAAAAAACCCCAACCAGTTAACTAACTCCCTGGAAGACAGAAAATGCTAAGAAAGGACAGGCCACGCACAGGAGTGATGTCTGTAATTATCAAAATCCAGGACTTGTGACAGAAAGGCACTGAGTGTCTAAGCATTGCATTCACACACCAAAGGTATCTTCATCATTTGCTAAATAAAAGTTTTGTAGATTCAGCAGTAAATAAACCACCATGAGCAGCCCATAAATTTTCTCCGTACCAGTGAGACTGTGAGAACCGGTCTGGTTTGTCCATGTAAGCTTCTATCTTCAATTACATTTTGGGCATATGAACCCTTTGGTACCTGGAGAGCAGTCTGTGGGACCAAGTTATACAAACCAACCAGTGCCAATCCTGTTGTAGAGCAGGGGCCTTATGATAGTGAAAGACAGGGAACCTATTTTCCAAGTATTTAATTGGATGTAATTGCACCAAATACACTTAAACAGCTTAACATGTATTATGACGTAGAGATTAAGTCCTATCCCAAAGCTTCCTGCTGAATCCATGCCTTATTTGACCAGCTTCAGATTGAATACCAGTCTTTACTGCGATTAACCCCAAATTGATGTCCTAAATCCTGAAAGAAGAATTTCACATGCTGCTAGGCTAGTATAGGCCTTTGCAAAGTTGAGTCTGTTTCTGAAAACAAGCTGCCAGTCCTGCTTCCATATACTGTGGCAGTTTGAATCTGTGTGGCACAGCCCAGGTCTCAGTAGTTGGGTTACCCTAGTTCAATAGCTGATCTTACTCAAAGCCTTATGAAATCCAGTGCAACTTTACACATGACCAGAAGTTCACAGAGCAGATCAGTCTTCAACCTCCAACAGACACATTTTGCAGCTCTTACCTATCACTTATGGGAGAGGAGGAAGTTGTAGTGGTGTCAACTGCTGAAACTTGGTCCTCCATAAGTGGTCTGTACCAATTATTAATGTCCTCCTGGCTGATCAAAACTATCTGATTTCATATCATCTGTGGGAATATCAGCAATGTATAATATTTTATTTTTTCAGTTCAAGCAAAGAACATTTGCTCAGCTCATTTTCCTAAGTAACCAATAAACTCAGTGGCAGGACAGAGGACTCTGATAAGCCTTAAAGATCAAGAGGAAAAGCAGTACAGACATATTAATACACTCTGCTTTATAAGTTTGGTTTTTTTATATATTCACCCATTCAAAGGAAAAACTCAAGCATTTGTTAGAAGTAAAATATTTGCTACTTTTGATCAGGCCTGTCAAGTGGACAAAGGAAATCTGCAGTAATCTACACATATGTGCTGTTGTTTACATGATTGCGTCATACTGTGATTCCCTTCTATTTCAGTCCTCTACAATTTCAATTTATCCCTACAATGTGCATCATACTCTTCAAAGAATTATATGAATATTACCTACAACTCACAATGGCCTTTAATCTATGTCAGTTTGATTCCTTTTGATACTGAGCAATAAATAATAAAGTGACTGAGTAAAAACAAAACAGACCTTATGTGGACTGTATTACATTTGAGAAAGCATTGCTTTTGAACCAAAGCTTTCATGGTTTTCTTTGTTTTGTCTTTTTACTGGGTTTTTGCTGCCATTTGATATATAGATATAATTTATGCCTAATTTAGCAAGAAGCACATACGTGAGTCTTACTTTAAGCGTGTGATTCATTGTCTATTTGCATGCTTAAAGCTGAAGCACTTTGCTGAATTAAGGTCATTTTCCTCAAATTTATTTTGTATGCCTTACTCTGAATCCAGACAAGTATCCCATCTTTTTTTTTTTTTCCTCGCATATGCAATTCACAATAGATACTGCATTAGCAAGCAGTTAAAAGTCAGTCAGAAGAAGGAATGGACTTTATCTGACGTATGCTCAGAAAAATTGAATTTTAGGAGATTAATGCTGTTCAGATTTAATTTAATATTCTGCTTAATAAAGACTATGTGATGGTTGGAAGGAGAATAGAAGTGTACGTTTCTTGGCTTCTTTGCATCAGACCGTATCATTTTCAGTTATCCGCCTTCAAGAACATTCACTAAACCCATCAGCAACAGATGTTACTGAGCATTTCCGTTTAAAATCTACAGCACTTGCATTTGCCACATATAGCAAACCATTTCTCAAGTAGTTCTTCTGAAATATATGTGGCAGAGTGACGTTTTCTGGTGGGGCCTTCCTGAACATTTGTTTCTGGCAGATTGGTATATATTTTAAACCATTCAACATCTCATCACAGCACAAAACTGGCTACAGAATATTTTCTTAAGTGCTAGGAACAGTTGATCAACATGAGTTGAGGATGAACTGCCTGAATCATGATCTCCCATTCATAAATAACACAGCATCTCGCTTTATCACCACCTTTCTCTACACTTTGGCCATTTTGACTCAGTGACTTCCTTTGGAGACAGATGCTGCAGTGTACCAGCAGTTGTGGCCTCATTGTCCCAGGGGAACTAAGACACTTATTCCTACAAACATTGTGTAGCTTTAGCATTGCTTACAGGCCTTGATTTGTAATTATTTGTTGAGATCCAACTGACTAAATACAGCACCCAGCACCACCAGAGGAACTGGCCTATGGCCAGAAGGCAGTGACATTGGAGTTTGGGAAGAGCCTTGACCTTCTAAAGAAGCTACGTAGAGATCACGTAGGTTGACTAAAATGGCACTAGACAGATGTCTCTGGAAAATTAACCCAACTCATTTATTTTAAATATGTGCAGACAAGTCTGATTTATTAAGCTCTCAAATTACATCTTTCTTTCCCTAAAAGACATTGAATAAGCACAGAAAGCCATATCAATCTTCTCCTATTTAAATTCATGGAAAAAAAGAATCCTTGAATGCCACAAAGACTGGAGTTCAGCTGTTATCTTAGAAAAAGGGTAGTCAGTGTTACCATACCCCCCCCAAAAATCTGCAATGTAATTTTCTGATGTCTACAACTAAGCTAGTACATCAACTTGTTTTCCCCCTTCCTCAGAAGAGGGTAACATGGACTTCAGAACTATGATTCAGCTAACCAACTGAAAACTTCTGCTTTTGCATGAACTAGAATGTGCCTCCCAAGCGCCTGTTTTTGCCAGACAACAACCAAGGGAGAACTGAATACCTGGGTCAGATGTAGACCTCTGCAGATGTAACATCTCTATCAGGACAGCATTCTTAACACTAATTTCTAGGTGTGTAGGTGCAATAGATGTATTGCTGTACCAGATACACCTGAATACCATGTTTTTACTTTTTGCAGTGCCTCTCAAGTTACTAGTCACGGTTACTAGGAGACATGAGAAAAGAGGTGCTTTTTTTCCCCTCCTTTTTCCTTTCTATATGATTTTCTTTCCTGGCTGGTGGATAAGGGTGGCTTCCTAAATAGAACATTTTGCATTTAAATACAAACATAAACTTAATATCACATGGAACAGATCCTATTAAGGACATTTTAATTTAAAATACTGAACAGTAAGAATATTACCATGGCCCTATCCCTTCCTGCAAAAATACTGAACATCCATTAATTCTGAGAGAAATAGTAACAGCACTCATTTACCGTATGACTAGGAAGATAGATTTGTGTGTCATTCATCTTCTAACATTTCACCATGTTTCTTCTGGACAACATTCTGAGACGTTAAGAACCACCAGAGTGAATAGCATTGGCCTGGGCAATCAGACCAGGGTGGGTGGTGATGTGCTCATTCATACCTAATAAAAGGCAAAATACAGGTATGTGTTTTCTATTCACTGGTGATACGCTTATCGCCAGTGCTCATATAGCAATGAAAATAAGCACAAAAGAAAGTGAACAAGTACCAAGTACATCAGGTTCTGTTTAAAATATAAGGAAGGAGGAATGTGAATAATATTCCCATGCATATTCCTTCTGTATTTTGCCCTAGTATGAATAGCATCAGACCAACAGAAGTGTTTCATTTCATATTTGAGACATTTCATGAAATATGTGCTCCCAAATTATTATCCAGATTATGTGCACTACATCATTTTGTAAAGGAAGGAAAATAAATGTTTCTCCCCAGTGGGAATATATGTCATCACAACGTCGAGTTTTCCATGGCTAAAAAGAACATCTGAGTCTAAGAGGTACATGAGAGTTATTTTTAAAACCACTCTTTATATAGAAAATTGTTACATGCCTGGGGAATGAAAACTTGGGAGGGTCTCCAAAAAAGAGGTCCAGACAAAACTGTAGTGGGTCTGCCTCAGGTAAGCATGTGTGTCCCTTTCCTGGCTGGCTCATCAAACTCTATACAACACCTACTTAAATCAGTGTCATTTGTTCAATCGAACGAGCTTAAGTCAATTTCATCTTTTATTTTTGTACATACAGGCAACACAAACATACATAGATATGTATCTATACCTATACTCATTAGCATCAGTTCAATGGCAAGAGGACATGCCCTTAAAAAATCTGTCCTTTTAGATTTTATTTTATTTTTTTCTTCTCATAATGGAAGGAAACCTCCTAACTAGGATGGCAGAGACAGACAGCTACATCGACAGATATGTAACATATAACCCCAGTTAGAGGGAGATGAACTGCAAATACACAATACATTGAGCATAGTCGAGGTACACGCTGCTCTGAAATGCGTGTCATTCATCAGGCAAAGTTAGGATTGTGTGCTGCATACAAACTGGCAGCCTGAAAACATTGTCAGAGCAACATGTAAATCATACCTCTTTGACCTGGCTGCCTCGCAGTAACAAGATATTGAAAATAAAGAGTAACTTCTCCTTGGAGACCTGAAGGAGAGGAAGCCAGGAGGCATTACCATGGGCTTAAAATAAATTTTTTTTAGAAGTCCTAGCCAGTTCCACATGCACACCATGAGAAGGGCACATAAATTTACCTTCATTAGAATGAAGTAAGCCAACATCTGAGTAATTACTATGCTATCAGTGGTTTGCCAGCTGATAGGGTCAGAGGCTGACAACACAATACTGAAAGACTGTGAGACTTGTTTCCGCTTTGCATCACAAACAGGGGGGAAAAAAAAAAAAGAGAGAGGTAGCTGTGGGTAAGCTCCAATTTTTAAAAGAAATGGTGCAGTAATGGTACTGAAGCAAACATTTCAATATGACTTATCTTTTCCATGCAGTCCCCTTTTCCTAGAGGGGATGGTCCAGGCAGAATCTCCCACCCCATGCTCTTGCCCAAGGGAAGCACTGCAGGTGCATGGGCACAATTTCAGAGCAGACCTCTGGGCTGTTCCCAGCATGGCCTGCCCATGCCAGCAGAGTCACTTTCCAGCTGCTCTTCCTTCCAGGGATCACACCAGTTTTGTTGCTGGCTGGCCACTCCTTGCCCTCATGTCTGGCAGGAGAAAAATAGCCAACATTATCCCAAGCAAACAGAAGCCAGACAAAGCAGCCAATGTGGCAGCAGTCCTCAAAACCTTGGAGTGTGGCCTTCCTGTACACCCTTGTGATGTTGCAAACTGTAAGGCAGAAAATGGTCATTCATCATGCCTCACTGCAAGGTGTCACTCCCCTCCCCTGCTTCTGGTCCTTCTCTGTCTGTGCAGGATGCAGCACCTTTCTCACCAACACACTAGCCATCCTCATTTTACACCTACTGAATCTCACTCTCTGTCCTGCCAGGAAAAACCTTTCAGAACTATCCAGTCCTGCTCTGTTAAATGCTTGCTGTTAAGCAAGTTGACCCAAAAAAGGTAAGGCTGGCATTGCCCCAGTTCAGCACCCTTCCTACACGGGCATCTATGAGCTGCTTGGAAACCCTCATTCAAAGGGATGTGTGGCTGCTGAGAGACACATCCTCACCGGCGCTGAGGATGGAGAGGGTCCATTCCCACATGATCACAGATAGAAGGGGAAAAACAGATGCTACCTTATTTCGAACCTTTGGAAGAAGTCTGGTCTCTAAGTCCCAAGTCTTATGTGAGTCATACCAAACATGGGAGAACAGCTTCTGTTTGCAGCCCATTCACAATATTTATCATGCTGCATCTACACATTTTGGCTCAAGGAATGCAAAGTGAATGCAAATCTCTTCCTGCTCTCTCTTTCATTCACTTCACATCCTAGTCAGCTGCTGCCTTGTGTCTTTGTGCTTAGTCTTGTAAAGGTCTCCCCTCCCTGGCTTTTCTCTTCCTGCCAAAGGAGGTGCTTCCTATGGATATTATCCAAGGTGCAGTGAGACATTTACCCCCTGCAGCATAGTGGAGCCAGACTTTTTGATGTTGGTAGTGTCCCCGGGTCAATATCCTTGTAGACACCATTGTTCATGTCATGGACACCACCACCCAAGCAGAAGGAAGGGAGGAAGGGCTATGATCTTCATTAGTGGTTTTGCTCAGGGCCTCATGTGACTTGAATGTAAAACACCTGATTCCAGCTGGGCAGCATCCAGGCACCATTGATGTTTCTATATCCATGACAGGTCTGAAGACCTGGCACAGCAATCTGGTATGTACTTCATGCCTGCTGCAAAGTATAGGAACATGTTAGAAGCTCATACTTGGCAGGAATGAGGCATCAGCTGCGCAGGGAAGAAGCAATCTCAGGCTATTACAGTGGAAAGAGAAAGTGACCCCATAAAAATAGCACCTAGATCCCATGCATTCAGTTTCTTGCTTAACCCAAGGTAATTCATCTAATGGTGCTAAGGCTAAAATGAAAGTTACAACTGTGATGGGACAGTCCAGGAAAGTGTACTGGAACAGATATTTTTTTCAGTGTTTATATAGCTTGCAGCATTTTACCATGTAAATAAAAAAGTAAATAAACATAAATAGCCCAATACAAAATTATTAGCTTGCTCCTACCCACCATTTTATACATTCAGCTTTTAAACCATCTGCTGTATTTCTTTCTGTAGAGATGCATATAGTCTTCTGGTTTCTAGATAATACAAATTATTAGTACAAATAGCAGGCAAATCTGCTTTACTGACGTACTGAAACTAACTCACAGGTGCTTTATGGAAGGAACAGAAAATCAGTTTAACTCCTGCACATAAATCTTCATTGGATAGTAAGACATTTCATAAAGTCTTCCTTAGAAGGGCAAAAAGTTCCACATGCCTGGGCTGGAAATGACAGATTTCTTCTTGAAGGCTGCAGCACTAAGACCACTGCTATCCTTCGTATTGCTTGTAAGGCTCTGTGCTTTACAGACAGAGACACCACAAAGACCCTGCTCTGGCCTTTCATCCCAATACCGGGGGGTGCAATGGGACGTCCAAGCCTGCGTGCTATGTTAACTGGGACAGTCTTTGTATCCTGAGCACTTACATGCATTTTGTGGAGAAAAAGAAAGGGAAAAAAAAAAAAAGGTGGCTCACTGGGCATATCTGTATCTACACCATGCACTGTTGAGGACATAATGAAGTCTTGGTTATAGATCAAGTCTCCGTGGCTCTGCAGCACTTCTGGTGCAGGGGTGACTGCTAACTGTGCAGAAAGCACCACTTCCCAGACTGTGCTCAAGCAATGTCTGCACAATGCTGACCATATTATTTTCACAGGTCACAATGCTCTAGCTTGGTTTCTCCAAAAAATAGTTGCTCAGTTTGCTTCTCTGCATAATGCATACCTCCCAACATGCAAACCCAATTAACATAACACATCAGCTGAGATGCTGGAGCAGACACATGGTTCTTCATCTGACAGCACCGTACTCACCCCTTAGACTTCAATCACTCAAAAAACTGAGAAGGAATCTCCATAATCTCTTGAGTTTTAAGACCAAGACCATTTTAAAACGTCCTTCTGCTTCAGTGCCCCATTTAACCCCTGTCATAGACCGAGCACACTAGTCACATTTAATGCTAGCAATTAATAAAACAATTGTCATCAGACCAGCGACATTAAATAGCTTCTTGCCTGCTGTGCCCTCTCTGAGTGAGCACTTCTGCCTGCCAGATCAGTGCAGCTGTGGGTGGTAGAGGGAGTAGGAATAGTCATTTTTGTTCCCGTTCCTGTTAGGTGGTTCCACCTCCAGACTAATCCAGGTCATCCTCAGCCCCAAAGAGCAATTTTTGCAGACAGGCATTACCAGGGAGTGGTCTTTGCATATTTTAACTTAATAACCAGGGTGATATCCCTTGACCCTTTGGAGTGATACCAATTTCATACCCACCTTTCAAAGATGTTGCCCTCTTGTAAGGTTTCACACTCTTTCATCAGTAGTACTGTGACTTTGGTCCCACACCAGTCAAGGAAAGATCTAACAAGTACATAGAATAGGATCTAATGTCAAGTTGTAGCCTCTGAGTCACTCCACAAAAAATTCAGCATCTGTTTAGTGGAAATCCAAACACAGATGGGGTAAGTACCTTCCTCCCTACCCCCCCTCCCTGTCTTGGGAGCAAGGGAAGGAAGAGCTGTCAGTGCTAATGAGATATAGAGCAGGTGATGTAATTATCATCTGAGAGCCTGAGTAGGATGAGACAGATGTTGCTTTCAGGGTTCATTGCTTTATTTGCAACACCTGCTAACCAGCTTACATGATACCCCCTCAAGCCACACCAGATACAGTCTAATATAAAATGAATGGTTTTGAGGGAAACCAAAAGACTCTAGATGATATCAAAGCCATACGCAAGGCTGCCCTTAAACAGTGGTAGTTCTAACAAGAATTGAAAACAGGGCCATAAATTAAAATAAAGTAAATATTCCATTCTTGCGTCCCAAGAATCTGTCTCCAAGCTTGTACCTTACAATAAGCCCCTTCTTCCCAAAATGGGATCATTGCTTTTGACAGAGCTGCAGAGGAATAGTGACTCTCTACTCATTTGCAGGCTGAGAAATAACCTAGATAGCCACAGGTTTGAGGTTATTATAGGAAGTAGGGCCCAGGTTACATCCACTTGATCAGATTCAAGTGGTGGTGCTGAGGAGTGAAGGCATCTTCAACCATGATGGGAATGGTACAGGGAGACTTGGGGTACATAAAAACAACAGCTGTGTGTCACCTTGCAGTTAGGTACTTGCCATAAGGCCTGACATAAGAGTTCACTACTCAAACAGGCAGGTTTTGTTTGGGAACTTGGTTTTTCCCTAGGGAAGATGAAAGGAAGCAGCAAGACCTTGTGGATCAATTTAAGTCCCTGTGGTGTGCAGGCAATGGCATAATGACAGCTGTATGCTGTGTGATGCTTGGATCCATGCTCATCCTTGCTACCGAGGGCTGAGAACAAGTGGACAAGGGAGATAGAAATCCATGAGACAAAGTAAATTAATTAAGACTGTAAAGTGCTTTGACAATCTTGTACCACTGGAGCCCAAAGTGTTACCACGACACAGATGTCTCGCAGCAACTGGTAAAGCACTGTAGGCTGAATCACATCAGCTGCAAGGGCACACATGGACAGGACTAAAAGCACACCCGTGAAATGTGTTGCCCTTGCTCTTAGGCTTGTCTGGATTGTGGGGGGGCAACATGTTACTCAAAGGGAGAGGGTGGTAACAGAGTAAGCAGGCACAGAAGAAACCTGGTTTTTGCCACCAGACCAACTTGGCATGAGAAAAAGACTTTTTCTTTTCAAGTTATGTTCACCCATTTAAATACTTTTCCAGGTAATTAACACCGCGCAGAAACAGAGCTGATCTTCCTTGAAGAGTGAAACATTTATTACCCTTTTCATCTTCCTTCCCGAAATGATTGAGGTGAAAGAAAGGTTAGAAGGAGAGTCTTTTCTGGGTTGTCTTATTTCTCTTTTGTCTTTCACATTGGTTCCAGGAATGGAAAATCATTAATCACCTATCAAGATGGCAGATAAGAGTTGCCTTAAGGTTAGAAAAGATTGGAAAAGATCATTTAAGCATGGTAATTAATTGAAATGAGTAAAATGGGGACAGACTCTTTATTCAAAAGTACGTAGCAGATGATAAGCAACAGATTTTGACTGGTATTAAGAAAAATTGGGAGAGGAATCTTAGCTGACAAAGATGAAAAGTAGAAAATTAGTTATAAGGTAAAAAGTGGTAAACAAATGGAGGAAAAAAAGTTTGTAGTGTTAAGCCCAGTTTATTTATTGTTTTAAATTATTCAGCTGGAAAACTCTGACTCTACCTTTCTCCTAATTATGTTAGTCATGTCAGTACTACACAAAGGAGTGGGAGCCAAACATCAGCCACCCTTGATGCTCCAGTAGAAGAATGCTTCAGAAAGTATTGCATTACGCATCAGTGACAAAGTTTTCTCTCCCAGTTAGACTCCTGAGACACTGCAGAGATATATCCCAGAATGTTGCAGGTGCAGAGTTTCATGGGCTCTCATTATAGCTTTTGCTGGCTTTATGCATCCTGTGCTTTTGGCACAGCCACCATCAGTTCCACCATCCTCCTCACATAAGCTTTCCTCTGTTTGAAGGACTCCCTGGGAAGCTTCCTCTGACCACTCACCTCCCCTAGATTTGGTGCAGTGTTGTTTTACAGGGGCAGGCAATACCACCAAACACCTCCTGCTTTTATCCCGTTTCTGAAGGAGGTGCCAAAAGGCAATGAAATAACATGCTTTGAAGACACAACACAATAAAACCTGTTCACAACCTAAAAAAAATACCTAAAAGATTCAGGAGGCCTTTCCTTGGAAAAGTCCTATGGACAGAACAACTGGTGATGAAACCCTTTTTACTGTGTCCTTTTTGTAGTAAAACCCCTGCATCTATAAAAGTCTCTGGGAGTTATGATTTGACCAATGTACAATCTTTTATCCACAATCGGTTTCCACATGGTTTACTTCTACCTCTTTGTAAGCTCAATACAGTCTCTACTAAAGAAATTTGTTGTCCCACACCCATGCAAAAAAATTTCCCAACACCATGTTGAGAGTTGGAATATCATCAAGCTGAGAAAAATTTTAAATCAAACGCTTCCGTTTCTACAAATTGCTAGTTCTATAAGAAAAGGGCTTTAGAAAAAAATGTAATATGTAAATGGGTTCTGTTTCTTGTATACTTAGATGTTGTAAAGATACAGTAGGGCTACATGGTGCTGTGGTGTCTACTGACAGGGTCTGCTGTGCTTCACTGCCCAGCTCATTTGGATTTTCAGGTGAGGTACAGTGCAACATGGTGAAAAGATGAGTAGACAGACTCCGAGTTTGCCATTGGTGCAGCTTTGATCTCAAGAAAACTTTAATCTCAGAGAAAAACCTGAGGAAGGGAAAAGTTTCCAGGAGGAAAAATTAACCAAATTCACTGATTGTATCAGATGGCTACAAATTGTTACTCTCTGGAAGTAAAGAGGGAACAGAACTGAAATTGCCTTTCAAAGTTGTACGTTCAGAAGTCAAAGTTTCTCTCCTGGCTGTTACTGAAGAGCTGATAGTCTTTAAATCAGGGCAGAGGCAACCAGGACTAAGTTTTCAGCTTCTGTGTGTCCAGAATTTCCATTTCCTAGTGAATCTTGACATCCTACAGGCAAATGTCAGGACTTCTCAAGACTTACTGCTTGGAGCAGGCTTTGGTCCACCACTCCACCTGCAGTGATGGTTTCCAAATAAATTAGCATCCTCTCAGTCATAACTCTCCCTTTCACCTTGCTACAAAAAGAAAGGGGGCTTTGAAAGGGTACTGTTTGCATTGTGATAGCTGGCAAAGTAAAAAAACATTCACCTCCTGGAGCTGAAAACTGATCCCTGGGTCACATGTATGAAGCATCCAGTTATGATGTTTTTATTCCTGCTGAATAAAACACCAATTTTAATAAATCTTTGATGCCTTCTAATCAAAGTTCAATATTTGGTGCAATAATTTTCTTTTTGCATAAATATCCTGCTCAGCTGTTAGCTGGAGCACGCAGAGCCAGGTTGATCTAAAGCATCAATCTTGAGGAAATTGGAGAAGTTCATAATAAGCTCTCAGTCATATTTGCAATGCAAGATTAACACCATTTCTGCACGACTTGGCTCGGTTTGAGTCCTGAAAGACCAATAACACCCAGAGCAGCTGTGATTAAAGTTCACACACTGGGCTGTCATTTAGTGGACATTATACTAATTAGAGTCCTGCTGGCTGCAGAGAATAATTGTTCTGCTGTCTCATAAGATACCAAGGCTGTTATAATCACATGTATTCAAAATAAATCTTTTAAAAATAAAAAAAAACCTAAAAAATTTAAGTTTTGGGTAGCAACTTCATTAAGATTGGGAATTTGAAACTAGCTCGGTTACAACTGGACAGATTTAATTTTCCAAAAGTGGCATTTTCTTCAGATAGGTTGGCTGGTACAATTCTCTTTGAATGCACTATTACTGCTCAGTATATGGGGCATGACTCACGATACCTCACAACACAGAGTGATAGCTAGAGAAAATTGAGCTTCTCAAAACTGAGATTAAAGGGGAAAAGCCACAGGAATAAATAATACAATAGATAGGTAGGGCCAGAGCATACAAATGAGATATCGCAGAATAAGTATTGGCCTGCTGTCTAGCCCCTGGTAGTGGACTGTGGACTGTGGAGCCACTTTATCATCCTAGTATCCTAAGGGAAGTGTGAGAGAGTTATATGAAGCATGAGGTCTTTTGCTACCAAATCCAGGCATGCTGGTTCTTGAGGGTCAGAGACCTGTGTGTTTTCCAGAATCTCCTTATTTTCAGTCTTCTGATAAACATCACCCAGGCCACCAGCCAGTTCTTCCCACCTGCAACCAGCAAGGATGGACAGCTGCAGCAACTCCCGTGCAACTGTGGTCTCAACACATCACCCTATTCCCACCCCCCAATAAACCACTCACTTGATTCCTGCAACTCTGCCCTGTGTTGCAGTGGGTCAAAGCACGGTCATGCACCTTCCTGTGGGAGAAAAGCCACAGTTTGGCCTTGCCCCAGCAGTAGAGACATTTGGGGTACAAGTGTAAGTACCTACCTCCTACCAACTTATTTTATTTCACTTAAGAGTCTGACTTGAAAATTTGTCTTGCAGTTCCTCCTATGAATTTCATGTTTGTCAGGTGGCACGACACTATTTCAAGTGCTGCTTGCAACTAACAAAATTCTTCACAAACTTTGCTTTAGTTTGAGGGAAAAAAACTCCCCACATGTTGCTTCCAGTATTTCATACTCCTCCAGTCCTACAAATTCATGTGCAGAGCAGTGTGCAAGCCAAGCAGAGTATGCTTTACCACCTCTGCTGCTTCCTTTTGGGAAAAGAAGAGATGGCAGGTCTGGAAACTGGAATACAAAACAACTAAAATCCCTTGCTGCTGTTCTGGCTCTGCAGATAAACACATGTACATAAGTTAATTATTGGTCCTTCTTTTCTTTAAAATTACTGTCTCTCAGTAGTAAGATGCAGACGCTGATGCTATAAAAGGATGGATGGATTTAAATTAAATTAAAAGAAGACAATAACTTCATAATGGTTTTTACAGAACATAGGCATCTTTCCAGCAAAAAATAATCTGATGTTATTGTGAGCCATTAAGCTTTCACACCCAAATTGCCACAGCATTACAAACTAAATCCATGCAACTCATGTACTGTTTGTTATTCTTAGCCTTACTAGCCCTGCACTATGCACGCCACCCGCCCTTTTGTTCACCCTTGCTTTCCACAGTCAGAGGCAGGCTGCTGAAGCACTTCTGGGAAATGCTGGGATTATACATGCCCAGGAAAGTCATCGCTTGTTGGCACACCCACACACCCTCCCACCTGTCAGACATCTTTTGTGAAAGCATTACTCGTGTCTGCCATAGTGCAAGTGCATGCAGCACTGCAGCGTTCATCATTCTTGACACAACTGGGAGCAAAGTAACACCAGCAACGGCCTCTGTTTTCCTGAAGAAAATGGTGGAATCACAGAGGAATAAATGAAATATCTACTCTCCAACCTTGGTTTTACATGATGGCCTTCATCCCCAGTGAGTCAAGCTCCAGTGGTGCCACAAAGGCTTTAAATGGGCAAAAATGTTTAACCACCAAGAGCTTGTGGTGGGATGGAGGACAGAGTAAACAGGTCCTAATCCCGCTTCCATTGAAGTCAGCTGAAAGACTCCCATGGAGAATATGATCCTAACTCTCGCTGGCCATGTTCTAGCATTGAAAAGAATGATGGAGCAGGTTAAACAAGATGGATTAAGTAGAATTTATTTTGAAAAGATATGTGAGGGAAGAGGGGTAGACAGAGACAGATGCATTTGGAGAAAAACCTAAAATTTCAAGACAACAAGAGATACACGAATGAAACACAGTCATTAACAATTAGAAGCCTACAATTATACTCCTTAAAGAAAAAAATACTGTATCCAGTGAAGTACTTATATGCCCACCTAAGGACACTACAGCCAGGGTGAGAGTGATGCCACA
Organism: Laterallus jamaicensis coturniculus; assembly: GCA_022605575.1. NCBI lineage: Eukaryota > Metazoa > Chordata > Aves > Gruiformes > Rallidae > Laterallus > Laterallus jamaicensis. The sequence goes on from JAKCOX010000008.1 coordinate 26,889,876, forward strand.
TAGACTGATTGTAAAGGAGAATGAGTTTCTGAGTCACCTGTGTGTGAGGTGATACATCATGGAGAAAAGGATGCTAGTTCATCATGAGATTCCTGTCTGTCTAGAGAGGAGTCCAGTGCAATGATACCAAAACAATCCTTTGTTAAATTCTCTCCCTGGTTCTCTGATAAAGGATGTAATTGCTGATACTAAAAACAAGAAGGAAAAGTAGAAACCAATAGAAATTGATATGGAACAAGTTACAAGGCATTTTTAAAAATTACATATTATTCATTCATGTCTTTACTTTTTCTTTTTTATTTTCTAGACATTAAAACTTAGAGTTTGAGCTGAAGATGCCAGGAAAGCTCTAGGACTCTCAGGACTGGAAGAGAGGAATTTTAAGGGCATGTTCAGCACAATAAAAACTGTATTATGAACTGTCAGTGTTGATGCTGAAGCACTAGACAAATACATATCTAAGCCTTACAGAAAGTTATGGCAAAAGGTATTCATAAGGAAGTGAGACACTCATAAGCTGACCTATTCAAACATCCTGTGCATTGACACCCGCAGATGCAAATTCTCTCCAAGACAGATGAAGAGTGACATTTTTTGCTCTAAGACTGAGAAACCATGGTGTTTCAGATCAGGACAGTCACATTCTGAAATGCACTGAAAAGGATTTAAGCTATAGAGGTTTCCTACCCAGCACAAAAGAAGTTTCAGCAGTATGCTGTAGGCATTAAAAAAAATAATCCTAGAATACATTTTTAAAAAAAAGAACTATGTGGCCTACTGTACAGGACATTGTGTCATTTGTGCTGGCAACATAGATAAGATGAACACCACCTACAGAACTGGTTGCAATTTAGGTGCTGAAAAATGTCATGCTGGAAGAGGCATAAAAAATGATACCAGGTACTTCAGAAATTACTTCCAGTCAGGTAGTTATTCAGAAACTCATCAAAAGGATGGTTTCTGAGTAATTTGTTGACCTGGTGTTATTACTTTCAGAGAGCAAGGCCAAGGCTAGCAACAAGTTCTTGAACTAAAGAAAGACATGGGAAAAAAAAGCACCAAGGACTCAAAGATGAATGAGACAAATTCAGACCAGAAATAAGGTCCGTGCTTTGAGGAGCAAGGGTAACTGACCAAGTAGTCAAGATACAAGAAGAATGGCAGATTTTTGGTCTGAGAAAAAGATGGTTTAGAAAATAATCTTCACCCAGCACTGAAGCTACACTGGCCTCAAGAGAGCAACAACCCTGTGAGATCAGGAATAACAAGAAATGTGGGAGATGGTGTAAGGGTGGCATCTGGATTCAACCTTTTCAATCCATTGTTGAAAAACATACTCATTAACCTGAAATATAAAATGGGAATGAATCACTGAAGGTCTTTGAGAGGTCTTTCATTATAAGTATCCTTGCACTAAGTTATTGAGTGCGCTTCAAAGAAACTAAAAGGAGCAATTGTGCTATCCAGGAACAAGGAGTGGAAAATATTTTAAGCCTTAAAAATGGCACTTACTTTTTCAGGAATTGTTGCCCTAGTGTTTGCAGCATTAGTGAGAGTTTTCAATTGTCTAATCACAGTTAATCTCAACCTCAAAACTGGTTATTATTCAGTCAGTAACTGGGAAGGGGAGGGGAGGAGGGGAAGATTTGGCATCACACACCTATCAATGCAAAGCAACCTTAGCAAAGACAGAGGAATCACAGCGACGTAAAACACCTATGTAATAATAAACCCCATATATTCTGGCTCCACATGTTGCACTGGTGCCAATGTGACCAAGAAGCAGCAATGTGTGCATGTAGATGCCTGCTCAACCAGACCTGTAACTTATGAAGACCTTTCCCAAAACCCACTCTCCTAGATAGTAGACAATAGCAAGTACTTCCAAAAGTAGTGGAGAAGTGTAGTACCAGAAACTAATCCAGTAGCCACCTGTGCTTTCCCGCCTGCTGAGAACCCAGTTTTATGGAGGAAAAGATGGTGGGCTTAGGCAGATTCCCTTAGTGGCCAGCCCTGGAGATGTAGCCACCATTTTAAAGTTCTAGCTGCTGACCTGGGCAGACGTGGACCTGCAGCAGTAGAGAACCAGGGTAATAGCCATCATGGTGGGTCAAGCGTATGCACATGTTTCTGCCACTGCTACTATGTGTGGCTTGAATAAATCAAGTGTGAGACTAACGCTTGGATAGTTCCAGTGTGTTAATTTTACAATTGCATTTTGCAACCCCAAATATTGATGACCACACAGAAAAGTTCACCTGTGCTAACGGAGCTCCCACTAAATTAATCTTTTCGCTTAAGGAGACAGGTACAAAGAAGAATGACTGTAATGCTTCCAGAGGTGAATTAACCATCTGCGGGGGCAGGGTTGGAAACAGTTTTAAAGAATCAGGCCTTGTAGGCCCATCCATTTCTTAAATGTGGATAGACCTGGCTGTAGTGGTGAGCCATATGCGTTTATATGTGCCTGGTGTAAGCAGAAGACATGGTAGTGTGTCTCTTCTGGAAATGACACAGAACATTACTGATCAGTGCTTTGAAAGCAGCTTTTCTCCTCCTCTACATTACCATGCAATCTTTTAACATGATCCTGGGAATTACGCTTTTTCCAGTACACCATTTGACTTTGTTGTTGATGTCATGGAAAAAAAGCAGTCAGTTGTTTACCAGAGCATTCGATTTCTTATCAGCAGATCTGGCTATGAATAATTATACCACATATTAATACCATAGCAAGCCAGCTAATGGGCTGCAGACGCCTAACAAATAACAGGATGAGAGAAGAAAGGGCAGATTGGCAGGAGGTTGTTTGCCTTTGTGAGGGCTGAATTATAGAATTGGCCAGGCTTCAAAACTATGAATCATTAAGAACATGCACATAGCAGTTTTACATCAGTGAGCTCTATTGACTGTAGAGGAGCTAATATTGATCTACAAAACATATGGGAGTGGGGATGCAGGTCCCACATAGTTAAAAATGTTGTGTTTTAATGTCTGTCCTTTGAATTGTGTTGGTTCCCTGAAACTCCCACACATTTCTGACATCATGACCAGACCCTTCTCCAAAGCCTTTGAAATGATAGCTGTTTCTTTTCAGGTTCACAGTGACAGAAATCTTTGAAACATGACTGTGAGTTACTGTGCTTATCATATCTTGCATCTCCCTTATCATGTTAACTCAGTTTGCAATACCTGTACTGGTATCTATATTCATGGAGATGTTCCTAAATATATATATATATATAAAAAAAATCCCAACCAAAAAACCCCCAACCAAACAGAATTGACCTGCCTTTTCGTATTAGATGGGATTTGTCTTAATTCATTCAAATAGGGTAAAATAATGCCTTACAGCATAACTCTACTATGCTACATTGCAAACCACAACCTGAGCAGCAAGGAGCCACTGCTACAACATTTTGTTCTTCTCTCTTGTGGGAAGGAAGAATGACCATTGCAGGCCATGAAGCCATGCTGACCCCAGGAAAGGGAATTCAGATTTGATTGCTTTTCAACCCATAAATACACCTAATTGTACTTTATGGGAGATAGCACAGTTAGAGCATCAATTATTAGAGGCTATTTCATGAAACAACAACAAAAAACTTAAGCAGAAGTTACACTTAGCCTGTTTTATTCACAGGACTCAGAGACCCTGGACTAGCTTCCACAAACCATAACCATAGGGGTTTCCACTGAGGTGTTCCATCACATGTTTGCATACAAATGACAAATAAGCATTTTCCATGCTGGCATGTAATAGGAATTTAGGATCTTAACTGCAACATAGGATTTTTTTAATGTACTCAGTTAATACTTCAGGTTGTACATAGAACTTTATTAAATATATGCATCTCTAATTCAGCTGTAACATTTTCCTGAATTTGATCTTAGCATCATGGTTTCCCATTCCCAGTGACCCATTGCTGACAATGTCTGACTTTATTCTTCCAAATATTCCAATATATTCCAATATTCTTCCAAATCACTTCTCTGTCATTCTGAGCCATAACACAGAGCTAAAAAAAAAAACAAACCTGGAGCTGAAAACAGTCCTCTTCTTTCATTCTGACAAGCAGGTGCACATCCACAAACACTTAACTGTCTTAGAAGCCTCCCGTAATGATAACCATACCTTGAGCCTGTTGAAATGCAGAGAAGAATCTCTCTGTGGGGTAGGGTTACGTGAAACACAAGACGTTCTTCAGAGGATGATTTTCCATCTCTCCACTGTAAAGAAGTAGTGAGTTTGAGATATGCATCTGTCTCAAGGAAAACTCTGATTGCATCATGACCTCTGTACATTGTGGCTTGTGCCCTCATAAACAAAGTAGGCATGATGGAAATCTGTCATTTCAGGTTTGGCTATTGAAAACCAATAATATGTGTAACTTAATTTTCAGCTCTTTACAAAGAAGATGAACCAGGCACAGAGCTCTTTCATTGCTCCTGTTAATCCAGCCTGCCTCATGGAAAACCTGAGCTGTGGCCCTTTGTGACCCCTTTCCTTTGCTTTTACACAAGAGGAAGCGAGGGAGAGCAGAGGAAATTAAAAAAATAAAAATAAAAAATAAAAAAGCAGGGGAGATAAAATGGTGTCTCAAATGACTAAGACATTGAAAAAAATTCAAACCCAACAACTCACCTTGAAGTTTCCATATCTCCAGTTCCCCAGACCCTTTCTGGGAGCTGAACTTCATACCTTGGTGTGGGGCACAACATTATCAGCCTCTTCTCCTTCTGAGAAAGCACATGTGATTTAAAGCAATGAGGGACAAATAGGTATTTGCTCAAAAATTATTCTTGACATTCAAGATCTCTGGTAAGGACCAATTTAGGGCTGATTGGCTGCCTCCCTTGCACAAACATTTGGTAATTTAAAATTTGATCACTGTAAGTCACTTAATCACAATCAAACTGTAGGTCAAATTGCGTCATTTTCCCTAAATAATTGAAAATATAAATTATTGTGAAATATATTAAATATTTACAATATATATGTGGTCAATAAATGATTTCACTATAGAAAGAAGAGTGTAAGGTAATGCAAACAGACTGGGAATGGCAGAAGCTTTCATTTAATAACAAGTGTGTTTAATAGAACTATTTTATTACACACTTCTGAATGAAACCCAGTCTTTCCAACTGCAGTTGACCTGCATCTGTAAAAATAAGATAACATAGCTTACAGGCAAAGCAATAAAAAAAAATTGAAAAAAAAAACCCCTTATTTCCCTAAAATAAGCTGCAAATACTTGAATCGTGAGGAAACTTGGCAGCTTCCAATAACTGAAAGATATTTATTGGTACTTACACAATGATCAGATTCACATTTTTTGCTTTATGATACATCTTTGACCGTTGTTATTCAATACCAATTTGATTAAAAAGCAATCTTCAGTACAGTGTGAATTCATTTCTTTTTCATGGGTCTTGTAATGATTCTAATTATTACTGTAATAATCCTAGTACCTATTAAGTGTCCTCCCTTTCAATTTCTTCAGCTTAGATAAAATCATGGTAAAGCTTTCACACTGACTCTTCTCAAGCATCAGGGCTGTTGGGTTTAAAGCACTGCATGGTGTTGTATATCCTCAGTTTATCAGGGCTTGCACCTGCTGGACCTTGGGCAAACTCTGTAGAGGAAGCCAAGCAAGTCCAATAGGAAAAGAAAACTTCCTCTGCCTGGGGCTGGGAGCTTCCTTCTGCCACACTGCAGTCACTTGTCTTTGTGGAAGGGAAGAACTGACATTCAAGAATAGTGGGCAGAAACCAGAAGAGAGTAGACTGTCCCACTATCACCACACAAGGCAATGCAGTCCTTTAATAATCACAGGGTTGGAGAAGGCTCAGTTTAAAAGGGATACCAGAATTTCACTTTAAAGAAGAAACAGGCATTTGAGTGGTCATGAATATGTGAAAGAAAACAAGTCACTTGCTCTACCCCATCTGAGCTGTGGATACCACGAGGCTGCCCCATTTTACGTTTTGTATTTCTCACTGTCAGACAATTTATACAATGCTGTTGGATGTAATGCAGTCCAGTGAAATAATATATCCCTGCCACTCTTCTTCACATTGATCCTGCACCCCACTTAGAGCTTGGATTTCAAAGTTTCGTACTTGTTCCCTGCCCATAGAGCTAATTATCTTGGCTAGATGACAGACCACATTACTTGCAGAGTGACACTGGCAAAGCCAGTGAGTTAAGTGAGGATCACATAACTTCACAATCCCCGTTTTAATGAGATGTTAAAGTGAAAACTCTTTCCAGAGTTGTCACGCATTGGCCCACCTCCACCTTCCAAAAGAATTCTTCTCAGGAAGAGGGCTGCAGAATGGAGATTGCTATCAATAAAATCAAATTTGAATGAGAAAGGGCTGTACAGTGAGCTTCCTAATGGGAAGCTTCAGTTACCTACACTGTTCATTTGATTCTTTAAATAGCAGTAAATATGTGGAATTGGAATAGAGATCTGATCATAGAAACTAAACTGAAAATAGGAACCCATACAGTAAGTATTCATGTGGTGTTATCTATAATAGAAGCAGAGATACTGCTGCTATTTGAATTAATGACCAAGAAAACCTGAAGCTGATCCCCCAAGGAAAATGACGTACAGTGCTCTTTCTCCCTGGCCTCATTTTAAGACTCAAACTGGTTCAAACTGTTGACGAGACAAATACTCAGCATTTTTCTTTCCTCTACCATCTACTTCTTTTTTTTTTTTTACCTTGGTAGACATCACCATCATAATATAGGCTCATTATATTATGCATTAGGCCCAATTTTGAATGCTTAATAAGAAAAACCTCCCTTGTTCATGTACCGCTGTTGAACCCATGGGAGTGTTTGTGGGGTGATTATTTACATAATTAAGGGTTGTGCTACAAGAGGTGGAGCTGACTTAGCAACATGCTCTGTGTATTTAATAACTTATATTAACATATTTATTAAACAAGTCAATATGTCAAGGCATATCATAACTGTTCCTATTTCACTGTCTTACAACAAACGAGAGGCAGAGAGAATCCCATGCTTACAACGACCACTAGGCAGGTCTCAGAAAAATGGAAGGAGGGAAAGGAAAGAGGACACCAAACAAATGAAACACTGAGGAGAGTAGATATAAGGGAATATTAGAAAGTTGTATGGTTGATGGCAAGAGAGCAATTATGATATACAACAGCCTTTTGCAAAGCATCCTGGCTTCCCAGAGCGGTGGTGGATGCCCTGTCCCTGGAGGTGTTCAAGGCCAGGTTGGATGGGGCTCTGGGCAACCTTGTATAGATCCAGGCCTGCAAGCTGGTGACTCTGCCTGTGGCAGGGGAGTTGAAACTCTATGATCCTTGAGGTCCCTTCCAACCCAGACCATTCTATGATTCTAATACCATGTCATAAAATCTTACTTCAAAGTTAGTTCAAATTGCTTTGGATCTGATCACCATCAGTCGGACAGAAGCTTGATCAACCAGTTATGAATTCAGGGTGATGACAACAAGCAACAACGTGAAGATTAGAGATTAAGTGTATGGGCAGAAGCTTGGATACGATAGCAAGGTGCCACAGAAGTTAATTTAGAAGACTGATTGAAAAATTGAATGGACTCTTCAGAAGAAAGGGCAAAAGTCCAATAAATAAAGAGAGCAAATACTACTTGGAATTATACACACTGATCAGGATAGAAGCACAAAAACTGTTCACCATGCACAATTACAGAAGGCATGAAGTTAGAATGGCCATTTTGGGGCCTGAGAGCCCAGTGAGCCTAATGACTCATTTCCACCATGCATGAGGACTGATGAGAGCAGTGGCCAGTGGCTGGTCCTTGAGGAGGGCAGGAAGCTCAAAGCATGCTAAGAATTGTCCTTGCCCTGACTTCAGCCCCACTGAATTCGAACCTCTGAGTCACCCCTGGGTAGTGCAGTCCTGCTTCTTACACATTCCCAGAAAGGATTGGATTTACAGTCTACACCCCCCATAGGTGGCTGAGAAGAAGTAGAGTAACCTTTTCCAATATACTAGGAGGACAAACATCCCTGGTACTTCTTGGCCTTCCCCCAGGCAGTGAGTCTGCTCAGTAGAAGAAGGTTTCTCTGATCCTCCTGATTTTGCCCCATTGTCTGATTCAAGTCTTTGATGAGGGCTTGGGTTTGTCTTCCTGGCTGCCATTGTGCTTCTTGGGACCTGGGCCTCAGTGTTCACAACACAATTTACATCTGACGTGACCATATTGAAATCAACCCAAATTCTTGTCTGATGGTGGGAGTCAGAGCAATCTCAGGCCCACTGTGACCAGGTGTTGAAAGCACACATCAGGCTCATGCATGTACAAGCAGACCCAGCTCTGGAGACCCAATTCAATTCATCGACATTTGCTCTGTGGTAGCTCTAATTAGGCTGAAACTCAAGAAATAACAACAGCTGTCTCCTGAAAGTCACCGCTCCTGGGCACAGTATACTCCATTCACAAACATCTGGTGCAGGATTTAGACCTGTTGCTGTATGCTTATTGGTGGATAATTTAGCTCTTCTAGTATCACAGTATTACATTTTATTTTGTTCCATAATTAGAAAAATCAGGATTCATGGGCGATAAATTATTTTAGTACAAACTTTACTAAAAAATAACCTTTGGAAAGGGTAAATGTTCTGACATCAAGAATGGCAAGGAAATGGGTTAGCCAGGTTGCCTAATTATCTTCCCACAGTCTCACAGGGAGCCACCCCAGACCCATAAACTCCACAGCCACGCCCTGGTGACAGAGTCTCATGTCTACGTGTCCCGTGGGTCAGCACTCACTGGGGCACCTCTCTTCTCACAGAAGCAGTGTGCAACCCTCTGTATTCGAGACAAATGTTGTCAGAGCTCCTCTTTGAATGTTACCAAGTGCCCAAAGTGTCCTATGGGGTAGACAGCTTGTACAGCTTGTACATGTCAGACTCACACCTTCCTGCTGTGCCTCAAGGGCATGTTTCTTGACTTCTCTGTCACACCTTCCCTCTTCATCACCACAGGTCATCAGGATTGGGTCAGCATGGGAAGGTTGGTCCTCCTCCTCAGGAGATGCTGGCTGCAGAACAGGGAACAGGATGTCTTGATGAGAGCAGGCATGCAGGTATGTGCCGCTTTTCCAGCTTCAGTGCCTTCCCATTGCATTGGAAGGACCACTCCTGGCTGGCTTCTTCCACATTTTCCCACTGGAGGGGCAAGGAAAAGAAACAGAGAAAGCAGAAATTAATGCCAGTGCATTCGCTAAGAGTGCTCCCTGCCTGCCAAATAAAAGCACCATGGTAACAGCAACAAGCGAATTAATGAATTAGAAAACACTGATCTTTGCAAATTGTAGCTGTAGCCACAAAGGCCCATACAAGGCAAAAGCCATATGCATTCCGAGGCACGCAACACAGATCTAATACAACTGCACGACTCCTCCGCTCAGCCAGACAAAGGTGCCAAACCACAGCCATATGCAGGGACCCAAAGGACTGATTTCAGATGGGAGACTGGTGTTTAGTCCACTCTAATTTTTGCCTTTGTTGTCATTACACTCCTGCCCTGCGTGGAGAGACTTTAATGTGTTGTTATTCTAACAATAGGTGAAAAGTCAGGGGACTGTTCTCCATTCCAAGTCACACTGCTTTTACAAGTGCCAGCTTCTTGCTCAAATAGCAATGCAAGCAAATTTCAGAAAAAGTCTAAACAGTCTAAACCTCAGTTTAGGAAAGCAAGCACAAGTAAAAAGTCTTGAATTTTTTAGGTATTCATGAGGTGATTGCTTTTTTTTTAGGGTTTTTTGGCCTCCCAGCAAATGAGGGGTGCACTGAAGGATTCAACAAAGAAGTCACATTATTTTGTGGATGCTGAAGGAATACCTCCTAAATGTGAAGAAGTAAGGACTAGGCAGAAGCCCCAAAGCATTTGAAAAAATATAAGAAATGGACAATCTACTGAAGAGCAGAGCTGTCCCAAAAAAGGAAGAGCTTGTTGATTAAAACTTGTGATGAAGGATAAACCGATGGGTTTTAGCTTTCTTGAACTGAAGCCGGAGATGGCACATCAAAAGATCTCTTTTGGACACAAGCAGATGGGTCTGGAACAGAGAGATTGATCTGTGGCTTGTACATATAAAGACAGCAATTAACTTTGTGTTTACAAATGAGTCAGGTACATGAGAAATGAGAACAAAACCACAAGAAGACTTCTCTAGAAGACCCAAAATATGAGCTATTATTTTCCTTCCCTGTTTCCAAGCCCACGAAATAACATGTGCAGTTCCATGTCACTTCCTTCAGCAATGCCTTATTTTAACACCAAAGTCTGATTTTCTTCAGACCCAAGCCTTCAGAAGCATCCTGCAATAAAAAAAATATGGAATCTAAAGGGTTACTGACATATGTGCAAACAACAGTGAGTTATGTTTTAAATATTGGTCCCGAGTAAGAAACATTTCATATGACACTTTGAGAAGAGAAAAATTAAATCTCACTGGTGTACCTTAGTGACAGACCTGGAGACCAAAGCTACCAACCTTCCTTTTTACTGACCAGGCCTGCAGTATGACTTGAAAGTTGTCTCTAGAGCCTTCCAAGAGGACATTAGGCTTATTTAGATGACAGAAGTAATTTCTTTTCAACACAGGACTTGTGTATGGGATGTAGAGGTTCTTTGGCTTCTCCAAACACTCAAACGCTGCATCCATCGCAAGACTGGAGAGCTCTTGTGGTCAGCTCATTTTCACAAAGACATGTCTGCTTCAATGTAGTTCCTAAAAGGACATGAAAGATGTGAGATGACCCTTCACACTTTTAGTAAGACACCTTGACTGTTACATGAGCTGAGACAAACAATCTGTTCAGTGATGTTTTAACATCCCACATCTCACTCACTAGTCAAAATCACTGCTGCAGAAGCCCTGCCTGGACAGTTCAGAGACTGAAACTGTCTTTATGTTGCTGCTTGGAAATGCAATCCAGTCACAATACCTTTAAAAATCTGCCCTCAGTCAGAAAAGGACATATTCATATTGACTCTCATAATTTCATTGTAAACTTCTGGCTGCTTCATGCTTTGACCAAAGATCCAACATCCAACAACACATAGCAACCTCCAGCTGATTTTGTCAGATGCAGTTCCTGGTATCGACTCAGTTGTTGACTACCAACACCCAACAAATACTGTCATTGCTCTTACCCTTCTGCCCAGCCTCTTTCGTGCTTCCCCCACTTGCAATACCTTCAGGTAAAGTCAGCACTGGTGTATGGGCTTGGTGTCCAGACCTCTGTGCAAACCTGCACAGCACCCAGGCACTGGCTGTTATCCAGGCAGTACTACAACAGACCTAATGGCTAAAGAGATATATGGTTGTATGATGGATAAGGGTATAGGTGTATGGGTGCTCCAGTATAGACAGCTTCAAAGGGAGATTCTATTGCCTGTGAATTTTTCGGTGCAGGGTTGTATCTTCTGAATAATCTTCAATATTACCAGATCCAGATTAAGCATAAACTGCTGAGACTGCCATTAAGCACATTTTGTAATAATCTTTATTGAGATAAGAAACATTATTAGAGCTCTGTTGGCTGAATGCAGCTTTTTTCACTAAAGTACCACAATTTTCTTCAGCTTCTTTGTCTCCTCTTTTCTCTTCAGATTATTTGATGATTGACAGTTCAATGTACTGCAAGAACATTGGAAGGCCAGAGATTACTGTATGCCTCAGTCTGAAGGTCCATTCTGCATAAAAATCTATTCTTTTCATTAATACCTATTTGACAAAGATTTAAGAGGGTTTTGCAGCTGAGGGTCACATGTAAAAAGACTATAGATCATTCCCAAGACAAATTGCAAGAAAGATACCTACATTAAGGAGTTGATGAAAGCATATCTTTAGGCTGTACCACTGGTGCACACCACATCGTGGGAAGGAAATTAGAAATGGCAGGCAGCAGCACAGCTGGCTGTAAATTTTAGGAGTTACATGTGTGTGTGATTCTTCACTGGAAAAGGGAGTTCTGTTGAACTAGGAAACAAAAATCTCATGTTTGTTTGCTTCTCTGTTCATTTTACTGTTTAGCAAAAGGAAACTCATACTTTGTGTCTGCAACTGCGTGAAACGGGAAATCTGCTGCTTCTGAGCTGCTACAGAGCACTGCTGGAGCTGTAATTCCTTACCACATTGCTCATACCTTCCCTGTGGGTCTGGAGCCCCAGCTGAATCTGACTTCCCTGGCACCACATCAGATTTCCCAGATACCTCGCTGATGCAGTACCTGCCACACTGCATATTCCCAGTGAGGCAAGGCAGAAAACATGTCATTGGAGGCATGGCACATCTCCCACTGGTGCCAGGAGTGAAACACAGCCTCCTACACTGCGCTCCTCTTTTTTCTCACCTTCTTACCTTGATGCTGGGGCTGAGTTCTTGTAATTCATGGTAGTCATGATCCTGTACGGCACAGCCTGAGAACCAGGGCTTGGCTGGAGAGCAGGGGAACAGCAGGGAGGAGGTCCAGGGAACTGCAAATCCCATGAGGGTAGTTCAGGCAGATGGAGAAACTAACGACAGCTCATAATGCACAAAACACTCAGAGAGAAAGCCAGCTTTACATTCTTGTGTGCTGATGCCGATTATGGGAACCCACATTAATCTCTTAATTCATGATGCCTCTGTAGCACCAGCCTTCAGGAGCCTCATACATCACCTGGCTCACCTACATAATCGAAAGATGTTGGTAGTGCTCTTTGATGACCTGAAAGATCGCAGAGATGTTATCACAGGATGTTGCAAATCACTTTGTAATTTACAGAAAATTAGCTGATTGGTGTATGGTCAGATAACAGAGGCAAGAATGTGCTGCCAACAAGCTTTTGAATTCAAGCTGATCCCAGCGATACACACATCTTAGTCCATGAGCTCCTTAGGGGAGTATTCCTGTGTTTAGCTAAGGGACACCAAACATAGCTGAATGCACTCTTAAATCAAATCCATCTCTGCAGGGAGCTGCATGAGGGCTTTATTACTTTACCCCGTGCTTGATTTGCTTTCAGTGTTTGGCTTTGAATGACACTGAAAATGCGTGCTTTCATCTTTACCACTTTGCAACACCAAAACAAAAGTAACTACTATAATCAGTATTATGAATAATTGCAGAAGAAAATAAGCTTGTGTCCTGGTTTCAGCTGGGTTAGAGTTAATTTTCATCTTAGTAGTGGGTATAATGCTGTGTTTTGGATTTAGGGTGAGAATATAATGCACTGACATTTTGTTTGTTCCTAGTCAATGTTTACAGTAAGTAAAGGACTTTTCAACTTCTCTTACTACTCTGCCAGCAAGGAGGTTGGGGGTGCACAAGAAGCTGGGAGGGGTCACAACCAGGACAGCTGACCCAAACTGGCCAAAGGGATAATCCATACTATAGGACATCACACAGTATATAACTTGGGGGAAGATGGTTGAAGGCATAACCGCAGCTAAGGAGCTAGCAAGACTTTGGTGGTCTGTGGGTGATGAGCAATTGTGCTGCGCATCACTTCTTTTGTATATTATTTTATTATTAATAATAATATTATCTTCCTTTCCTTCCCTCCCTTGCTTAAATGGAAGATTCCCCTCTGAAAGTAATTCCCACGACCAGTGTTTCCAGCATCTCTCCCTTAGTGACTCTCTGATGCCTGTGTAACACAAGCTTGCACATCATCTCTGTGGATTTTCAGCTATCCTCCACCCAGACACTCCCTTTCACAAACCTTGTAAAAAATTTTGATCTTTGATACAGATACTACATTAATGAACAGGCAACAGGACACATCATCTGAGACTGATCACAGCCTCATTTCCATAGGGAACCAAACTGAGGAGGGCAAACCCTGAGGATGGGAGGCACTTTGCAGCCTGCCTGAAGGACACCTACAAAATATGTCATAAAAGGGTGGGAAAATGCTGATAAGGCAGAATGAACAATGATTCAGTTTGCTTTGGCACATGCTAGGAAATCGACAAGCCCTCCTTGCTCACAGCACGCCCAGTGCCCGCACCAGTGGCAATTTTTCCTCCTAGACCTTAGCTAACACAACCCATGGCAGAGAGAAGACAGGTAGAGTCACTACTTGATTTCATGCATGCAGCTGAATAGCCAGACCCTGTACGGAAGAGGGACAGTGGAGAGCTGTAAGAGATGAGAGCACTTCTCTCCCTCCCTGCTTTGCCATGCCAATGACCTTTCCCAACCCCAGCTAACAAACAACTGGAAAGGGAACATCTGCCGGGGGACTGGTGGTGAATGTGCAACCGGTGCGGCACAGCTGCCAGGCCACTGAACAGCAGGAAGGACCCACGTGACAGGCAAGATGGGCTGTCAGAGGGCAGCTGAGCAGCTGGCACAGCCACTGGCTCCAGAGGCAGCCCAGGAGTCGTGCATGCAGGAATCATCTTGCACATATATTTGTGCAGAGGTTTGGCTTGTCTAGGACTTTGTGCTGGTTTTTTGTTCATTTCTAACTGAAACAAAGGGAAAGCACATGAAAAAAGAAAAACATCCCGAGTACAAAGCAGTTATTTGCACTAGGGATGTAACTTGGACGACCTCATCTTGAGACACCCAGTTCAACTCCCCAACAATTGACAGTAAAAGCTCTCCTTCTCTGACCCCCTTCTCCCTTGCTTAGAAAGCCACAGCTCTACAGCCTGGTTCCAAGTATTTCCGTTTTACACAGAAACTTCTCTCTCTTGAAGTCATTTGAACAAGGGACAGATGATTCAGACCTTCTAAAAGTGTCATCCCACAATTCTATGGCCTTAGGACAGGCAAATGTCTACAGGATCCACTAAACAAGATTCCATCTCAAGTTTTCTGTTTATTTCTGCCTAAAAATGCAATTCTGTCCTGCCCTTTCCCCCTCCCAAAGAGCTGCATGTAAACAAAAATGGAATGGTTGTTTTCTTGGCAGGAGCGAAAGCACATGCTTTCTGTGAGCCACCAAAACAAATGAAGTTGTCTAAAAAAATCCCAGCAACTCTAAATTTATAGTAAGTGTCAGAGCACTGCATAAGCAGTTGATGGATGGGATGCTGACAGCAGACCAAAACGTCAGTGCCAATCTGAATACCATCTGCTGAAAAAACTACTTGTGCCACCAGCATCAGTGGCCAGATGCATTAATGAGTGCCTTGCCTTGCTTAAATCAGGGTCAAGCTGTAGTTAAGTAGGGGCAAGAAGAGAGATGACAGCCTGAAGGTGCTACAGCTTGGAGCTAGAGCCCAAAACAATGGTCTTACAGTGCAGTGAAACAGTGTTCAGTATATCATGGCTCTAAATTAAAGTTACATGATCCTAAGCTAATCTTGACAGGCAAAAGTTTGCAGTAACGCAACTATAGTTTGCTCCAGTATGGGAGAGTGTAATAGTGCCTTAAACAGGCTTCAGTATTCAATCACTGCAACAGAAGGAAATTTGGAGCTTTCTCTGCACCCACGTTACGGTTTCTTCTTTTGTCTTAACTCTGAATTTGGATAAAGTAGAAAAATATTGAGTTAGATCCAGTAAAAGAAATACTGAGATTTACCAGTTTTATAACATTCCTTCTCCTCCATCTTTTCTGGATTTTGGGTTCCATGGAGTGCTGCAGACACAATGGCCTAATGGTTCCTCTGGAACTCTAAGTTCCTTGCTCACTGTTCAGATGAGTCCCCCAGGTTGGTACCCCATGGTTTTCAGATGCTCTGCAAAAGAAAAATGCATCTGACTTTGGGTCTCTGGTAAGAATAAGTGAAATAGAAATGTTCTGTAGGATCATGCAGACAGGCTGCAAGGGTGAAACCAAAGTTCAGCCATTGTTAGAGTAACAATCAATGTCTTGTCTGTGTCATGTACTCTTCTGCTTCTACAGCTCAGTCATCCAAGAGATTTTTTTTTATCATTACAAAACAAAGGTGAATCATGTAAAACTTTAGTCTTTGGCAGAGAATAGGAATAAAAACAACTGGTGTTGAAGAAGAGTCCTACTGACAACCTCAACAGAGGGTGGACAGCAGGAATTGAAGTCAGCCAAGCAGTGAGGAAGGATGAATTAGTGAGAAAGCATAGGTGGTTCACATTACTGCTGACAATGCCAAAATAGTCAGAGCACCTGCTTAACCAAAAATCCATGGCCAGGGCTTTCCTGAACCACTCCATTCACATATTAAAAAAAAGTGAAGAGCTGGAATAAGACAAGATGAGCACCAGATGATTCACTTGGGAGAAGAGTGAAAAATACAAACATTACCACAGCAGTGCTCTCCATTGCCTAGATGTCAGAAAACAGATCCCTAGCAAGGGAAGCGAAGTTTTAAAATTTTGTCGGGGAGTGTCATATTCTGTTTGTTAGAAGTCTTCAAGTCTCATCAGGAAGCAGCTCATTAGAAATTCTTTTGCAGCTAGTAGAAAATGTATGCTATGAATGACTCAAACCTCCTTTAACCTTATTAATAAGCTCAGATATAAGCATGGTGTGCCTCAAGTGGCAGTGGCAGGCGTTATGATAGCTATTATGGCACACATATGAGCTGCTATATGACGGGTATTGTAATGTTAGTAATTAACCAGAGAGCTACTATTGATGCAGTTCAGACAACGAGGCAGGACTTTGGTACTTCTAAAAGAGCAATTTTGCCTACTTTTTAATAGACACATTGAACACCACCATGAAAACAATATACCAGCTAAAAGCACCATTGTATGTTAAGTCATGGTTATTTTTAACTTTCTTTTTCCTGGTACCAGTATCAGATTCTCCAGTCAGGCTGATTATCTCACTCTAGTCTTTGACAGTGCCAACCAGATCTTAACCTCCTTGCATCCAGAGGAAGGATGTGGACAGGATTGAGTAACCAGTTAAATAGTCCACATTCCCAGACACAGAGGTCTGGTGCAAGTTTGCTTTGCTAGCTTAACCTTTCATCCTCTTTCCTTTCAGCTGTGATGGGGAATCCAAGTCTCACTAACTAACCTCCTGATACCTATCTCCACAGAGCAGCTTTACTTCCTTCTTTAGCTCTGCTGGCATCTGCCAGGTGCCTCTGCTACATCACTGGTAAGTGATGTCTGGGTCTGCGACTGGCACAACAGTGAACTTGCGCATCTTTGACCTTCCTGTATAGTGCAGAAGAAAAATACTCTAATTCTGGTTTGTCCTTGGCCAATAAAAGTAGTGAGGAATAACCTTCATGGAATGGCATTGATTTAATATTTCTCCTGATTAACTTCAGCCTTATCATGTTTTTGAGGGTTTTTTTTCAGTAAAACGCAGCACAAGGACTCCCACACAGACATCTTCATGCATCAGAGCTTACAAAAATCAGATCCCATTGTCATTTATTTTATTTTTCCTTTTCAAAATGAAAAACACAAGCAATGACTTGATATAAGGGTTGAATAGATTACTATAGCTTGGAAAAAAACCCCACATTTTACACCGGATTCATGCTTCAGTCTGGTGCAATTTCATTAAGATTAGAAAATACCTGTGTTTCCAACAGAGAATCATCTCGTCAGCCACCAGAAAATGAAAAGCATACCTACTGCTCAAAGATAGGGGTCATAGAGTCAAATATCTCCTTTGCTCTACCTAGTCAATGCTTGACAATCAGGAGCTGTAGCATCAAATTTGAGGCTAACAAATTTGACATACCTGGAACACCTGATATTTATTTCCTCTCTGCAGACAGGTCACAAAACAACAGCAACATCACAACCTGAGCAGCTTTCACGTGTTACCAGTCTCCATGTCCCAGAGATCAATGAGTACTGCAACAGTCTGACACCCACTTTTTTTCTTTTTTGAAGTGTATTGATTCTCCATTTCAAATTATCTCTCAAATGTGAAGACTGCATATTTTACTTTCATCACTTTCATTACTAGCTGATTAGATTAGATTAGATTAATAGAGCAGGGGTACATCAACCACCATTCCTGTAACCTCTACAGAGACTGCTGGATAAGTTTTGCTCCTAGATATAAGAATTACCACACTCAACACTGGAAAATCAAGGAAATAAAACAAAACTGTGAACAGCAGCTACATGACAACTATTTAGACCAAGACATGCAGAGGAAATTGGATACAGATGAAGCTCCAGGGGACGTTAAATATGGATGAGGTACCTTGAAAGAAAAAAGCAAGACGATGTGTCAGTCTTAAAAAATGCACTGGGTTGAAAGATTCACTGCTACAAAAGAGGGCATAGTCCAGTACAATCAGACACCTGGCTGCATTACGTTGTGAAACATAGCTTGACAGTCCTTTGACAGATTTCAGGCAAGACCTATTCATTCTGAAAGGGTGAGGCCAGAAAAGAGAGGGGAAAAAAAAAGAAAAAAAGCCCAAAAACCCAACCCAACAACCTGGGGAGCTTTTTTTTTAGTTCTTACCCTTTCAGAATGGTGACAGCTAATTATAGCAACTGCTCTCATTATGGGTGACTTCTGCTCACAGTGAGTAATACTTTGTTACTGGAGCAAATCAGGGAAATTAATTAAATCGTTCAGCATAAGTCCTCGCCCCTTTGAAAGGTACCAGAATATGGGCCCCAGTTAGCTATGCAGCCATCCTGCCCCCCAAAATTCCCACTGGAAAGGACTTACTGCTGTAATGGAAAACATGGCTGCATCTCTGCATTGGCTGTGTGTGACCTATCTGAGCCTAGACAGCTACTACACTCATAGAGACACACTCAGAGTTGGTTTTCTGCTAGTGCACTGATGCTTAAAGGAATGTCTGTACTCCAAATTTGTTTTCTGGTTAGCTGGCTACTCACAGGCATCAAAAGAGAAATGAGACTTTGAAGGAGGTATGGGGAGGGGGGCAAGACATCACTATGAAAGTTGGGCAAGAAATATTTTTCTTGCATTTTCACTAAATGGTGTTGAGAATAAAATTTAAATAAGTTACCTCTTTTCTGGACAGAGGAGGAAAGTTGTTCCTACCTTTGAGAGAGAGCCAGGGAATCAGAACCCTTCTGTAGCAATGCTGTTTGTGCAAACACTTCATAAGGAAAAAAAGTCCTTTTAAACACCAAAATACTTTTTTTCTTGGAGAAATGTTAAGAAAGGTTATTTAGACATGTCTTTCTTGATTTTTTTTTCCGCGTAGAAATTATTCTACAGTCCATTTTAGCCTCCTTTTTTTTCTTCATCTCCAATAAGCTCCAGGCTTTACTTTCTTATTCTAAGTCAAATTAATTGAATCACGTTGCAGACCTGTAGCTCTTCTTCAATATTGCAAATGAACTATGATAAAGCTAAAGCAATTTGGATCCCATGCCACTGTACACCAAATTACTTTGCTAGCAGAGAGTGGAGTTCAAAGGCTGTACAAATACCAACCTTCTGTCTTTTTTTAAAATTCGTGAACTGCTAAGAAGCTGTGTGTATCATTCAATATCTATGTTCAGTGATAAGATACTCAAATACGATGATGCAGACATGAACATCGTAAGTAGTTTGAAAGATTTGATGGAGGGCTTCTCACTTTTAAAAGACTCTGTGCACAAGCAATGTGAAGGGTTAAAAACTCTACCAATTTGACCAAAAAAGGGAACAAGAATGCTTTTGGATTTGTTGCACTGTACAACAAAGCAACGTGTCTTCTCTTCTAAAAAGGTTGGGAGTAATATGTTCAGAAAATATTAGCAATGCTATCATCCCAAAAGGTTAACAGAAGGATTTACTTATCTGTAATGATTTATGGAACTGACAAGGCAGTGTACAAATGGGGCTAGGAAATACACAGGCAGAAAATCTTAGAAGGAAATCATTGTGTCAGGGCACTGAGCAGATAGATCCTTTCAGTAATGAAACAAGTGTTCTAATTCATAAATCATGTTTGTCAGGAATAAATAAAAACAGAATCAAAGTTGGTGCCTGCTGTCTTTACAACCCACTGAGCGAAAAGGTTCTCTCCCTGGAGCATAGGAGAGAAAGAAGTGTTATTAAGCTGATCTACTCCAACACTGTATGTCTGAGGGATGTTTTCCACCCTTTGTGTGCTGTTTATGCTGTATATTATCGATATTGGCTCTTGATGCCAAGGTCTCAGTTGTCAGCTAAATGCTCTGTTGTGACTTGGGTTTTAAGCAGCAAACCGTCAACGTCCCTCCAAGAGACGGACACTGCAGTAAAACTTGTCATTTACTTTAATGGCCCAGATGTCAGAAAGAAGTTTTGTCATGGCAGATGAAGCTGTCTGTTAATCCTCCCCCTCCACACTGAGACGGATGGGATTGTCATGTTTACCCATCTAGCAAAGCTCCCCGCATAAATTACCCCAAACCATTTCCCAAAGTGTAATAAATAAACATTGACCTCTCACTGACATTCACTGGATGGCATTACAGATGGGATGTACCCAAGGACAAATTATTTTGGTTCAGAAAATTTCAACCTTGGGGTAAAAGCAATACTTGACATGATGCAAGAACTGACCAAAAAACCTTCCCAGACATACCCAGGATAACCATGATTTGAGGGGCATACTCTTTACTTACTGTAAGTTTAGGCATTGGAACAGCTTAGGTCTTGGACCAGTGATGGAGCTTCCCCCGCCACTAAAAGAGAGCAGCTGGTAAATGATGCTACAAAAAGGTACCATCTCTCCTCTAACTTCTATGACCTAAAACTTAGGCACCTATGTAATAGCAGTTGTCCAGTCACCCTCCATAGCTGACAGAGCATTGTCTCCACGTGGCAGTTGAGGTCACCTGGTGTAGATGTTGATCCCAGAGTGATCTTCAAAGGTGTCTCCCTTTTAACTTTAACACAAAAATGCAACCGTGGGCTTGAGCAACAGACACATTTTGTTTGCCTGAGACTGCTCACACACTAGAAGTCTTCTTCAAACAAGAAGAGCAAACATCTATGCTGAAGCTATTAAAAGTGAAACAACAAAGATATTGGGTTGGATCAGAAGTCTAGCTAACATAATATCCTGAATCTAACAGTGCCCCCAGGAGATGGTCAGGGAGACATAGAAACAAAGGATATAGTTTCATATTTCCCTGATTTGTCTAGCCAGCATCAAGCATTATTTTATCGCTGTGGTGGGTTCACGCTGGCTGGACACCAGGTGCCCCTGAAAGATGCTCTGTCACTCCCCTCCTCAGTGGGACAGGGGAAAGAAAATGCAAAAAAAAGTCTCTCCGAGATTAAAAAAAACAAAAAAAGATTTAATTCAATGTGAATCTCAGCTTTCAATTGGAAAAATATTTGTATATCACATGAGCCATAAGCAACAGGGGAGAGAGAGGCAAGTTTGAGACATCAAGAATAACCCTTTTACGTAAACCTTGCACCTGGCACTCCTGATAAGGGTATGTATGTCTGTACAACCATTACTTTACAGGTTTGGTCCTCTAGTTCATATATTTCTGTGCAAGAAAAGACTGAGAAAATGGAAGTCAATGTTTCCCGTTATTGAAAGAAAACGTCACATTGACACCTGTTAGCTTTGGGACAGTTCTGTCTGAGGAGTCATGGAAAATACCGTGAGCACATACAGATTGTAAACCTACTTCAAGCTGAAGGTGATGGGACATCCCTTCCTTGCTCAAGACATGAATTTATAGGAAAAGGGCACAGGGTGTGCTGCATCTCAAGGACAGCAACAAATGCCACGAGCTGAACAACGAGAGCCACTAAGGACTAACACTTTTACAGGGAAGAGACTTAAGGCAGAAGATAAACCAGCTCCTCGCAGAAGCAGAGGTGTCCTTGGCCTAGACAGAGGAAACATTCGGAAATCAGGACACTGCATGCTGGTTTAGCTTGCTTCCTGCAGCAACAGTGACCCAGTTCACCAACCCCCTGATGAAGATCCCACGGATGATTTACCGAGCTGTTAGAAGAGAGTATGAACACACATGTTACGCTTGTCAGTGCAGGACCAACAAAGCCATTACAAGAGCTGTATCTGTCATTCTTCTGCAAGGCACAGAGCCCTGCATTCAGCATTTGCGGCGAGCAAGCGAGAGAAATTGGGCCTTTATTCCTTTCTCTCTTTTCCTCGGGAACTTCCAGCGTTTGGCAAAGTCTGTGAAAACTGACCATGACTAATGCTAGGAAGCAGAAGTGCTTCTGGTTGATAATGTGCAGGGACGCTCTGTATTAGTCCTGTCACTAACGTGTCACTTCCATTTTTTCCCAGCTAAGAAATAATGAGCTAGAAAACTTCTAAAATATTCTAAAAAACTTTCCTTTCCCCAGGGCCACCAACCCAACACGTTAGCCCATGCCATACATCACTGTCTCTCCCTGGCCTCTCTCTATTGCAAAGAGCACAGCTAGTTTCAGGGTTGACTTAGCCCATTTAAAATTTTGACTCAGGCTTAAAACTATTACAGTACGATACATCTCATTGGCATTTCAGAGCAAACTAAGTTGATTGATGGGGGAGGGGGGAATTCCTCTGAGTTATAACAGTATGTCTTTTCTACATTCCTTACATTTCCTACAATACTTTGTGTCTAGGGACCTTAAACTGTTTTCCAAATTGACTTTTGTCAATTTTCCAAATTGACACATTGACTTTATTCTTCCTAAACAATGTGTCTTTCACCATATTGCAGAGGCCCAAAAACATCAAACAAGCTTGCCTGATTTCCACTTTCAAAAGAACTAAGAACAAACTTAGTCTCTTCCAGTTCTAAATCCCATCCTTGGGCCACATAGAAATATTTTTGAACCAGAGTACAATAAAGGGTTAACCACCCCATATTACACCAGATCAAGATTAATCCTTCCCTGCATGTAAAGTGTAGGCTGAAAGGCCTTGTTCCTTGCTATTTATCTCACATGAAAAGATGCAGGAAGGACAGAAATTGCTTTGGCTAACCTTAGGAAAATAACTCCAGCTCCTCTGGCTCAACCACACTCTGACAACTGTGGAGAGAAGAAACTCTCTATGTCCCAGATATCTGTTATGCTTCCATAGTTTTGCTCCTATCCACACACACATTACAGATTCAAGCAAGAAAGGGGGAGAAAGGGAATACAGACTTTAAAATGAAGAAATCCTTTTAAATATAAAGAATTGAAAGCTTTAAAATTAATTTTGTCATTCTCAACTTACATTGGTTGTCAAGTATAGGCACGGTGGTTCATCCATTTCTAATCCTGCCTTGTGGAATAGCAGGTCAAAACTTGCTAGCTTTACATCAGTGGAAAGCAGGAATCGCAAGAACCACTGGCAGTTTACATCTTATATATTCTCTCCTCTTATTTTATACTTGGGCAATGGTAAATACATCATTTTTGTGCACAGTTGATCAGTTAAAAGCCATCTATTTATTTACCTGCTCCAAAATGAGTTGAATTATCAGTTTTCCAATTAGAAATTCAAATCCAAAAAAGTACAGACTGCTAAAAACTCTAAGGAGCCTCCAAATCTCCCCTTTTAGGAAATGATAGGGACTCTCTTCCTTTCATAGAGCTTTCTGGAGATCTCACCCAAGGAAAATGATACTGAATCAGGCTGGAAGATACTTATAGTCCATTTTTCCCTGATATCTCTGTCATTCTTTGACAAAGGTGTATATCTTTATGACTTAGTGAAGACTAGCGAACAGGTTTTCTGGAAAGCTTAGGAAGCAGTAGTTCTCCATATAAAACCTCGCTGATAGTGCTGGGATAACAAAACAAACCCACTAACTACATACAAAACCCCCACAAAAATAGCAAACTCAAGGTAAAACAAAAATCCAAACAGAAACCAAACCCAAACAAGCCAAACTGCCCCCACTCCCCACCCTCCCCATTGTAACCAGCAAATATATTGTATTATTCACATCTCTTTGTGGACATCTGTAAGAAATGATACTTTGTTCATCTCAACACTCACAGAACTCTGGAATTTATTGTAAAATGCAAAGAAAAATACAATTTCTATCAGAGATTCTCTTACAGTGAGATGCCTTTATGGTTTTTCATGTGATTTCACTTCCCAATCTGCTGGGACCAGTAGCTAATTGTCTCTGTCTATTGTTGAACTTAATAGTCAAGGCTATGATTTTGCCTAATTAAATAGGTCCAATGCTCAAAGGATACCTGCCCTTCAAAAGAACTCGCATCAGTAAGTACCTCGAGAGTTGTTTTTATAGATATACTATGGATGAACTGTCCTCAGAGATAAACCCTATAAATGTTCCTTTAATCGAATTCCACCTTATCTCAGAACTTGCTCTCTCCCTTTGGTACCCTGCACTGGCTAA
This sequence comes from Laterallus jamaicensis coturniculus, assembly GCA_022605575.1. NCBI lineage: Eukaryota > Metazoa > Chordata > Aves > Gruiformes > Rallidae > Laterallus > Laterallus jamaicensis. Next base: position 26,914,120 of record JAKCOX010000008.1, read on the forward strand.
TTCACAAAAAGGAAAGGAAAGCAGGTGAAGGGAGCAGCCAACCTAAACTTTCAAGAGACATTGTTCTCATTGGTGATACACACGTTGACAAAAATGCAGCTGGGAAATAAATAACCTACATGAGGGCTGCTAGTGCAGGGCAGCATCTGCCAGGGACAGTTTTTTGGGAAGCCTGAGAAAGGACCACATCTCCACGGTTTTCATCTCCTCCTGGGAAATATACAGCCCAACGTAGAACCACCTCCTATAGCCTGGCAGTCCCAGGGAGGCTTGTCTGCAAACAAGGTGTGTAGACAATCTATACCCATGACAATCCCCAGTGCTCAGTCAAGTGCCAGAGGTAATCAACCACCATGTTTGGCTGTTGCTTGACAATCCTTAATTTCTGAAACCTTCACATGCAGCATCTGTAACTGCAGGATCTCCCCAGAAATGCTCAAGAAGAGCACTCTGTTTCATGCCAGGCACAGAGAAGTCCAGGATTTAACCCTTCACATCACTAGTTGCAAGCTGAATCACTAGCTCCTGACACCTGGCAATGAAGCATCCATACTTATCATCATGACTGCAACTTGCTACCTGCTTCCCACACGGGGAATCCCAGACCAGAGATTTGGAAAGTGTAGGGTTGTGTGGAGGAGCACATTTCCACCATAAGAAAATTATTAAAAAGTAAACGTTTTAAGGGAGGTGGGGAGGTGGCGTTTGTGGGTTTTAATTTTGGTTTTGTGCTTTTTAAACCACCAACCAAAATGCCCCATGACACTTAGGAGAACCTGCACTTTGGATGCCTTGCATCAATTTCTACCAGAGCCCATGCTGTTTAGATCAATCTACAACTCCCATGGTATCTCTTGCTGGACAAGGGGACTTGAGATCATGGCAATTACACAGCAGCTTTGGGAGACAGAGAACAGCCATAGTGCTGGAAAGGAGGTTGGAGCAATGATGGCTTGAATTCAGCACAACAGAGGCACACCAGTTGTGCTTTCAGTTTAGGTTGAAGCATTTCAGTTTGCAAACAAAAAGGGCATTTTTTACTTTCAGTTGCTCCATTTTCTGAGTAAATGGAAGGTACTGAATAACATGCATGGAACATTTCAGTCCAGCAGAGAGAAATAGGTGCAACAAATCAATATTTTTTTAATAATGTACTTTCAACAACCGCTGTTCTGCCAAAACAGAAGAAATGGCAGAGCAGGGCTGCCTCTCAGAACCCTTTCACATAGTGGATCATCCCATCCTCCTCCCCACTGCATCCCATTGCATCAGGAAACTACAACTGCAGTTTGTGTTAGAGCAACTCTTAACAATGCACAAGAGGGAGATATTTTCCTGAGCTTGATCCCTTCTGAGCTACTGCTGCGCCTCACCAAACACCCAGTGCTCCCACAGCTTATCCCTGGGAACGCTAATCCTGCCTGTGAAGTTTTGCCCACCGAGTTTGTCAGCTGGTGAGGGTGCCCTGTCATTGCTGCTGGATGGGTAGCACCATCCTGCTCTTCCCTCCACGCAGCCCACTGCCTCCACCACAGGGACCACGGGTTTTATTTCAGGAGCATGTCCCACCACGATTTCCGGAAGAGCCACATGATGTGAAACATGAGTGTAATTACCTCATTCGGTGGTGGTTACACGACAGATCAGTCATAAATCCAGCATTAAAACCCCCAGGGTCCTCCCAGTCAGCTGCTTATTCCTAGTGCAGAACATACCTATTAAAGCAAGACAAAACTATTCCCTGTAGTTTTGATTACATAGAATGCAATAAGATTACATTTAACATTAAGTTTTCATCTATAATTTATTAAAATTCCTTACAAATCTAAAGAGATGTTACATCAGCAATGTACCTACCTATCATGCTGCTCAGTTGTAAGGCAAGGTTACAAGCAACACATCAAGTCACTAACTTTCAGGCCAACGGAGAAACTCTAATTAATCACTGACACTTTATGACCAGGATTCTCTGTGAAGTCATGTCAACAACCTATTGGACACATGGTTTATCTGGGAGAAGTCTGGAAAATTTGGCTGTGGGAAATGAGCAGTAGAAATCTACAAGTATTGATTAAAATTTCTGGTTTTGGGAAAATGATGCTGCCATCCTGAAGCTTCAGTGCTCAAAAATACTGTTTTCAAGGAAGATTTCACTGAAATTGGGTTTAGGTTAGACAATCTAATGACCCTTCTGGCCTTCTAATCTGTAATTAAGAACTGATACTAAGAAACTCATTGGAAAGCAACAGGGAAAAAAAATCAAAGGAATGAAATTGTGCAGCAGATCAGAAAGCACTATTCTCAGTTAAGGTTTTGAATGGTGATAATGTCGTCATCTCACCTTTTTCTAACGGGCTAGGACACTGATGTTTCAAAACATTTCCAACCATTAATATACACAGTAAAGTTAAAACTGAACATCCAGAAAACATCCAGGACACCAGTGGGAACATTGTGTTTGAAGCAAGTGGCTGTGCTCCCCCTGTGATTCCTGTGAATGCACAGAAGTCATCACAAAAATCAAAGACTGAAAATAAACAAGCCCACCTCAGATTCAACAGTGCTGAGCTCAGATATTACCAGCAGACTAAACCATTCTCCTTTAGAAGGTCACAGTGCTTTTGGGCCATGGGTAGCATCTGTGGTTCAATTTTGCACCTCAAGAACTTTGGATGCATCATGCTGCACCAAGGGTGGTGGAAGAGGACTGCAGCACATTTGATTAATAAGAGCTACTTAACTTGCCCAACCAAGTTATTTCCCCCCTTCTCTCCTCTTTCATGCATGATCAGTCCTTTTTCACTCATCCCTGCAGACCACTGTGCTGTGCTCACCCCTTCTCACTCACGTTTTTTGGGTTAACACAACATCCCTGCATTTCACAGAGCAAACTTTCACTACCAGGGCTGGAAAGCAAGGTAGGGAGAAAATACAGAAACTGAACACAGGCTCTGATGGTCATACATTGGGCCAACCCTCAGACCTGACCCAGTATTTCCAATGTGTTATTTGTTCAGATTTGTGCCTAGAAGAGGAAGGAGCAGCCACGGAACATCCAGGGCTGGACAAACACCAGCAAGGAAGCAGTAACTGGAGATTTTTTATTAAACATCAACAGAAATGCATCGGCTTCATAAATGAACATTTAGGGAGGCTTTGTTGCTCCACAGCCCCTGAGATAAATACAATTTTGCTGTTTAAAGCACGCAGAGGCAACTTGCTGAGAACAGCACCACTTTTGCTGGGCATGAATTAGGTCCTTCCAGAGTTTTTCTTCGTAATGTTTTGTGTTCACTCAAATAATGAGAAAGGTTGTAGCCTCCGTAATAATTATCTCAAACAGAGACATTAATGAATCATTCATCAAATGAAAGGGAACAAGTGTTATATAAAATGCTTTAGAAAACTTGCCTTTGTTCTAGTAATTTAGCAGCTGGCAGCTGTCTCATCTTCGCACACACACACACACAGGGATTAAAACAACAAGAGAAAAATTTGGCTTAAAGCTACCATGGCCAAAGGCTAGAGGGTAAAATTTTCAAAAGATCCTGTGTGGTTTATACACTCACATCCTACCCAAGAGCACAAGTTTTGAATTTCCATGATGCTTCTCCTCTTGCACAACTGTTATGCAGAAACCCAGCTCCCCTGCCTTCACTGCAGCCCCAAGGTACAAAGGCAAATGCACACCCACCCATCTACAACCACACTGTATCACCAGGATCCCCTGTAGCAGTGTATGAGAGGAGTGGGTTCTGAGACCCATCCAGATTTATTGCCACATGGCTTGACTCTCATACAATCAGACCTGGGGGTCGAGCGAAGATATGTAAAGGCACAATTGGAATGCAGTAGAAGAAGAGCAGAAGTCTGAGAACAAGGTAAGAAACTGCAAGAATGTTAACTGCCTTAAAAAGGAACAACGCGACTGTGTAGCCTTAACCAATTATTAGCAGTAGTGAGATGCATGTAAGGAGGGTGAACAGAGCATCTAACCAATAGCAATGTAATGTAACTCGTGTACTGGTATAGAAACCTATATAAGCTGTGTGTGTGTTTCACTAAATGAGCTCTGAGTTGAGTCTGCAAAACTTCGGCTCTCGCAATCCCCTGCACCCAGATATCTGCCCTACAATGTTGGGCTCCTCTCAGGGACTGGTCCCTGGAGAGGTAAACTAGTGTGACCAGAACAAAAGCACTGGTACATCCCATGCCCAGAGCCCCTCCTTCAGGCTGAGTGTGGGCACTATCTTTTGCATGCTCCCATCAAATGCTGTAGCTGAAGGGCTCCATCTGCCAAAGGGTGAAACCTGCCCACTCTGACAGCCAAGTCTGCTTGCCTCATACATGTGCTTTATCACCCTTAGCTGCTTAAACAGCCGTTGGGCAGGTTTGGGGTTTTTTTCCATTTCTCTCCTTAGTGTGATGGGTAGCATGTTATTAAATAAACAGACAAGCCAGATCCTGGGAAAGGTCAGGATTCGTTATGAGTAAGAGGAAACAACTTATCCCCCACATGCACATAATTGGGCCTGACTGCCATTAACATGAGGCAAACAGGCAGCTTCCGACTGGGTACCTCCAGGGAATGGTATAAAAATAGCTGCGAGGCTGAACCAAGTTTAGCCAGATAGGAGTGAAGACTAGCACAATAGCTAACAGTGAGCCACAAAGATTAGAAAGACACACAAAGAAGACTACAGGTGACTGCTTGCCCACCAGAAAAGCATTTTGCTCCATTCATTTTAAAGCCACCCCACACCCAGATTAGTCTGGAAGGGACAAAGCAGGAAATCTTTCCAAGTGCTTTCATTGTGTCTTTTGTGAAGATCTGATAGAATCATAGAATAGATCACAGATACTGAAGCTATACTGCTTCTTCTGAATGATACTTACATGTTTTTCATATTATTCTTTTCCTGCTGTTAATTTTCAGCCATAGAGTCTAACTTGGTAGTCACTATCCCAGGAAGATCAGCTGTTTGGATATCTGTTGGCTTTAGGAAGACAGGAGGAGCAGCACAGTTGATGCTACAGCCAATTTTCCCCTCTGGTTGAATGAAGGCAATTGTAACCCATGTCTCCAAAATGTTAACTGAGGTCTTGTAGCAGCCCTGGAAAAGACAGGCATGGGCAGTGTTTCACCAGCGTGTTATTGCTTCAAACCAAGACAATAGAGAGGAAAACTCAAGCACATCCTGCCACAGAGAGCCTACATTAATATGGTCAAATCCAGTTCATATCAGGCTAATAGCATCTTTATAACACTCAGGATAAACAGCTGCACCTGCTTAGACCAGTTTAATTTAAGCTTGTTCGGCAGATATTTCCAAACACTGCAAGCACTTGGTACAAGTCTTTGCAGCACAGGCTGGCTTTGCACCACTACATCAGAACGTGCTCACACAGAGAAAGTGGACTCAGTACATCAGGCACTACATCTCTGATGCTTTAGGAGCCACCCCAAGTGCTCAAAAACCAGCTACCAACCACCTCCCACACATGGCCACACCAGTCACCTGAGCCACCTTACACTTCCTTGCAGCCATGGAGATGGGGAATCTCAATTAAGGATCTCTAACCTTCCATTTGTACCAACTGCATTTTTAAAAGGTAGATTACACATTCCACTGGAGGCCCACACCTGGATTTACTCATGTCTTTCATGGTTTTTCATCTCTTTGCAAGGTAGAGACCTTACCACAGAGCTAGAGACCGATTTCCTAGGAAAAAAAACCACTGAAATGTGTACAGTTTCACAAAAGTTTAAGAAAAAATGTGAAAGACAGACAGCTGTAAACTCCCTTCAGATTAAATCAATAAATAAAAATCAGTACTGAATGCAAAAAAAAAAAAAAGCATTATGTGACACCCTCCACGTCTGCAAAGTTAATGGCGTGATTGTCATGATAATACCTTTACTATGAAAATCTAAATGAAAATATAGGCTCTTCAGAATACACAATAGTTCTCAGCCTAATTTATCCTAAATCTGATAGTGAAGCAACTGCAGGGTTAAAGCCCAGCAGACTCACCTACTGGGTTTTATTCACATACACATTGTTTTTCTTTTTTTTTTCTCTGCTTCCTTGTAAGGTACTGGAAATATGCCTTACCAATTGCCAACAGAACTGACCCCCTCCCCCCCTTCTCCTCTCACCTTACCAAACCTCATTCCTAAGACCATCATTCCATCACCATCGGTCAGGCCCAGGCTGGGCCTAATGACTATTCAACAAACCTAATGACTATTCAACAAGCCACCCAGAAGAGAGAGGTCAGGAACCATTCACACATCAGGAGCCATTGTTCCACTATCAGAAGCACACATTGGACATTCCGTCATCCGCCCTGAAGCGCTCCCACAGGCCAGGTGGGAAGCTTGTAGTGAGACAAAGGAGCGGGATCCCTACAAAAAGGGATGCAACAAGAGAGAAATCACCTTTTTCTTCATGCTTCATCTTCATCATCAAGGGACAAAAGAGGGAACGTTCTCACATCCCATTGGACCCAGAGAATACTCTGTCATTGGACAGAACGCTGCAGCCTCGTGGTGATAGATATAACCTTCCCTCCCACCCCCTTCCTTTTTCTATCTCTACCTCTCCTTTTCACCCCATTTTCTTTTATCTTTTCCCCCTTTCCCTGCACATTTGTTGTTCCAAATAAAACAACCTTCACCTTGACTCCGTTTCGAGTCTCAATTCTGTTCTCCAAGAATTTAATTAAGAACTTATCACCATAAAACACTCAGTGATTGGAAATCACTCAGGGGTTAAGCCCAGCCACCCCCAGCCACCCAGAGCGATCTGAGGTTTGGTTGGAACACAAGGGGGTTTAGCCTCTGCCAAACTAAAGTCTTGTCTAGGTTGTGGATCGTGACACTCCTCCAGAAGACTTTAACTATTTAGAACTTGGTCTGATGAGTATGCAAATAACTGACCCAAGTTTTAGCAATTCACATCAAATTGGATGAACAGCAATGCAAAACAATATAATTACTGTAAGCTGCCTGTGTGGGGTAGCAAAGAATCTGCCCAAAGAAGCAAAAAATCATGCTAGTCCCTCCCTTTGCTGACAGTAAGAACTTTTCAGATGAAAAATGCTTCCTTTTTGCTATTCCATACCCCTGAAATTATCACAGCCTATTAATATAAAAGCAGAAAACGGCACCATTCAGCAATGCAGGCTGGTTACATAAAGTGCCATAAACACACCATTAAATTTAGACTCTGCGTAAGCCTCCCCAGTTTCAGAACAGATTCAGGCACTCTTCTGAATGGATGCCTAAAGACATATAAGCTGAAGCGAGGTGGCATCCTCCTAGGTGGTCCAAGTTGTCTGGAGAAGCAGAGCTTCCCTGCAGAAGAGCAGCTGCTTTACTGCTCAGCCTACACATGCTCTTGGGACACTGCAAAAGAGGAGCTGTGGGCCTAGCCTGAGTCGGCATGCTCCTTTAGGTGCTAAACCACAGGTGTTCAAGGGAGCCTGGTTTGTAGAGCCACGACACCAGGAAGGAGCAAGGCAGGCCAAACATTGCTGTGATTAATGAGGACGGTAGCCTGATGCTCTCTGACAGCGGAAGGGGCTGGAGATGGCAGCGACCCATGACAAGGAAAGTGAAGAGCAGCCTTTGATATGATGCACGATCATTAACTAGCTCCTCTGTGCAAGGTGAGGCATTTCACCTCCCTCCCTGGCATGCTACGAAGAAATTAAGGAGAAAATGCTGCTGGTGCCTTGTGCTGCCAGGCACTGTTGTCTTTTATGGGAGGACAGGGGAACTTGGTATCAAAGGCTCAAGCTTTTGTCTGCGGTCTCCAAAGCTCATATGCTTCTCCATGGACTTAGTTCCACGCCAAAGGCTGGATCTGGCTCTGGGTGGGTCAGAGGGACTGCAGCTATCATGGTGGGATATCACGGAAACAACATGTACTCCAAGCTTATCTGCTGCCCTGTGCATAGATGTGTCACCAAGGGAGAGCACAGGCACTAATGAATTGGTGAGACTGGTTTGACAAAATAATAGGACTAAAAAATGCTACTAGCGGTACTAATACTTTCAACTGAGGTGAGTGAGGTCCTCCCAAATGATGATGTGTGTGACTGGTCTGGCTTGGGCTGAGGGGAAGCACTATTCGCTCCCACCGATTTACCAGAAAAAGGAATTAAAAGGGGTTTTATATCTTTTCTGTAGTTCCTGGTGAACAATGTTGGTAATGCTTTCAGATGAATGGGAAGATCCCTGAAATGCAATAAAAGCCTTGATTGGTGGCTAAGCTACAGTGGTGAAGATACTCAACATTGAGAAACCCGGATAAGACTTTCTTGCTGGTCTCTCATTGACCACAGAACACATAGGGGGGAAAAAAGTATCTGTCTCATCATAAGAAATACAGCATCACAGAGTTGTAGGGGTTGGAAGGGACCTCGAGAAGTCATCGGGTCCAACCCCCCTGCCAAAGCAGCTCCCTAGCTCATACTGCACAGATAGGCGTCCCGATGGGTCTTGAATATCTCCAGAGAAGGAGACTCCACCACCTCCCTGGGCAGCCTGTCCCAGGGCTCTGGCACCCTCACTGGGAAAAAGTTCCTCCGCATGTTGGTGCCGAACTTCCTGTGCTCCAACTTGCAGCCATTGCCCCTTGTCCTGTCCCCACAGACCACTGAAAAGGGGCTGGCCAATTCCCCCTGCACCCCATACTTAAGATATTTATAAACATTGATTAGGTCCCCCCTCAGTCTTCTTTTCTCCAGGCTGAACAGCCCCAGCTCTCTCAGCCTTTCCTCATAGGACAGATGTTCCAGGCCCTTAATCATCTTCGTATGATAACATGATACTTTGCCAGTGACAATCGATTGGAGACATTACTCTGCCCTTCGAAATGCTTTGGCAACTTTCCCAAGAGAGATGTGATTCTTTTTTGGTTTGTTTTAATCTTTAATGACTCTCAGGTCATGTAACAGGCAGCTCACGTAATTCACTAAGCTATATCACTGCTTTCTTCACCCGCAGCAAGCCAAAAAACACAGACTTGCCCTTGCGCCGTTTCTGTGCCTATCGATTATATCATTAGGTAAGCAAATTGGCTACCTCACTTGAAACTCAGTGCTAAATTACAGTCACTAAGGTTTGTCATCACCTTAATAGGGTATCGACTGCCACGAGAGGAACGCATTGAAAATCCCTGTATCCCAGGAGAAGTGATTCTAAAGGAGCATTCCCAGCTCAGGTATGCTCTAGAGCACGACACGCATCGTAATAAATTGTAATCTATAGCAAGGTCAAAATTCAGATCATTGTATATGCTGCAAGCACTCATTTTAACAGATCAACCAGGCTACCCATCAAACACAGGTTTTCCTAATACTTAAATTGCTCTGTCAATGGACAGCAAACTGGCCTCCCTGCAGACAGAAGTGCTCAGGGTGCATTAGTGATGGCTGAGCTTCCTAGGGGACAGAGGACGGGACAGCAGGGATGATGATCTGGTCCTGCAGGTACAACTCCTGGATTTTAGCTCTGATTCTGCCACTGCCTTGCCTGAGGACTCTGGGTTCTGCTCACCGCTGTCCTTTTGAGAAGAGGAGCTCATACTGCTTTCACCCATCTGCAGGACAGCCCTAATGAAGGAGAACATTCATCAAAGAAGTGACTGAACCTCACCAGACACAGGACTAGCCTAACCCCTCATCTGATTCTTCCTACTCACAGAGTGTATGCTTTCAGCAGGACCCACAGCCAGCAAATAATCTACTTCAACCTGCACTCAGACCCACTCTTCACCTTTTAGCACAGATATAATGAGTATATTTCCTTTTTAGGCTGATCAGCTTAAAGGGACATACTGACTCAGTGCCAACAGCGTATCCTGACTTCAGCCACAGGGAAAGCATCTTATCGCTGCTCTGCAAAATGCCTCAGCCTGCATTAAAAGGGCCAAGGCACAAAGCAAATTTGTTTAGGTCCTGAGGGCAGAAAGCTGGGCAGAGCTGGCTTCTGTGGCCAGGGAAGATACCAGGCAGCCTGGAGATAAGGTCTCCAGCCCACAACAGCCCATACAAACACTTAACCTATTTTGTCTGGACTACTGATGAATGAAAAAGTAGATACAGTCTTCTGGAAGGACCTCTCTGTTAGTCATTGAAAATGTTCATTGATTTCCATTGGCTTTTAAATTAGGCCTTAATTGCTATTAACTTGGGCTGGGGGTTACAAAGCACTTACAAAAGAGCAAAAAGGCTCCATTTTCTCCTGGAAAATACCTGAACTCCTTAGTCACTCTGCCAGGCACTGTGCTGGGCTCACCTCAGGTTCGGGGTGGATATTACAGGGTCTCACACACCGAGAGAAAACAGACTTTCTTCTTTTAAAATTTATTTTACATCTCACACGCATCAGTATTCCTCCTCTTCATCCATATATGCTCTTCATGGGATTTTGCTAGAAAGGACAATTAGCCAGCAAGTTATTTATATTTCCCAAGAAGCATCGTTAACGGTATGTGACACCCCTGCCTGTAGCAGTGCAATTAAAATGCTCAGCCCAGAAGGCTGCCCAGGCAGATCACACAACATGAACCCCACACTGGAAGGAGGCAAGATGTGGGCAGACAGGAGGAAACAGAGGAGGACACTGCACAGCCATGGAGCTAAGGCTGAAAGAAAGCAATCCCTTTACCATTCACTGGTATAACTCAGCTGTCATTTTACCTAAGAAATGGAGCTCTGCATTTCCCTCTACAATGGGAAAAAATAAATTGGTGTGGGACAAAGCACAAGGAGCTGTGGTTGTAGGACAGGCCACAAGCAGACCTTATGACACCTATGTAAGCAGCGACTGCTGCCAGAACAGTTCATGGCAGTATAAATGTACCCTTGGAGTACAGCTCTCTGGACTGCAACACCTGCATTATTTTAGTTAGGTTTCTTTGTAAAGATTTTGAGGAAGCTTATCATCATCCCAGGCATTGAATTCAAATGGATTCACTCAAGCAAACACAAATCTAAGCAGCTCCAAGAAAAAGAGATAACTTAGAGGGACTGACCTGTACCACAGAAATTAAATAGTCTGAGGCATATTTATTCATAGAATACACTCCCTTACAAACAGCCTGATGTTTGTTGAACTGATGTCTAACCAGCTTTATCAATAACACATCCATTTAATGGGTATCTTTTATGAATTCGCTGGAGCAGAAACATTAGAATCCCATGGAAAAACACATGGACACTCTCAGAAAACTGAGCTGAAGAGAAAACATGCTGAAGCAGATCAGGTGTAGTCATTCCCTGCCATCCAAATTGAAAAGGAAATTCGGGTGTTATGCTCCTCTTTTTGTTTGTCCACATATTCCCATGGAGCTGAAAAGCTCAGTGCTTTTTGTGGACTTCCTCACCCCAGAGCAGGAAGAGGCTCCTGCACTCTTGCTTAAAAAAGATAATGCAAACACACACCCCCACACAGGCAAACCGTAAACACTAACTCCACTTTCAAAAATGCACCAGGAGAGGAAAAACTGTATGGAGAGCAGCGTTGCTGCCTGGGGATCTGTTGGTTTCTTGGGGTTCACTAACACCTATGCACCTAAGCACATGGCTTTGTAAGGAAACCATCTAACATGCATGTTCTTGTCTCACCAGCGCTGATGCAAGGACAGCTAACCTGCTCAGTGGGTGCTGAGATGACAAATCAATCCCTGCTGGGACATGGACCAAGGCTACAAGTAATTGTTCTTCCACCCAAACGTGGTGGTTTCCACACGCCATCATTCATGGCTAGGCAGCTCTTTCCCCAGTTCCAGCCATAGGCCATGAAACACGTGGACCCCACATCGCTCCACTAGCCCCGAACTGGCAGCAGCAGGAGCAACGTGCCCCACTCACTGCAAAAGCACCCTCAATTGAGGCAATGGGGGAAATGCTTAACAGCTGGAAAGGACAGGATGGGGGGCCTGTACATGGGGTCTCAGTGACAGCAGCAGCAAAAGCAGTGGCTGTGCCCTGGCCAGACTGAGCTGTTCATCTTCAGAGGGGAATATATCTCTTTATGCTCTCTGTAGGACACTATAGAATCCCATGTGTAGGCCGAAGGGACAGTCCTCCAGCTGAGACTATAAAAACTGGAACTGCACACTCTGCATGTACGCTGAAGAGCTCACGGCTTTATTTCACTTGAGATGCTCTTTCCTGCAAGGGTCCTTAGAAAAATCATAGTGTGGGTCATGTTCGATAGTAACTTGGGAACTTGAGTCCCAGTTTCACAAAATTATATGTTTTGGTGCACCTAATCCACTTGGGTGCTTTGAAGTACTTCAACAACAGATAATTTTCTTCTTCCAGTTGTAGGAAGGAACAGAAATTACAGCAACATGCAGGTACCTGCACCTGAGTAACAGGGCTGATGTGAGAAGGATGCAGGAGTCAGGAGAGCTTGCAAGTAAGGACCTGAGACATTGGTGCTGAGAAGGTGCATCCCCCAAAATTCATACAGCATAGGAAATGAAGGGTAACAAAGTTTGCCTAAGAAAATGATCAGAGGGATTAAACAGAAATGGGAAGGGAATTACCAAGACACTTCAGGAAAGGCATCAGCTTGGAAATGAGTGTGAAAAATGCATGAAAATTTGCAGCAGTGGAGAGAAAAGTGGCAACAGCAGCAGGCAAACCTCAGTCCAGCACTGCCAGAAAGCCAGGAGTGATAGTTATTAGAGGGAGTTTAGGCATTTATGAGCATTAACATCTTGTAAGTGTCTTTGTCCCCAGGTTTATCTTTTACATTGCTAATACTGATGCTGAATATTAAAGTTCAGTGATTGCCAGGTTAATACATGCACATAATGAAAAAAACAAAGCATTTTGACCCCGATTTCATTAAAACTATGGAAATCAAGTAGTTTTTCCCTGTGACACACCAGAAGTTTTCCTGATTGCAGGAGAGAACATAACAGGAGGACCAGGCTTACAGGTCCAAATCCCAAGTCCTTCACTCAACTCTGAAAACATGACTCACCCAGCAGTAACAGTCCCCACCGTATGGAATTTTAGAGGGCCATTTTAGTGCTTCACAGAGTGCTTTGAGATAAAAGATGCCATATAAAAATATTTTATGTTTAACACTTTGGCAGGTGTGTCATTCCATCTCATAAGGGATAATCAGAGGTATATACAGGATAACACATTACAACTTTATCTTATGAATCAACCCCAGCAGAGCTTAAGTGCTTATCCAGCAAGTCAGACAGAGGAAAACCAGAAACCACCCAGAGGATTTTTCTTTTTAAATGTTATATTTGATTCCCTTTCAAACCCATTTTGTTTTATTATTTTTTTTCAAGAGCTGAAAGAAGTCAGATTAGGTATTTAAACTCAGGTGCCTTTTCAAATGGGAACAGATAAATTCAGAGCTCAACATTTAAAGCCTACATAAACCCCAGGCATTTCTGTAGCTCCAAGCAGAACCATATTGCCATTTATGCTCCATTCAAGGCAAGACAGATGCAGTCCCAAACCCAAATATGCCTAGATAATAAAGACTGCTATAAACCAGGCATTTTCTGAACTTGTGCAATCAACCGATTCTCTAATAGAGACTACTTGGCAGACTTCTCTTTTTCTCACCACAACAGTGTTATACATACTGGTTAAAGAACCCAATCCTGAAGTTTTTGTTCACAAACTTATGACTACGGCTGATCTCAACCCTCATTATAAGCTGAGATGTTTTTTCCTTCGGTAAGTTTCTTAGACTCATTGTTTGAGGTTTGTTCCAGGGGATTTATAAAACTAACATTAAAGACAAAAAAGCCAGGAAGAGAGAAATTGTACTCTTAGGGCAGATTATCAACTCAGTATCAACAAAGATTTGAAATATGATGGGAGTCCATAAGGTTTAGGTTTGTTTTCTACATAGGAAACAAACTGTGGGAGAAACCTGGCTCAAAGCAATGCCTGCAGCACAGGGACAGGGACAAAGATGGAAGTTGAAGTAAAGGAGACACTGGGTTGTCTTCTGAAACTTTTCTATGTTTTCCAAGGATGTTACCAAACTTCAGGTCTGTTTATTCTTTATTAGGCTAAGGAAAACTGCGTGCATGATTCCTAATGCTCCTCCATCTTTGATGCACTTGGGTGAAAAAAGTGTCTCTAAAAGGCTTCCCTTCTAAATTTATTCATTTTAAGCACCTTGGTGCTCCACATGGTCTGTAAAGTGGGCTATCAAATCCACTTCTCAGTGGTCTACAAGAGTAGCGGATCACCTACCTGCTCACAGATGAAGCAGGTACACAGATGCTCAACAAATTCCCATTTTTGAAAATACAAAACCAAGGTACTAGCCCTTGTCGCTGTATCCTCAGTCCTGTACATAGGGATATGCCTGACATCTGGCAGCTACTAACGAACTTTCAGGTACTGCAGTGACCTACTTTTAAATAAAATCTACACAGCAGGTCTAGGAGCTCACCCTTGTCATTCTCCTGTGCTGAACAGTCAGCCCAGGTAGCAAGCGCCTGTAGCACAAACAAAGACATTTTCTTTCTGGTTTCATAGAGTTCTGGCCACTTTTCACTTCAAGGCATGCAAAGCAAATTGCATTTCATGTGTAGACTCTTTTTCCCCTAAGCTACACTTGTGAACTGCTCCTGTAACTCTTTCAGAAGCATCTTCTTGTTAAAAGTATGTTCTACATAGGGAATTTCTTTTAAAGCAAATTACTTACCAACAGCTCAAATCAACCCATTTAGTTTCCAGGCCACTGAATCGGTGCAATTTTGGTTCTTTTCAATACCCAAATGTCCTTTTACTTATACCAGTACGACACTGATGTATCCCTTACCTGTTCACACGTAGGCTCAGGCCTCCAGAGGCAGTTTTAATGCCCACCACAGAATTTCTCAGCCTATACACCCACCCCACCCCCCATTTAGAAACCCCAAGACCTGAACCTTGTGCCTTTTACCAAGAAGGAGCCAGCAGCACCAAGGAGACAGACAAGATGCTGTAGAACTCGCACCAGGGAAGAGAAAGTGGTGCTAGCCCAGAGCAAACCCACCTGCCAGCAACGTGCCCACCTCCACTCAAGGAAGCAGGTCACCCCAAGGGCCTGAGCCATGAGTTACCCCAATGTTTGCAGGACTGGATCCTTCAGGTACTGCCAGCACAAGAAGGGCTTTGATTTCCACCTACAGCTGAGAAGAAAAAATTTAAAGAAATTAAACATCCATTCAAGAATTTTGTCTCCATTCATTTACATCTTATTTTTGCACAGAGCATTTTCATGAGAACAACTGTCCAGGAACTGAACAGTATGTTCAGTCTCAAGAACTGAAAAGTTTCAATCTACTAGAAGGAGAGGGTCAACTAGATCAGATAACTTATCTCCCATCAAAGACTGATCAGCTCAATT
The DNA here is from genome assembly GCA_022605575.1 of Laterallus jamaicensis coturniculus. Lineage (NCBI taxonomy): Eukaryota > Metazoa > Chordata > Aves > Gruiformes > Rallidae > Laterallus > Laterallus jamaicensis. Next base: position 26,929,526 of record JAKCOX010000008.1, read on the forward strand.
TGATTTTAGGAATCTAGAAATTCTATCAATGCGTGCTGTTAAAAGGTGTTCTATATGGGGAAAAAAAAAAGGTCATAGGGATGTACAAAACATACCCCAGCTCACTCTGGCACCATTTTCAATAACGAAACATCTGCAGAGGGGTGTCTCTCATAGCTGGACTCTATTACCAAGTTCAGCTCGTGGGAGTTTTGTAAGAAGACAGGGAGACCTCTTGTGAAAGAACAATGTACTGCAAGCACGCATACTGCGCCACCTTGGTTGCTTACTCCTCCTTTTCGCTTTTCCTCTTCAGTGAACACACTCATCTTCTATTCCTCATCGATTTCATCTCACTCACCAGCACTGTGGTGGGAGGAATTCGTGCAGGTCCTGCAGCTGATAGCATGCACAGGCCCTCTGCATCTGTGGGTGACCCTGGATGGTTTGGACCCTGACCAATGGCTTCTACTGTAAGCTAATTTTGCGCTCAAAAAATAGAGGGAAATCACCTCAGAGAGCCTGCTGCTCACTGTTCTTCGAGTTGAGTAGCACAGTCCATAATGAGGGTCAGTGTAACCCAGGAAGGAGGATTTTTCATACATCATAAAATTTTCCATGTAGTTCAACAGACTTGAAAACAGATCCACATATGTTTTCAAAGTGCTTTACAAGCATCTGAAAGCTCATATTTTATATTTTTTGGCTCTTAAAGAGTGTAAGAATATAAGCAAGTCAGAGACAGCAAGGGAAAAAAATAATTATTGTGATGAGCAACAGACATCAAAAAAGCCAAAAATGATGCATGGAAACCTATTTTCTCCAACATTGAAAGCCCATTTGCATCTTAGGGAGCTTTTGCTCCACTTGGTTGGTTGCAGGACTAACAGCAGAAGCTGTTGAAACAGAGTGCAAGTCTATCTGTAAATCTAGCTTCTGCAAGGGATCTATACACACATGCCATTAGTAAATAGGATGCTAAGATAGTATCAGGTGAGGTTGACTGCGTACCAGTGCTCAAGAGTTCATGTAACCCTGATTCAACTCTAAGAACAGCTCCAGTGTCATCCCAGCCTTCCTCATCAGAAAGCTTTTTATACAGCCCAAGGTTAATTCTACAGACCTTGCAAAGCAAAGGTACAACACTGACAGGCCTATCTCCCTCAGGCTCAAACTCCAGCTCCTGCCCGCACCCCTCGCAGCGGGTCTGGGGCAGGGACACGTGCAGGTACCATCTCGCTGCAGTTGCGGGTGGCAGCAGGAGAAGGATGGCTGAAACCCATGACTGGAGAGATCAAGTCTCAACACTTGGGATGAAAATACAGCCTGGCAGAATGCCCGGGGTGGCCCAAAGAATCAGGAGCCAGAGGTGGCTGCAATTGTTTTACTAGCCATTGCAAGGGAAATATAAACAGCCCAGGGTCCCAGAGTACAGCTTGAAAAGCAAGGAAGAAGTGTATTTGCTGCCAGACACTGGTTGTTCATAGATTTAGAGCAGTGATGAGCTATTAAAGCATGACTGCACACAGACATGCCAGTGTTCCATTCAGTGCCTGTTCGTTCTTAATGTAACCCACTACAGCTGTACCACCAGTGGTCAGTGTTTTCTATACTGGACTAGCTGCTCTCAGGCAGTAATTTGGGAAGGCCAGTGATGTCAGGCAACCTACTCTGTGCCCAAAATGAAAGCTACTGGCCAGGTGCTGAGCTGCCATCTCCTGCAGCAGGGAGAGAACTGCTCATCAGCACCTCAAAGGCCTTTTCTCAGCCAGATGTCTCATCTTCTCCTGATGACCCTGGAAGATGCAGGGGTGGGGAGGCAAAACAAGTGCAGGAACTTGAAGAGACAGGCTGCAATCAAAATTGAGCATTTGTTCCTAGAGGAAGGAAGATATTGGGGAAAAACAAAAGAGGTGAGGAAAAGGACAGTGTGAGATCCCAAATCCTCTTCAGAAATCCTGTGTGGGGATTAAAAAACCCTTTTCAGCTGCGCCCTTCCTACATCAGCAGCTTCAGCTGCTTATAAAAGACTGGTCCAGAATCAGAGACTCCAAGCTCCAGCAGAGCAGGGACAAAGCTCTGTGCCTGTGACTCAAACGAAAGGAAACAGCCCACAGAGCTTAGTAAGATTCAGAACAAAATAACATGTTTTATCTCCAGCTTCTTCATCCTCCCTCAGTCTATTCATCACTCAGACACAGAATCACAAGGTTTGAAAAGACCTTTGAGATCATCAAGTCCAAACATACCTGTCCTCTACTAAACCATATCCCTGAGCACCTCATCTACCCATCTTTTAAATACACCCAGGGTCAGTGACTCAACCCCCTGAGCAGCCCATTCCAGTGCCTGACAACTCTTTCAGTGAAGAACTTTTTCCTAATGTCTAATCTGAACTTGTCCTGGCACAGCTTGAGTCTGTTCCCTCTTGTCCTCTCACGTGTCGTTTGGGTGAAGAGACCAACACCCCTTTCTCTACAACCTCCTTTCAGGTAATCAGCAAGCACAAATCTGGATGTTTATCTCCAAAACAGACAAGCTGAATAGGAGATGAGGACAAAACAGTGACCAAAATGACCAAGCCCTGAAAAGGTATAAAAATGGCTGTTATTCTTTGCCAAAGAGTGTTTGCTACAGGCACGGTTTGCATCAGTGGAACCATACCAGGAAAAAAACAGGGTGTAGGTATCTTCCCAGGGCAGCCCCTTGGAACCAGCAAGGGGAGAGAGGCTTTCCAGGGAAGCAGGCAGAGGAAAGGCATCTCCTCAGCATTTTTTCCTGGGGAAATTCAGAATAAAGATACCACATTTCCACACCTGCTGCCCACGGCATCTGTGGCACATGCCCCAGAAGATACGCTGGCATGCCCAGCCCTCCCTCAAGCAGAGGTAGGGGCATCATCGCTGCTTCCTGTCCTGAGGAAGTTTCCCATTTTAGAACGTGTCTTCCCCGCCCACCCCTTCCCCCACACATACACCCCTACCCCTCCCACCCCCGCCCCAGCCTTTGAAGGAACTGGAAGGAGATGCCTATATTTAAACCGCTTTTCCTGGACTCATTTCAAAGCCAGGGGCCTTTTGCGCATCCTGGGGGTGAGAGAGCCGTTTGTGTCAAAATTCGTTTGCTAATTACAGCCGGAGCCACGCCAAAAGCTTCCGTGCGCGGCGGGACCGGGTGCGGAGAGAGGAGCATCCTGCTGCGCCCGAGTCCCCTCATTTCTGCGCCAAGAGCACCACCCCGTGGCCTTCCCCAAACCCTAATAAAGCTAAGATCCTGGAAGAGGAGGTTAAGAAGAAACCAAAAGACAGCAGCTTGGGGTTGTGTTAAGGAGCTGTGTGGATCAGCTGGACCAAAGCCTCTGTATGTTTGTGGTACGAAACCCGGGCTGTAACCGAGCATTGAATGAGGTCCTGCGTTCCAGGCAGCTTGTGGGAGAGGGAAGAGTCACAGCGTGGGTTTTGCTGGGACCGGATGAATGTGAAGGGCTGCAGAGACTTTCAGAGGGCAAGCTCCAGTCCTGCTCCTGGCAGGCAATTCCTTCCTCCTCCTCCTCCAGCACCTCACCTCCCAGAAGAGCAACCCTGGGCTTGCTCACGGCGTGGAAATACCACCACCCCAAAGGTGCTGCATTGCACAGCAGCATGGCCCTGCTCCATGAGTAGCTCCCCAGGATGTCAGGGAAGTGAGGCAGGTCTGGTATGGCTGGCCCAGGCAGCGACAATCACCCACCTCCTCACTTCCACTCTCCCTCCGTTATCAATTCACTTCTACAACAGGGTGTTTCATGGGTTTACTGCACATTTCTCTGAAGCTTTGAAGACCTTGGGGTCTAAACCCATGTGTTTAATGTGTGCCTATCACTAATTATTCACATACAGCTCCCAGGCCGTGGCTGGAGTTGTGCACTCACTGTGCTCCCTGGGGGCACACTCACCAGAGAAGACCTTCTTGAGCGTGGTGGGGTTTCTGTGTGTATCCTCCATCTGCCTGAAGCAAGAATACATTGAATAATTCAGTCCTGGCTAGAGACACAGCCCTGCAGGAAATAATTTATACAGCCTGGCATGGGAGACCTTATCAAATGGCCAAGTGAACTCACCAGTTCCCTGAAGTGCTAATAAATAAAAAGACCTCACCACAGCACGAGCATGAAGGAGGAAAGGGTCGAGCAGGACTAATTTAGGAGTGAGCAGCATACACCAAGAAAAAAAAAAAAGTACAGCTCGTGGGTTGAGATAAAGACAGTTTAATAGGACAGAAAAGGAAGACAAAATAAAATACACAATAAAATATAAAGGACAGGACAGCCTTGCAGGACAGAAGCAGCTGGACATGCAAGTTCAAGTCACCCAATGCACCTTTAGCTCCCTAGGTTGTGGAAGTCATGTCAAAATCATTCAGTCAGATTGTGTGGTCTTTCACCTTTCTCTTTCCCCTTTCCCCTTCCTTTCTACTTTCCTTTTCCTTAAGAATTTAGAAACAACATTTTCCATTGTCTGTAAATAGACCAGTTGACAGGTCATGCAGCCGTGCCTGTGATCAATACTACAAATGTGTGATAAATACATCCAACATGTACTTGTCCTGTTTATCTTCTGGATATCACTCTACCTAAAATGCATCCACATCACAAGAGCCTTTTTTTTTTTTTTAATGCTTAAAAAAATAAAAATCAAAGCGCTTTAGTAAAGATAGAATTACCTAAAAGGCTCTTCACTTCAAGAGACTCTTCAAGACACCGCAGCGCTGCAAACCTTTATCATTTTAGTTGATAGAAAAATCCTCTCAAGTGTTTTGTACAGTGAGCTCTACAGTTCCTGGGCCCAGCCAGCATTACTGGAAAAAAAATTATTTAAGTACAAACACATGAAATCATTAGATTCAATACACGCACACACATGTTGTACACCAAAATGTGGTGTCAAGCTTTAGTTGCCTTAAAATTGGAGAGGCCAAATTTTATAGGGAGACACCGAAAAGATAAGCCCCCGCTAACTTGAAACTTAAAGCAGTATTACCTTAGTACATGTTTTTTCCAGGTGTTAGCAGCCACTTGGTGAGCATCATCGTAAACATTTCATCAGAATACAAAAAAAATATATAAGGAAGAACCCAAAATGATCTGTCTCATGTTTAAAGCTCTTTGGGAGTTCATTCAGATGTTTTTGTCTTACACCTCATACCTTTGTTCCTAAGAAACAAATGATCTCAAAAGCAGCATTTGCTTTTAAAGCACAGCAGCGTTATTGGATTTTACTTTGACATAAATGTTCTTGATGCCACAATATGTAAAGCAACATTTTCCACAGGTTAATACAGTTTCCTTAGCTGTATCCTTTCCTAAACATATTTTCTCATATTGTCTTTTCCCCCCTGTGAAATGCCTTTCACACTGTAACGCTTGTCAGCTTGAATCCACAGCCACATCTATTTTTCACAGCCAAGCTTGCAGACTCTAACAAAGGAAGGATGCAGGAAGAAGGTGGTTTCTCCACGGCAATTGCAAAAAATATGACTTGCTGCTCACTGTCACAGTGAATTTTCACAAGGATAGCTTTCAGGAGTGAAATTAGAAGAAAGGCATTAGGGAATTTTGTTTGTAAACTGCGACTTACACCCTGCTTGAACCTCTCCTAGCACAAGAAGAATCCACCCTGGAGGGTCTCTGGATGCTGCCTTGCACAATGTATTTTAAATACTCTTTGTAGACATCCTTTTTTCTTAAAGCCCATAGTACTGATCTAAGTACTTAAAATCGCCATATAAAGTGTCACTAAATCTCAATTCTCAAAAGTACTTCTCCAGCTGCAACATCCCAAGCTATGAAGATTTGTGCGTGCTACAGACACATGTAAAGGAAGGAAACTGGTGCAAAGTGGGGGGCAAGACCTGGAAAGAGCTTATAGCTTACACACAGCACTGAAATGAGGCATAGACAGTGAAGTGAAACATGCACTTGAGCATAGATATTGATCCGACTGTAAGCTTGATCAACTCAAGCCATTGAGAGTATCTGAGAAAATGACAGTAGGCCTGCTGGAGGACAGACTTGAAGATATTAAAACTTTTACCCATCTCCCAAGTGTTTTCTAGCTGAAGGCATGAACCAGCCCTTTCACATCTCTGGAGAGATGACTGCAGAGGGAACAACCTTCAGGTGCAGAAGGAGAAAGGGAATAATCTGTTCTCTGAGCCTAGTCTGGCTGTGAGCAGAAGCAATAAGCTAAGGTTTTGGCAAGAGACTCTCACTTGGCAAGAGAGAAATTAGGAAACACTTTCTGATAGTAAGAACAACAAAATACTATTACAGATTTCCTGAAAAGCATACAAGATCTCTTTCTTCAACCTTGGGATCTTTTTCTCCAAGCTTTCAAAGAACAGCTTTGCCAGTATCCATCAGAAAGGCCACAGGCATCTTACCTTGAAAGAAGGATGAGTGGTGCCCTCCTGAAATGACTTGTAGTCCCCTGGAAAGTCACAGAAAACATCTAGGGGAAACTGCAGCAGATAAGCAAGCTCTTAGCTACCCCTTTAAGCCTGAGGTTTTCCCTTGGTAACAATTGCCAGCTCAGGTCTCCCCCATTTGTGACCTTTCTCCTCCTCTCCACACCACCATGGTAGACAGCCTGGTCCCACAGCACAGGAGCTCACAGCTCATGCAGTTGCATTGTGCAAGCACAAGCACACAATGTGTGGCACAGTGTATAGTAAGTGCAAAGGAGGGAGCAGAGGACACGAGTCACACACTTGTTGCACAACGTCTGGTGGATCTGTTCACTAAAGTCATCTTCTGACTGTACCTGACTGGCTAGGAAAAGTGAATAATAATTGTATCTGTTCAAGTATTCATCATACATACAATGTTTATAATGTGCATTACTATATGTAGTCATAACTAAAGAATTGTTGCTTATCATTCAATCTCCAACTGCCCTTAAACTCAGGTGTCCCAGACAGATATTTATCTACTGAGTACCAGCTTCTGGCACTTTAAATACTAACTACCATTCGACACCATAGTAAGAAACGTTTATGTAGGTGCATGTCAGACTCCCCTGGCCTCCTTCCTACAGGACGTGAAGGGAAGTTGTTGTTTTCTAGCAAAACAGAAGTCCAGACGAGAGTTTGAATCCACACTTAAGCACAAAGCAGCCTCTCTCAGTCCCTTGCTGCTGCTGCTACTGCTCCTCCTTGCTTCTACTAGAGATTTTCTCTTTGCATTTCTCCTATTGAAACAACCCCAGTTACAAAGACTGGCTTTAGGTTAACTCAAGTCTCTTTGAAGATACTTTGCAGCAATCACAAAACAGCTCCTGTCTCCCTGGTTGATTTTAAAGCCATCCCTGACAGCCACCCCTGCCTTTCCCTGACTGAGGGTTCCCCCTCACACTCTATTTTTCTCCACCACATAATTCCTCCTTCTTCCCAGGCTAACCTTTCTAAACACAACTTACCTGGGGGAGCCTACCCAATTAGACATTTAAGTCAATTAGGCTGATTGACAGTAGGATTGTGTCTAGCATATTCTTAATTAATACTCAGCTGGAATAAATACCTGCCTCATAAGGACTTGCTGAGGCTTAATTAGTTAATGTTTGTGAAGAGCTTTGAGCACATGAAGCTCTGTACAAGCACTAAGTGCTATTCTCACTGTTCCGGGTAGTGGAGACTTCCAAGTTGGACTTGGCAAAGATGAGGTGAAATGATTTCAAGGGCCAAAGGTGGTCTTGACCCCCAGCTGCTGAGGTCCACAGCTGCAAGAGCAAGAGGACAGACAGATCAACATCAGGAAGGGCTTTGCTCTTACTGAAGGTTGGTACTCTTCTGCACCCATGAAGCCTCTCTTGTTCCTCAGCAGGATGGCAGCAGCCCACAACCTCCAGACCTCTGCACCAGCCCTTCTTTTCCCTGAGCCAGGGTGAATGGAGGATCAGCTTGGCTGGCAGGACAGGAGTGAATTCTATGACTCTTAGATCCCAGCTGTCTCACATCTTGAGCTCCAGCATTTCTTCCAGGATTGAATGCAAGGTTGCTTGCTTTTCCAGAAGGCCTATTGCAAAGCCATTCTCTGAGGAAACGATAAACAAACAAGAGCTAAAGTTCATTAAAGGCCTCTGAGGATCCCCAGAAGCATCACTGTTGTTACTGTTACTAGCTAAGCAGATGTAGGAAAGCCTTATGTTAACGAAAACCATCCACACACCTCAGTGATGCAAAGGAGCTTTTTTCCAAAGAATTCTCTATAAAGAAAGCATCCCCTTGAGAAACTAAAGAAACACCTGTGCTCGTGTGGGGTTAAATACAGATGATGTTTTGCAAGTTGTATTTTTCAAAAAACCTTGCACCTGAAAATCAGTAGAATAACTAAGTACATAGAGCTAATATACCAATGACAATAAATCATGCTTATTTTCAACCTGTCCTGTTCAAAACTGCAAGCCTGTATGCATATGTGAACTGTTGCCTCAGAAACTCAGTAGCCTTGGTGACTGTGAAGCAGGTATCCTTTCTTGCAGCACTGGGCACACAGGGGATCGCTCCTCCAAACGTGTGCTCCCATTAAAGCCAAATTTCTCATATTTATACAGATTAACTCTACATATTCATTATAATTTCTAAGAAAATGCAGGGTTATTAAAATTATTTCTAAGTAGTCATTTATTTTAACTCCTCCCAGATAGAGGATGCTTAGTGACACTCAGGGGGTCTTCCAATGGTCTTCAGGGATGAAGGCTGGATGTCTTTCTGTCTCTCCCAGCACATTCTCTTTACCTTTTTTCTCCATAATTACTTGAGCTCAAAAACACATTCCTGCACAAACTAGCTAGGAACCCCTTTTCACTGAAAACAAGATATACTCTGTCTCTTACTTGGTTGTTAGTCTCATTATTTATGGCTCCCCTATCTTCACTTTCTTTAGTTTCAAGGCTGTTGCACTGTTATGGCTAAGTTTTGTAGCCACTTGCATGAAACAGCTCGCATGGTTACAGCCAAATTCTGCTAAAACCCAAAACTAATCTATTCTTAAAAACACACAAATACTGTCTATTCTAAAACACACAAATTCTTACTTCTTTATCTTCAAGGCTGTTGCACTGTTATGGCTAAATTTTGTAGCTGCTCACACAGTTCCAGCCATATTCTACTAAAATCCAAAACTAATCTATTCTTAATAACATGAAAATTCTTATATTAAACTTATATTGTCCCTTAGGCTACATCTATATCAATCTATCCAGCATGATTACATTTCATTGAATCAGAACTGAAAAGTTTCTAGTTAAGGACTCACAAAATATAGTTAGTACTGGCTTTTAAAAAAAAATAATTCCCCAGAATCCAAACAATTGTAGCCTACCAGTAAGAAGACTTCCACTTTCAAACAAAGCTGTCCCATGCTTACCCTTTCTCCATCGGTCTGCTTGACATTGAAAACAAACTGAAGGACAGCAAATCCAGATTCTTGGTGGTTTGTCTTGCCAGAATGCAGCTGCTGAATTTCTTGTCTATTCTCTTCTCAGGATCCCTCATACAGAATCTATCCAAGACCTCAGCCAAAGTATCATAGAATGGTTTGGGTTGGAAGGGACCTCAAGGTTCAGTTCCAACTCCCCTACCACAGGCAGGGCCACCAACCTACAGGCACGATCTAAACAAGGTTGCCCAGGACCCCATACAACCTGGCCTTGAATACCCCCAGGATGTATCCTCCTGGTAAAGACTGTTCAGTTGCTGGTACAATTCATAGCAGTCCTTCACTGATGCATTAAAAGAGGGATCTAATGACACTATTTTTGATAGTGCATTTTGAATAATGTATTCTTTTCTGCTACATGGAAAAGTAGTAACACCAGCAGAGAGCTCCAGGAACTAAACTACAGAAGAGACAGTGCAGAATACAGCTTTTAGATCATTTAAACACACGTGCACCCCTCATGGAAGCTGCTAACCTGAAAAACCTCAAGCAATAGTTATGTGCAGCTGTGGGGCAAAAGACTCTCGGTGGACATCCGCTCAAACGCATTGAAACACAGAGGAGCACCCTCAGAAACATCAGAAGATCTTCCAGTTTTGAAATGCACCTTTTGGAAGATGTTCGTGAAGGAATCTCTGCTGCTGACAGGAGCCAAGTTTCATGCTGTACAGATGTGTTTCTGTTTTCCTTAAGAACTGGATAAACAACCAGCAGTAAAATATTTTAAATGGAGGATGGGATTTTCAAAGCTGATTACTTCAAAAGTGTAAACCATACCAGTTTTTCCACAGAAAGCAATAGTCTAAGCCCCTTTGTCATGGCTTTTAAGAACCCACCCTCAGAGTTTAAAATAAATAAAAGAAATATTTCATCACAAAAGAAATACAGGATCATTTTCAGTGACCACCACATTCGGGGATCTGTTTTGGCAATTAAAGAACCAATTCATTTTCCTGCTCATTATGGTCAGATCTGCATATCTTTGTTCAAGTTCTCATCATATTTCCTGCCACCTTTCTCCAGGAGATGAGTGTACCTAAACACAGAGCTCGGATTATGCTAATTTTCCAACCTTACCAGTCATTTGCCAGTAATATATGTGAGGCTTCATCTGTCAGTAGGAGTTTATTACTGTTAGATCCGAGCATCCTGCTCTGACTATTTGTCCCTTGAACATTAACTGTGCGAGTTATGAAAGCTTTTAAAAATAAACTTCCATAAAATTCTTGTGTGCCAGAGATTTATTTACATGGTGGCAATGCTTGGCTTTTATTTCTTTTAAGGGACTCTGCTCCTGTCCCATTGTTTGGGAATTATGATCCAGGTGGGATAAAGCTAGTAGTTGCTATATTGCCTGCTTGGAATCAGTTATCCCCAGCCACATGGAAGTAGCTGGGGAACCATCACAGGAATGTTACACACCAGCAAGAGAAGAGACATTTATTTCGCTCATAAAATTCCGTTGGATTTGTCCAGAGCATTGATTTACTTAAACATTTTGGGAAAAGTTATGGGTTTTTTCTTCAGCTTTTCCTCCTCATGCTCTTTTCCCACTTTTTTCTTTCATAATCTTTTCTTCTTTCAAATTGTATTTCTTTCTCTCTCTCTCTCTTTGTTTAAAGTACATAGGAATAACACATGTTTAAGGGCACCAAGTCTGAAGCACTGGTCAATAATACATACTTCACCCATCAGTCACCATGTGAACATTATTGTGGCCAGTGTGTTTCCAGCTAAGCTGAAACGAATAAAATGTATTCAACCCACTTAGTTCCATCCTTACTTACAGCAGGCACATAGGTTTCTTCTGAGCTCCTTAAATAATAAGTTTATATGCTGAAGCATTACAATGTCATTAGAACTGTCGACATTCCAAACTGAGTAGTTGCAAATGCTTAGGATTGTGAAATCAAGCTCTTTTTGAAAATCCAGCAATAAGATTTGGTGGGCAACTTACCATAGCAGTTAACAATTGCATGCTTCAATTTCCTAGTCAAATTGCCTTCATTGCTGAAATCCTTGACATTTAACACAACCTGAAATATTTTATGCTGAAATTCTTCATGAGAAATGCCTCCATAGAATACAATAGTTGTCTCTAAAATCTAGAAGACTTTACCAACTAACACAGCAGTGACAAGGCAGGAATAATCTCGTCACATTTTTCCAGTGTTTAGAATGAGCACCCCTTGTCCAGTCCCGCACCCTTTCTCTGATATAGCAATCTCAAACACGGTTGGAAGTTGGCTGTTGTAGCACCCCTACTTATCCCTAGCAACGTACAGCATGGCTCAGTGTTCTCACTGGGTGAATCATTCTTATTGCTTGAACTGCTGAAACATTTATTATAGAAATAATCCTACATTTCTCTAAATTTTTAGATGCTCCAGCTTTTCATTTCAGTTCCTGAATTCAGAAACCAAAATACATTTCTGTCAGCAGTCTAAGCTTCGTAGCTTTACATTTTCTGGTTTTTCCATTTGCTACATTATCAAACCAGTTCTAATTTCAATTTAAGATTAAATCCTGTAGAAATACAACAATCTGCTTATAGCACAAGGCAATGGAGTGAATCAACAAACCGGATGATATAAAGGATCATCTCTTCTTTTAAAAAATAAATAAATAAAAATAGTGTCTAGCGGTAGCAACTTTAATGACCCAGTTAGAAAAAAATATTGCCAGACTATGACTTCAACTACCAGTACCACAGGAAACACAGCTGAATCCCAATTCCGACAGCAAAACATTAAATCAGTGTTAATTAGCTGCCTATACATAGCATTAAAGCACTCTAAGGGCAGTGAGGAGGCTGTGGTCTCTTTAAGCACCGGTACACAGGGAATGAGAGCTGGTACCGATTCTTGCCGGCAGCCACTTCATCACACACACTCATATCCAGGGAAGGCAGCTTCTTCGAAAACACCATCAATATATTAGATGCATTTTTATTTCTGCTGCTTTAGCTGGTACTGCAGCCCGGCAGGAAAATACCACTTCTGATAACAAAAGTGAAATACACACAAGCTGCTAAGAAATGCCTTTCAAAAAGCCTCTTTTGCAGTTGCCTCAACTTCAGTGGGAATGCCTGTTTCCACAAGCAAAGCAAAGCATTTTTTTTCCTCTAGGTAAACTCAAATTTTACAGACTAAGACCTAATGAGAGGAGATTTCAGTTCTGCGTGCATTGAGCTTCAATAAAACTAGCCCTGCTTGTCATGATTGCTCCAACATCATAGCAAAGAGTATGGGAATAAAAACAGTGTTGGAATGAATCTCAGCTCTGGCTTTACAAAGAATTGTGTTAGTTTTAATCACAGAATCACAGAATTGTAGGGGTTGGAAGGGACCTCGAGAGATCATCGGGTCCAACCCCCCTGCCAAAGCAGCTCCCTAGCTCATACTGCACAGATAGGCGTCCCGATGGGTCTTGAATATCTCCAGGGAAGGAGACTCCACCACCTCCTTGGGCTGCCGCTTTTAGGAAGGGTCCTTCAACGCAGTCTCCCACCCCAGAGCCCTTCTCCCCAGCAGCAACTATACACAGCAGCAAATTAAAAAACACATCTGTAAGTGTTCAAGGGCTGCAGCATTAGAAGAAATCCTTCTAAATGCAAACAAATGTACACACAATACTTAATGAACTTGCAAAACTTTTAAAACAAGCATGTTCCAAATAGATAAACTGTTGGGGAGGGGGGAAGGGAACAACAACTCCAACAAACCACAAGTCAAAATACTTGGCCACGCAATTGTTTCTCAATTTATTGGAAAGAAGATTGAAATGTAACATCCATTATATACTCTGCCTTTATTGGCAGGGGGGGAACAGCAACTTTTCCGCTGAAGTCTATAATGTATTTTAATTTAGAAAATGACACATTCAGTCCAGTTGCAAATAAACCATACTGTACAACAACAGTGCCAAATATATGCTGTTAATCCAGTTAAAGTGCCTGTATTCCTTCCAGGAGCAAGAATGTCAACAGTAAAGGATCGTACTGGTGGACTCAGAGAGGACAGAAAAATGTATACCCAGCAGCATAAAAGAACATTCTCCATAAATTGCTTAAATTAAAAGAATTCTTGGCAACAGAAGAAACGGCAGGACAACGATTTCAGACTGATGCTTTCTTGTCTTTAGGAAGATCAGTTTACAAGCACAGCAAATTTATTCTCAAACAGACTGAACACCACCCCAAATCCAGGTACTTGTAGAAAATCAAGCAGTCCATTTAAGAAATTTCACTTTGGAAGTAGGACCATAACCCAAAGGACTCAAACTCAGAGGATAACATTCCACTACCCTCCTTTCACCCTACAGCCAGAAATTGTAATAACTGAGATACAACAGATGCACTTATCATGCTGGTCAGAACAATATACTGAGATGGCAGATTGAATGATTTAAATCAAAGTTCAGCTATTCCACAGAGTAGCTAAACAAGCCGTAGGTGAAGCAGAGGGGTCCCTGAGTTAGAGATATTAGAGTGTCTATGTCTCAGAAGCAATAGGCTCTCTGCTGTACTGCTAAGTTTCCGTCTCTTGGGCACACATCTTTAAATATTAGGTGACTAAAGTACAGACAGGGACCAAATTCTCACTGTTCATTTTAAGGCAGTTAAGCACCATGCAGGGTGAAGTGCTAGTACCATTCGCACGCTTTCAGATACCTAAATACTTTTGTATTTTTTTCTCATTTCCTGCACTGGCCACATTCATCAATGTGATGATACCAGCCCAATGCTGATTTACTTTTTTTCTCATATATGTCCAGAAGAAAAACATACTGGTATGTGAAAATTTCACCATCTCTCAGTAATGAGTGATCAGAGGAGGGAAGATAGGTAGGTGACAACAGGCAGACGCTAGGTGACAGAAAACAGGTAGGTGAGGTGTAGGAACCATGAAATGTAATAGCATACATGAAAGTGAAGAGGTTGGTGGACAAACTGAGGAGGGCATTAAGGGACAGCATCATCTTTAGACACTGGAAAGTCTATCAGTGGAGAGTGTTTACCACTTTGTCAGTCACAAGCAGCTACTAAGAGCCTGTACTTAATATTCAGAAACTCCTAACACAGTCAAGGGAAGTTTATGATGCACAAAGCTAGTAATGTTGGCTTTCAATAACGCTCAAAATGCTTCACAGGACTCTTTACCTGATCTTGGGGAGCAGCACACACCTACATAGACAGTAACTATCCTGTAGTGATCACTTTTGTCACTGCCATAGTTCAAAGCCCTGATTTTGATTTTAAGTGCTGACTCAATAATAATAAAAATCATATTAAAAATTATAATAAAAGTCATTACTGGTTGTGAGACAGGAATCAAACACCACCCTTAGAAGGCATGAAAGGATCCCTACACAGCTGATTCATGAAAGTTTTCAGGAAACAACCAGGTTCTTCCCTTCTGTTCCCTTAGACCTAGCAAATCCTCTGTAAGTGGATCTTTTCTTTTGAGGTCTGCAATATGAATTTGTATTTTAAATTTTCTTGGCGTTTTTTTGCTTGCTTTTCTTGGTGGCATATTCTGACTTTCTTCATTGCTAGTACCTAAAGAACTAGGGACACTATAACTAGTTTTATTTTCAGTGGAGTATAAGGTTATATGAGAGTCTAAATCACAAAGATTTAACAAAGGGCAAGGAGGGATATTTCTTCCTATCAAATCAGCAAGAACTTGCTCTCTATGAGACTTTAATCTTCCCCAGCTTAGAGTTTCCTCAGACTTCCTGTAGACCAAGGGACCAATCAAGAAATGCAAGCATAAGGGGAAGATTACTTCAGAAACCAAGGAGACAGCAATCATTAAAACCTCTCAGGAAAGGAAGGAAGAACAGCAAAAATCCTTCACCTCTAGAGTGTGAATTTGGTTCGTGTATTTTAAACTGTCTTATAGGGCATAAAGATCAGGTTTGAACTGGAATGTCATGCAGTGGGAAAAGAGAAAAGGCAGTAGGAGGTGACAGGGCACTGGAGACTTTGAGACCAAATAAAGGATTTTTGATGTGTTGGGTTTGTTTTTGTCTGAGTCCTCTGTAATCTTACTAACTTTCAACATCAGCAAGCAACGCTTGAGGCTGAGCTCACCATAATCCAACGTGTTCTCATTGCTTCGAGCAATTTCAACCATAAGGACTGGAGATATATAATAATGCAGCACAGAGGCAGAGCAAGAACAATGGATATAACAGGAGAAAAGAGGGACTAACCAAGCAGCAGAGCGAAAGAAAGAGGCGAAAACCCTGAGAAGCACCTGGAAGCTTTTTTGGCCCCCAACCTGAATAAGAAAGGCCTAATGCCACGTGTCTATTAGCAATACCAACGAACCAGTCCCCTTGCTGCCACGGCAGTGTCTGTACTTACAGATTCAACGTAGCAACAGCACACAGCACAGTCCATGTTTAGTCTGTCTGGGACCCAGAGCACAGAACTTGAGAAGAAAACAAATGCTCTGAAAAAAATAATTACTTTTATATCCATTGCAAGCAAGTTATCTGTCTTCTGCATTATGAATAAGGCTGTTAAAGGTGAAGAGGTGAAAAAGGCAACTCATAACACAATCTCCAAACTGTCAGATGCATTGCTTATAAAGTATTCTTTTTGTCACTTCAAACTTTATTCCTAAATGACTATATTTAAAAATAAGATCATTACAAAATATAATATTGCAAGTCAAAAGCTATTTTTTCAGTTTCCTATCCAAAATAAACTTAAATTAACAGAGGAAAAATTATTACTAGTGCTCAAAGACCACATAATGCATTTAGAATATGAGGTTACATATAGCTTTAACTCAAGAAAGCACTTAAATCCGTTCTTCTTTTCAGGAAAAGGGAAAGTCTTCCTGACTCAGGGCCTCTAAAGTGGAGGTATTGATATTTATAGAAAGTTTTTCACTTCACAGGAATAGAAACAGATTTGGGTTAGTGCTTAGGGATAAATACACTGAATAGCTTTGCTAACAAATATACCCTTGAAGGGAAGCTGATAAAAAGGAACCATCGGAGAGCCAAAGGGGCCTGAAGTCAACACAAATCTGCCATAATTGGGGAAAAGGTAAAGGTGACAGGGGGAAATCTCAACCACTGACTCAGTTAAAGGACTATGCAAATTAGCCCCCACACGCACCCTCACCCTCAAAGACAATGCATGCTAATTTAAATATGTTTAGTCGATAGCAGATGATGTGGTAATTACTAACCAACAAGCATAATTTTAGGTGGGTTTTCTAGTCCTGTAACAAGATAAATATGTTGAAGTTCCTTTTCGTAGCAAGCTGGCTTTATGGAATTACCACCTAGCACCCATTAAATAAATAAAATGCCTCTGCTCTGTGTGTATATTGGCATATTGCACAGCAGGTAACTATCCCACTTTGGGGACAAGAGTGTGACATATTGTATATGTACTATTTGGGCATACAGTAAAGATTCGACTGGTTTGTTTCACAAATTGTTGAACTCCACAGCAAGTCTTATTTCAATAGGTATTAAAACCAATCCATTTGAATTCAAAGTGCACTTCTCTTTTAACAGCCAAGTTGTCTCTACTTTCATACATCATTCTTGCAGCAAAACTGTCACAAGTCGAAACAGACACATGATGACGGTACCCCACGCTTTTTGGTAATTCATAAAGTTTGCACAAAATATTAGCACTCACCAAAAATAATATTCTGGGTCATATAGTTATGAAAACATTCTACTGATTCTACTGATTCTGAAATGCTGCTGACACTTCTCATTATGAAATACATAGGCAGAGCAGCAGCAGTTCTGCAGTTGTAAAATACCCTTATTTATTTATATAAACTAGGATTTCAATAATAATACCACTGATATTTTAACATCAATATTATATGCTAGCACATAGTATTTGTAGACAAAACATAAAAGACACAGCTCAAGTGCTTTTTGGATTTGATTAGTTAACCACAAATTCTGAAATTCAAAGGCTGTTCTAGGTCATGGCCCTTCTCAGGACTATATTTCTCACCCCAGTCCCCCAGGAATTCTTTAAAACAGCAACCAATCCAATTATAGAAAACATATGCATGACAATTTTCTGGGAAATCTTTCCACAGCCAACAAGTTGTTGTTTTTCCCCATGTTGAATTTTAAAGCAATTTCATCCCATTTCCCATCCTTATGGAAGCAAGGAGAAAGAGTCCCCAGGGAAGGCAAAATTTTTAAAAAACCCTCATAAACAATTGCTAAGCTACAATGAAAAAGTGCATAAAAGCAATTCAGCTGTGAAGTGTGCTGATGAAAGGGGAGCTATAAAGATAAGGGTTCTCTTAAGTCACAAAAGAGCTTCCCAGCTTTCTATTCTCCAACAGCTTGGAAGAGTCACAGATGTACATGGATGGCTCCTGAGAAGAAAATCAGTATGAAAAAATTCTTGGGTTATCCTTCCATAAATACACTCTTGAGAAAAGAGCTAAAGTTCCCTTAGAATTGGTTAACTTCCTGCTTTCCAGGATAGGAAACTTTGAAAGTTACTATTACAGCCTTGAAAAGGTATCAACCATGACATCTTCCCACTTCTCACAAACAAAACTACCATATTAGACAGAACTACCATTGTTTAACAGAAAGATTGTGCAGTCTATTGACCTGTCCATGAGAACATACAATGAAAGACCTTGCCAAGCGAGGTATCATAAAATACCTGATTTAATCTATAAAGATTTTTCTTCCCTCTCAATTTAATAAATAGTATCTTGCTGCTTATTTAACATATTCTACTGTGAAAGGGTTTTTTTTTTCTTTATTATTCCTTCACCTTCTCCATTGCTAGCAAGAACTGGTGAAAAGACAGTTTAGAGAGTAAGTGCAGAATGTATATGCAGACAGCTATTTTGAAAACATTAGAAACACAAAACATTATAAACACAAAACTCCTAGAAGGTATCATACAAAAACAGAGAAGAGAAAAAGCATTTCATAGTCAACACTAGTGTCAGCCACAGAAGCAGGTATTTGTCATCTA